>CM027122.1:51461026-52061026 GCA_015476505.1 Urochloa ruziziensis | reverse complement strand
TACGAGCCTTGTACTCCGTTCGCTTCACATCATAATTCGTTTGACTTTTTTTACCTCAAGTTTGAGTGTTCATCTTATTCAAAAAATTTATGCAAACATAGTCACATTTGAATTATTCTTCAACAGCTTTTATTAAAAAGCAAGCCACAATAAAAAAACATGATATTTTGCATAGTTTTTTAAATAAGACGACTCTATATTGTATAAACAATGACTTGCAATAACTCAGTATACATCATGTGACTTTTATCAGGTTCGGTCTTCATACCGTGCATGAGAGCTCTTTGTCCAACATTTGGTCAGAAATAACAAAATTGTCTCTTCCTCGTCTTAAGCAAATATCTTCTGCAGAAGCTGATAAGAACTAGGGCGTCCGATCTTCCATCAGAGAAGGATAACTCAAGATTTGGTGAAGTAGCAACATTCGATCCGGCTCTCGATCAACACGACCCGAACCCCGCAATCGAAGCACCACTTCTCCTCTGGTTATCAACCGTGCACAACACTGTTGACCTCGCGCGCGAAGGCTACCCCTGCAAGCGAATAAAAACACAAGCAAGGGTAAGAAAGAACACAACTCAATTGCAGCAAGCCTTGGATTAAGCACACAAAGTTAGGGTCTCACAAAGCGATGAACAACGACTGTCAAAGACAGCTCAAACCCTAACTTGGAGGACTCTAATGAATGAATATATGAGGTTTATGGGCGTGCCTCCCCCCCCCCCCCCCCCCCCGACGCAACCCTAAAGAACTCCAAAAGGATACACGACCCAACAGCCCAAAAATCGGTGTCGTAGCATCTGGTCAGATTATGAACGTCCACTTGTTTCGACAATTCCCATTGACTCAGATGGAATTTAGGCATGAGACTATTGTCATTGGAAGCTCTGTTAAATTATCTTTCCAACCATATATAGATCACTGAAAACGGGGTCCGTTTGTGGCCTGGGGGTCCAATCTAAGTTGGACTGTTTCTAGACTCCGAGGTGGACTCGAAGTTGACGTGTATTGGGCCTCCACCTGACTTGGACGTCTCTTGGTGTTCCTCTCCACCTACTGCTCCTCAAGTACTTTTTGGTCATCTTCATTGTTTTTAAGTACACTAACATCATCAGGTAGTAACGTATTCTTGAAATTATCAACATGGTTACACAAGAAGGAGCCCCCTGTTATTCTAATTGTCTAGCTCAAGCTCTAATTATTTGACCTTCAAAAACAAATGAAAGAGTGTATGTACATGTGAAGGAGTGATGTCCTCATCAGAAGCAATCCATGGGATGGGATCCTTCATATTGTATGTTAAGAGTGTTAAGATAAACCCCGGGTGTAAGTAGTTGAGATAGGCTCTGGTAGTTTAGATAAGTTGTTGTATATCTTGTCTTGTAAGTCAAGTATGTAACCTTCTTGTACAAGCCACGCTAGGGGCTGTTCCTAGCCTATTTAACACAGAGCCGAGAGCCTAGGAAGGCATCTCGTTACACCAAACTTTACATGGTATCAGAGCAAGGTTTCTTTTTGACCTGATTCATGGCGAGTCCATCTTCTTCCGCGCTTGCTGTTGCGCCATCTCTCGGTTATCCAGTGACCGAGAAACTCGCCTGCAACAACCACACCTTGTGGAAGGCTCAGGTCTAGTCTGCCCTTCGAGGGGCGCAGGTGGCGCACCTCCTCAGCTCGGCGACACCCATTCCTCCGAAGTTCATCGCCAAGCCTGATAAACCCGATGAGCAAGTGCCCAACCCTGACTACGACTCGTGTGTAGCGAAGGATCAGCAGATACTCAACTATCTCTTTTCGTCGTTATCCCGCGACATTCTCGCGCAAGTGGCGGCGTTGCCTACGACCGCTGCTGTTTGGGAGGCCATCGAAGGGATGTTTGCATCCCAATCTCGCGCTCGGGTGATCAACACCCGCATGGCACTTGCCACGGCGCCGAAGGGTTCCTCCACCATCACCGAGTACTTCACCAAGATGAAGACCCTAGTAGATGACATGACATCTGCTGGGAAGAAGCTGGAAGATGAGGAAGTTGCCAGCTACATCCTGGCCGGGCTAGATGCTGATTACAACCCTGTGGTGTCGGCAATTGCCGCTCGGACCGATCCGGTCTCCCTTGGTAAGTTATTCATGCAGCTCTCATCGTTTGAACAACGTTGTGCGCTCCTCTCTGGTCATGGCTCAGGTTCGTCTGCGAACCTGGCTTCTCGTGGTGGTCGCGGCGGCAGCAACAACATTTGTGGAGCGGCTGTGGTGGTCGTGGCCGCGGTGGTCGCGGCTCCGGTGGGCGTGGTGCTGATCTTCCGAGCGCCCCATCTGCCAGATATGTGGCAAGGAGGGGCACACCGTGCTGCACTGCTACAAGAGGTTTGACGCCACTTTTCAAGGCCCCGTCGATGCCAAGTCTGCCTCTGCCGCGACGACGTCATACTCCATCGACACGAACTGGTACTCTGATTCCGGTTCCACTGACCACATCACGAGCGACCTTGAGAAGCTGTCCATGAAGGACAAGTATCATGGTGGTGATCAAGTACACGCCACCAACGGTTCAGGTATGGAGATAGATCAAATTGGTTGCAGCTTTGTTTGCACCCCTAGTAAAGATCTTGTTTTAAATAACGTTCTCTATGTTCCTCAAGCAAGCAAAAATCTTGTTTCTGTTCATAAGCTTGCTCGTGATAGTGATGCCTTCTTTGAATTCCATCCTTCTTATTTTCTTATCAAGGATCAAACAACGAAAAAGGTTCTGCATAGAGGGCGATGTGAGGGAGGCCTTTACCCTTTGAGGTCCTTTCCCAATAAACAAGCTTACGGTGTTGCTAAGCTCCCTGCGTTGCGATGGCATCATCGCCGTGGCCATCCCTCCACCGCCGTCGTCCATCAAGTCCTGAACAAGAATAAGCTTCCCTTTATTTCTGAGTCCAATAAGGAGTCGATCTGTGATGCATGCCAAAAAGGCAAAAGCCATCAACTTCCCTATCCGAAATCCACTAGTGTATCTAGGGCTCCTCTAGAACTAGTCTTTTCTGATGTATGGGGTCCGGCTCCCACTTATGTTGGCAAGAATAATTTTTATGTGAGTTTCATTGATGGTTATACCAAGTTTACTTGAATTTACTTGCTTCGGCACAAATCAGAGGTGTTTGAACGATTTAATGATTTTCAAAAACTTGTTGAGCGTATGTTTGATCGCAAGATTGTGACTATGCAAACCGATTGGGGAGGGGAGTATCGAAAGCTCAATTCCTTTTTCCAGCGCATTGGTATTTCCCACCATGTGTCTTGCCCCTATGCACATCAACAGAACGGCTCCGCAGAGCGCAAATATCGACACATTGTCGAGGTTGGTCTCTCCCTCCTTGCCCATGCCTCCATGCCTCTGAAATTCTGGGACGAGGCGTTCATCACGGCCACCTACCTCATCAACAGGCTTCCTAGCAAAGTCATTACTAATGAAACCCCTCTTGAATGTCTTCATAAACAGCCTCCTTATTATTCTCTCATACGCACGTTCGGATGTGCATGTTGGCCGAACTTGCGTCCCTATAATTCGCGGAAGCTTGCTTTTAGATCCAAGCAATGTGTTTTTCTTGGATATAGTAACTTGCATAAAGGGTTTAAGTGTTTGGATGTCAAGGAGGGTCGTATCTATATCTCTCGAGACGTGGTTTTTGATGAAACTGTGTTTCCCTTTGCGTCTATGCATCCCAATGCAGGGGCTCTTTTGCACTCCGAAATTCTTCTCCTACCCCAACATCTTCAAAACCCTTCCAATTCTCTAGGGGGCGACAACTGTAGTTCCAATGAGATTTTATCTCCTACTAACCCTGGCCATGAGTCTGCAGATGCTTCAGATGTTGTTGCAGGTCCATCTGAGCAAGAAAACGCTGAAGAAACCAGCCAGAATCAGCGTTATTTCATGCAGTTTGGGAGTCACAGCGGCGCGGAACACAGAGTTGATGCGCCTGCTGCTTCTGCACCCATATCCGGCTCGGGATCGGAGCCTGATCCGGCTGCCGTCACGACAGACGCAGCGGCGTCGCCGCCGTCCACTCCACGCGCGCCAATTGGCGGGCCGTCGGTCCCTCCCGCGCGCGATCCGGCCTCCTCCGCTCCGCGCCAGCCATCTGGCGCTAGTTCCCGCGTTGTTGGGCCGTCTCGGCGCACCGACGCCACAATGTCCGCGGTCATTGGCGGACCGCCTGATCCTGTCTCCTCTGCGCCCTCATCCCAGGTGGGCAGGAGATCCTCCTCGGATCTGGCGCCGACACCTGACCAGGTGCCCGGATCCTTTGTGCCGCTGGAGTCTACAGCGCCTTCTGCTGCGCCGGTGCCCTCTTCGACAGAAAATCGTCCGGTAACTCGGCTTTCTCAAGGTATTCGCAAGCCTAAGACGTACACTGATGGTACCATCCGTTATGCCCATTTAGCTAGTGTTTCTGAGGAGCCAGCTACTTTGCATGATGCTTTAAATAACGATTGTTGGAAGCGTGCTATGGATGTTGAGTATAATGCCCTTCTTAAAAATAAACATGGCACTTAGTACCTCCCCAACCAGGCAAGAATGTCATTGATTGTAAGTGGGTATACAAGGTTAAAAGAAGGCTGATGGCACCATTGATCGATATAAGGCTAGGCTTGTTGCTAAGGGATTCAAGCAACGACATGGCATTGATTATGAGGATACTTTTAGCCCAGTGGTCAAAGCCGCCACGATTCGGTTAGTATTGTCTATAGATGTTTCCAGGGGTTGGTTTCTTCGTCAATTAGATGTGCAAAATGCCTTTCTTCATGGAATTCTTGAGGAAGAAGTTTACATGCGACAACCTCCTGGTTATCATGACAAGAATGCACCACATTACATTTGCAAATTAGACAAAGCTCTTTATGGCCTTAAACAAACTCCTCGTGCATGGTACTCACGCCTCAGCCACAAGTTGCAAGCTCTTGGGTTTATTCCCTCCAAGGCTGATACATCTCTGTTTTATTTCAAGAAGGGTGCTCATACAATTTTTATGTTGGTTTATGTTGATGATATCATTGTGGCTAGCTCTTCTAATGACATTGCAGTGGCTCTTCTTCGTGAGTTAGAGAAGGAGTTTGCCATCAAAGACTTGGGGGCCCTTCATTACTTTCTTGGTATTGAAGTACATCGGTCTCATGATGCACTATTGCTGTCTCAAGAACGGTATGCTACCACTATCTTGGAGAAGGTGGGTATGGCTCTGTGCAAACCTATCTCTACACCTTTGTCTACAACAAAGAAGCTATCGGTCAGGGAGGGTGATCCTCTTGGGCCCGTTGATTCTACTCGTTATCGGAGTATAGTTGGAGCTCTTCAGTATCTAACGTTGACTCGGCCCGATATTTCCTTCTCTGTTAACAAGGTGTGTCAATTCCTTCATTCACCCACGACTTTGCATTGGGCAGCTGTGAAATGCATCTTACGATATATCAAAGGTACTCTTTGCTCTGGATTAAAGATAAGTCGATCTCCGTTCATGCTGGTCAGTGCATTCTCAGATGCCGACTGGGCTGGGTGTCCTGATGACCGACAATCTACAGGGGGCTTTGCTGTGTTTCTTGGCAATAATCTTGTATCGTGGAGCGCAAGGAAGCAAGCCACTGTGTCTCGTTCAAGTACAGAAGCTGAGTACAAAGCTATGGCCAATGCAACGGCGGAGATCATGTGGGTATGTAAATTGTTAGATGAATTGGGGGTTCCACATCCCAAGGCGGCTATCCTTTGGTGTGATAACATTGGTGCCAAGTATTTGTCAGAGAATCCGGTGTTTCATGCTCGCACGAAGCATATTGAGATCGATTACCACTTTGTGCGTGAGCAAATAAATCGTAAACAGTTGGATGTCAGATTCATATGCTCAGCAGATCAGGTTGCAGATGGCTTCACCAAGGCTTTGGCCGCTCAACAGTTGACCGTGTTTAGAAACAATCTCAATCTACGGGAGTAGTTGAAATTGAGGGGGAATGTTAAGATAAACCCCAGGTGTAAGTAGTTGAGATAGGCTCCGGTAGTTTTAGATAAGTTGTTGTATATCTTGTCTTGTAAGTCAAGTATGTAACCTTCTTGTACAAGCCACGCTAGGGGCTGTTCCTAGCCTATTTAACACGGAGCCGAGAGCCTAGGAAGGCATCTCGTTACACCAAACTTTACAAAGAGCGGTAAAACAAGAGTAGGACAACAAAATCATTCGATTCTTCTGAAAGCTGAGGCCCAACTTTTGCTTTCTTTTCTTTCCGGATGTTGCATGCAAGGTCTTTTACAGTACACAATACTACATACCGGTAGTACGGTAGTATAATCGGTTTTTTTATGTGGGTAAAAAGGTAATTTGTGATAGTGGAGTCGAGTCTGTGATAGTGACAAATGAATATAATAGTGTTGGATTAGGTTAGATAACATTTCATATATTTGATTTCATTTATTACAAAAAATATTATTTTTTGTTTTCAATCTTACCCCTATACTACCTATGAATACTACCGTAAAAACCGGTAGTATAGAATTAATTTCAGTCGTCGGATCTTTCGAAATAGATTACATACGAGTCCTTTTCAAACGGTAGTACAAGGTAGTATTGTGTACCGTAAAAGACCTCGTTGCATGCACCCTTCTGCTCTCTGCTCTAGTTGCCCCGTTGAATAGAGAAAAAACAAGGACACCAAATCTTTTCTGTATTTGACACCGTATACAAAAGGCTGTTCAAAAATAGCCATCTGTATGAAACTGTCTCCCTTCTTGTGGATGACACAATGCTTTATTATTCATCATTTGCTCAAAAAAGAAAAGGAGGAAAAGCTGAAGAAAAGAGAGATGGCGCTTTATTCTCATGTCCACGGCCTCACTAGTGTACTTGAATCATGACAAGCAGATGAGTTGCGTCTCATGATAAACTTGCCAAGCAGCTGGAAACTCATGAGATGCTCTGCATCTCCTCCAGCACTCGGTGCTGCGCATCAGGCGCTCACTGTGATGAAAGCCGCATGGTTTCTGAGATTAAAGAAAACGAGAATATGCGTGCTCTTGATCGATTGCCAACAGCAGTTTGATTCCGGTGAAAAGGAAGAAATGAAAGAGAAGATTTTTTTTTCTTGAGAATCACACGGTACAAACGCGACGCCCACAAACACGCACGCACACACTCGCCTCTACAAACACACGTACGCAATCCTAACCCTATGAGCCTATGAGCACCTCAGAAAGACTGAGGCGGCTTGAGATTGACGAAATCACCACTGACGCCTCACTATCAACGGGCACGTCGCCTACCATTGTAAAAAACACCGATTAAATTTTGGAATAAATCTAAAAAATGCAGGACCAATGTTAAGTTGAGGACTTAAACCTATTGGTTACATCACAACGACCCTTATCAGCAGAGCTACGCTAGCTCGCGAAATGAAAGAGAAAAGACAGTCGATTTGCACAGCAATTAGATCCCGGAGACCGGAGTGTGAAGGAATCAAAACAACCGTAACAGTCACTCCTCGACGCGCCACGCGCGACAAGCGTGCGAACAACCGGAAAAGGTGGCGCTGCGTCGCGGCACATGTAGCGTTTGGCCCCGACTATAGTAGTGTGTCACAACTCACAATGACTCGGCTCTGCTCATGAGAGCTACCACCACATAGGCACGACGGCTTTGCAACTCTACCACTGCTTGGTCTTTGGTTGCATCCGCTGCGCATCGGCAGGGGTCGGGGAACAGAAGGCAGCACAGCGATTTGCGTCGGTCTGTGGCGGGCCAGCTATAACCTGCACCAGAAATGCAAAACACACACTGTGGCCTTGTTTAGTTTCAAAATTCAAAATCCAAAATGAATGTTTAGACACATGTATGGCGTACTAAATATAGGTAAAAAACAAATCGCATTATATAGATGGACTGGAATTTGCGAGACGAATCCAATGAGTCTAATTAGGACGTGATTAGATACTAAATTGCTACAGTAATGCTAAACATGTGCTAATGACAGATTAATTAGGTTCATTAGGTTCGTCTCGCGAATTCCAAACGTAATCTGCAATTAGTTTTTTAATTAGTCTATGTTTAATACTTCAAATGTGAAAAGATTCCCTTCTAAAATCCTTTCACCGCGGAACTAAACACGGCCACAGTAAAAAAGAGTAGACGACTGCACCATGTGCCAGTGCCATTCTCATTTGACCAATAATTAGGGGTATTAATTAAAGGCAGTTTACAAAACTATCTCCACAACCCTAGGTAAATTCTCGAGACGAATCTAATGAGGTCTTTGACCACACGATTAGAGGATGATTACTGTAGAGTTACTGTACCAAATCATAGATTAATTATGCTCATTAGAATCGTCGCGCAAAGTTGCACCCATCTGTGAAAAGGTTTTACAAATAAACTTCATTTAGTGCTTCATGTATACAAGATTCTTTGCATTTAATGTTTCCAAAAATTTTTTCGGAGGCATTTAAACACGGCCGATGATGATGAATCTCGTAATGCCTCTTCTTCACTGGTTTTTTCTAGAATCGTGTGATGACGACTGACGAAGGGAAGAAGCAGAACCACGCTGCAACCAGCCAAGCTGCTACAATTCCCTCTGCTGCTACGATTCAACCGAGTCTCGAGAATTCAGAGCGCCGGAAAAATTCATGTGCTGCGGCACACACCACCTGTGTAACGTACTGGTGGTGTATACTCTGGTAAATCTCACATGCCTCTTTTGTCTCTCACCTGCTTCGTCTCACCAAGTCACCAGCGCACTCGTGAGCCATGAATCCCGAATGGGTGGTCGGTGGTCACTCCTCAACTTCACGGATGTGTTATCCTAACCGGTCCAGGACCCGTGAGAACCACTACGCCGAAAATGACACTGCTGCTAGTAAACAACAACTAAACACCACCTATAAAAGCTGATGAGCAATTGCATCAGGTCGCCGTTCTCTTTTCAGCGAGACTTCAGTTGAATTAATCAAAAGGTACACTACACACAGATCCGTCCATTGACCTTACCTTCAAGGCTTCTCAGCCCACTACCTGTCCACTCGCAAAGCTACAGGACACTCCAAATCGACAGGACCACGACACGATTTACCAACCAAAAGATCGGGGGCGGCCCCGGCCGGCCGATGGTCCACGACGTGATCAGCTAGTCCGTGATGCAAATGGCAGGCGAACGTCCGAGCAAAACCACCCCAAAACCCAACCTCCGGAGGGGAAAAAAGCAGCCGGAACCCCCGTCTGTTTCCCGAGCGATCGCTATCACGCCGCCAAGCCAGCCGCGGCCGGCCGGCAGGCTTCACCCAGCCCCAAGATTTGCCAGCGTACTGTACGCACGAGGCGGGTCGCGCCGCGCGCTTGGCTTCGCTTCGCGGGTTGCGCTGCCGCTGCGTCGCCCCCACACGTACGCGGTCCTCTCTTGGATGGCCAGATCCCAACAAGATCTGCGGCAAAATCTGGGCCGGTCCGGCGGCCTCCCAGAGGCTGCCCGTGCTCACGGGCGCAACCGCACCGAATGCGTGCATGTTCACGCAATCACGCACCGTCCCGGCACCCTCGACGTGCACGGTGCTCGTGGTACTTGCTCACTACTGCAGCAAGTTAAGAGCTCGCAGAGTACGAACAGGAGCCCTGTGGACACGGGGGCACGTTCTCGTCGTCAAGACTTCGCAGTTACTCCTACCACCTGTTGTCACGAGACTGTCGTGTATCCCAGGTTGCCGTACTTCACTACGAGTAGCACATTCTCTGTTCGTCCTCGTCTGTGTCTGGATATTCGTCCAATCGCCGGGCCGGAGAAAGAAAAAGGGGGCAAAAATAAAGGATCATCGGCCCTGTTTAGATGTTTCGCGAAATTTTTTTCGAATATGTTGGGCACACATTTGAAGTATTAAATATAGACTAATTACAAAACTAATTACAGATTATGTCATTAAATCGCAAGGCGAACCTAATGAGTCTAATTAATCTGTCATTAGCACATGTTTACTGTAGCAATTTATTGTCTAATCACGACCTAACTAGGCTCATTAGATTCGTCTCGCGAAGTACACTCCATCCATATAATGGGTTATTTTTTTGACTACATTTAATATGTTATGCATGTGAGGGAACATACTCGAAAAAAATTTCGCGAAACATGCGACCACCTGACCTACCCAACCCAACGGCTATCCACCTGACCTGACCCCTAACGGTCTCCCCCACGCGGCCACGCTGGGCGCTGCTGCTACGACACATGCGCGGCACCGTGCAACACAGCTTTTATTTATCAGGCCGGAATTTGGAGACATTCCTCCGTGATCCTCCCTTCCCTTGTGCTCGTGCCTTCTCGGAATCTCTAGTCCAAGCCGCCGCCGATGCACCGGGCGGAGAAGGAAGCAACGCCGGATCTTTGGCGATCTGGAACTCATGTTCGTTACAGTCCCCTACCGTTTCTGTCCGGCCGTTTCCGTATAGCCGCAGTACAAGTGGCACGCGTCTAGCTCTAGCCGTTTGCCTGTAAAAAGCTTTCCGAGCCAGGCCAGGCAGGTTCTGCACGATTCACGCCATGAGCGCTTGGGCCGGGCATGATTACAAGGCTTTACCCGAGTCGACGCCATGATCTCTCCCCCTTTCCCTCCCTTTCTCTCGGCGCTCGTTTCCTTGACAGGCGCACGTTCGTCCTCTTTGTCACAACAAATTCGTCTCGACGGCTACGGACGGCGGCGATCATTGCCGGCTTGCTCGGCCGGCCGGCTGATTATTAGGCAATGGACCTTGGACCAGCTCATGCTAATCATCAGCTACGAGGGCGACTATTCTTTCGTCTCCGGCGAGCTGTGGCCAGGCAAGCTAAAGCAGAGGAGACAGAGACGAAAAGCAGGAAAAGCGTGCCATGGCGAGCCCTCGCACTTTTCGAGTTGCTACGGTGCTACCAATCAGAGGCTAGGACCACACAGAAGCAGGTTACCGACTACTATAGCCCTTGTTTAGTTCCAAAACGAAATCTTTTCACCCATCACATCGAAGGAGAATCTTAGATGCATAAAGCACTAAATGTAGACGAAAAGGTGAAAAGTTATATGGATAGTCTGTAAATCGCGAGACGAATCTAATGAGCCTACTTAATCCATGATTTGCAATAGTAATGCTACAGTAACCATCCGCTAATTATGGATTACTTACCCTCTAATTACCATCGTTAGATTGGTCTCGAGATTTCCAACTTATCCATATAACTTTCCACCTTTTTCGTCTACATTTACTAATCCTAAATTGGTAAAATCGAAATCCGAAATCTTTGCACCGAAAAGTTTTCACGAACTAAACACGGGCATAGTAACAGCGTTGCTCGTTCGCTTTCGTCAGTATTATCTGGCTTGACTGGATGCGGCCTGCCTGACGAACACTAGTGTACCGGGGAGTGCACACTCATGTGATCCAGCTGCCGTGTTAGGTCGCCATCGGTGACAGTGACGCCGTGTTTGTTTGCAGTGGCAGTGCATATCTTCCATTTTTCAGAAAAAGAAGATTTAAGTACACCCCGTTAGAATCATGACATTTTGGGCAGCTAATTTGGCCGCGATTAGTTTCTTACTATCTTGCTCTCTAAAACGTCAACTGAAGGCAAGATGTACACAAGGTCTTTTGCATGCTTAATCTGCTATTGGTAGAACCTAATTGCATTTGTTTTTCAAATGTGCAGAGTCATGCCCCCATCGTTTTTAGTTCTATTTTATTTTGTTAGAATAGATCTGAATTACATTGTTTTTATAGCGGTGGAAATTTTATTCCATTAGTTTTGTACTAAAAAATATTTTCTTATGGTTATAGTTTTGTATCATGTAAAACATTCAAATAAAGTAATTGCTGATCAACGCGTGATCTTGACATGCGAGAATATTTCTCCCGTTCTTCACGGAGAGGCAAGAAGCGTCTCAGGTGTGGAGCCTTGATTTTAAGGGTTTCGGTTTTGCGCTTTGGATCCATGAAACTTTTGGTGCTCTCCAATGATCACTGGATGTGCCACCTTTGGAACGGAGGATCCATGTGAGCGAAAGCGATAGCATGCACTGCCGGCCATTGCTGAAGCACACCGAGATTTTTATACTCGGCGAGGAGGTGGAGCAGGAGCAATTTTGTTTCCCGAGAAAGTGCAGTCAAAGTGGCATTATCAAATAGACACGCTTGGTCTTGTGCTCCAAAGCTCAAAGCCGCTGGGGAAAGATGAAAAACTGAGGCCGACGTCCCAAGCGCCCGAGATCCAATGTGGTTGCAGTTTCTAGTGGCGTTCCTGCAGCGTGTTGTCTGTACCATCTACTAGTACATTTTGCGAAGGAGGGCCGATTAAAAGGAGGGGAAATAGAATTGGTTATGCTGCAGCTAGTAGAACATTTCATTAACATAGTTGATAGCTGATGAGCATGTACTTTTAAGCTAAAAACTGCTTCACACCAACCATGGTTTAAATCCTAGTGGCAATATTTACCCTTTCGCTCGCAACTCAACAAAAAAAAAAAAAAAAAAACGTGATCGATCTGGGCTCTCCTACTTAGAGTATAGTTGCAGTGGTCGCCAACCAAATGGGTTGCAGTCGGCGCATGTTACGGTGTGGTCCTATAAGATGAAGCTGGGGTTTAAAAGTTTTGTCGTCTGGTTTGATTGAATTTCCTTTTTTTTGTTGATGCAATGCCGTGGGGTGATCTTTCTCTGCTGATTGAGTTTTTTTCCCTTATAAAACATTGTGCAAACAGTAGTCTCGCTATAAGTAGTGAGCATTTAAGTGTTTAGATATATACAATCATAGACTTCAGTGGGTAGTTACAGGGTTTTTTTTTCGCTACAGTACCGGTTTTTTTGGAATAAAAACCGGTCCGGTAAACCGGTCGGTTAACCAGTAGAAGCGGTTTGGTAGGGTCGGTTTTGAGCGGTAACCGGCCCTATTATGCTACCGGACCGGACCGGTTTGACCGGTAACCGGTCAAACCGGACCGGTCAAACCGGACCGGTTACCAACGGTAAAAAAAACCCTGGGTAGTAGGGAGGAGGAAAGTTCAGTTTCAACTGAAACTACAGCTTATAACTTCGATCAGTACCCTCTTTTATCACCTGCACAAAAACTGTACACTGCTTAAAAGAATCGATGCTGCACTTAAGATCTTCTTTGAAAGGGATGACTTAAGAGATCTCATGACTTAATGCTCATCATGTTCCAAAGGGGTAGAAAAGAAAGCAATAGAATCATCGACCTGCTTTTTTGCTGCTGCTTTATTTTCTACCAGTTCTTTGAGTAGCAGTTTACTTTGTGCCTGCTCACCGATGCTGTATAGAGTCTAATCAATCCAAAGATAATAGTTCTAAAATAATATATAATATCATTAGTCTATAGTAGAAGAGTAAGAGGTAACACCCATGACATCGAGAGAAAAAAATGAACCGATACCGTTCTCTAGGTGAAAACTTTTTAAATTTCGGGTGAAACTAAACACCCGTACCATCTTAAAGCCTTTCCTACTGCTACTTCCTACACCTGTAAATTCAGAGACATCCAAGTACTGCTTCTACTGCAATATACTCCGTGACTTGAAAAAAAAATGGCTTGGCACATGCATGGCTAATCAGGACAGAATGAATGCATACGAACGGTCGATTCTCATGCAGTGAATATACGGAATCGCTACTGGCACCTCGATGCATCATGTACTTTGGATTTGTTAGAAGTTAGAACTGTATCGCTCCGGACCAATCCATCATGTACTTTGGATTTGTTAGAAGTTAGAACTGCTGTTCAAAGGAACCAAATATAGAAAAAGGTGCCCTGAACTTCTAGCAGTATTTTTATTTACATATACAGAAAAACTACCTTGCATTAAACTTCTACCAGTCCATCGCACTATACACGCTTTCATTCAACAATAACAACGTGGGATGTTTGGGTAAAGTTTTTTAAAATAGAATCTTTTCATATAAACATAGACTAATTATAGAAACTACGATATTAATTTATTAAGACTAATTAACTCATCATTAACACATGTTTACTATAACATTTTATTGTCTAATCACGTACTAATTAGGTTTAAAAGATTTATCTCGTAATTTCCAGACAATCTATGAAATAATACGACATGCATGATGTCTAAACCAAGGGTGGAGGAGCTGAGCTGTTGTGAATCCTTCTCGCCAACACACAAAAGAGGCTGCACAAGCAGACACCCAAACAATGGGCGCAATTAAATACTGCTGTACTCCACACTCCACAGCACAACAGTGGCCGCACTGAGAGCAGAACAGCACAGCACAAGAGAGAAAACTAGCACTGAGAGCGTGCACATACACTGCTGGGTGGCACCGTCCGGCCCCTACACCCTGATCAAGAAAGAATTGAAGACCGAGAGAGAGGTTTGGCCGTTTTAGACATGAGAAGAGGGTTTTAACGGGGGACCTGAGCATTTCTATTTCTTCCCCGTCTTGATGCATCCCTTTCTTCTTCTCTAGCCCCGCAAAGTCGCACAATCTTTATTGGGCGCTCTCCTCTTCCTCCTCCTTGGGCGACGCAGCCGCGGGCGTGCAGCGCACCTCCCTCCCCCTCTTTTCCTCGCCATCAATGTGCCGCCTGCAATCCCGGTACCGGTAGCGCCCCGCTCCGCGCCTCCGCCTCAAGGATCGATCTTTCGCTCCCATGGGCGGTGCTGGGCTCAACTAGCCTTTCTTTCTTGACGGTTCTTGGGGCCTTGTGGGGTGAGCGCCGACGAGGTTTGGTGGGAATGGGGGTGGCGCGGAGGAAGGAGCACCGGGCGGCTGCCGCCACGTTCCTGTACGCTGTGGTGGTTCTTGGGGTGTTGGCGGGCGGCGCCGGAGTCCGTGCCTTCGAGGATGGCACCGCGGTGTACATTGTCACCATGAAGCAGTCGCCGGTGTTCCACAGGCGCCTTAACTTGGAGAAGTTCGGGAACAGCAGAGTTACCAATGCCGCAGGCGGCGGCGGAGGAGGAGGCGGAGGGGGAGCTGGGGACACCCCGAGCACTAGCGTGCTCAGGAAACCGAGGTGGGCAGCATTTTTTTAATCGAACTTTACTGATTGTTTTTTTATTCAAAGTACTATTGTTCGCAATTTCTGAGCCCTACGATTCAGTTTACTCCCATTTTCTAGACTGATTAAGTTTGGCCCATTTGCATTTTTTTTTGTGTAATATGAAAAATCTCTCTCTCTCTCTTTTTCCCCGGAGTTTTGGGTTGTCTTCATTGTGCTGCTCTCGCGTTCATATGCTTAATCTGCCGACATTTCTTGTTACTGTTGTAACATTGCTGGTTATATTGGAGGTGGTGTTCCAGTTTGCCGCGTGAATGATGTTGGGGCTGGTGTGGATACTGATCCCCTGCTTGTCATGATATTGCCTTATGCGAAAATGCTAACAACAAAAGGTTTATGTATGCAACCCAGTTCATTCTCATGAAGGTGGATCTTGGTACAAGTTGGAACTTTTGCTATTCACTCGGATAAGTTTGGGTCACTTCTTGATGGAATGAATTGCACTGATGTAGAAAGTAGAAACACCTGTGTTTCGGGGAATTTTCATCAGTAAACTTTTTGGACATAATGAACATTTGCAGTGTGGTTATTTAGACTAAATTACAAATCCTTACAGTAATTTTTGCCGTATGGCTGGTTATTTAGGCATTAATCATGTGTTTTTTTGTCTAGCATTAGCGAGAAAAATTCTCATACTTAAGAAAACAGTCTCCGGTTTGGCCCTTTCTTTCGCTTGGCATATACTAAAATGAAAGTATGTCCTTCAATGGGTTGCATTTCCCTGAAGAAGATTGTGGCATGTCCTGAATTTGTTTACTCTCACTAATGTTTATTATGGTCATGCAGACATGGTTCACCGAAGCCTATGAATTATGGCTCATACCTTATTCGTCTTCAAAATTTACTATTGAAGAGGACACTAAGAGGAGAACACTATATAAAGCTGTACAGCTACCGCTACTTGGTTAATGGTTTTGCTGTTGTCATCACTCCTCAACAGGTATCCTATTTCTTAAATTTTGTTCCTTGTGCTACTTTTAGACTTGTAGTGTTATTATTTCTTCTCTGTTACTTGGTGGAGAAAACACTAAAACTAAAGCATCAACGGGTTCACAAATTTTGGATTATTGGATTTTTCATCAAGATGATAAAATAGGGAAAAACACGGTAATCTGGATAGTATTGATATTTGCCATGCTACCCTGATTGATACCATTTTGATGCCATTTTTTTTAACTTATGACATATGGCAAATTGTGTTTGCTCCATACACATATTTTTTTGGCCATTTGTTAATTCATATTGTTTCTTGGAACTTTCAGTCCCTTAGAAGATAGTTAAGATTTATCTGCTTCTTTTGTGAGTTTAACTGGTTTTCTTCTTGTACCCAAAGGCAGACAGGCTATCCAGGAGAAAAGAAGTTGCAAATGTGATGTTGGACTACTCAGTTAGGACAGCAACAACTCACACCCCTGAATTTCTTGAACTGCCACAAGGAGCCTGGATTCAAGAAGGCGGTCCACAATTTGCCGGTCAGGGTGTTGTCGTTGGCCTTATTGACACAGGAATAGATCCAACCCACCCTAGCTTCGCAGATGATTTATCAACTGATAATTATCCAGTCCCTGCTCACTATTCTGGCATTTGTGAGGTTACAAATGATTTTCCATCTGGATCCTGCAACAGAAAGCTCGTAGGTGCTCGGCATTTTGCAGCATCTGCAATAACTAGAGGAGTCTTCAATGCTTCTCAAGATCTTGCTTCACCATCTGATAGTGATGGCCATGGAACGTGAGTAATGCCTTCTTATTTAACCATCTCGTTTGGTTATCAGACTATGCATTCCATTGTTAACAGGAAGCCTTAGCAATAGATTGATTAAGTTATGTTGTAAGAGATGAATATGGAATAAGATGCAGAAATTCTGCTAGAAATGGTTATTTCTTTCTTTCAATTGAATCATTGCTGCATATGGGAGCAGTTACTTGGTTGGGTGTATTTTCTTTCCTAGATATTTTTTCCTTCTGATTTTAAGATTTGTACCTACAGGCATACAGCATCCATTGCTGCTGGTAATCACGGAATTCCTGTTGTTGTGGCTGGGCATCAATTTGGAAATGCAAGTGGCATGGCTCCTCGTGCACAGTAAGATCATTGCCCTTTGCATTATATCGGTAGATGGTAGATATGATTAATTTCCCCAAACTAATATAATAAATTGTTTCATTAGCATTGCTGTCTATAAAGCTCTTTACAAAAGCTTTGGAGGTTTTGCTGCTGATGTAGTGGCTGCAATAGATCAGGTAATGGTCTGCCATTATACTTCTTGTAATCTGTTGGTTCAAGCACAAAACACTGTTACATCTCATAATATAACCTTTGTGTGAAGATATGAAATAGAAATAATCATCTTACGATGCTAGTTACTTAGGCATTAGGCAACACTACTGTGAAAAGTGACAAATCTATTTGCAGAGTTCAACACTACAGTAAAGAAAACTGCATGTTAACATGACTGACAAACATCTCCCTATGTTGCATTTCCAGGCAGCTGAAGACAATGTTGACATCATCAGCTTATCCATTACTCCTAACCGGAGGCCTCCGGGACTGGCTATATTCTTCAATCCAATAGATATGGCACTTCTGTCAGCTGTAAAAGCTGGCATATTTGTGGTGCAAGCTGCAGGAAATACTGGCCCTTCCCCTAAGAGCATGTCTTCCTACAGTCCTTGGATATTTACTGTAGGAGCTTCTGCTCATGACAGGGTGTATAACAACTATGTTGTACTTGGCAACAATTTGACCATTCAAGGAGTCGGGCTTGCTCGTAAGTTCCTCTGAAGTCGTTTTCTGTATGCACATAATAATTACATTTATATAACTGTGACTTGTGCTAATTAATTGTACATACAGCTGGAACGGATGGTGATTGCATGTACACTCTAATTGCCGCACCTCATGCACTGAAAAACAATACATCATCTAGTCCTACTGAATTGTCTCTCGGGGAGTGCCAAGATTCAAGTCGCTTAGATGCAGATTTGATAAAAGGAAAAATACTAGTGTGCAGCTATTCTATAAGATTTGTACTTGGTCTTTCTTCAGTGAAACAAGCTTTAGATACAGCCAACAATGTCAGCGCTGCGGCAGTTATATTTTACTTAGACCCATTTGTTCTTGGGTTCCAGTTGAACCCAACTCCAATGCGCATGCCTGGACTTATAATACCATCATCTGATGACTCTAAGGTAGGGCAGGCAATATCTAATACCGCAGCCCAATTATTCTTATTCTATCTTTCTACCTTTTTGTGATTTATGGTTTTAATGAAGATTGGCTCAGCCTGGTCATCCATCTTATCCAGTTTCTTGAATTATGTTCACTTTTATTGTAACCTCTTTTAGCAATTGCTATGGTGAAGCTTAATACCTCTTTGCTTTTTATTGTGTCTATTCCGGGCTTCATGTTGACTGTCATATGATTTTAAGTCGATATGAACAGAAGCTGACAATTGATACAATCTTTATGTTTCAATGTGAAGCTACTCATATTCAGCAAAAACTTGAAGGTGTTATGCTTTTCCTGTGCTGACTAATTTTAACACAATATTTCAGGTATTTCTCACTTACTACAATGACTCCCTGGTGAGGGATGAGACATCAGGACAAATTGTTAGCTTTGGCGGAGTTGCGAAAATATTAGGGGGGCTAAATCCGATTTATGGAAATTCTGCACCAAAAGTAATGTTCTATTCTGCTAGGGGTCCTGACCCCGAGGACAACTCACTGTCGAATGCTGACATCTTGAAACCAAATCTAATAGCACCTGGAAGTTCCATTTGGGGTGCCTGGAGTTCCCTTGGACTGGATTCCGCTGAATTTGCTGGTAATTGGACAAATTATCTTCTTTACAGTCCTTTCTTCTGTTTTCCGAATGTTTGATGAAATTTCAAGATTTGATCACTTTATGTCCTTAACTTTTTTGGAATGGCACACTTTTTCAAGACGAAGAAGGGTACAAAGTACTGTTGAAAGAAAGGGTTACAATTAACTAATCGAATTGCAAAAACAAAAAGGATGACAGGAGGTTTAGATAATTATTTGACCATTTCTGCTGGGCTTCTTAAACTTTTCATGCGCACGCACCCAAAAGGGATTGCACAAGTACCGTTCAATTTTGTCATGATATCCCTTTAAAGAAAGTTGGCCTGCCTTTGCATTAGAGTCTAACGTTATAGCTTTTTTCTTTCAGTAAAACCTGTTGAGATCTTGACTTTTTTTCTCATATATATATATATATATATATATATATATATATATTCTTTCAGGTGAAAGTTTTGCAATGCTCTCGGGCACAAGTATGGCTGCACCCCATGTTGCCGGCCTTGCTGCTCTAATCAAACAGAAGTTTCCTTCTTTTAGCCCAGCAGCTATAGCTTCTGCATTGTCTACGACTACCACTCTTATTGACAGGCAAGGGAAACCAATTATGGCACAGCGAACGTACAGCAACCCAGACTCAACACAGTCTCCTGCTACAGCTTTTGATATGGGGAATGGCTTTGTCAATGCTACTGCTGCTTTGGACCCGGGGATCATATTTGATTGCAGTAAGTTCTACACTTAGGCTTTGTTTAGTTCCTCCATTTTGCAAAATTTTCTCTCTCTCGATTCCCATGCCCCCCCCCCCCCCCCCCTCCCTCCCTTTCACAGTGCATGCCTACCAATACATAAATTTTCTTTATTCTTCACTCTCTCTACTGGAACTAAACGCGCCCTTATCTCTATTTTGGTTATGTTACCACACTATCTTCACTTCACTCTCGCTGGGGCAAAATCAGCACCAGTTCCTCCTTCAAAATGGTTAATTTTACATCAAAAGTCTTTGTTTTTGATGAACAATCTGAATGGCTAATGTGTACAATATTCTTTCTGAAAAAATCACAGGTTACAACGATTTCTTCTCCTTTCTCTGTGGCATAAACGGGTCCAGCCCAGTAGTGATGAACTATACAGGCAACAGCTGTGCGGCCTCCACCATGACGGGAGCAGATCTAAACCTACCCTCAATCACCATAGCAGTGCTAAACCAGACAAGAACCATAACTAGAACGGTGACCAATGTGGCAGCTGACGAGAGCTACACTGTCAGCTACAGTGCTCCTTATGGAACTGTGGTCTCCGTGACGCCGACGCAGTTCGTCATTCCGAGCAGGCAGAAGCAGCTTGTGACCTTCGTCGTGAACGCCACCATGAACAGCTCTACTGCGAGCTTTGGGAATGTCGGGTTCTATGGTGACAAAGGCCACCGGGCGATCATCCCGTTCTCAGTGATCACCAAGGTTGCATACAGTTCCTGACGACTGACGAGCTGAGCTGATGCTGATGCCCTGGATGCAAAGGCAACCAGGGCCTGACTGATCAAACATATGCAGTGAAGACTTGACTGCTGGGGGTTTTAGTGGATCTTACCTTGACTAGGGATTTTTTTTGTTGGTTGTGGTGTGTACGTTCTGAAGCATGTTTGATGTAAGTAGCCAAGTTGTTAACTAGTAACTGTAAAGAGAATGTGCCAGAGCAACCTATTGCCATGAATGGGAAATCCGTTTGCAACAGAATGTCAAATACTAGTAGCATTCTGCTTTATTTAAAAAAAAAAAACAAGTAGCATTCTGCTGGCCTTTGATTCATCGAACGGTGTTCGTGAGATGTAGTTTGACACATCATGAATACATGATCCTGTATGATCCGTCAAACCCGATGGATGTGCATCATTAGACATCTCAACATGACGCCCCAATTTTGCAATGCACAGGCTGGCACACTCATCAGCTACCGTATACCACCTACTTCGTCCCGAAAAAAAAAAACGATTCACACGGGCTGAAGCAGCTGTGGGTAGATCATTGTTTACGCATTAGCTAAATAAACTACTTCCAGCAACTGCCACCAACGGGGTGGTGGCGCAGTTGGCTAGCGCGTAGGTCTCATAGCTTGTTTGAGTAATCCTGAGGTCGAGAGTTCGAGCCTCTCTCACCCCAATATTGTGCCGAGTGATGATGAAATGCTCTGATGACATTATGGGTCGTCACAGCCCATCTGACTTTAGATGACAAGAGCTTAACTGAGCTTGGCCTTTTTTTTATGAAGTTTTTTGAAAACTAATTCTTGTCTTTTTTTTTGAAAACTAATTCTTGTCTTTTTTTTATCAAATCCGTCCCTCTTTCTTCTTCGTTATCCTCAACCCCTCGTCCTCCAAAAGCCTCAACTAAAAACCTCGGCGCCCGGCTCCGCACCCTCGCACGCGGCGTCGTTGGAGACGCAACCATGGCGTCCAGCTCCCACCCGTGTCGCCTCTTCCCAGGTACCCTCTTGCTACCCGCTTCAATTCCGCACACACAGCTTTCCTCGCGTCTCATCACACTTCACAACCGCTCTGCCATGAAACCACACAGGCATGTCGCCGGCGGCGGTGGCCGGTCCCGTCTCCGCGCGGGCTCCGGCGCGCTCCTGCAAGTCCTCCGTAACTGCCTGAACGCCCCCAAACAGTTCAATTTCGCCTCGTCATTTTGCTCTCCGTGTTTGGCTCACGCTCATTTGGTGCGTGCTCGCGCAGAAGGTGTTTGCTGCTTTGCCTC
This sequence comes from Urochloa ruziziensis, assembly GCA_015476505.1. Lineage (NCBI taxonomy): Eukaryota > Viridiplantae > Streptophyta > Magnoliopsida > Poales > Poaceae > Urochloa > Urochloa ruziziensis. Next base: position 52,039,374 of record CM027122.1, on the reverse strand, counting down.
ACCGGAGGAGGCCGCTGTTCTTGGGGGCGCGACGGGCCAGGATCAGGTGCGTGAAGGACGACTCCCTCCATTTCGACCCGTCCAAGATCGAGCCGCCGCCGTACTCCAGCTATTTCGACTCCACTTCCGGCCAGCTCGAGCCTGCGTCGGGCGCCCGCGCGAGCATACCCGGGAAGGAGTACTGGCCGGAGGGCACCGCAGCCCGCGTTCGGGCCGCGCGTGCGCCTGTCCCGGTTGGGGAGTCGGCTGGGGCGCCTTCGTTTGGCACGAAGCCCGGGAGTAGGAGGAGAGGGTACAAGGAGCAGGTGACGTCTGCGTCAGGAACGGAGGGTGCGCAGACAGACGATGGCAATGATGGTGATGAGCCTGTTGTGGCCATTGTAGACTCTGGGGATGATTCCTCGGAGGAGCCAAAGGATTTGGCAGACGAGTATGTCATTTATGAGACACCGGAGGAAGAGGACTTGAGTGAGTATGACATGGACAAGATGATGGGGCGGCCGCACCCGTTCATTAACCCGGAAAAGGCTATGTCGTTAGGGAAACCCAAAACCAGTGAAGAGCTCTGGTGGAACTGGAGGAGGAAGGATCAGAAAGAGGAAATGTGGTCAAGATGGCAGAGAAGGCGTCCAGATGTTGACACGGTTAGTCCCTCACTAAATCGAACTTGGTAAATGGTTTCATTGAGACCGCGCATGGCATTCAGATAGCATAGATACAGGGAGGGGGGGGGGGGGGGGGGGGAGTACATCTTTCAGTGTCATGCTAAAGTAGGTATCGAAATATATTGTATTTGTAGGGCTAATTTATTGTCAAGTGTAAGTAACCATGGTGGAAATTTCACTAAAGTAGGTATCCAAATATATTGTATTTGTAGGGCTAATTTATTGTCAAGTGTAAGTAACCATGTTGGAAATTTCAAGTTATCCTACAGGTCTTCTAGTGTGTGCTGTGAACATGAGAATAAGCGTCATATGTAAGAGTGAGGCTTGTGCTTATGGCATTGGCATCCATGCATGTATGTCGATGTGCAGGGTTTGGTTGTCCATATCGCGTGATAGGCTGAGGCTTTATACTTTTCTTATTTTATCTTGATTGGTGTTTAAACCAACTGATGTTTCCATGACAGATTTGAGCTTCAATCCACATTGAGTTATGCATGTTTTGTCATTTTAGGTTTTTGCAAAGGCAATGGCAGAGACTGGGCAAATCAAAATTTTTGGGGACCATCCTTCACTGACAGAAGCTGCTCTCGCAAAGACAAGAAGGCATTTGTACAAAGAGGAAAGGTTGACTTACAGCCATATAATACTGGAACTGTTTGATAATAAGTTCATATAGTACACCTTTGTCAGATGATTTTAGAATACTTGCACACCTTTTTTTCTAATGCTAATTTCTTTCACAAAATTTGAGTCGGTAGCACCACTACACTTGTGCATGGTCATCATATAAGCTTTCCGAAATATATTTAACTGCTACTGAATTTTCACCTTCTTTGAGTTATTGTATTGTTACCGACATGTGGGGGCTGATTTGATATGCCTGATTTCCTACTGCCCACAGGTTGCCCATTACATTCTTAGATACTGCATCAGAAAGATGCTGAGGAGCAATTTTCTGTGATTGAACATGGCTACCATGCCTGTTAATATCCATTAACATCTGATATGCAATAAAAACAGGTTAGAAGCAGAGCGAAGGAGACTAGAAGAAATAGGACCAATAGCATACTACTCAGAATGGGTTGAAGCTTATAAAAACAAGGATACATCACGCGAAGCCATACAGAAGCACTTTGAGGAAACTGGTGAAGATGAGAATACTCAACTTATAAAAATGTTTCAACACCAGACTGCTGGGGAATATCGTATCATGATGGGCACTGATGTGCGTATTCAGCGAGATCCTTTGGCCATGAGGATGCGGGAAGACCAGATCAAACAGAGTATTTCTTTGCTAAAATTGTTCTTCTTTTTGTTTGTCTTGTGGACATCTATAAAGTCTTTTTTGTTGTTGCATATAATTATATGTTGTTTGTTTTACATTACCTTTGTTTTATTGCCCAAAGATATGCTCTGTTTTAGCATGGTACTATGTGGACTGCAAATGACTAGGAATAATTGCATAGTGTTTTTAGAAGCTAAGTATCAATAACTGTTGTCATACCCCTCGGAGGTTGCTGATCCTTCTGGGTGATTTATATAATCCAATCCGCTGATTTGGGTGTGCCTTTCTTGAACTACTATGCTCCTATTTCTTACATATAACATTATATCGTTTGGGTGGCCACCTCAAAGTTATTTTACTCTGACAAATTGAAAGAACAGATATTTTGAATAGGAAGGTTTACTTAATATGCCGTATTGTGGCATATATTAACCATGACTTAATTTACATATTTTTAATTTGCAGTTTGGGGCGGTGACCCTGTCTATCCAACGATTAATTATGTTCAGGATCCTGAAGAAGTTATTGACTACAGAGGTCCAGAATTTCATGAGCCAACCCCCGAAGTTGTACCTTACCTGATGGAGGTATCAGATAGCACTTCTACTAAACTCACATTATTGGCTCTGTGCTAGCTAAGATCTACCAGGCTCATGTTCATAATGTTATCATTTGACAAAACCATAACCAGAAGCTTGAACACCATATTTAATTGCATTTAGTTGTATGAGTTGGCAAGAAAAAATGTCAATTTTGTGTCGCTTACAGGAATCAAAGTCTTATTTGATATCTTTCTCTCTGCCCCTCAGCATGGGATAATGATCACAAAGGAAGAGCTGTATGCACGTCTGAATGAAGAGAGAGATGACATCAATCAAGACATAACAGTAACTTTGTTAAACTATTCATTTAATTTCAACTGATTGAGTGTAGGTAGGGCTATTGGGCTAATGCTGCTTTACATATCTATTTTATGATGACAGTATATTCCTGAAGTCAAAGATCCTATGGCTACTGCTGTTGATATAGGAGACCATTCTGTAAGTACCCATTCTAAACATTTGAATTATTTTTTTTCTAAGAGAAAAGCTTGCCAAGTCTTCTTGTAAACGGATTATGAATGTTGTACCATACAGAAAGAGCAAATGGATTTTGAATGTTGTAAGGTGTAATAATAGCTTATGCATTTAAAGTACTGCTTGTTTCACCATGTCTTCTACTTTTGAACAGTACAATGAAGACAGTGACGACGAAGATGAGGATGTCGACAAAGCTGCTGCACAGCCTGAATCACTAGAGGTAACTTACCGCCATGCACCATTACAGTCTTCTTTTGGCATTCCGGAGTCTCAGTTATGGGAGGTTAAATACTTAAATGTGACCTTCCTCATGACACTGAGAGGTTGACAAAAGAAGAAAATGGGTCATCAATGTTGTCTCGGTTATCAGAACTAATCCTATTTGAGTGCCTATCCTTTCTTTAAATCTTTCTTTACAATTAGGACGAGGAAGATGATGCTGAGGAAGCAGAAGACAAAGTGAGCCAGAATTGGAGTGTTCTAAAGTCTACTGGACAGGTTGAAAAGCCGAAGGTACATATTAGATATCACATACTCCGAATTATATAGTATCATGTTTTCTGGTCAGGAAACATAATGCAGGAATCTTTTAGCATTCACAAATACTGCAACCAGTTACTTTGTTGTTGGTCATACTGAGCCAGAAGTTAAGATGGTGATTGATTATATGGTTAGACATGTGGAGATTATGTAACTCGTATGCATGAACCACCATCGTTTGTACAGTCTTTCCTTCCTGATGTATATAATAGTACCAAAAAATGCTTGCTCTTTTCTGCCTTTCAGGAAAAATCAAAGAAAGGTGATCTGTCCCTAAAAGAAGCCATCAATGATTCTGAGAACCTAACTGACTTTCTTATGGACTTTGAGGAAGAGGAGTAACGCTCTGGGCATTTTGCTATTAGTGCATCACACAGTCAGTAAAAGGTGAAGCATACTAAAGTACCATTCACTATTACAATTTTATTACATTCTGTTCTAAAACCAGTTATGCTAGTTTTCTTCAGAAAATCCTTAGCTCAACCCATTTGATATAATTCATCAATTTGGTAGAGTTTAAATTTTACACAATAACACAAAACCACAAATAATATAGTAATAATATTAAATTCGGCATGCTTGGAGGAATGAAAGGCAACACTGGTTAAATCCTCCCTTTCCTGTGATTCTTCCCAACACTTGAAGCTGCACCTCGAATTAGCCTGAGGGATTCGACAAAGTCATCCAGCAGTTCATGAGGATCTGGAAATTGTGCCTCATCCACTGCTAGATTTACCATCATAGTGTTAACATAACTTTGAAAATTCACGGTTAGGGCCTGCATAAACAAGACAAACAAAAGTACAGATTTAGCTTTAACTTGTCTTAGACATCTCTTACCCAGACTCAGTTGACCATAAAGTGGAAGTGTTTTTAAAGACACTGGTTTGTTCTAATGATCATTTGTTACTCCTCTTTTAAGTCATCATTTGTTACTTCACACTTGTACGTATTTGTGCATATCAAGAGTTAAAATTTATTCACAGTTAGATTGCCCACAAATATCCGTTACATTGTCTTGTGAACATGTCCTAGCACTGCTAATGATTTTACAGTTTTACTAACCAATGCTTCTTTGAAATTTGAGGATGTGACAAGTTCTTGCATTTGATAAATGTATATTGCATCATTAGATTCTCGAGTACTTACTTCTGGAGGTCCATATCCACTTGGGGCGATGAAGACAACCGGATGTCCACAAAACTCTACCTGCTCAACTGGACCAATCATGTTGGAGAACGATATGGTTGTATGGGAGATCATACGATGGAAGATAGCTCCAGCTGCCTGTTTTGATTCGCATGTTGTAAGGCTATCAGAAACAAGAAGTGCAGATAGAGCATTCTGGTGCACCGCTCAAAAATCGACAACCATCTGCATGCTCATAAACGAAACTAGAGAGATGACACCGTGCTAACTCTCGTTAGATAACTAGTGAATAGCTGAGAATTAATCATTTGTCATTAATATGAGCTTAGCCAGTTGGGTGTAGGAACTATGTTAGCTTGGTTACACCGTAAATAAGATGTTTGAACCAGGCTTCGGTTACCTTGTATTTATTTTTTTTACTGAGACAAAATTACCAGTTAGTAACCAGAGTTCAAATGGTTTGTTCACATAAAGTTACCAATGTTCTGGCGGTACAACAAAAAACGCACCTTGAGTCCAAAGATTTTGAGGATAACTTCCGAAGCTAAATGCGTGAACACCACTTCCAACGAGCTCTTTTTCCTGTCCACAATCTTCTTCGCCTTGCGAACATATTGCAAGGGATCGTCGTGCAAGCCGATGTGAAAGGGAAGGATGATGAAGCCCAGCTCATTCCCCCATTTCACGTCGCTTTCCTTGCCAGACTCTATCATGTTGACACATGCCTGCTCGTAGTAAAAAGACCAGAATTATCATCGAACTTTTTTTTTCACCCGGCCCAACAAATAGTTATCGTAAATAGGTGAAATTTGTTTGATCATGCGTCTAGTTAAGGCCTTACTTGCAGGCTGGTGGTTGGCCTTAAATTGACAAGTAGTATTGATCGCACACGGATCTCCTTGTTAGTGTCAGCGTCACCTGAAGAACAGGAGTTAGAGGATGGTCCGAACAGAGCATCATCGTACGGTTGCCAACCCTCACCTGTCTTCCGGAAGTAGTATCGTGATAGGGCAGCGTACGTTACTCCAACCAACACATCGTTCACCGTCTGCGCATGGTACACAAAGCATGCCAATCATACGTTCTCAGTTCAGTCCAAAGGGAACAAAAAAGAAAATGAAAAAAAAAAATCTAGCTGTGAAAATTAGAAGAGCTCGTACGCAGCTCATGGCGTTCTTGACGAACTTGACGTCGTCGAGGCTGAGGGCGCGGTGCACGAGCCGCTTCCTCTGTCCCGGCTCGTGGTTGGCGCGCTTGAACAGCGTGTGCGGGTCCCTGAGGAACATGATGGTGGCGAAGAAGCTCGCGACGTCGACCACGGTGTGCCACGCCAGGAGGACGAACGACCACGCCCACGCCGCGAGCGCCATGCACCCCGCGGAGGCCGGCGGGCGCGGCGTCTCCCAGATGGCGCCCGTGCGCGTCGTCGGCAGCGGCGGCATGGCCGGCAGCCTGGCCGGGTCGGCGGCGCTGCGGGTGCAGGCCATGAGGAGCGTGAGCAGCGACATGCCGTCGCCGAGCGAGTGGTGGACGCGGATCGCCGTGGTGGCGGCGGCCTCCGAGGTCGGGAAGTCGAGCACGTGGAACTCCCACAGCGGGCGCGACTCGTCCATGGGACGCGTCGACAGCGTCGCCACGTAGTCCTCCACGGCACGGTCGGGGTCACGCGCCACCGCCGCCTCGTCCAGCTTCGGGTAGATGATGTGGTAGTCCAGGTCCACCGTCGTCGGCACCCACCGCGGGTTCCCGGACCCGTCCTTCGCCTGGCGATCGACGGCACGTTAAGAAACAATTAAAGCTGGCTATAAGCTTAAGTGTGTGTCAGTATGCATGGTTATGCTACGTGCAGCAGGCGTACTTGGATGCTGCGGAAGCGAGGGTAGCGGGCGAGCTGGGCCTCGATGCCGGCGCGGGCGGCGGGGAGGTTCACGGGCGTGGCGATGCCGATGACGACGACGATGTAGAAGTCCTCCACGAGCCTCGCGGAGGGGCTCACGAGCTCGTCTTGCTCATCGGCGGCGTGGCCGGGCCCGACACCGTTGCCGTTGGCGGCGGCCGTGCCATTGGTCCCGGCCGTGTGCACCGAGAGCGGCCGCTTGCGGAGGGTGGCTGCCGCCGAATCCATCCCAGCGCTGGTAGTGTTTTGCATGGGGTTTCCTTCCACTATACTTCCACACAAGACACTCAGTGGTGTGATGGATATATAGGACATTGCTTGCATTGATCTGATCCACAGGAATAGAAGATAGCGAGTGTAACGTGCTGGCTCTGGCTGCTAGCTTCTTCGACGCTTCAAACAGTGGTCTATGACAGCCAACTGCCAACAGAAAATGGTAGTAAATGTGTTTGACAAAAGTCGGCAAAATGTTAATGTGATGGACAATGCATGGGGCATCGATCAGTCAGCACTCAGCAGTCTAGTCTATACTATAAATTAAGCAGCGGTGAAGTGCAGTGGCACACGTCGGACTGTAGTTGGTCAATGATAGACGCTTGCCCTGGTGAATATGACAATAAGCACCGCCAGAACTTTGTGTGCATTATTACTATTATTAAATAAAAATCGTCTTGTGGGTTTGGCTTATCATCCTAGCCGAGCAAATTATTTCTTTACAGTCAGAGAATAATACTATTGAATCAGCCTAACAGATTATTTTCTCTCAGACTTTCCAGACCAGCCCAATGAAACGAACAAGGGCGACGAGCCATCAGAATTTTGCACCAGCTACACTTTCATGCGAAAAATGGACAAAACTAGTTACACGCATCAACGGCATCTATTCGAGCACGTAACCGAATAGCAAGGCTGTTTGATGCTTAAACATAGCAACTAATGTAGTACACTGAATACAGCTGTTCGCGTACGACGGCATGTATACATGGCACATCAAGCGTATTTTTCTTGATGGAACACATCAAGCGTATTATTTGTGCTGAACTGTACAGATGTCATCGGTAGCTCATGCGTATCAATCTCCCATTCACTCTGGAGGCTGGAGAATGATTCAACGGCATTCGAGAGGGCTCCGGTCGTTTGGCCATTAATTGGGCTCGCAGCTACCAGAGCCCTTGTGCTTAATTTGGTCATCGGATGGGGCGTTCGGTCGGGCTCCCGTACACTTGTGGTTCATCGATCGGTCATGTGTAGCCGTGGTGGCAACAAGCGTATCTTTCCGATTATTCCACCCTTTCTTCAATGGCTCTGTTTAATTTCCCAAATCAATCGGTCATGCTGGTGGCCAAGTTGGCATGAGCAATTGGGGAGGAACTTCACACGCGCGGAAGCTTGGCAGCACGCCGCCACCGATGATGGACGGGCGTGTTTACATCGAGAAAAGTGATGAAAAGTACGAAAAAAGTATTGTTTCTATAGAAGCGTGCATAAAGATAAAAATGAACTGACACGGTTTTTTAAATGGATTTTTTATGAAAAGAGGACGCTTTTCCGGCAACTAAACACAGCCGTAGGCATGTAGCATCCTCACGTTTGGACACGTTTGACTGGCTGTGGCTGGGCATTATTCCGGTTACTGCGATATTGGCGAAAAAAAAGCGTGATCCCTCCATGAAAACAACAAATCACACGAGATATAATAGGGACAGAGCCAAATGATAGACGACGACAGGTCAAATAGTAATGGATTTAGAGGATCGTTTTCTACTTTTTTTTAATTTCTTGATTTTTTATTGTGAAAACTAGTGAAAATATACTGAGTATGGGTCTGCAGCATCCAAGATTTTGGACTGCCGTTGGAGGTTTAAGGAGCACAGCTAGGGAGGACTCCTCCCAAAACAGCTTCATTGGTAAAGTTAAAAAAATACTAGCTTAATTCAGGTTCTAGTTTATTTTAGTATCGGCTTATAAAATAACTTCATGCTATAATACTCAATTTTCACAAAACTGATGAAGTTGAAGTCAGAATGAGCCCTGCAAAACAAAGCCAGAAGTTTGTGTGATGATGAGGCTTAGAAATAAGAATGGGGCTTTTGGTTGGAGGCTGGTCCAACGAAGTTGTGGGAGCACAAAAGCGAGCCATTCGCGTGGTGGCAGTGTAAACCCCGTTGCCGCCTGTCGGGGACTAGGTTCTCACATTGCTCCTCTAACAGTTGAGCTACCAGTCTACCACACACTAGCTCTAAGCTTATCCATCTCATAAACATGATAGTTCAGATATAATTTCTCTAAAATTTTGCCTCACAGTATATTGCTCAAAGCATCTTGAGTCCTACACCCTCTCTCACATCCATAAAGTATGGATTCCACTTCCTGTTTATGAGCTAGCTAAGGAAGCGTTGCAGAAGAATGAAGGCTTGCAGTTGAAGAAAGATCACGTATATCTGATATTGAGGTCTCACAAATGTCAACACCTTTCTTTCATGGAGAAATAAGCTACTTTGCAATTTATGTGTCATCAAAGATAATTTATCACGTGAATAACATAAAAAAACATTATGTATTTGGGTTTCCGGCATCTTGATCATTCTTCTATTTAATATAAGGTGCAGCTCTCCTACTGGTTAGTCTTTTTAAGGGAAAAAAGTAAATTGCCCTACTATACAATAACTTCAATAGTTATATAATTTTGGTCCAACAAATTATGAAATATGCAAATGGATGCAAAAATTTGTTAAACGTGTGCATCGTCGAGAGTACTTCTTCACAATACCATCACAATAATTAATATATTCACTAAATTTCTGCTTTTAGGGTGCTGTAAGGCTGGACTTGTATGATGCATGTGTCCAATTTGTCTTGACTAAATAGGGCTTTGATTGGAACGATCAGCTAACATAGCCTTTACATGACATTTCCACGATACTCTACGTGAAACAATGACTGATGAATTCAGAAAATGTTTCTTATTAGGAAGCTAAAAAAATGTCGTTCCCATCCACGTTGATGTAATTTAGGTTTGAAGCATTCGTAGAACATGGTAAAATACACTCGGTGGTATACATGTGACTTATACATACACACCATTGGCAATTTCACGATCGATCTGCATGTTTTGTAATTCATTAGACCAAAGTACAATCACAGAAGTTACTGTACGGAGAATATAATCGATAAATACCTTTTGTGCATAGGGCTACATGCACACGCGTTGGTTGAATGGCACGTGTAAAGTAGGTAGCTGTTTACGTTGCATTAGTATGGTGGATCAGAAGAAATCATGGTAACCACCTGCTGTACGGTATCAACCTTTTGGGGGTTCACCAGACCCTGTAGGGGGTGCATGGCAAGGCTTTACGTGGGGCAGTGGCTGCCAGTGGTCAGGGCACTAACGTCCTGTTTTCGTAGTGCGTCTCGCACTCAGATTGTTTCTTGTTCTTGGCAGATATGGATTAGAACTTCAGAAGCTCCAGCTCGTGATCAAGTGTTTATTAGCTGAGTACCGACATCAAAATGGTGTGGTTATTTATAGAGAATATGGTTGAGGCTACCGTTCCCATGCCTGAACATGATGTAGAAGGCATCGGCTATTTGATCTTTTGTCATATACTGGATAGTTTGAAAAATAGGAGTATTGTTATTTATGTGAATTTTGTTTTAATTTGGATATCAAATCTGACAGCTTTGAGCTCCATTTTAGTGGATCCTTTTTTTTCTTTGGTATGTATCATCATCTGGCAACCTGTTTTCATGATTTGGCTGGTCCACCATTTCTGTATGCCCATTGCCAATATTCAGGGATCTCTGTGTCAACTGGGCAATTATTAGAGATCTGCGTGTTGCTAGCAAGTACTCCCTCCGTCCTAGAAAGAGAGGTGTTCTCACTTCCCGAGGGTAAAAGTTTTTTCAACTACGGACAATTATATAAAAAATATATTAATATTTGTAATACATAATTAGTACCATTAGATAGATCTTGGAATCTAGTTTTTTAACAAATTTACTTGAAGATATAAATGTTAAACGTATTTTTTACAAATTGAGTCAAAGTTGGAAAAGTAACAGTGACACGTTTCTCATAGCACCCTTCTTTTAGGGACGGAGGGAGTATATGATGAGCTGCCCTTCTTTTTTGTGGTGTTTATTGCAACTGTAAGTACCTGCCGGTCTTCTTTTGGAGCAATACAAGGTGTATTGGAAGTGAATGCAGTGAATCGTTGATATTCAAACTGGGACAATGGCCTGAATGCAGTGAATCCTATTGTAACACTATTTTGGACTGCTAAACAGGGCCTAAAGAATTTTGGGCGCCACAAGAAGGAAACGGCTGGATCTTTTTATGGCCGTGGAGGTTGACATATGAGCATTTTCGAATGAATTTGAAATACGTATTACTCCCGGCATTGGGTGGGCAGCTAGCCTTAGTGTCTCCCGCACTACTCCCGGTAGTGCGCTGTGCACAGAAAAAGAGCAGCTGCAAAGTTCCCGACAAGTTTCAAAATAAGTTTCACGAATAGAACTCCATAGCTACTTAATTGCCCGGCGTAGGTCAGTTGTTAACAAAAGCAATTTTACGGATCCCGAGGCACTGTGGAACGCGAACGGCTGGATCTTTGGGTGGGCAAGTACCCCTGTGCGCAAAAAATCCATACTCGAATATAATTTACTCCTAGAAAATATAACTCATTAGTTTTCGATAATCTGAATGGGCCCAAGATTAATACGGAGTACTGCAGAATGCAGTCAACAAAATTCTACAAATATTTTATTACTCCAGCAATCCAAGTAGATTAGGCCGGGATCTCCCCCATTAATCCCGAGCTCAGACGAGGCCAGCTTAAGCGAACACGTTGTAAACAATCTCCATTTTCCGGAGTAGGGAAGCAGCTCGATCCTGCACGACCTTCCACGCTTCGCGGACGTGCCGTTCCTCCGTGAGCGTGCTCCCGATCGCGCACCTCAACATGTACATGCCTCCCACTTTGGCCGAGCTCATGTAGGGCCCCGAGCTGGTCGCGTTCACCTCCTCGAGGAGCGTCCTGTTGAGCTTGTTGGCCGTCTTCTCGCCGCCGAGCTTCTCCGGCGACCGGAGCCGGAAGCACACCAGCGCGAACCGCCTCGGCGCCACCACCTCGAACCGGGCGTCGTCCCTAACCATGCCCTCGAACGCCGCGGCCATGCCTACGTGGGAACGGACGTGGCCGCGCAGGCCCTCGACGCCATGGCAGCGGAGCACGAGCCACAGCTTGAGCGCCCGGAACCGCCGCGTCAGCGCCATGGACCAGTCCTTGTAGTCCACGACGTCGTGCCCCTCCGCGGCTGCGCCCGCCTTGAGGATGTACTCCTGCTCTATGCCCAGCGCCGCCGTCAGCAGCGCCGGCCGCCGCACCCACATCGCGCAGCAGTCGGTGTTGGCCAGCAGCCACTTGTGAGGGTTCGTGCTGACCGAGTCCGCGGCGCCGACGCCGTCTGCCAGGTGCCGGAACTCCGGGCAGATGAAGGCCGAGCCAGCGTACGCCGCGTCCACGTGCACCCAGACCCCGTGCGGCGCTGCGGCGGCGCAGAGGTCGCGGACGGGGTCCACGGCGGTCGTCTGCGTGGTCCCCACCGTGGCGCAGAGGAAGAGCGGGACCAGCCCGGCGTCCACGTCGGCCTGCATGGCGGCGCGCAGCTCGGCCGGCGAGAGCGCGAACGCGTCGGCGCGGCGCGTCGCGACCTCGCGGCAGTTGTCGCGGTGGATGCCGGCGATGCGCGCGGCCTTGCGGAAGGCGAAGTGGGTCTGGTCGGAGCAGTACACGACGAGGTCCCCGATCCTCCTGCTGCCGATCTCGGCGAGCTTCCGCTCCCGGGCGGCGACGAGCGCGCAGAGGATGGCCTCGCACGAGGTGCCCAGCAGCGTGCCGCCGCCGCCGCCGCAGAAGAGCAAGGTTTCTGGCAGGTGGAGCGCCTTGCCGAGCCAGTCGACGACCACCATCTCGAGCTCGGTGGCGGCCGGCGAGGCGGCCCACGTGAAGGGCACGGCGTTGATGCCCGCGGCGAGGGCCTCGCCGAGCGCGCCGGCCGTGCTGCTCGACGCCGGGAAGTGCGCGAAGTGGCGCGGGCTCTGCCAGTGCGTCATGCCCGGCAGGACGAGGTCGCGGACGTCGCGAAGCGCCGCGGCGAACGCGCCTGGCTCCGGGCGCGACGGCGCCTCCGCGGGGAGCTGCCGGCGCAGGAAGCCCGGCGTGACGTTCGGGTGCACGGGGTAGTCGCCGATGCTGGCGTAGTAGTCGGCGATGAAGTCGACGACCTGGTGTCCCTGCCGCCGGAACTCCTCGGCGTCAAGGTGCTGGGAGCCCTGCGGCAGTGTCGGCACCGCTGTCGTATCCGTTTCCACCGGAACGGCGCCGCCGCCGTTGTGGTGGACACCATTGTTGGCGTCGATGGGGCAGTGCGAGGGCGGCGCCATGTGCGGCCTGCGACCGGAGAGTGTACGTGTATTACCGGAGCTGGCGAAATGATGCTGCAATTAGTTGAGCTTTATTAAGTACAAGCTCTCCGGCAATACGGATTACGGAGTGACATGAAGGACACGAACTGCCCTGACAGCTACTCCATTTATGCCGTGGAAGGCTCAGGACCATGCACGCACCTCGCGGCCGCCACCCCTCCCGGCAACACGATGGTGGCTTGCTGGTGCCTGGTGGCGTAGCTAGGCTAGGCCGGGCTCAAGTCCAACACAGGAGTAATTGAATTGGTTGTCCTAGAATTAGTGCTGTTAAGTTCCCAGGCACACGGTTCCACATCGGTGTCCTAGCAGCGCTGATCGATCCCGACTTGTTGCGAGTTGCGACGGCGTGCTCAACCAATCGTGCAGCCTCGCACACCGCACACGGCGAACCCGGCGCGCTGGCCGCTGACACAGGTAAACAGCACCGTGCTCTGCACACGATCATCAGGCGTTCAGGGATCAGCACCGGCCGCGTTCCGGCTCACTGTAGCGCCCAAGCATGCCGGGAGCCGCCCGGTCCGAACGGCGAGGCGGCCGCCGCCGTGCCACCCTTGCCGGTTGCCGGCCGCAACAGCAACGTGCGGGCAACGAGAATCTCCCGAATCACGCGCGCGGCATGCGCGTGGAAACGGTGCCTTTGTCTTCGGTACTCCCCAAGCAAGCAATCTTTCAAATTCAAACTCAAAGAAAAAGTGGCTGAGCGCCTGAGCGTATCGGTCTGCACTCTGCAGTCTGCTCGATGCGCCGACGAACGGGAGCATAACGGCTGAACGTCCAGAGCGTGGTTGTCTACCTGTCTTGCCGTCGCCGATCGAGTGCGTGGCCTGTGGGCAACCAATCAGCCTGGAACTGATGCGTTTGACTCGCATTTACGAAGTTCTCTGTCAGGAAGTTACACACAGCTCATAGGCCCTTAACTGCGCGTCGCGGTGGGAATTTTCGGTTGTGCCGTCATGTCGTGGATTAGACTAGAACTAGAACAGTTATTAGGATTGTTGTCAGAGAAATGATTTGTCGAGCAACAGACACCAGTGACAGCCATATCAAAAGATTTATAACCATTTCAAAAAGGCCGAAATGAAACCGATTCTGATGCCTACTCTTGTGAAAAGCCGATTCTGATGCCTAAGCTACAACTAATCCGGGCACATGGAGTGTTAAGTCGACCGGGAGCAATGATGAGTACTACACAACAAGCAGTGAAGCAGAGTCGTGTTATCGTAGCATAAATTCAGTCATCCATCCATCAACCCATGAGCAAGACACGAATTGATGGGCCGGTCATCTGTGTATGCTTTCCTTCACGCTTGCGTTCGTGTACGTGAATATTGAGGTCAGAGATCAAAAGGTGTTTTTCCCTGGTGAATGCAAAACTTTTTCCTGGGAAAAATGCGCCCGTCCTAGCAATATCTAACCGCCACTTCATGGCCGGCCATATGCATCGGAGCCCAAACACTGATAATCTCAATAGTTTGTCAGTGTGCGAGCCTACACAATTGACGAATAATTAACTGTCGTCAGAGAAAGTTATACAAGTCATAATACTTAACTGGGTGTTGTCGCTTCTGTCACGTCGTGAATCTAGGAGTGGTGATAAAGCCATTGTGCTTGTGCCATCTTCAAAATCGAATTAGGCCGCACCCTTGAGTTGTGTTTTGTTTTCTGTTTGGTTTTTCTTTGCTCCTAATAAAACTTCAGCAAATTTCTTGCTGTCCATTAAAAAATAATCAAATCGGTTATGATTATTTGTAGGCTAAATATGTATAAAATTTTAGCACGATCAGTTTAAAGTACGATCCTTAAAATTATTAGGTTAAAATGTTGAGCACGTTAGAACCCCTAAATCAAACGAGAACAGTGTGAATTAGGAGAAAAGATCCGCCGAGCAACAGGCCACCAGTAACGGCCATGTCATAAGGCTTATCCATTAGAGTGTCAGGTCAACAGGGAGTAATGATGAAATTAGAGTGTCAGGTCAACAGGGAGTAATGATGAAAGACTACACATGCTATCGTAGCACAAAGCAATGAGCTGTCAGAAAGTTACACGACTCATAACAGGAGTTAACTGCGTGTCATGGTAGGAATGTTCGTTCGGTTGCATTGTCATGCCTTGAATCACACTAAGTGAATAGGGGATTCTGGTCAGAGAAATTAAAGATCTGCCGAGCAACAGACACCAGCAGTAACAGACATATCAGAAGATTTACCCGTTTAATTAAAGAGCCGCAATGGAACCGATTCTGATGCCTAAGTTGCAACTAATAATAAGTCCATGAACATGGAGCGTTAAGTCAACCGGGAGTAATAATGATGAACACTACTACTACTACATCGAAGTATAAATTCAGTCATCCATGATGTATCCATCAACCCGTAGACCGGTAGTAGTATATGCAAGCGACTATGCAAGCTCCAGCAAGATACATTTGACTATAGCGAGCCCCAAGTCCATGTGACTGATGTGAGCACTGCTCTAGACACCATCTAGTGGGACGGGCGTCACGGTCGGCCTACCCTGCCGTGTCGATTCCTCAATCGACCAGCGATCCGTCGTAGTAGACGATTGGGCAGCTGCCGCGCTGCGTGTTGCGCTTGCGCGGGTCTCGCGGAAGGAGTAAACACCTGCTAACTGTGCGTGCGTGGTGAATGTTCATCCGTTTGGCAGCCGCAGGAGCGCTCGCAGAGACGTTGGGGTGCCATGGCTGCAGAGATGCAAAAGGTGCTAGGTAAGCTGCATCGTATGGAACGCAAAAAATGTCTGTTCCATGGCGTGCAGGCTGAAACCGGCGCACCCGAGGATGTCCCGCAACCTCCGATGCTTCACTTGCTCATTCACCGCCAGTCTCTTTCCTCTCCACTTGGTGCTGTGGCAGCCCCTTGCGGCCGCGTGCGAGCTGGAGCGGCGGTCATGGTAACAATGCTATCTAGCGTCAGTGAGCAAAGGTAAGAGAGAAGAAGAATGGTGGTATGTCTTGTCTACACTGGAATTAAATCTGGCGGAGCCGGCGTGCAAACTTTGATCCGTGCATACTGCCCTAAATAAACGACGCGTGGGTGCCTCTTCGATCCAACGCCGCGGATGGCGGCTTCCACTCGATGGTGCTGCAGTGCTCGGCTCCTGCGCCATCCAAGAACGTGGCTCGGCTCTCCAGGTGAGCGAGGGTTGCAGCTCGGCTTCGCTCGACGAAGGGCGAGACCCAAAGAACCAAATCCCCGCCGCTTCCCTCATCCACAAGGCGCCGCCTCCGCCACTTTCCCTCGTCTGTCGCCGCCACATACCTCATCTTCCACCGCTGCGGCCTCCAGCTGCACTCCATCTGGTCCGACCTACTCCCGTGATGAGACGCTACCCGTGTGGGCACGCCTGCCGTCGTCGCCGGAAGGGCCGCTGGCTAGGTGCTCGACGCATTGCTCACAAGCATCTTCACCGTCAATGACATGTGTGCAACCTCTCAATTTCTCATCACCTGCGTCTTTGTTTTCAGTACTAAAACTCTGAAGAACGAAGAAATTTGGAGTAACTGAAACTCTGAATGTTCAGAATACTTGAGAGATTTGAGAGTATAGTGATTGTTATGCAAGTTAAGTTCTCAGTAACACTTATTTGTTTCGAGTTGCTAGGTTCGTGAATTGAAGAAGTTATTACTGCAGTTTCAGCTGGAGTGGTCATTATTGTGCAGAGATGTGGATGAAGACAGTTCCTACTTGCAGGTATTTTATACACACAGACACATGTGATTAAGCTTTTAACTAATGTTTCATGCATACAGCCTTGAGTGCTAATTTCTCCATTCTATTATTTGATTTAAGGCATATTGCTTGTGATCTAAACAATAGGTGTGCTACTTGCAGCTGCTAACTGAATTACTTTCATGTCCACAGCTCTAAGCTTTTTCCTTTCTACCCAAAATGACGATGGAGTTAGATTTTGTCCAATGAAACGAGGCATGCCAACTTGGCAACAGAGAATTGGCTGATCCATGTCCAGAGCTCACCTGATATGTTCTTAGTAGCATCAAAAGCTGGTGAATTAGTTGGTTGTTACCTGACTCCAGGCACCAAATCTGTCTGTAACCGCTTCAGTGAACAACTTCGAAAAAACATATAAAGAAATTTCACACTTGGTCTCTTGCAGATATCATGTCTCCTAAACCTGAAGATCTGTCTGTACTGTATCTGTGTCCTCTTCCTCTTCACCAAGCTATGGAGCAACAACATGCTTGAACGAGACGACAATAAGTCAAGGGCGAGAGCGGCCGCTGTGAGGCTATGTCATGTGCTAGGACAGAGGATGCAATTTGCAACCACGGATGATGCCTCATCCTATCACCCTGCTCTTCCTGGGATTTCAGTCGGGTCGTTCTCTTGAAATCCTGCCATGCCATGTGCGACTTCCATGGAGGTGGTGCCGCGCGCCAGGGCGGCCAACCAATGTCATTGAAGCTAACAAATCGAGAATGAATCAGCTCATCATCGTTGCGCAGTCTAGATTTCATTTTGACTTTTTACACAACAAACAAGCTTCTCTGATAAGCTTTCGAAGCATCTAGGCAGAACAAGTATGAACTGGCTGGGCTAGCTGTTGATTGTGAGTGAGCTGGGAGCGGAACCAAGCCGAGCCGATGTTATCTTTACGGAGGAGCCGGGAGCACGTGCGATCCGTTGGATTCTGCCGGCATCCGCGTGTCGCTCGAAGGCGTCGGGTATGCACCGGATGCGTTTTGCATCCCGGATGCACCGAATTTACTTCCACACTCTACACAGGGGCAGATCTAGCCACAAGTTCTTTTTTTTAATAAAAGGCAAAAGCACTGGCACATCATATAAGAACAAGAAGCATCCATACATAACGCGTCGAAACAAACATCACCACTACACAAACAACACACGCAAATAATGCACGCATCATAACACTACACGTACCACCACAAACTGGGAGAGAAGCTGAAAGAAGCCATTGCGAATTGCGTCGTCGTCGCCAACATTGTACCACGTCGAATGTTGCGGCCCGCTGTAAGCCTGAGCGGCACCTCGAACTCCTCCACCATGGGACTATCACCCTCAAGCCACACACACGATCGTCGATCCCCATGTATTAGTGAAGTATCAGTAGAATGCTCACAGTAGTCACGTCGCAGCGTCAATGAAGATCATTGATCCTGACCACTTTGCTGTGGGGTCTCGCCTCTCCCACCGCCTCGCACTCCTCTGCCAAGGACTCAGATATTTGAAACCGCTATGAGTGTGACACCTTCGTCCAACCGTCATCGGGTCACCACAACACCATCCGCGCAAGCTCGAGGCCTCTAGCATCCATGGGTCCTCTGCACCTCCCTGCCAACACGGACCAAGTGCATCTCCTCTGTCGCTGCGCGCGGGGCAACACCACCAACTAACCAAGGCGGACCTCTGATGCAGCGCCTCCAAAGAGGGCACGACGCCAATAGCGCTGCCGTTGCACGTCCAGAGATGGACAAGGTTCACACCCTCGAGAGACCCATGCAAAAAGGAACATGATGCCGATGCCTCCCAATAGTACCCCCAGCAGGGAGAACAGTGACACAAGGGCGCCGTCAACATCACCACTGACAGAAGGGCCAGCAAATGCTTGCGCCCGACTCAACATCATGCTTGCCGCACCTCTTTAGCCAAGCGAGTAACTCGCAAGGACGTCCTTTATCTTCCTCCTCTCCCACCTCCTATTTCTCCTCCTCTTTTTCTACCCTCATCATTTTCTCTTCCTATCTCTCCCTCAGCTCTAATGGAGACCACATCCAGTAAGGGGCTGGTGCGCACCCCCGCCGGATCCGTCACTGTGTCTATACTTATATACTTATTGCATTGTAAGATAAATGGATTCAACACCAAATATGATCTGTTCCAGGTGATTCATGAGAATGTAAATTTGCCAACAAAATTTTCACATGCCACGAGTCTGCTGGGCTGGCCAGAGCCTGGCCCATAAACCTGGCTACGATGGGTCAGGACTCATGATGCCAAACGGACCCATATAGGTCGGATCCTGCATGTGATGCGTTCCTATGTGTGTTGATTTTCTTTTTTAGACCCACCACCACCACGGGTCATGCACAACAGCGGGAGGATGGTGTGAGGCTGTGAGCTGCATGCCTTCCTCCACCCACACACGGGGGACAAAGTCTGTGGCACTGTGCATGCCCTTCAGACGCCAATTCATCTGGGCTAGCTGGCCCAGTTGACCACTCTTTCAGTGACATAGCATAGAGAGAAAAACATTTTATTTTTGCCGTTTAATATATATACTAGCACTTACAATGCTTCACTTCACTTCACAATGCTTGAATCGACGCGTTCTATATTCACTAAGTCATTTAAATACTAGGTCTAAATTTAAAAGTTTTCAGAGCCATTTTAACTAGTACCGGATTACGTCACCTTTTAGTATCGGTTGATGATTTGATCTGTTACTAAAATGGCTCGGTCATTTAGTACAATCTTAAAGTGCATCTAGACCCTAATTTGATTTTGGTGATTCTTGACAATCACAATTTTGGGATATGATGCGCTTGTTTAAGAATGTGTGCAGGAATAAAATGAAAGAATTGAAAATAAAAGAAAGACAAGGTCCCCAATTCAAATTGAGCGGTGGTGGAGCTTATGAAAAGCATTTAAATTTATTTTTTCGGTTTGAAATTGAGTTTAGGACCACCGTACTATCAAGGGGACGCATTTGATTGATTCAAGGTGCCTAAAGTTTTTCTCTTGAGATGATGAACACTTTTGAGAGACACACATCACAAACCTTCACACAGTTTGGTACTGAATGGAACCGGATGATCCGGTCCCTATGTCCATTCGGTACTGAGTGGAATCGGATCATCCGGTCCTACAACCGGATGATCCGGACCTGGGAAGTTTGAGGCTGTTTTTGCACTAAGTCATGACCAGACCGGATGATCCGGTGTTGAGCCGGGTGATACGGTACCCTTCGAAATGCACATAACGGTCACATTTTGGGGGTTGGGTATAAATACCCCCTCACCCCCTTCATTCATTTTTCTTGCTCTATCAACCAACCAGCCCCCAAAAGCATTCAATACACTCGCCTCCCTTGCCTCCAAGCATTGATTTTAGCCAAGATTCATCTAGGGTTTGGGTGTGAGTGAGATTTGGGGTTGAGTTCTTGAGCACCTTTGTGAGCTTGCACTTGTTCATCTCAAGAAGACTTGAATCATCCTTTGATTCGTCGATTCGCGTTTGTTACTCTTGGAGCTTTGCTCCTATACGGTTAGAGGTGCCGGTGAGCTTCCATCCTTTGTGGTTGAGCCTCCGGAAGTTTGTATTTCCTCATCTCTTTGTGAGAGCAATAGTAAGTGACTCAATCTTCCTTTGTGGTTGATTGAAGGAGAAAAGGGCCAGTGACAGCCCGGCTCTTTGTGAGCTTCTCAACGGAGACGTAGCTCCTTAGTGGAGTGAACTTCAGGAACAAATCTTGTGTCTCCTCTCGCTATTGTTGTTTTTATTGTTTTTGAGCTTGATTTGACCCGATCTACTTGTTAGTAGTGTTGTGCTTGTGTAGATCATATTTACAGGGTTCTATACATCTATTGTTATCTTTGTATTCAAAGGGAATCATCGAAAGATAAGTAAAGTTTGAATTTCGCACAACTTTCTCATCCAAACCGGATCATCCGGTCCTGACAGCTTTCGTGAGAATTTTCAGGAAAAGTTTTAGGTCGGCCTATTCACCCCTCCTCCCCCTCTAGGCCTAGTGTTGGTCCTTTCACAATCATTAACACCACCCGGTATGAAGGGGTGACATTTACTACCGGATGATGTTTTGAGCCGATACTAATGCATCTCTTCTACTCGCATGTATTTGTATAGTTGGGATGGAAGCGATGCTTGCACGAGGCTTGACCGCGCACACCCGCTTTGTTTGCTTGGCTTATCAGCCCAGCCTAACGGATTATTTTTCTCACAGAATACTATTGAATCAGCCAGAATCAGTCAAATCAATAGACTTTTTAGCCCAGTTCTGCCAAGCGAACAAAGCGGTATTTACGCGTGAAAAAATTGCATGACTTGTGACTCACCGCGACTCTTGTGGTTCATATTTTTTATTTATTTTTACTAAAATCATTTAGCATTGGTTGATGTTACGAGCCGATACTAAGTGGTGCATTTAGTACCGGCTGTCCGTACTAAAGGTCAAATGGTGGACCATTTATTATTGGCCAAAGGGTTGCTGACCGGTGCTAAGGTGGGTTGTCTAGCACGGATTGCTACCATACAGTAGTTCATGTATACTCTTTTTCGTCGTTCCCGTGACTGGTCAGACCACTATTGCAGAAGCTTAGCTGCATCCCTGATGCGCCTGAGGGAGCCGGCGAAGTCGTCCAAAAGTTTACTGCAGGCGAAGTGCGCCTCGTCCACAGCCAGAATTACCTTGATCGTGTTACTGTAGCTTTGGTAGTGTACGGTAAGTGCCTGCGAACATGAATGACCAATCAGTCAGTTAATACAACGACAGTACCTCTTCAGAAAAGTTATGTATATATCGACGAAGTGCAGCGATGTGAATGACTTAGAGCATCTCAAGAGTACTCAAAAAATGGACTTCCAAAAACCTAGTTTTAAGAACTTGCAAAAAAATATTAGGAGAAGAAAAACACTTTCATCCAACAGGTCCCCAAAAAATTGACTCCCAAAAGCAACCACGTCATCTATTTGTGGGTCCCATGCATGTTTTTTCAGCTGTGAACAGTAACCGTGTTTTCCCCTCACGTGAACAGTGTTGTGAACAGTAATCCGGATTTTATGCTGGATTGGGAGCGGAGGAAGGAGGTGTAAATTTACACCAAAATAGAGCCATTATTAGGAGTGCCAAAAAGATTGGGACCTGGATTGGGCACTGTTGAATCTTGTTTTTTCACATTTTTTCTCAAAACTAATTATTGAGAGTAAATATTGAACACTTTTGGAGATGCTCTTACCTCTGGAGGCCCATACACGCTAGGAGCTAGGAAGGCAACGGGGTGCCCACAAAACTCTACTTGTTCTCCGGGCCCGACCATGTTTGAGAATGATATGGTCGTATGGGCGATCATGCGCCCGAAGATAGTAGCAGCTACCTGCATTGATTCACATCACAGTACATAATGTATTCATTATTATGTAGAATGTATTCATTATGTACTGCTACATATCGATACAATGTACATTCATTATGTACGGCTACATATCGATTAATAAGGAAAGGAAGTAGTAGTACCAAATTTAGAGTGTGTTTGGTTCTCTGGACTAAAGTTTAGTCTCTGTCACATCATATGTTTTGACACTAATTTAAAATATTAAATATTGACTAAGTTTAAAACTAATTACAGAGATTGAGAATAATCTGCGAGACGCATCTATTAAGCCTAATTAGTCCATAATTTGACAATGTAACGCTGCAGTAAATATGTGCCAATGATGGATTAATTAGACTTTAGATTCGTCTCGCGGATTAGCCACAACTTTTACAATTAGTTTTATAATTAGCTCATTTTTAGTCCCTCTAATTAATATCAAAACATCTAATGTGACAGCTACTAAACTTCTCTGCATCCAAACACACCCAATTAGTTTGCACAAGACATGGGTCTCTTTAGAAAAAGTTTGCCCAGAGTATACGGCATGCGTACCTTAAGACCACAAAATTTTAGGACCATTTCCCCGATTGCGTGTGTGAAGAGCACTTCTAATGAGCTCTTCTTCCTGTCCACGGTCTTCTTAGCCGTGCGAACATACTCAAGTGGATCATCGTGCATGGCTATATGAAATGGAAGGATGATGAAGCCGAGTTTGTTTCCCCATTTCACCTCCTTACTCTTACCAGACTCTATCATTTCGGCCACTTTCTGTTGACAGTGGTAAAATTAAGAAACACACAGTTAAGAGCAATCATACGCCACAAACTGATGGCCGATTGGTCGTGCCTACTAATTTAATAAAAATGCGAAAACTTTGCATTCAGAGCATCTCTAGCATTTCTTGCATATATTTCATGGAAAAGAAACTTTCTTACTTGTAGGCTGGCGGGCGGCCTTAGGTTGACGAGAAGGACTGATCGCAAACAGATGAGCTTCCTTGTGTCAGTGTCACCTGAAATTCAAGTCAGGGAGTTAGCTAGGCAATATGCAACAGATGCAAGGTGATATAGTGCTCCAACTGCATGCCTTCTAGAATGCAAGATAGGAAAAAATTGACCGCTGCACGGTAATTGTCAAAACATCGATCACCGACCAGACTCCCGAAAGTAATACTGTGATAGAGCAGCTGAAGTCACTCCGACTAGCACGTCGTTGACGGTCTGTGTGCAACACAGAGAAGGCATCTTTCAGACTCTAATTTATGAATGGAAGTTAATATGGCGGTCCAAAGCTTCTGGCGCATACGCATTTCATGGCATTCTTGACGAGCTTCACGTCGTCAAGGCTGAGGGTGGTATGCACGAATCGCTTGCGGTGGACCTTATTATTGCCCTCGCTCATCACCGTGCGCTTGAACAAGGTACTGTGCGGATCACTCACGAACAGGACCGTGGCGACGAAGGCCACGACGTCCGCCACGGTGTGCCACGCGAGCACGGCGTAGGACCAGAGCCACGCGGCGAGCGCCCGGAACCCCGCCGACGCCGGCGGCCTCGCCCTGGCGTAGATGGGGCCCTCGCGAGCCGGCGGCGGCGGCATGGCCGGCAGCCTCGCCGGGTCGGCGGCGCTGCGCGTGCACGCTATCAGGAGCGTGAGCAGCGCCATGCCGTCGCCGAGCGAGTGGTGCACACGGAGCGCCACGGTCGACGCCGCCTCGGAGGTCGGGAAGTCGAGGACGTGGAACTCCCAGAGCGGGCGGGACCGGTCCATGGGCAGCGTCGACAGCGAGGCCACGTAGTCCTCCACCGCCCGGTCGGGGTCGGCTGCCACGGCGGCGGGGTCGAGCCCTGGGATGACGATGTGGTCGTCGAGGTTCACCGTCGCCGGCACCCAATGCGGGTTGCCGTCCTCGGACCCGTCCGTCACCTGCTGCACCGAGCTAGCGAGGTAAACGCAATGTCGTGTGTACTGGTGGTGTGAAATCGATGAGTTATAAGGCGACAAGCTAGTTTAGAATTTGGAAAACTTAGGAAGATGTCTATGGTGATGGACTGATGGGAGGAGTTGCTGGTTCGTACTTGGATGCTGCAGAAGCGTGGGTGGCGGGCGAGCTGGGCTTCGACGCCGGCGCGGCAGGCTGGGACATTTACGGGCGTGCCGAGCCCGATGGTGACGACGATGTAGAAGCTGTCCATGAGCCTTCCGGTAGGACTCACGGGCTCCACCATCGACGCTTCATCCGCCCTTTCCGTGTCCGGAGCTCTTGTCGCCCGGATAGAGAGCGGCTGGTTTCTTGGAGCAGCCACTGAGCGGAGGCCTGTAGCAGTAATAGCACCAGCGTCCATTGCTTGCCCTGTAGATTTGTTCTCTCGTGCGTGTAGTCTTTACTCTTGGAGTACTGATATATAGGATTCTCGGGGAGTGTAGCCTCTCTCTCTTCATTCGGCTCATCACTGGCCGTGTTTAGATGCCTCCGAAAAAAATTTCGGAGGCATTAAATGCAAAGAATCTTGTATACATGAAGTACTAAATGAAGTTTATTTGTAAAACCTTTTCACAGATGGGTGCAACTTTGCGCGACGAATCTAATGAGCATAATTAATCTATGATTTGGTACAGTAACTCTACAGTAACCATCCTCTAATCGTGTGGTCAAAGACCTCATTAGATTCGTCTCGAGAATTTACCTAGGGTTGTGGAGATAATTTTGTAAACTGCATTTAATTAATACCCCAAATTATTGGTCAAAGGTGCATTTATTACCCTTAAAAAATTTTCACATCCTATCTAAACACGGCCACTAGTAGCCCCAATTATTGGCATAAAGCCGAAACTAGCTACATATATAAATGTGTTATTGTTTTTTTAAGAAACACAACGGGTTGGATTAATATAGGGAAAAATCCATTTTTGACCATCCAACTCTTGCATCATCAGTTTGGTTTTGGCCATCGAACTCCAAAACCGGGTATCTTTAGCCATCCAACTATCAAAACCGTTCAAATTTGGCCATCAGGCTGTTTTGATGGGTGGTTTCAATTTTTTTAATTTACAATTTAGTCCTTAGATCTTAAAATGGTTATTACTTTTTGCTCGTACCTCTGATTTAGGTGATTCTTGCGGTCACGCATTCATAACGGTGAGCTTTATCTTTTAAAATGTTATTTTCACTATTTTATCACTATTTGTTATATTATTCTTATGTTGTTGTGTATAAACAACAATATAAGAAAAGTAAAACAAACATTTACAAAATAATATGTCCATGATTTTAAAAGATAAAGCTCATCGTTACGAACGTATGACCACAAGAATTACTTAAATCCGAGATACGAGAAAAAAATAGTAATCATTTTAAGATCCAAGGACAAGTCCTTGGATCTTAAAATGATTACTATTTTTAGTCCTTGAATCTTAAAATGAATACTATTTTGTTCTTATATCTCCGATTTAAGTGATTCTAGTGGTCATGTGTTTGTAACAATGAGCTTTATCTTTTAAAATGTTGTTTATATTATTTTGTAATTGTTTGTTTTACTTTTCTTATATTGTTGTTTATACACAACAACATAAGAATAATATAAAAAATAGTGATAAAATAGTATAAATAATATTTTAAAATATAAAGCTCACCGTTATGAATGTGTGACCGCAAGAATCACCTAAATCAGAGGTACGAGAAAAAGTAATAATCATTTTAATAGCTAAGGACTAAATTGTAAATTGAAAAAATTGAAATCACCCATCAAAACAGCCTGATGGACAAATTTGAATGGTTTTGATAGTTGGATGGCTAAAGATACTCGGTTTTAGAGTTCGATGGCCAAAACCAAACTGAGGCAAGAGTTGGATGGTCAAAAATAGACTTTTCTCATTAATATAAAGGTAATATTGCATCCAGCCACTTGCAAAAGGGACCAAAAAATCACATTAAGGTCTTCCATTGGTCTTCATCCCCCGATTGGGCTCAAAACTGAAGTATATGTATTCTTGTATTTTTCCAATTGTGTAAAGAGGATTTTATCACTATGAAACTCATTTCATATCTCTCTTCATTAATACACTGCCACATCATTCAAATTGCTGACATGACAGTCCATTTAATATCTATGAAACCCCCACTGAGACTGGCCTTAGAGCAAGTATAATGAATTCGCCCGCTACGGGCTGCAAGGTGCCATGATGTGGCGCATGTTGGTGGTGGTCCCCACTGGCATTTAATGCCCTACATCTCCTTCAGCCAATAGCAGCATTCCCTGCAGGCCTTTGAGCCAGTAGCAGCAAGTCTCGCGCGTCTGCGCGGCTGAGAGCGAGCGCGTCGCGAGACGCCCGCCGCTCTCTCTCTCTCTCCTCGTTTCTCTCTGCTCCACGTAGACTTACGCCCGCTTGCAGCCTGTTATTAAGCTTGCTCTTAGGTGGCACTGTATTAAATAAGAAAGAGAATAGAGAACACGAGAACCTATGCACTAGACACTAGCAAACTTTGCATTGAGAAGATGATTGTTTCTTCATGGTAGATAAAAATAATATGATTGGTAGAGAGGAGAGATGATGCATTTATTAACGATTGACATCAAGAAATCATGGGCTGTGGAGTGTAGTTTCTATAGTGATTTCTTGCTTATGTGGTGACATAGAAACTACTCATAGACACTATGGGTTGGGACTGCCCTAAATGAAGTTTTCTGGCCGGCACTAAAGGTGGATCGTTTGCTAGTGAGCACACCGAGCAGAAAGCGTAATATTGATATGCTAATGAACCACCATCAAATTTGAAAGAGGCACCACAGAGAAACTACCGCAGCGCTTCTATTCGTTGAACGCCCTGCCAATAGCTGCAACTTCGTCGCCATGCATGTGTTCTCGCCTCGCAACGACCTTAGCTTCCGTTTTTTGTTACGAACGAACACGAGATTGTGCTTATTTCATTGATATAAAGGAAAATAGTATAAGCCCGACTAACCGGGAAGCAATCAAAAAACTACTCTCGCATCAAAATGCTCCCCAAGGCTTTGGCCCCTGCCTGAACCTATTCAAACGCCTCACTTTTAATCTTCAATAGAAGGGATCGGAGGGCATAGAGCTCTCGTGTCGGTGTAAGAGCATCTCCAAGAGACTCTCTATTTTGTCCTGTAGCTCCTCAGCTACTGTGTCTGTTGAATAGTGAATCCGGTGCGATGGTTGATGTCTCTAACCCAAGTGTTGTCCTGTAGCTCCTCAGCTACAGCTCGTCTTTTTTCCTTGATTTGGAGTAGAGGAGCGGAGCAATGTCGTCCTTGGGATGTCGGCCTTGAATCTATCCTGAGTAACAAAAGCTCATGTTTTCGCCATTTCTGACATGGATTGTGGCACATGCCCTGAAGAGGAGCCGATCTGTGTCATCATAGGGAGGCTCAGTACGAACCCAAGTCTTGTCCAGAGATTTCCACTCATGTCATAACCATCTTTTTCGTAGTGCTCGTGCAAACTTGTCGAGATTAAGAATTTCTGGACCCCCTTGTTCCTTCGGCATGCATGATTTTGTCCAATTAACCTTGCATTTTTCGCCAGTTAGCGCACTATCTCTGGCCCAGAGGAAACGTTTGCGGATTTTGTCCATGTCCTCCATCACTCCTTCATTGCCTTGATCACCGTCAATAGATATATTGGCTGCGAAGAGCGGACTGACCTGGTGAGACTCGCTCTTCCAGCTTGGTTTTTTTTGTAACAAAATCGGGGGAATCGGGGGAGGGGGGGAGGGGGGGGGGGGGGGGGGGGGGGGGTGGAGATCCCTACCTTCATTCATTCATTGAACTATGGTTTGGGTTACAGGTGCTCCCGGCATCCCGAGGTATACATGTTGTAATAGCAAAGAGGAGAAGAGTGGAGAGCAGTTACATACGAGAAGAAATTCCAGCTTGGTTTAGGTTGCGTCCATGCCATGTCGACATTCTATTCGCCGATTTGTCTATTAATGGTTGAAAATCAAGTTTCCTGATTTAGCTACAAGGAGCTAGGCGTATGCGCATGTTCTCAAACTGAATCCCTCACCTACCGACGCCGGAGAAACAATCGGAATAAAGGAATCGGCAGTGTACTGGACTGAAACAGACGTAGGACTGTAGGAGTACTACAAGGATGCAGTTATTGTAGATTTAATTTCTTGTCGTTGCTACAGCATTGAAACATTGATCGCCAATAATAGGGCAGCTACCTGCCTCGCGCTCACCCAACAGCACATGTTTCAGCATTCATATCGATCCCATCAGGCTTACTCGATGATTTAATTTTTACCAGCAAAATGACCGTACGTTACTATGGTAATTGTAGTATTTTATTTCTGTCATTCCATTTTATTACACTCAATAAAAATTTGCTAGAAAATCAACGTCATTTTAGTTTCTTTGGGCTGGGCCGAAAAGTCTGAGAGTAGAATAATCTGCCTGGACTGGTTCAATAGTATTCTGTGCATAGAATAATCTGCTAGGCTGGGATGATCAACCAAACGAACATGGCTTAGTTTTAACCTTAACAGATTCACCAATAATTAGAATATAGTTTTATTTAAGCAAGATGGCTAGAGACCACATCACCAATTCTAATCTCTAATTTTCACCAGTAATAATATTTTTGTCCTGGACTCCCGGTGACGACGTACATACATTATTAGGTGTTGGTCTATTTTTAGCATATAAGCAGCGTGGGCCTGCACACGCCAATACTGTCAACGTGCGTATGCCCCGTGCATTGCCACGGGTAGGGACAAAAAGTCATCGACTACTGAGCCTACATCATAGACACAACAACTATTTTTAGAATAAACTTTAAATTTGTGGATAAACCAACCTCATTACGATGTGACGACATATATAGTTTTTTTTTTGGAAAATATGACTCTATGAGGGTCAAATTTCGTTGCAGTTTCTTCGATTTCATTTGATTATCTTATATGTTGTTGGATCTTAGATCTTTCGTTAAAGTAGGCTAACAATTGTACTTTCACGACAAATGGACACCTAGAGAAGCTAAATGCGTATTTTGAGATAATTCGAAAGTGCAAACTAAATTATAAGTGTCGAAGAGCTCATTTAGATGATTAAAGACCTGTAGTTGGATCATTGCTACGTGCATATACATGGGCCGTAATAGAATCCCTAAAAAAACTAAGGGCAAATCAAAGCACTTGCACTCGCATTGACTCACAAAAAAGAATATTGGCATGTGAAGGAAAATGATGGGGCGTTGGTGTTGAGAAATTAGATTAGTGATCAGTTTTTGTAATTAGTTAATTATAGATTAATGATGACATTAGAAGTTGCTAATGGCATAGGTTGGTTGTTCTCTTGAAGGGCCAACACCGAAAGGACCAGATCGACCCTTTCGGATGGCATCTTCTGGACCCTTGGCGGCCATGTATAAATGTAATATTGGTCCCGTCAATCAATACAATTCATTTCATCCA
The DNA here is from genome assembly GCA_015476505.1 of Urochloa ruziziensis. Lineage (NCBI taxonomy): Eukaryota > Viridiplantae > Streptophyta > Magnoliopsida > Poales > Poaceae > Urochloa > Urochloa ruziziensis. Next base: position 52,009,716 of record CM027122.1, on the reverse strand, counting down.
CCGCTTTCACTCTTCACTTTTACAATAGTTGGCAGTTGGCACAGGGCATAAGGATCAAACTTTATCCTAATGGCGATTGCAACGACAAATATAATGAAACCGGTTCAAAAAGTAGAAATGGAACCGGTTCTTGTACCTAAAGTTTCAACTTAATCCATAGACATGAAGTGCTAAGTTAACCGGGAGTAATGATGAACACTACACAACAAGCACTGAAGCTTAGTATAGCATTATCGTAGCATAATTTTAGTGATCCATCCATAAATCCATAAGCAAGTTCATGAACTTCAATGGCACCCTCAAACAAGATTATGGATGCGCTTATGCATTCTGCAAGTTTATGGACCCAGATCCCACGCAATAACAAGTTTGGGTTGTCCTTGTGCAATTTGCAAGTTTACAGACCTAGATGATACCTCATAACACATTTAAGTATCGCAAGTGGATTTTACTCAAAATAAAGTATACTACTACATTCATAACTCTTTGATAGAGAAAAATATCTTTAACATTGTGGCGCATGTCGGAGCACTCATTTATGTAATTTAAAATATAAAAGGTTGGAGCGGAGGCGCGACCCCCTCGGCGCTCCGAGGGCGTCCCTCCCATGCGCGCCGTAGGATCGTGGGCTTGGGCATGCGGACGGCTAGCGTTGTGCGTGCGCGTCGTTGTCGTCCCGGCTCCTTTGCGCATGTCGTTGTCGCTTGCAGGACCGAACCATATGACCCGGCGTGCCCCCCCCCCCCCCCCTCCCCACCCACCCCATCCCTAGTTGTAGTAACAAAGAGATATTCTAGCTGTCTACGACGTACAATCAATATTCTTAATAAATACCGAATCATAGTTTTGTATAAGACAAATAATATGCACTAGAGTTTATCTAACATGCACAAAAAATTATAATATCAAGTAAGACGACCGAAATGTAAAAGGCACCAGGAGCTTTTAAGCTCGACCTGAATTCACCTACACAAGCATATCGAGGGCCTAGTACCGGTTCCGCGCGGTGCTCATGAAATAACACCGGTAAAATTCCATATTCGTATAACAGCACTGCTTACACATCTAATTTACAAAATAGCACCGGTTTAGGGTTTAGTGTTATGAGTTAGGGTTTAGGTTTTGGGGTTTAGGACTTGTAGAATTTGGAGTTTTAGTGTTTAGGGTTTTAGGTTAGGGTTTAGGATTTTGGTGTTTAGAGTTTAAGGTTTTTAGGATTTAGGGTTAGAGTTTAGTGTTTATGGTTAGAGTTTATGGTTTAAGGTAAAATGTAATAGGGCAATTTGATAGTACTTTTGATGAAATCGGTGTTATTTTATAGTATATTTGATAAAACTAGTGTTGTTTTGTGAATCCACGAAAAACCAGTGCTATTTCGTGAACACCGATAGAAATCGGTGAGGTTTCCTCAATTGCCCCCCTAGGGCATGGGCTAGGGGTGTTACATCTCGGGACCGGCCAATAAAACCACATTTACCTTCATCCGGTACATAGTGCAAGTTTCAGAATAGCTATATTGTATTGTATTAATGTTCATTGGTCCAGTCGCGGTCCCATCCGATCCGGCTCCATTTCTAGATCAGCTTCTGCTCATCCAGACCCACAAACTCTTAAAATAAATATATGTGTTGTTAAGTTTTTCATGTGGTTCACTTTTATATCTAATAATTGAGTTGGATTCTTATTTAGGATGAACCAATTACAAGAACACTGGAAGCTACTTATATTGAAACGATGTTTCTTTCCGATAGTTACTAACAATCTTGTCTACCGTTTGCTAGGGGCCCGGTCAAAATAAATGTGTTTAACTTTTTTGTGGAATTTCAGGAAAAAAAACATTTTTTTGTGAACGGCCTAGTTAGGCTTTCTTTACTTTGTCCATTTGTATCTCATTTTAGTTTGTTTTGAAAAATACACTAATCCTGATACAGCGCTGCTTGGGTCTATACGTCCGGTCGAAGTTTTTCATGGGACGCTCCGCTACAATATCCAAACAAAATATCTAAAATATCAAAAGCACAAGATTGCTGTATTAAAAAAATATGGGAAAAAATATTTCAATGTAAATATGTATTCTGAGAAAAAAAAATCCCGCATTAACATCGAAAGCAAGTTTCATGTAATATTGTAATATTTCCAAACGTAAATCGCCATATGATAGATTGAGCTTTAGCACGATGAAATAGTGGCGGAGCCACGTTGTGGCCGCACCTACGAAAATTTCGCAATCTCTTATTAGCTCTAAATTTTTATCATATTTTGATTGAATGTCTGTACATGTTATGAGGAGCCGCACCCCCTCTATTTCTCTCTAGCTCCGCCCCTGCGGTGAAATAGTAAAATACAAATGCCGCAACATGAAAGATCAATGGATGAAACAGCAAAAGCCAATTGTTGCAATATTTATGCAGCTAAAGAAATTAAACATGCAACGTTTCATCTGCAACATTCGTATACATCTATAGTGTTTTTCAACATCGTGCTGGTCCAGTGGTCCTGATTCGAGCTTGTGGTCGCCTGCATCTGGCGTAGCCGCACGACGGCGCTCGGGTACGCGCCCGAGGAGTCGAGGACGCTGGGGGGCGCGTTCTCGGGGAGCATGTTCTTTCATTGAATCATTGTGAACGCGCGCTTCCGCCCCCGAGAACATGATCCCCAAGAGATCTACGAGAACGCGTTCCCTGTTGTTGGTGGCACTGTGACAGGCTTGATTGTGCTCAATTAATGCGTGGCCATTGTTTGCGCTGTCATGAACGTACCTTGTGTCGTACGTGAGTCATGCCATGTTTTTTTGACAAGGGCCGTGTTTAGTTCACCGAAATGGTGAAAAGATTTCGGGTTTTGATTTTACCGATTTAGGAGTAGTAAATGTAGACGAAAAAGGTAGAAAGTTATATGGATAGGTTGAAAATCTCGAGACGAATCTAACGATGGTAATTAGAGGGTAATTAATCCATAATTAGCGGATGGTTACTGTAGCATTGCTGTTGCAAATCATAGATTAAGTAGGCTCATTAGATTCGTCTCGTGATTTCCAGTCTATCTATATAACTTTTCACCTTTTTCGCCTACATTTAATACTCCATGCATCTAAGATTCTCTTTTGATGTGATGGGTGGAAAGATTTCGTTTTGGAACTAAACAAGGCCAAGGAGTCATGCCATGTTAAAGAGCAGAGCAGTATTGCCTCACCTAACGTGCTTGACAGCCAAGTCAGAATGTCACATAAGTGCTAGATGCACATGTGAAAGGTATGTATACGCACCTAGATGTTAGAATTTAGCCACTGCAGTGATGAGCCATCCTGCTAATAATATTCACGCGATGGAAGCAACAAATGGATTTACCGGAACGAATATGTTAGATCACAGATGATACTAGAGACACGATTTTTCTTTTATGAGGTTCAGTCAAAACCTACATCCTGAAGCCCGTCATCGTACATTCGTACCGCCTCCCCCTCCGAGCCTATCCCTATGTCATCATGTTTAAAATAGCAGCCCTCCCTTTCATGCTTATGAGGAGGCCCACGTAACTTTGACACGAACTCTATCCTATACTGCTAACTACAACATTAAGTCATGTCGTAACCAGATTGTACAAATATTCGATACATACTCTAACTCGCTCCACTTTAAACAATTTACATATCCAAAAATACACTTTTAAAATCGATGAACCTAAATGACACATACTCACAAGTACTGCGTACATGAACCGCGCATGCATTTACTATATCGTTTTATGCATTTACACTATACGTTTTTCTACCATGATAGGCCAAATTACAACCATTATAGCCTACGACTTTGTAAGCCGACTAGCCCAGGGACCACACATTCCACCGATAGTTTCACCCGCCAACTAACAACTCCAACAACGCAACTCTACCGTGGGTAAATCAGGTCTCGAACAAGTACAATAGCAATGGCAGATGGCAAGATTATAGCAGGAACAAGTATAAATTAGCCGCATATCCAGCCTCATGCTTCACCACAGTACACACCAATCCCGGCGACAGCAATATCCGTGTACTCCTATAGTCCTATCCCATGGCGCCGCCCTCACACTCAGCCAGCCACCTCACCAATGCTTCGGCGCCAAACAACTGCTTCACTGTAGACACGCCGCACTGCCTGCTCGACCCTGGCGAGTTCAGGCGGCAGGGCCACCAGATCATCGACTTCATGGCGGGCTACTACGCTCACATTGAGGACTACTCGGTCAGCCCCAAAGTAACCCCTGGCTTCCTGCGCAGCCGGCTGCCGGCGGCGGCGCCGTCCCAACCGGAGCCTGACGCGCTCGCCGCGGCGCTCAGCGACGTCCGCGACCTCATCCTACCGGGCATCACGCACTGGCAGAGCCCCCGCCACTTCGCGCACTTCCCGGCGTCGAGCAGTACCGTCGGTGCCCTCGGCGAGGCCCTCGCCGCGGGGCTCAACGTCGTCCCTTTCACGTGGACCGCCTCGCCGGCCGCCACGGAGCTCGAGATGGTGGTCGTGGACTGGCTCGGCAAGGCGCTCCACCTGCCGGAGACCTTCCTGTTCGCCGGAGGCGGCGGCGGCACGTTCCTCGGCACGTCCTGCGAGGCCATCCTCTGCACGCTCGTCGCCGCGCGGGACAGGAAGCTCGCCGAGGTTGGCGAAAGCAGGATCGGCGACCTCGTCGTCTACTGCTCGGACCAGACCCACTTCGCGTTCCACAAGGCGGCCCACATCGCCGGCATCCGGAAGGCCAACTGCCGCGTGGTGACCGACGCGCCGTGAGGAGGACCCGTTCGCGCTCTCGCCTGCGGCGCTAAGGGCGGCAATGCAGGCGGACGCGGACGCCGGGCGTGTCCCGCTGTTCCTCTGCGCGACCGTCGGGACCACCGCGACGGCCGCCGTCGACCCCGTCGCCGAGCTCTGCGCCGCCGCCGCGGCGCACGGCGTCTGGGTCCACGTGGACGCGGCGTACGCCGGCTCCGCATTCATCTGCCCGGAGTTCCGGCACCTGGCGGAGGGCACCGGCGCCGCGGACTCGGTCAGCACCAACCCTCACAAGTGGCTCATGGCCAACAACGACTGCTGCGCGCTGTGGCTGAAGCGGCCGTCCGCGCTCGTCGCGGCGCTCGGCACGGACCGCGACGACGTCATCCTCAGGGACGCGGCCGCGGACAAGGACGGGGACGGGGCGGTGGACTACAAGGACTGGTCCGTGACGCTGACCCGGCGGTTCCGCGCGCTCAAGGTGTGGCTCGTGCTGAGGTGCTACGGCGTCGAGGCGCTGCGCGGCGCCGTGCGCGCCCACGTCCGCATGGCCGCGCTGCTCGAGGAGATGGTGCGCGCCGACGCGCGGTTCGAGGTCGCGGCGCCGAGGCGGTTCGCGCTGGTGTGCTTCCGGCTCCGGTCACCGGACAAGCTCGGCGGCGAGAAGGCCGCGGCCAACGAGCTCAACAGGAGGCTCCTGGAGGCGGTGAACGCGACGAGGCGGGGCCCGTACATGAGCTCCGCGACGGTGGGGGGCGAGTACCTGCTGCGGTGCGCCGTGGGGAGCACGCTGACGGAGGAGCGGCACGTACGTGAGGCCTGGAAGGTCGTCCAGCATCATGGCGCGGCCTTGCTACGCGAGATGCATGGGACGACGACGCCTCAAAGCGTGACGATTTGATATTTGGTGGAATGTTCATGTCGGACACAGAGAGAGCAGTCGTCACAAGGAAGGTTCCACAATCCATATCCATTTGAACTCAGCAAAGAAGAAAGAACTAGTACACGTGTCGCCAAAACTATAAATAGAAGAATCTGTGCTAATTAACACGCTTGGGGCAACCAAACAAATTAAGCTAGGTTCGATAAAAACTTCATCCTCTTCCGTTGATCGTTTCAGGAAAAAGAAAAAAAAAGCAGATGAACCGCCAAATGTTCGCACGGACGGGCCAAGTTAACCGTTGGTGGTAGAGTGGGCTCACGAGCACCTACGGGCCGATGGGCCGAGCAGATAATTTGTGCACGCGCAGCCCACGGAGCCGTGAATGAAATGGGAGCTTCAGCAATTTTCTCCTATGCGACTCCTGGAACAGGAAGTACTCCACACAGCCAAGGAAACAGTGAAACATGAACAAGTAGTACTTCTAGACTCAACAAAGGGAAAGGTAAGGCTGTCCGCAGCGGGGGACGGGATCCCGCACGGTATGCGCCACCTGGCGTGCATGCCGTGCGGTTTCCCGTTTCTGGGTCCGCAGCGGGGAACTGGAAAAGGAACGGGACATCCCGTTTCACCTCTCCGCTCGGCAAATACAGAGAGCGGAGAACCCGGACGCTACGCGCCACGTCGGCGCGGGGCCCGCGCGACCAACGCCTGCGCGCCCGCCCGTGGAAGGGGAAGGGAGCAGAGATGGAGGGGCGCCGCCGGCCCGTCGCCGCTGCCAGATCCCGCACGCCGCCTCCTGGACTGGTTCCGCCATGGCCGCCGCCGCTCGATCCAGGCCGGCGCGGGCTCGAGATTCGCCGCCGGCAGAGGAGGCGCGGCTGTCGGATCTCGCCGTCCGCCGGAGCTGCTGCGGGGACCCGGCGCTGGGAGGGAGCAGGGGAGGGAGAGAGAGGGGGGCGCGGCGGAGGTTGGGGATGGGAGAGGGAGCCGCCGCGTGCTCCCGCGAGAAGGAGGCGCCAGCGCCGGGCGAGCTCTGCTGCGGGCGGCAGCGCTCGGGCCCGCGCCAGCCTCGTCGCCGTCGTCCTTCCACCGCCGGCGGGCACGACCCGCCCCTGCGTCGGCTCCGATTCGCGCCCAGCGGAGAGGAGGTCGTCGCGGAAGGCCGGCCTCGAGCTCACCGCCCCCGGTCGAGCTTCACGGCCGCCGAGCTCCGTCCGTGCGGGCTGAGCTTCGCCGAGCTCCAGCAGGGAGAGGGCGAGCTGGAGTTCGCGGTGGTGGCCGGATCCGCCGTCGTCGTGGAGGAGAGGCGCGACGGGCGCCGGGGGAAGAGGAGGGAGTGCGGCCGGCGCTTCCTGCGAGGAGCTCGAGGCCGCCGCCGCCTAGAGATGCCCCGCGCAGCTCCTCACCTCGAGCTCTTCTTTCCCCCGCTGCTTCGCCTGTCGCGAGCTCCGGCCGCTCGCCGCCGCGAATCGAGTCGGTGGAGGCGGTGGAGGGCCCTGCTCGCGCGCGTGGAGGTGGTGGGGGACGGAGCGGCGCGCGCCCGAGTCGGTGGAGGCGACCGGAGCGAGCGGCGCGCGGCGGAGGAGGTGGGGGCGGAGCGGCGCGTGCGGTGGGGGATGGAGCGGCGCGAAGGTTCCGGAGAGGGGCCAGGCGGAGGAAGAAGGAGGGGAGTGGGAGAAGGAAAAAAAAAGATAAAGTGGTGGGTCCCACTGCTGGTAGTTGGGATAAAGTGTGGAGATAGAGTGTCACCGGTGCGGAAGAATGTTGTTTAGAGTAGAGAATCTTGATGACCAGGACAAAATATTCTGTTTTAGAGGATAGAGGAGAGAGCAACCAGTGCGAACAGCCTAAGCCGGAGGCTAGGGAGGCCCTTATTACAGTGTTACCAAACGAAGGCATATCCGTGGATGCAACCATCGAAACGACGACCAAACAAAAAACTGAAGAAGAACATGCAATGCAGATGAGTAGATGACGCTTGACGGTGCTGCATCGAGTGTGCTCCGCTCGCCGTCTCCGCTTTCTTTTCCTTTCTTAGCCTCCGCAGATTTGTTTGGCCACGTCGACAAGCTTGCACAATTCGCCCAAGGAAGCTCCATTCAGAGCAGTGTCCGTAGCGAAGGTACAAACACATTTGTTTCCCCTTGACCGCTCAAGGCCTTCGCCCAGCGCGCGGCAGCATATTCCCTCCGCGACGGGATCTCGACTGGGTTTACCTGGGTAGAAAGCAAATAAACAGCTCTCCCTAATTGTGTTTACCAGAGCCTTGCCTATCATGTCAATGCAGGAAGGCCCTGCTTCTAAATCTGCTGGCAGCGTGAGGCTGGTGATGATCAGCGCCAGAACGAACAACCCCATGGGAGGCCAGGCCAGAGTTTGAGCGCCATGGCTCAGTGCGCGTGTGAATTGCTTGGTGCATCCCCTGGCCTTTTTATAGATGTGTGCGGGTCTTTGGTTCGCTGTGTGCTAGGCAATGAACCTTGCAAATACGGCAACAAATCGACCAGATTTGATGGATGAATTTCTGGATTTAATTAGATAGATTTGCTTCAATCGAAATATCAGATTCGGGCAGACTCAGATCATATAGAGCCTACGAGGCACAGACGCAGAGTGTACCGCGTTACGTGATGAAAACAAACACATGCTGCAACGACTGGTACCGTTACGTGATGGTAAAAGGCACAGTGGCAGATCGGTTATAGAACATTCTATCAACTTTTGACAGCATGTAGCTTTTATTTTCATTTGGCAAGATACATTAAAGAAAAACTTAAATCCCAGGATGGCAACACTTGACGACCAAGACTCCAAAATTACCAATCTTGTGGCATTGTTAAAAAGTAGAAATCGTGAGTGGCAAATTTTCAAATCTACCTATTCCCAAAGTTCAGCCAGGATGAGACGCAGCTGCGCACACAGAAAACTTTTCTGAAAAGGACGGTATATTCCAGTCTATAATTGATACAGTGCCAAGAGCACGACCCCTCGAGATTTAAGCAAAAAAAGGCGCTGCCAAATACAAAATCTTGGGGGCTTCCTTGAGAAAAGTATAATGTGCGCTTGGCCAAGAAGGCTAGAAGTACCAAGCTCAAGTGTGGACTGTGGAACATTCCATGGCTTCTCTTCTTGGTACATTGCTGTAGATTCAACTCGAATGGCATTCCATTCCTGCCTGTAGTAACCCAACACAAACATGTATACTTACAGGTACCCAAAGTCGCCACTACACTGGAATCAGAATCAATAGACGGCAGTGTCTTTGTATGATTTTCGCACTGAATGATAAATACACCAATATTCATCTGAAAAGCATCCCGCCATCCTGAAAATGAAGATGAAAGAGAGTTCAGTGCAACACTCAGCAATCTTAATCCCAAAAGTTTATAATAGAGTTTAGGCATAACATGCAAAAGAAAATGATGTGTTCATTTTTAAAAGGAATTGCCTGTTTTTTGACGAATGAACAAACATTCTACACATCAAATGCAGCGAGAAAACAATGGCATTAATTGTAAACATGCCCTGATGGCAATTAGGAACATTCCTCAATCAGCATTAGTAACAAACATGATTAGGGTAAGCATTGTTTCCGCACTTCCAAAACACGACTAGTAACTTTAATTCAATCCAGTATTGGTTGATAGATTTTTACACATGGGAAGCTGCTACAGTATATCTTTATAAGCATATGTAATAATTGTTCACAAAACCAGGCAAATGATATTTCGGTCCATAAAATCTAAATAAACACACACAAAAAAATCTTCAGTGCTAGTATCAATTTGACTAATCATCCAGGAACTACAGCATAACAAACCTCTTGCTGAGAATGTTTCCATACTAGTTTGAAAAAAATAAAGGAACAAAAATAAGACAAACCAGAACAGGAGCCACATAATCTTACAGATGACTATCCAATACGAAAAGAAGCCACATACTTGGTGCATTAATTATGACAATATATGGCACGTCATTTGAAGTTTAAAGATAAATAGTTAATAGCAGCTAAACATATAATCCAACAAACCCACAAACTGAAAGTTTCTAAATTCGCATCTGTCACTGCTCAAGCCTGAATATATACAAATTGTTGTCCCACGGTCTGTCACTGCTCAAGCCTGAATATGTCCAATAGTTGTCCCACACATCAGCTATTCAACTAAAACTTCAATCAGCACAAACTATGCTTAATACTAATTGTATCACATAACAGGCTTCCTCATAAAACTATTACAAACGACTGGCCAATCAAGCAGGCAAAGTAAATAGGATAACCTCAATTTTAGGCCAAGAATTAAATAGGGTCTACAGAGTTGACCTCCAACACAATACAAGAAAACTGATCATCAATCATGATTGGTCAATGTAAGGTTTAACACCACACATGGAAATGTAAATTGGTTTGACAACAGAGAGCCACAAAAGCGAGAGGTTCAGCAATCTGTCACAATTTTGTTTGGTTCATGGAAGATGGGAACAAAAACCCAATTGTGCTGTTTACGTAATCAAAGAATGCAATGGAAATCACTAACATGACTAAAATGGGAAAGCAATACTTCATAGCTAAACAAATCCAGAACCACACCATTTAAGGAATGTACTATAGACTCCAACTTAATGAAAGCAAACCCAATCCACCTATGTAGCTATCACTTCCATTTTTTTGTTATAATTACCCTTTTATTTTCCACTTTAGAAAAATAGCATCTGTACCTTATCAGTTCTATTTTGGCAACAATTATCCTCATGTGTTTCTACTTTACAAAAAACAATAATTGTTCCTTTCAGCATTTTAGACACTGCCATAATGCAGATCAGTAATCTTTCAGCAATATATAGAAATGCAAAGTGACAGTTTACCTGCCAGAAGGGTAGACCTCTCTGGAACTGAATCCCTAGTGCTCAGAACGAGTTCATTTCAAGGCAATATGGCGTTCTCTTGAGAAGCACCTTTGCCGCAGTCCGATATGGCTCCTCAAAGGCCTCTGAAATCCAACATGTACCGACAGAACCAGCAACCCCTTGACCCTCTCTGGAGGCATCTTCACTTGGTCTGATCGCCACCAGCGTGGCACCCTTCAGCAGGGTTCCCCCAGGCAACTCAATGAGCGGCGCATAGTGCAGTCGCATGCTGAGTGCCGGCATGAGTGTGCGATGTGAGCTCGCTGACGCCGAGACGGGCCGCACCCGCAACTCCTGAAGCTGCCTCTTGTCCATGGTGAGCACCCCCTGTCCGTCAGCGTCGGTGAGGTTCAAGCTCTCCAGCATCGCGTGAGTAGAAATTATCGGCTGCAGCAAGTAATGCCTCGCGGACGCAGCAATCAGCGAGCTGATGGTCCAGACGACGCGAAGCTTGAGGCCCCCATTGGTATAGAGCGACTCAGGCACGCTCCCCAGGTCTTCAGTCTCCCTGTTGGGATCGGGAGAGGCGTCCGTGCTGTCGGCAGCAGCAGCTTCGGGCTCAGCGGACGGCGACGTCGGCGGCTTGGACGAGACCGAGGAGGCGCCGAGGATGACACAGCTGCCGAGGGTGGAGCCGAAGTCAGCCTTCCACTTGAGAAGCACGCCCTCGTCGATGCCGAGCTCGCCCGTGGGCAGCTCGATGTGGAGGCGGCGCAGCTCCTTGAAGGAGCGGAGCACCTCGGAGGGCGAGTGGTGGGAGACGTCCGCGGCGGGCGCTGGCGGGGTGGCGGGGCGCGGCTCGGCGCGGCGGGAGACGGCGGCGGCGGCCGGGGAGAGGATCTGGCCGAGCGCGTGGATGGGCCTGGCGATGCCGCCGAGCAGGGCGCGCGCGAAGTGCGCGAGCGCGCCGCGCCCGCGCGCGGCCGGGGCGGCCGCGGCTGCCTGCTGGTGCTGCTGCTGCGGGGAGCCTGGCGCCGCGGTGGGCGGCGGGTCGTCGGGGATGACGCAGTCGACGCGGACGAAGACGGAGTCGACGAGCGGGACGAGCGCGTGGAAGCGGCGCGAGACGAGGGCGCAGCGGCCCAGCGCCTTGACGTCGCCGATGCGGTTGAGGACGTCCAGAAGCACCGCGTCGTGGAGCCGGTCGAAGTGGTCCCCGTCCTCGGCCTCGTCCTCCGCCCCGCACCACGGGCGCCCCTCCTCCCCTTCCTGCCGCCGCTCCGCCTCCATCCCCCACACCGACGCCGGGCCACGCAGATCGGGATCCGGAGTGCGGCGTCGGCGCGGCGCGGCGCGGGCGAGAGCCGGTCGGCCGCGGGGATATGCGGGCTGCGTGTGGAGTTGATTGGATTCCCTGCAATGGAATGGAACGGATCGCTCGCTGGTGGCCTGGCAGTCGGCACGCACGGCACGGCACGGCACGGCACAGCTCACGGCTGGAGTGCTGCAGCGAGGGAGAGGAGAGGACAGAGCAGGGATGGGCTCGTGTGGTGTGCGGACGAGGAGGTGTCAGCCGCGGACTGGGGAGTTAAGCAGGGTGCCGTGGTGGGTCCGGGTCAGGGTAATCACGGCGGGCGGGCGGTGTCAGCGTGGCGTGGTGGGCTTCTGGTGCAGTGCAGGCCGGCCGCGCTGGGACGGTGCCAGCGACCGGCACCCACCCAACCCAGGTGACGCGACGGGGACGTCTCGGCGCGCCGCTGGCTTCGGATTCCGCTCGAAAGATCTGCTCGGGCTAGTGGCCTGGGGACCTGAAAGAGGCCGTCGCTCTCCCGGCGAAATTCCGACGGCAACGGCCGCGATCCACCACCGCCACCAACGGGGATGGATAGGAGGATGGGATCCACCGCTGCTAGTCCGTTGGCTGCCACTGGCCGCGGCAAGCCTACCCGTGCAGGAGCACACGCAGCAATAGCGCAAACTCGCAAAGCATCGCACTCGCAGCGCCCTGTGGGTGGCGTGGAAGCCAGGGAAACCCGATAGGGATCGGCCGCTCGGCAGGAACCCCCGCCCGCGCCTGGCGCTGTGCCAAGCGTGCCGAGCGCCTGAGCCTGTCCCCCGCGCGCCGGAGCCGTCCGATCCTCGACGCCGACGGCCGCGTGTACGGCCGGCGCATCTCCTTCTCAGGTGCCTTTGACTTTGCACGTTTGTGGGAAGTGGCCGAGTGGAGGGATCTTAGGAAGGAAACGGGCGATTGACTAAACAAAACCGGCTGGTGTCAGAGCAGCAGCCAGTTGGATGAGATTGAGAGGCGATCTGAGCGGATCGCAAGATGAGAACGATGAGATGCACAGGCAAGTCCAGTCAGATTCAACGCCTGGCGAGGTGTCAGCGCTCGGCACAAGAGGAATCTGGCGCAGGGTAAACCGACGCTGCAGTCCGTGCGTCCCGGAAGGAAAGGACCTGGAAGCACCTGCACTCTGCACAGCGCGACTGACCTCGCTGTTGGGAATCCCCTTCTTCTTCCGCATTCTCTGCCTGTGCAAGCGATGTGAGGGGAGTCGGGGACAGGGACAAGCAGTATCGTGGGAGAACTGGAACTCTGGAAGGAATGAGAAATGGACGAATTTCTCTGCGTCATTTGGCGAGGGGGCGAGGATGATTGGTTTGGTTTACGCTTTCCGCGGAGTATCATCGACGCAAGCTTCGGTCTCAAGCGACTGCGCAAGGGTAAAGTCGCCTCTTTTTTCGCAGGTCATCCAGTGCACCGGCATGATCATCATGTCAATAGCTTCCAAAGAGTGGGTTGGTTTCCTGCTTTGTGTGCGGCTGCTGTCCTCGGCAACGTGAGGTTACGAGACGGAGCATTTTCCATGGTTGTCTTGGGGTGTTTTAGATGATTGGAAAACTTTTAATGAAAATGTCACATATGTATCAGTTATGAGTAGTAAACGTGCACTATAAATAAACAAATTACAGATCTAGCCAAGAAATCGCGAGACGAATTTAATGACGGGTAATTAGAGAGTAATTAGTGAATGATTACTGTAGCATTTCTGCTGTAGATTATGGATTAAATATGCTCATTAGATTCGTCTCGCCACATACATTCCATTCATGTAATGGATTAATTTTTTCGTCTACATTTAATACTCTATGCATGTAAAATTGGTTTGATGTGACATTTCGATGGAAATTTTTTCATGGAAGGACCTTTTGCTCGCATTTCCTAAATTCTTAGTTGGGCCAAACATGTTGGCTACCCACATGCACGGACGCCCTCTATTGGACCTTGCTCCCTCTAAAGAAACTATGGCCTTGCCTACTCTCAGCAGAACCTGAACAGATTTCCCAAGTGTCCAATTGAGTCAACTGGAAGGTTCCAACGTTCGAGCAGCACTTGTGCACCTCAGGAAATCATTTACTGGAGCCGCATTGTCTACCTTATTGCTGTTGATAGCATAATATTTTACTTGCTAGGCATCAATCACAACCCATGTCATGGACTATTCTTTTTGGCATATCATGACACAACGACAAGTTACAACTCGACTAGGCCTTGGTAAGATGTTCCTCAAGAAAAAGGTTCCCTGGTGGTGCAAACCACCATCTCGTGGAAATGTGAAAATCCTTTAAAACCCACACTTGCAAGTATTCAATAAATTTGAAATCACGCACATCCATATTCTATGTAGATCCATAGGTGGATGTCCAAAATATTATTGAAGAATATATTTCACAAAACCCGCTACTCTAAATAAACGTGAGCATATGCTTGTTTGACATATATATTTGTGTGACTTGAGCAAAAAAAAAAAGAATAAAATAGTTTTTTGGATGACGACAAAATTATAGTGGCCTTATGTGAATTCCTTTCATTTCACTTTTAAATAATAAATCAATGCATTGGACCTCGGTGTTTACAAGATGTATCCCATTTGCTAAATAGGTTAGACCTACTCACCACACGAGAAGCCAAGCTTGGGGAGCCTCTTTCTTATCAGCACATGAGAATTGGACCTAGTAGAGAGCCTTCATCTCACCCAAACAAAGTATAGTTCACAAACCATTTGCTCCAGGGTTTTCCCATGGGTTCAGGCTCTGTGCACCAGCAAGGCAATAACACATTCCAGTTTTAGAATATTGACATGTATAGCCTCAGTTTAATTAGCATAGCTAAAAAGGATGCTTGAAAAAGTAAGCATAGAATATTCATAAGAACACGGTATCCAAATATGCCATTCCCATGGACCTAGGGGTTCAAGCTGATAGAGATGGGAAGGGAAAGCCATGCAAGATCAATTTAAAACATGCAAGAGCTTTGTTGGAGAAATTTTTTCAAGCTTTATTCATCCGGGATACAAATATCCTATCTGGAAAAACCTGAGGCTAGAGGTTGAATATAACAAAGTACATGTGATTCTGATTCTTAGGTCAAAAATAAAATGGAAATAAATTTGAATCCGACAATCCGACTCGGCTGCGAATGAGAGAAATGAGCATGAGAGACCATGATTGCAACAATCCGAGTTAGACTCGTTTCACCCCTTACGCGTTATATATATAAATCGTCTAATCCCTTCCATGGCCTTACACAATTTCTTGTCTGAGAAAACGCAATGGAGGCAGCAGTAGCGGTCCATGGCATCCAGGCTAAGTCCTTCCCCAAGGTTCCGGTTTGGGGCCCTGATGAGAAGGTCATCGCGCACTACCTCCTTCGCTGCATTCAGGGCCACAATATTAAGCCATCATTGCAACTATTTGAGTACAACTCATTGTTCCATATCTACATTATTTTAGAAATATATTTCTTTATTGAACAAAATTCAGAGAAGACATATTTTGCAATTAGTATCGTGAAAGATTGTGAACAATAACTAGAACATTATTAAGCAACATCATTAAGCATTCCTTACTAATTAATATTCATATTTTGTTCCTAAAAATTGTATCATTCTAGTAATGATTTTCTAAGAGTAAAGACAGTTTTTTCCAAATGAGAAGAAATTAGGGGTATGCTTGTTTTGGTCTTTTTTTTACTGCTGTGTTTAGTTGAGGCCATGACACAGCTAAATAGATGTCGTGCTAACTCCTCGACTTCAATAATTATTAATTAGACGCTCAGTAGTTAGTTAGTTTGTTAGTTTGACCACATTGTACTTGTAAATGTAGAAAATGACTAATTATCTCATATGGCCATATTCAAAACATATACAGTATCATTTTTATGTATCAATGGAAATATCTTTATGTATAAAATTTTTTATCTACAAACTTATATTAAAGCTAGTAGAGATGGAAAAGGAATTTCGCAAAAAAAAGAGAGAGAGAGATGGTAAAAGAAAGTCACGCAAGATCAACTGAAAACATGCAAGAGTTTTTTTGGGGAAATTTTTTCAAGCTTCATTTATCCTGGATACAGATATCCTATAAGGACAAACCTGAGGCCGAGGGTTGAATTTGAATACTAGAAAGTATATGTGATTCTGATGCTTCAGTCAAAGACAACTTCACCTCTCGTGCTTGCCAAAATATTTTAAGTAGTACTTGTAGAGAAAGTACAGAACCAAAACTTACAGACACTTCAGTACTATGCTTCTAAACTCTGGAGGTGTTTTAGCCCACTGAGAATGCATTAAATTGATAGCTATCTCTCAGAGTTACTCCGTACAGCAGAAAATTTTGTAGGTGACTGTTCAATCCTAGTCCAGGATTGGAAATTTCGTTGTTAGCATAGTGGAACATGCTAACAAGGACCACACTAACACGAACATCGCAGATCAGGAATAGGAGCCTGGCAGATTTTGGTAGAGTTTTCCGGTCGATGTCCCAATCCGACCGAGATGAGTGTTGTGGCCGTGTCGATGTCCCAATCCAACCGGTTGTTGTTGTGTTGAGTTTCAGTGGAGTCGTGCGGCCGTGTTGATGTCCCAATCCAACCGGCCGGTGTTACTGTTTGTTGTTGGTCCCAGTCTGAGCATTTCTTCTTTCTAATATAATCGGCAGCTCTTCTGCCCGGTTCGTTTAAAAAAAAAACAAAGAGCCTGGCCGTTGCTTACCTCCTCGACCTTGAAGAGACCGAGCTGCAGCGTAGCATTGATCCACATCCACGCGAGGATATCGAGCGCTGCGGATTTGGCAACTCACGGAAGGAGGTGGGGCTTGCGGTTGCGGCGAAACGCGAAATTAATGGGCGCCCGACCCGGCTGGATTTGGCAATTCGAATTGACAATACGACTCGGATGCGGAGGGAAAGAGAGACAATCCGAGTCGGAGTCGTTCAGTTTTACGCGCTATATAATGTCCGCCCGACCCCTGCCGTCTCACAAATTCTCATCTTGCGAACGCAGTGGAGCAACGTCCATGGCCAAGCTCGGGCTTCCCCCAGGCTTCCGCTTCGTGCCCACCGACGAGGAGGTGGTCGCGCACTACCTCCTCCGCCGCATCCGGTGCCAGCCCCTCCCGGCCGGCGACATCCTCGAGGACGACCCGCTGAGCGCGCCGCCGTGGCTCCTCCTCGCCAAGCACGGGCGCAAGGGGGACGCCTTCTTCTTCGCGGCCGGGCGGGCAATGAACAGCAAGGGAACCCGCCAGAAGCGGAGCTGCGCGGGCGGCGGCACCTGGGAAGGCCAGGGCAAGAGGAAGAACGCCAGGGGCGGCGGCGAGGCTGAGAGGCGGCCGCGCGTGCGCGTCGGCGGCGAGGTGATCGAGTGGCAGAAGTACGCGCTCAACTTCCACGAGGAAGACATCAAGGGCAGCACGGGCTGGGTCATGCACGAGTACTCCATCGCCTCGCCGCCCGACCTCGCCGAGTCGCCTATGAGGGTCTACCGCATCCGGTTCAGCGGCCACGGCAGGAACGCCCAGAAGCGCAAGAGGAGCGAGCCCGACTGGGGCAGCGACGAGGAAGAGGAGGAGGAGGTGTACGCCGGCGCGGCGCGCGGCGCGACACGTCCCAAGGTGGAAGAGTTCGTCGGTGGCGGTGGGTGCCCGCCGGCACCGCAGCTCGAGCCCGTCGCTTCTCTTCCTGTGGTGGGGGTGGATGTTGGCGATGGCAATCTTGCTGGATGGGCGGAAGCCGGAGCAGGGGGTGCATTGCCGGCGGCGTCGGCGGATCAGGACTTGCCAGCGCTGGTGGACGGCGGCGAGGATTGGAACTTCATGTGCTCTCTGAATGATTTGCTGCCGGATTTCGACTTCTTCCCAGGAGGTGCGGGTGATGCTGGAGACGTCTCGATCCCGATGGTGCCAGCTGCATGATCAAAATCGGAGGCTGTTTGACTGCTTGACTTGATTTGTCGTTGTAGCTCGAGATAGCGAACTGGTCTCTATGGATTTCGTGCGGGGAGCGTAAGCTTCTACAGTACTAGTATAGTTCTATGTGCTACTGCTTCCTCTGATTTTGTACATTGGTTAAAGTTAACATTACTGACTTGTTCAAAGAACAAAATTCGATTTTCGGTCCGATGCTGGCTCAAATTCTATGGCCCTGTTTTCAACTGATTACATGTCCGCATAACAGAGTATAATGTGGTATGATACTGAGAGAACCATGAAAGATGTTGCAGAAAGTGAGAGTTGTGAATTTCCAAGTTGCATTACTGCATTATTTCAACCAAAATAGTAATAGATATATTTCTCCTATTATCTGTTAATGGCGTAGCAGAGTTGGTCTTAGAGCTCTGTTTTCCCCTTTCCGTGTATGATTCGGAAACAAACTGCGACAAGATGTAAACGATGAAGGAAGTTGTGGGGTTCCACCGGCCGGATTATTCACCATCCAAAAATGAGAAGTGCTCTCTGCTCTCATGTTAGGGTCGAAAGCATGCCATGCTTCGGCATTTTAAGGCAGGCGTAGTCAGAGACAAGAGCTCAGAGTCAAGATGCTAACGGTCCTCTGATGTGCCGTGTGCTGATACTAGAGCACATCCCAATGACGCTGGTGCTCGCTGCATGATCAAACTCGTAGATCGTGACAGCGTAATTTGACGATATTTGATGCAGTCCTGTTTTGTGTTGGTTTATTGCATCGTTGGAAGGTGTTGACGATTTTTATTTTTAAATTCATCAATGTGCACTTTTGATAATTTGCTACATTTTTTATATTTGCCATTGTCATACAAAACAGAATATGATGTAAGTTATGAAATGCGAGTTATGCAGTTGTAAGTTGCATCAGCTGGATACCCTCCTCGATAAGCTTCTGCAATAATAAATTGTAAAGGTTCAGCCGTGTCCACTCTCAAGTTCCACAGTAGACAACATCCTACAGATGGATTGAGCACGAGCTCAGCTGAACCTGAGTTCTGTTTTTTCAATTTCTGGCTGTATACTGCTGCTTGGAGCTTGGGCAGCAGGCTTTTCTCAGGCTAGGCACAGCTCAACATTGCAAGCAGTAAAACTCGTGGAGATACATAAAACAAATGTGACAGCAAAACTACTGTTTCTTTGCAATTAGTCGATTCATACAAGGAGGGTCTTTCTCAATAGCTTCGGGGATTAGAGCTCAAAATGGCCAAAGTAGCGCGCCTGTTTTCTCTTTATAAATCTTGATATGGTAGACATGTCACCTTGAATGATTATCTGGCCATCTTCCATATAAATAGCACCATCCGCGTATTTCAGTTCTTCCAGCCGATGAGTCACCCACAATGCGGCAACCTCCCCATCAGCAGCTACAGAGTTCCTTACAGCCTTTATCACGCCCATCTGCAATTGCAGGAAACAGAGATTGGAAACTCATTATAATAGTAGAATTGTCACTCATTGCATATCAGAAACATCAAAAAGGATTTGCAAACATAAAATTTCCCACCAGAGGGTTTCGCATAAAAGGTTACAGTAGTTGCTGTAACTTATGTAAAGGCATGATGATAAACGGCAATGTACAGGAAAGAAAGATGGAGGAGATAGCAATGTAGCATTCAGCGAACGATAAAACCAGAAATTGAAGGTTGGTACCTGGTCATGTTCATCTAAGAATGTTGTCAGTTCGTCCAGCAGTAATACTTTGGATGCTTCAGCTAAAGCACCGGCAATTGCAACTCTCTGTTTCTGCCCACCACTCAAAGTTTGGATTGGCCTCTGTTTTGGATGAAGGGTGTTTATGAACCTTGTGAAGACATTAGAGTATAATCCAAAAGGTGGATTTCAGCTGCCTACTTGAGAGTAGTTCAACATCCCGACAGCATCCAGAGATTTTGATACCCTTGACCTGACCTCATCTAATGGAAGGTTGAGCTTACCAAGACCAAATGCGACATCAGATTCCACTGTAGGCATCACAACCTGCATCCAAAGGATATAATTCAACAGGCAGCAAATACTGAGAAAGCCACTGTTCTTGCATATAAACACATGGCACATGCACAGTATAGAAATGTCTTTATTACATCCTAGAACTCATATGATTCCAGTGCATGAATTGAGTGATCAACAAAGTTCAGTAGCCAGTAGCAAGATTTGGTTCAGAATTGACCCTTATACATGTAAGGTTCCAAACAAAGAACATGATTGATGGCACCTTTTGCTTCTGCGTGGTTAAAGAACATGTCTATCATGACGACTTCTTACCAGTGACTTTGTTGTATTATAATCAGTTCTTGGACGATTCACTAATGCTAGAAAGCAAAGCTCCCAGTAAGTGCATATAAGTGAATAATGTGTGAAGTGTGAACTTTGGTGCCACAGCAGGATATGCATGCAAAAAGCTTTACTGTATGTGACATTGGCTGTCTATAACTTAGTTCTCAACCACATGAATACATGTACAATTACAAGCATTAGACATCATTTATTTGTCCAATACAAAATCAAGAGCTGCTCAGAGTTTAAGGCATAGGATGATACAGGCGTCACTGAAATCAAAATCAATAAATGCTATGTAAGTAATTGTGCCGACACTGCTGCAGATTCCTTTAAATGTAGTGTGACAACATTTGAGGTAGAAACTACTAGCAAAGTAAAATTTACCACCTGGTGATCAGGGTTTTGGAAGACATAGCTGCATGGCCTATTTACATACACTGTACCAGCAGATGGATTTAGAAAACCTGCTAAAACCTGGAAAAGCATGTTGTTAGCATTTATTTCCAGTGTTAATAGGAAAATAATAAACCAATTCTCAAAGTTCTGTTACCTACTACTACTTTCATTAGTTTTAGTAGACCTATTTGGATAAGTCTTTACAGGTATATCAACAATTGCTAAAAAAAAATCAATGCTATATTGAAAGATATTTATACTCTAAGAATGCATATAGTCTGACTAATTGTTGGTCAAAATTATGAAGTTGACTTTATAAAATTCTAATACATCTACTAAAAAACGAACAGAGGAAGCAATTAGGAACGAGCACTATTCAAGTAATTAACTCTGCCTAACGTTGCTCCAGTGTTCAGTGCCCATTTCAGGTTCTGTGATGATGCTGACACTTCAAAAGTAGTGTAGAATTGCCACCAGAAAGATAAAACTCCTGACACATCTACTAAAAAACGAACAGAGGAAGCAATTAGGAACGAGCACTATTCAAGTAATTAACTCTGCCTAACGTTGCTCCAGTGTTCAGTGCCCATTTCAGGTTCTGTGATGATGCTGA
Organism: Urochloa ruziziensis; assembly: GCA_015476505.1. Lineage (NCBI taxonomy): Eukaryota > Viridiplantae > Streptophyta > Magnoliopsida > Poales > Poaceae > Urochloa > Urochloa ruziziensis. The sequence goes on along the minus strand of CM027122.1, from coordinate 51,988,646 downwards.
CACTTCAAAAGTAGTGTAGAATTGCCACCATAAAGATAAAACTCCTGACGTTCGTGACAAAAAGGATTTATTAAACCTTTTTATCTGTCCTTAAAATGGTCTTTCTATCGATCCCTGATGGAAACAAAAAATTTACCAAGCAGTATCATATTCATATCTGCCAAGTTAGTCGGGCACATTCCACATTTTATTATTGTTGAAAAGCAGATAAGCAATCCAGGTACCCCAAACTCATCCAGTATGACATATTGGCTGTTGAATCGTAACCCATAAGCTGCTAAACCTAACTCTTAATTCAAGTCGGAGAGATTCAGTTCTGAGTCGAATTCTCAGTGCTATATGAATAAAATATAGTTCAGAGGAGGAACCTTGAGCAGGGTGGACTTGCCACAACCGTTGGGGCCGAGGAGCATCCATAGCTGCCCGGGCGGAACATGTAGGGAGCAGCCCTTGAGCACCGGCAGCACCCGCCCCCGCCGCGTCGTCACCGAGAGCCCGACGTCCCGGCCCTCGATGGCCGGCGCAGCCGGGGGAGGGGAGGCCGAGGCGCGCACCCGTAGGCCTCTACGAGGAGGAGCGTCCAGTATGGGACGAACAGTGGTGGGGGAGGAGGTCGCGGAGGCGCAGCAGCCGAGGGGTCCGACGCCGCCGGCGAGGCCGTGCGCCATATCGGCGAGCGGAGAGAGAGGAGTGTGCCTGGGCCGCGCCGATGCACACTACCTGGATAGGCCCTCGGCGATATAAAATGGAAGGGCCCGATCTGTCAGATGATCAGGCCTTTCGTTGAAATATGGGCCGGGCCAGCGCGTGACGCACGAACAAACGACAAGTTCCGAATGGAAAAGTCCATTTAACGCCCCTTAACTATCGATCATGTCTGATTTTCCCCTAAACCGCAAAACTAGATATCCAGCGCAATTCAACTATCGTCCATTTTACCCCCTCGATTGTTTTGCTGGCGATTTAGGGCACGTACAACGACCGTAGAGTGCCGTCGCCATGCAGATGTTTTTTTTCAGAAACCCCCGCGGCACTGGCTCCCAGGCGAGGCCGTCGTCTTGTTCATCTACGGCTCGGGCGCGTGCTCCAACGTGGGTCGCCGGCTCGTCACCCCGTCGTACGACTCGCTCTGCCTCGTCGTCGGCGTAGGACATCCCGTCTTCTTCTTTCTCACGACGCCGACTGCTCGCCAAGGAGGATGGCCGCGTCAGTGCTGCGCGCGAGGTCGAGAAAGTCGCGAGCGCGGCGCCGGTGTGGCCCTGCCGCTGGAGCTCCTTGCTGTCGCGCCGCTTGAGAAGCTCCTTGCCGGGTAGGAGGCAAGGGCCTCGTTTTAGAAGATGAGTTAGTTATGGAGGGTTTTGTGCTAATATTTCGGGTTTATGTTTGAAGGTGGAATAGATCTAGGGGTTTTCCATAAGATCAGGGGCCGTTTCATAAGAGAAGGGTAGATCTGCGAGGTTCTTTTGTTTCCAGGGACTGTTATGAAGGATTGTTTTCTATTTTCGGTTTGTTTTTAGGTTAAAAGGCTGATTATTGGTTAAATCATAGAAAAATAGAATAGTTGTCCAAAAATTAAAGTCTTTACCATTCTGGAATCCTTGCAATGTTAAGTTTAATCTAAAAACGAGTATGCTCATGCTTCTGTGGTATTTATTTTACTATGATTTATTTCTTGCAGATCTTGTTATGTGCTTTATAATTAATTTGCTGCTCCTAAAATATTGATTCTAGTTTTGTATGCAACAAAATGGCTACAAAGATCAAGTATGCACTAGATCATCATGATTTTGTGTCAAATAAAGCATTAAACACTCTGTAGACAGCCAAACAGACAAGTCATTGTACAAGCTGTCTGTTTGGGTGAAAAGACAGCGAGCCGTAGACACTGTTGTACTTGCCATTAGGCTAACGTACTATATTAGTAGGTTTTAATAATTTTTAGTAATAATATATATCCTCCCTGCAATCAATAACAATTACTTCCCTTTTTCCCCACCACCCCTTCGGTTTGATCTTTTTGCGCATTTGATGTCCTGTTTCCTCAACATCACGATACCGATGGAGCCCGTAGTTTCCTCGGAGAAATAGTACGACGGATCGGGTTTGTAGCCGTGGAAGAAAGCTCGTCCTTTTCCTCGCAACCGATCAGCAGTTCGCATCGCATCCACACGTATCCATCCTCTAAGAATCCACACATACCGATGGGCGTTCGGTTGCTTTGCTGCCTTGCCTGGCTGAGGGAATTCTTGCCAGCGCATGCAGGCCGAACCGGATTGGCTCTTCCACATCAGCAAGGTTAAACCCTGCCAGCACAGATCTCGAGATAAGCTAGCTGTCCTTCCAAAAGCATAGCACTCGTCCCTATCCTTGCCATTGGCAAAATGGCAAGGCTAAACAGTAACGGGCAAAGGTTCCAAACTGATGGTTCCCTTCCCGGTCCGCGCTTCAACGCACTTTGGTGTCTCGGTCCACGGCTAGCCTGCCTGCCTGCCTAAACATAGCATAGCAGGGTGCTTTGCCGAGCCCGCGCCGCAAGGCGCCAAGGCGTACGCAAGCCGCCCATGGCAGCCGTTTTGCCGTGCAGCGCCCGGCCGTCACGAGTCGCGGCAACGGGGTCGCGGCGCAGTACACATCTCTGCCCGCCGTGTACGCACGCGCGGGTGTACAGTGTACTACCTCATCCCCTCCCCCCTCTCGGTCGCGTCGTACTGCTCGCCGTCGCACCGCCTGGTACTTATATACTCCGATCGGCGCTACGGCACAGCACACCACCGCCACAATCCCCACACACATCACGCGGCGACAGAGAGGGCGGGCACAGCACGACGCGCGAGGCCGCCGCGCCATGGACATGGGAGGAGGGCACGACATGGGCGGCATGGGAGGAGGGCACGACATGGGCGGCATGATGGCCCCGCCGCCGTCCCCGGCGGCGGGCGGCGCGCACGCCGGCGGCATGGGCATGGGCATGGACATGGGGATGCGGATGCGGTACACCCACATGACCTTCTTCTGGGGTAAGGACTCGGAGATCCTCTTTACAGGTTGGCCCGGCGCCGACGGCGGCATGTACGCGCTGCGCCTCGTCGCCGTCTTCGCGCTCGCGTTCGTGCTCGAGTTCCTGGGCTCCCGCAAGCTGGACTCGCTCCTCCCATCCGCCGTGGCCGGCGGGAACGGCCGGCGCGCGGCAGCCGGGGCGGTGCGCGCCGCGGTGTACGCGGTGCGCGTGGGCGGGGCGTACCTGCTCATGCTCGCGCTCATGTCGTTCAACGGCGGCTTGTTCCTCGTCGCCGTCGCGGGCCACGCGGCGGGGTTCCTGGCGTTCAAGGCCGGCCTCTTCGGCGGCGGCGGCCGGGCGGCGCAGGTGGAGGACCGGTCCAACAAGGAGGAGGTCGCGCCGGCGGCGTGCTGCTAGGCCTGCTGCCACGGCGGTGGCGTCAGTGATGGCCGATGGGTTTGTCTGTAGTATAGCCATGTCAGTGCAATTGTGCGTGTTCGATTCGCGTGTGCCCTGTGTCATTGTGTGGTCGTGTGTGTGATTGACGGAATCCATGTTGCTGTTTGGGTTTGGATGGATAACTATGGTGGTTGGGAGTTGTAGGAACCTGGTTCTTGAACTGGAAGGTTCAAATTCCTGTGATAGCTGTGGGTTCCTTGGCTGTATTTACTCCATTTGAAACAAAATATCTCTTGGTTGTATCCTCTTCACACGCATACTCGATTTATGGTGTACTTATCTGCATCTTCTTGAATCCATACCATACCAGGCTTGTTTGCACGTGCATGCAAGGCTGTGTCCTTAGGGCAGTCCCAACCCAGACTCTACTCATGGAGTCCATATGTCGAGGACTTTATCACAAGAACCATAGCTTCCAATGCAGATTTTGTATCTTGGAGTCTATTCAATCATTCAACCATGTTTCTCTCCAATCATTGAACCAGATTTCTCTTGTTTTGCGTGTAGACTTGGTGTCTAACTTAGACCTGGTTTCTATGTTTTTGCCTCTCTCTCCTCATTAAATTGTTCGCCACATCAGCAAAATGCCTACATGGCAATGCAATTATACAGATAGACTCTACCATGAAGTCTGGGTTGGGACTGCCCTTGTCCTTCTACTTCTGCAGTTCTACTCGCTTTTACTGCCGGTTTTCTCCCCGCTCTTTCACGTAATCACGTCAGAATTTTCACGCGGACAAGTTGTCCAAAGGACGGATGGACTAAACTTTTGCCTTGCTCTGCTTTCCTCGCCACTTTGAATTGAAGAAGAAGAAGACTAACTTTATTTAGTGCATGGAAATTATCTTGCCGTCCCACTCATTGGCAATTGGTTTCTCTGCATACTCTCCTTGAAACGCACGGGTGCAATTTTACATTTTAGACAGTGAGCTTGAACTGCCGCGACAGAAAAACAACCTACGTCAGCGAGGGCAAGTGCACGGTGCGCCTCTACTACTCTAGCTCTTTGCCTCTCATCACCCGTCACAATTTTAATCTGATATATTGGCGTACTTCAGCGGTAAAAAATCCATTTGCAAATTGAGCGGTTGGGATTCAGAACTAAAACTCTGCTCTTCCAGATTCGACAGCGGAAGCTTCCAAACAAGGCCTTTTCCTTTCTTGACATTATGTATTTCTGTGGCGGCCGTGTGCAGCATGGCATGTGCGATTGACTGGATTTCTGGTGGTAACCTTGGGTCCCTTGGTGACTGTGACCAGATGTAGAAAGTGAATACTCCTCTCCGTTCCAAAATAGATGTCATTCTCGCTTCCCGAGAAGTCAACATTTTCAAAATACCAGCAATTATATATTAAAATATATAAATATTTATGCTAAGTAATTAGTATCATTGGAAAGATCTTTAAGTCTAGTTTTTTAACAAATTTATTTGGAGATGAAAATGTTGCACGTTTTTTCTACAAATCTAGTCAAAGTTGAGAAAGTTTGACCGACACACATCCCATAACGTCATCTATTTTGGAACGGAGGGAGTATGCAATATCAATATCTCTATCAATCAGATCTCCAAATAGATATTAAGTGCACGTGCACGGTTTGATCTTCTTGGCTGTGCCTTTTTTTAGGACATTGTGCCTTGTTCGGTCCATACTTATGTTCTTGGCACTCCATAGGCCATACCACACTTAGTATCCAGCCTGCAGAAAGAGACTGCAGTAGAAGGTCAGCGCACACGCTCTGGCAATTGAGCTTGAGCCCTCTTTTTATTTCCAACGATGCGCTTCCCCGTTGGCATTTCGCCCCGAACGGCTGACGCGGCGCATCGCGTGCTGTTCTATCCAAAACACAAACCAGAATGCCTTTCCGGATGGGGGAAAAATAAAGAATGTTTGCCGCAGTTTTTCCTAAAGAAAAATAGTGTTGTGATGCTAAAAAAAAGTGTTGTCAAAGTACAACTTGATCAGAAAATGGACGCCGAAAGCCCAAACATTATTTTGGCCTAGCCCAGCCTGGTTCGAAGCGTTGTAGTAGGCCTTTTATTACTCCATTCCGTTCTATCCCATATATGGCTTCCCGACCCTCTTCTTAGGGGGTGTTTGGAAGAGCTCCACCTTGAAAAAATAGCTCTAGCACCACCAGCTCCATTTTTTACTAGCTCCACTCCACCATCTTTAAAAAAAAGCATGGAGCTTGTGTACATGTTTGGCTGATGAGATAGCTCCAGCTCTAGAATAGGATATTTTTGTGCAAATTGTCCATTGTACCCCTGTGTTGTGGGACCCACCCGTCAGTAGCACAGCCCCCTCCTCTCATCCTCCCTTCCTCTCTCTCATGTGCCATGGCCGGTGCCCAAGGCAGGGCGGCGCCGCCCGGGCCGGAGGGGAAGAAGGTCGGCCGCCTCCTGGATCGGCGGGGAAGGGATGCTCCGCCGCCGCCTGGCCGGAGTTGGAGGCGGATGGCCGGAGTTGGGGCGGGCAGGTAGGGCCGGGGGCGGCGTTGGCGGCCGGACCTCCACTCCCGCCGGCCAAATCCACCGACTCCTCCCAACCAAATCCAAATTGACGTTCTCCCGACCTTCCTAACCCCTTGAGCCACGTCCTCGATGTCTCCGTGTCGCCGGACAACCCCTACATGGCCGGAGATTGAAGATCTCGCGGATGCCATTGTTGTCAACGCCCAAACCTCCACCTCGCCGTCGACCCCCACCTTCCGGCCCTCCTCGATGCCCTCAATGTCGAACGTCGTCGTCACGTGCTCCGCCATGTCCTCCTCCAATTGCGGGAGCTCCACAATCGCCTCGAGCTCCTTGAGGCAGGGGCGCTCCCCTGCGCCAGCAGGCACGGGCAGCTCGCGGATGTCATTGGTGTGAGGGCAGGCGGTGCTATGTGCTGGCTGGGGAGGAGTGGAAGGCGCCAGCGCGGCTCCGGCAGGCAACTCCGGTGGGCGGCGGCCGATGGCGACAGAGAGCGGCGGCGAGAGAGAGAGCAGGCGGACTGGAGGGTGGAGGCGTCGGGGAGGAAGGGGTGTCGGTCTTTTTTTCGACCAAAGCGGTACGTGTGTAACTAGTGGCATGGTGGGTAATTACCCACCATCTCCATGAGAAGGTATGTATTTGATATTTTTGGAGCACCCCTTGAGGTACTCCAGAAAAAAGGTGGAGATGACCTCATCTCCAACTTTTTTTCTGGAGATGGAGATGGTGGAGCTCTACCTGTTTGGCTATAAGTTTTTTGGAGATGGTGAAGTGGAGCTATTTTTTAGCTCTGGAGCCCTCCCAAACACCCCCTTACTCTCAATGGAAGTACTCCCGGTCCCGTCCTCGTCGTCGTCCTCCCCCGATGCTGCTCTCCTTCTATCCATGGCAGGCCTCACTACTCCCTAGTGCTCACAACACAAGCCTCCGGTGAACAACCTGATTCGGTGGGGTTCATCATCAGGGTCATGATCCTCCTCATGGTAGAGCACATGTTTCACCGTGCTAGCCTTTGCTTGGTGGGAGCAGCAACATTATTATTGACATGGGAGGAACTAATAATGAAGAGAGAAGGAAGACGAGAGAGATTAATTATGCCACTACAAAGGTAGATGATATAGTACAATGCTACTAATCTACTATAACTGTATAAGAGATCCCCACTAAGTATTTCTCTCAACTCTCATGAAGCCACATCATCACCTCCCACTAAGACACATCATTACCTCCCACTAAGATGCATTAACTCATTCATGCCAAACTTTTGTAGGTTCAGATCATCCATGCACGCATAGGCATGTCAGCAATGTTTTCTTTTTTTCGGACTTTTCTTATTTTCAAGATCTTCACTTTATATTTGATGATGGAAAGACTTTCTTCTACTTAATCAGCAGGGTTTTTTTATGCAATTGTAATGTAGTAGTTCTATTATTTGAAGAATATTGTCATATCTATAGTTAATTAGCATAAACAATGCTTATCTATTATATGTAATTTTAATTGTCAATTTATCAGCAGCCATAAGATTTTATGTACTTATGTTCCTGAAATGAACCATGTGTATTCTTCAAATGATCAAAAAAAAATTCAAGATTTCAATATCTCTCGCTCCATGTTATCCTTTCTCCATGATACAATACAATGCTACTAAAAAGTTTCCGCAGCAATGGTACACAATAGAGATATGTCAAAGTTCTCCTAATAAGATACACAGTTGATATGTCAAAATAATCTCTATAAGTGCACTATTTTAACAAGCAACTAAACAACCTCATTGATTAATAGTTTATTAAAAAAACTCTATCAAATCTCGCAGCAACGCGCGGGGAATCACCTAGTAACTTCTATAGACAATCCCCACTAGATTATTTCTATCAATCCTCAATAAGCCATGTCATCATCCCACTAAGACGCGTTCGAAAGACCACGACGTATCAAGAGTCATGGTAGATAGATCAAGAGTCACACACCTCCTCACCTCCCTCCTCTTATTTAGCAAGGCACTCGCACCCAGGGTTGAAAAAACCGCGGTAGTAGCGGTATTTTTGAAATAAAAACTGGTCTGGTAAACCGGTGAAACCGCAGTAGGAGCGGTTTGGTAGGGTCGGTTTTGAGCGGTAACCGGCCATATTTAGCTACCAGACCGGACCGGTTTGAAACAGTTTTTTTAACCCTGTTCGCACCATCAAAGCCTCTTTGCGTCGCTGTAGGGGGGCTAGCAACGCAGGTCTCTCAGGGTATAACTTTACCGCCGGCGAGGCGTTGCAGCAGGTGGTCGCACTGGCGTCGGCAACGTAGATTGCTCACGCAACGACCGGGAAGGAGGAGGGGAAGCACTTCGGTTTCAATCCGCAACGCTACACGCAGGTCCGGGTGCTCCCCGTTTCCTTTTTCTTTTGTATCCAATTTCGTTAAGTTATGTTCACATTTGAGATTGTCTGGCTAACTTGGTGCACATTTTCTATTCATTAGGTGTATGTCTTATTTGTTTTTTTATCTATTCAAAAGTAACATAAAAGTTTATGATTTTCATCAAAAGATAGTTCATATAGTTCATATGGCTGCTCGCGGTAATCTCTATTGGTCCACTATTTTTAGGAGCAAGTAAACAATCGTTGTGATTATAGTTTATCAAAAAAAACTTTTTAAAATCCCGCAGCAACGTGCGGGGAATCACCTAGTACTCCATAGATATATTTGTAGTCGATCTGACTAGAGAACTATACATTGTAACCGACTAGACAACTTACTATATGAAACGAGTAACCAAACCATATCTATCCTCACGAACCTTTATTCCACTCAACAAGTAATACACCCTCCCATACATATCAAAGCCTTCACGGAGCCATAGAAGGAAAGTCCTGGTGCAGCCGTCACCAACGTCGGATGCAAAATGCTAATCATCCGAGGCCGGCTGTAGGTACAGCCGGCCTGTACCGAAGTTTTTTTTCCAGTTCATGGCTTCCTAGCAGTTTTTACCCGAGCATGAGAGGCCCAGGATTTTTCTCCAATGAAAAAAATGTAATAGTGTTCATAGTAACTAAGGGAAGTGAAAATTGTGATATTGACTTGCAACTGAAAATGCAACAAGGAGATGAAACTAGAAAAAACGCACTAGATTCTCCAGAAACTCGTTCCAACTTTGAATTATATAAAATGTTTTAGCCTGAGCTGAAAACTTTCCAACTTGTTTCAGGAAGGAAGCTAGCGGTGAGCCTGCTTGATCGGTTGATCCTCCTATGCACGCGGCGGTGCGTGCACCTCGAGCTAAAACGCAACAAACAGAGAATGTAGATCCGGCCAGTTCGTTAGGCCGTTGATGAGCACGTACGAGCACGCCCGTATCTCTGCCCACCGTGTTCGTGTACGCACACGCGGGTGTACTACCACACTTTCGTCGTGACGTACCGCACGCGCCGCGCCTCGCGCCGCCTATATAGGCAACCGCAGCAGCGCCCTCAGATCGACGCACATCACGCGCGATCGAGGCCGCCATGGACACGGGTGGAGGGCACCACCAGATGGGCGCCGCCGCCATGGCCCCGGCGCATGGCGGCGGCATGGCCATGGGGACGCGGAGGAAGCGGTACATCCACATGACCTTCTACTGGGGCAAGGAATCGGAGATCCTCTTCACGCTGTGGCCCGGCGCCGACGGCGGCATGTACGCGCTGGCGCTCGTCGCCGTCTTCGCGCTCGCGTTCCTCCTCGAGTTCCTCGGCTCCCGCAGGCTGGACGCGCTCCTCCCCTCCGCCACGGCCGGGAGCAGGCGGCGGCGCGCGGCGGCCGGGGCGACGGTGCACGCGGTGCGCGTGGGCGGGGCGTACCTGCTCATGCTCGCGCTCATGTCGTTCAACGGCGGCGTGCTCCTCGTCGCCGTCGCGGGCCACGCCGCGGGGTTCCTGGCGTTCCGGGCCGGCCTCTTCGGCGACGGCCGATCGCAGGTGAAGGACGGGTGCAACAAGGACGAGCTCGCGCCGGCGGCGTGCTGCTAGGTTAGGTTTGCTGCCACGACGGCGCCGATGGTGATCGATTCGAGTGTGGCGCGTGCGATTGACTGAATCCGCTATCCATGTACTAGCTGTTTGTTTGGCTGAATCACGTTGGTGGTTGGGTTCGTCGGTTAAAAAAAATGTTGTTGGTTGGGTGCTGTAGCACCAGAATCTGGGCGGTTGAAATTTGTGTGATGAGATGTGAATCTGTTGCTGTACGTATTTTCACACCGCGCCGCTGCTCTCAGGCCACGCGTTAGAATTTGAATCTGCTAGCATACCGCAGTGCTGAATTTCTTTGCGAATTGGCCAGCTGATGATCGGTTGGGAATTGGGATTCAGAACAAAAATGTCAATGCTATGCCACTTGATCTTCTCAACTTTGGTCTTTGGATTGGAAAGTATTCGACGACGGAGGCATCCAAACATGCTGTCTGGGATTTAACTGAATTAGCTGCCGGCTCATGATGATAATCTTTGGCCACTGCTTATCGTGGCCACCTGTAGAAAGTGAACCTACCATGTTAATATCTCTATCAGATCTCGAAAGAGATATTAAGTGCACGATTTTGATCACCAATGCGTATTCGATTTTAGGATTTTCTTGGTAAAGTACTGTACTCGTTACCATACTTGTTTGTTCCTGCATGTTCACCGGCCTTCGGACAGACTGCAGTAAAGGGTGAGCGTCACGGAGAAAAATAAAATCAATCCACATCGCCCGAACCAAACACGGTACAGCTAAGGTGCAACAGAAGGCCGAGCGGCATCGTAGCTGGCCTTGTCCTCCTGCATGACCTCCGTGATCTTCGACCACTTGGTGCGGACGGTGATCACCATCAGCGAGCAGGCTTGGCACACCAGCCCGCAGATCAGGCCAGCCCACAGACCCTGCAAGAAACTTGACCTCAGGGACCTAGACGACGATTCCATTTAACCTTCAGTTGCGGGCTCGCGGAAACAAATGATCACAAGGTGGACGGGCTGCTTACCCTGCTGTAGAACTCGAGCTTGAAGGCGAAGAGGATCGCCAGCGGCATGCCGATGAAGTAGAAAGCCACCAGGTTGGTGAGCGCCGCGAGATGCTGCCACCCGCAGCCCCTCGCCACGCCTGACAGGACGCCCTGCGCGGAGTCGAGCACGATGGAGACGACCACGAGCGGCGTGATGGCGGAGAAGCGCGACACGATCACCGCGCTCCCGCTGAAGAGGCTCGCCCAGAGGCCGTGGCCGAACGCCAGCAGCAGGACGAAGGAGAGGGCGAGGAGCACCGAGAGCTTCATGGTCACGGACACGGCGTTCTTGGCCCTGTCCACGTTCCCCGCCCCGATCTCGTTCGACACCCGGGTGCTGGAAGCAAAGCAACGCGGCCGGAGTGAGCACGAGGCAACGGCGATGGCTGAAGCTGACAGCGTAGACGGCAGTACAGGTACAGTATGTATGTACGTACCTTACGGCGGCACTGAACCCGTACGTGATCATGTAGGCGATGGTCTCCGTGCTAGTGCTGCAAAACGTTTCGTTGGTCAGAACGCTTCAAGGCGAGCCATGGACTGTATTAGTTAGTTTGACGGAACAGCGATTTTTAGTCTCCAGAATAATGCAGAAGACGTACCAAATTGCGACCAGCGATGTGCTCACTGTGGAATTGGGGAGCAATCCGGCGACCAGGACCAGGAGCTCAAACGCCCAGTACTCAAAGCTGCAATTGGAATTACACATAGCTTCGCACTAGATCAGCAGTAGTAACACCGAACACATTGAGAAATTCAACTGGCGAAGCGACGATCGTGCAAATATTAAACTCTTTTATTACCAGACCATGACGGCGGACGGCGCGGCGAGCTTGACGGTGGGCAGCACGTATCTGAATGCTTCGGCGGAGAACCCCTTCCACGTCTCGCTGCACGCCTCCGACCGCAGCACGTAGGCGAGCAGCATCAGGCAGGCGGCCGCGAAGCTGGCGGAGACGGCGGCGGCGGCGCCGGCGAGGCCGAGGCCGAGCACGCTCACGAGGAGGTACGCCAGCGCGACGTGGAGCGCGAGGGACGCGCCGGAGAAGGCGACGAGCGGCAGCACGACGGACTGCATCTGCAGGTACCTGAGCAGGCACTGCAGGGCGGCGAACGCGAAGAGAGCCGGGATCTGGGGCCGGACGTACGCCGCCGCGGCGCGGGACACCACGGGGTCCTGCCGGAGGAGGAGGAGCAGAGGCTCCGTGAACATCCACAGCACGGAGACGAGCGACGAGGCCGCCGCCGACATGATCAGCGATGACTGCAGGTATAGGCCCAGCTTGCGGTATAGGCCGGCGCCGTAGGCCTGGCCGCACAGCGTCTCCAGACCGCCGCTCAGGCCGATCTGGAACAGACATCCGAACGCGTTAGTGTTGCCTCTGCCTGTCGATCTGTCTATCGTATTGTATCCAACAATGCAATTGCATGAGCAGTTCAGGTTGATACTCCTAAAGTCCTAATGGAGGTTGCCTAATAGGAGGTGCATTAACCTACAACCGCATTTTCCATCATAGGAATTATAATTTTTCTTCAAATTTTATTCACTGGTACACATCTTGATCAGCCATGCTCTGTCAGCGGGGCTATGAGCCTGTCAAACACTGCCAGCCGCCGATCGCCCGATCGAGACGGCGGGATCCCGTCCAGATAGGCCGCGACACGCACAAGTACATCTTCATGGCGAGCTTGTGGTCCAGCGCGGCCTGGGCCCGGGAGGGCGACAGGAACGACGGCGTCTTCACAGCCAACAAAACTGACACCATTTCGTTTACTCTTAGATTTGGTACGTACTCCTTTTTAGGTGGAGGAACCTGTATATGACATCACAGTGTACACGACAATGATACGGACTTGCATACAGTGCTCGACACGTTAGTAAAGGGGATTACTATACGCGTAGGATAAGCCGTACTATGCCATGTAACTGTGTACTCGTGTCATTTTCAGTGTATCTACTGCCGTAAAGATTCTGTAAAAGTACCATGATTGTCTCTCTAAAAAAGAGAGCTGGATTTACTGGATTTCATTGTCACTTGACATACAGTCAAACGACGTCACAATGCCAGAAAAATCAACTGATGAAAAAGAGAGAGAGGACTAATGTACAGATACGAACATACGATGCACTCAAATGTCATTCATCTAGCACGAGCGTTGAATATATCCAACCGACCGTTACCCCTTCCAGGACTGAGACAACGTCATCAATTCATGCTTTAATGCTACAATGGACCAATCAACTAGATTAGGTCCCATTATTGACCTGTCGTAGACAAGTAGTAATCCATTCCCATTTCCCTGATAATCATCTTCGCGAAAAAAGAAAATACCCAACAGAAAAAAAGAAAGTAATGTAGTACTAGTCAAGAAGAGAACGATTAATTTGCAATTTTGCCCTACAGATGGGTACTTACGACGACGGCTAAGCCGGTGACGGTGACCCATGAGTTGCCGAGCGTGGCGCCGGCGAGCTGGACGTCGCCGAGGTGGCCGGAGAACATGACGGACACCAGCGGGATGCCGTAGTAGAACATGTTCATGAGGATCATCGGCGCCGCGAACCGCAGCTGCGCGCACGCCTCCTCCGTGTCCACCACGCGGCCCAGCCACGACGAGCACAGCCGCAGGCCGCCGCGCCGGGGCCGCCGCTCCTGGTGGCCGTCGTCGTCGTCGGCGTCGCGGTAGCCCAGCAGCGGCACCGAAGACATGATGCCGCTGGCGCTGGCCGAGGAGGGATCGAGCTTTGTGGTGGGCTATAGCTGGTCGCCGTCGACCAAGAAGGCAGCAAGGCGCGGTGCGTGTGTGGCTGGAGGGAGAGTATGATGAGCCTATTTGTGTGTGCCTCGCCTGGCTCGAGCTTGCGCGTTCTAGTCACCGCGTTCCAAGGCGCCCCCGTGGCTTAATATTGGACGAGGGACAGCTGCGGTCGTGGCATGATGATTTTTCAAGAGAACTAACACACGTGACGACGGGCGAGGAGGTCATGTCAGGTTCCCTCATGACACTGACACGTACTGCTACTAACGGCACATGTAGAGTTTTGGAGGGCATGGATCCCTTTTTATTCCTGGCCCCAATCGTGGCATCATGTCGGACGGCCGGGGACGGCGTTCGACGGGTGCGTGCACAGGACGCGGACGCTGGCAAGCAGTCAGTCAAACACACACACACACAGAGGGACAGACGGTGTCGGTGACGCCGTGTCACTGTGCTCTCTCTTTTTAGGCCCAACTTCAGGAGTTCTGCTGGAACACCGGACCATGGGCCAGGTTTGTTCCTGGCACGCTCGACACCGATCGTGGCAAACGTAGGACTAGTAGTACGCAGGTCATCAGTTAATCCGCGACGGCGTCTGGAACGGCCGGAGCCGGGCACACCGCACACGTGGTGCGCGCGAGCGAGCCGGCTGATGTGCGAGTGTCCTCTCGTACGCGTTACACGGACACATCCACAGTACTCATCTAGAGAGCTACGCCGCGCCGACTTGGCTTCGTGTCTGACTCCCGTTTTCTGGTGGCGGCTATGCTCTGCTGCTCGAGCCAGCAATCGTTCAAATGGGTGCTTGTCGCGCGCCGAGCGTGGCTCGTGCCAAGCAAAGACTGGAAGGCGCGGCGCTCGTCGCGTCACCCGGGACCGGGAGGTTGCGTTCGACCTGGCGCCCAGCCCATGCGTCCGCCACGGCACCGCCCTGAACCTCTTTCTTTTTAGAGTTTTAGCTTTTATTAGAGCAACTCCAGGCCAGCCCTTAAATGGGTCTCTGTACCTATTTTAGTCTCTCAAGTGCAAAAAAAACTAGCTCCAGCCGGGCCTCTAGATGGGCCTCTATTTTGTGTAGGCCTCCAAATATTAGTCCAAAGCCTCTAGATTTGAAGGCCCTCCATTTCCACCCACCCGTGAGCCCCATCACTTTTTTTTATCTCTTTCTCCTCCGTTCCCCTTCTCCCCCGACTCCACCCGCGCCGTCGCCTCCGCCGCCATCCCACCGCCCGCCGCCGGTCTGGTCCGCGTCCTCCCCGTCCCCGTGCAACCAGGTTCGTGCCTGGCACCTCGAGTCCCTCCGCGCCGGCGCGTCCTCTCCCTCTCTCTTCCTCCCGCCGGCGAGTCCATCCAGGCAGCAAGACTTGTCGTGCAGCAGGCGGGGACGTCGCCCTGCAGGCGCCGCGCGCGAGCTCCGTCGTGCGGCATCGCCCTGCAGGCGCGCGCGAGATCCGCCGTCACCCTGCAAGGCGCGCGCGAGCTCCGTCGTGCGGCATCGCCGGGGCGCATGCGAGCTCCGCCACCGCGAGAAAATTCGCCGTCCTCCGGCCACCGCAACCCAATAGCTCGCACCTGCAGCTTGACCACCTCCCCAAATCCCCTCCTCTTCACTTCTTGACTAGTTCCGACCACCACGCGAGCGGGAATTGAGGATCTCACGGCCGCCATTGTCGCCGGCCCCGAGCTCTCGGATGGAGCGCACCCGACGAGGCAGGTGCGGCGAGGCCGACGCGGGGCGGCGCGACACGGGACGCGGCGGCCGGCGCGGCGAGGCCGGCAAGGCAGCGCGCGGGGGAGGCTGTTGTGGGAGGGAGAGAGGGGGAAGGGTGGGGCCCACTGATTTAGGGGCCTTCATTTAGTCGGGCTGACTGGAGCATGTAGAGAATTTTAAGCCTCTAAATTTTTACAGGCCCACTAAAATGAAGGCACATGTTTGAGGGCTGGGCTGGAGTTGCTCTTAGGGATCAATTGACCTCCATCTCAAAGGATCTCACGCACAATCATCTCGATCGTGTGAATCGCGATCTCAGTCGTTTCTCGCCGCGCGCGCTGTCATAGCGTCTCCATGTAAACGGCACGGCAAGCTTAACATGGAACCCACCTGCGACTTGCTTGCTCCCGGCCGGCTAGAACTGTGACGCGCGAGAGGATGCGACCCCATCGAGGACTAATCGCTTCTTTGATCATGATCCCAGGTCCTCCGTGTCACTATCTTCTTGTGTTCAGATTTCTTGCTTCCTAGTTTTTTTAAAAAAAAAAATCCTTCTTATCTTCCCTCATAGGCCCACGCGCACTCCCCACGGTGTTGGGCCGAAATTATTGACAGCCTTGCGCGTATGGGCCGAAATCGCTGGTAGCCGCGCGCGCATGGGCCGAAATCGTGGCGGGCTGCTTCTTTTGTTTTTTGAGACAGTGGCGGGCTGCTTCTTCCTCCGCACTCGCGACGAATAAGTCCGCCGCAGTCGCTTGGGTGTGTGTTGGGCTGCTGATTTCATGGATCAGGAGCGTGGGAGGGCCGGAGATTGGCTGAAATGAACGCTGGCCCAATAACACTTCGCCTTCGCAAATGCGGCCTGTGCCCTTCGGGCATCTGGATTCAGCCCGTACAATTGTTAATGTTGGTTTTGTAACTTCCCGTCCCGACCGTGTCCGCTTACACATGACAGCCTTTTAGGATCTCAATAATTTTTTTTACAAACCAACACATGTCACTTTTATGCAGTTTGTCTTCATTCTTGCGCACCGGAAAGGACTTCCCGGTCGGTTTCCCATCTCAAAATTGCTCCAGGTCAAGCACGATTGCCCAGCATGCAGATGTAACAATAAACCTTACGGGACTAAAAAGACTTAAGAAGTATGTAGTTCATCACCTCGAGTTTTGTGACGTGATCGACTTCTAATTATGTCATGAGAATATACTCCTCCCTACATCCCAAAAGCACGTTCTTCTATGATTCAGATTTTGTGCCATAAAACAAGTCGTTTTACCTGATTTGGTAGGTTTGCATGTGCATGCAGATATGCAACAGTTGGTAGCACTAAATCTGGCAATCTGGCTAAAAGATAAGATAGAGGCAGCCAGAATCATTTTACATTTTTGTTAATCTGTCGTAAGAATGACTTTTTTTAAAAAAAATCTGATGCGGCCTGCACCGAGTTGCGAGTTTATAATTCCTTATTAATTCTAACCTAGGCATCTCGTCCAAAAGCAGGATTGTAAAACACCCCATCTCTCAACTCTCATACTAGCTAGACAAGTGGAAGCTGTACACACGTACGTATGCACCCACCTCTTAGCCGCAGAGGCGCTAAAATACACTAGCTACGCTAGTTTAATTTCCTCGGGTGGAGATGGAACCCTTTTTTTTTCATACAGAAGCAACGTGCCAATGCAAGCGGCTATCAGGAGTCAGGACGTAAGCCAGGCACACATGGTGCACCTGCTACTGCGTCTGAACGGACGACCAAGACGGCAAGACCAACATTTCTCCCGTTGAACTGACCTCTTGGTCCTCAAGCATCTGGCAAGCTCTTTCGAGTACTAGCTATCCTGTATTTCTTCACTCCTTTTTTTCAGCAAAAGTTGAAAGCTTAAAAAGAGATAGCTTAAAAAGGAGCCAAAGACTCGGAAACCTTTAAAATTCCAGCCATTATTCGGTGGGAGTGGAGCACCGGGAGTACAGTACTGCATGCGCGCGCATGCTGCAGTTGCAAAAGGACCCTGCGAAAACGCGCGCGTCCAGGCGAAACAGAATCAAAAGCAGCACATGTAATTTTGTAAACGACCGCGCCGATCAGCAGGCATAATAATAAGACAAGTTAAGCTGTACGCACACCATACTAGCCGTTACCGTTACAAACTTACATTACTAACAGCTACTCCGTACAGCGTACAGTACTATGTCACAACAAGATGAGGTGATGAGCACCAATTCCGCATTTCCGGTTGACGGATAATTACCTTTCGTTTCCCAGGCGTTCGACCGTCGTGGAAACGGACCGCGTTTTCCTAGCATCTTTTCCTGTCGCTGTTGGGCACACACGCTGTTTGCGACCGTGTTGGGGCCGGGTGCACGCCGCCCCGACACTGCCCACTGCCCAGTGCGGGGGGCCGGCCGTTCGGTGCCAACCCCGGCCCGCGCGCCCTGTACGTCACGTCGCCGGCTTCGGACGCGAGTGAACGGCCGCGCTACTGTCCCTTTTGCCTCGAGAGCACGAGCGCGATAGGGGCGCTGGGGCTGTGTGGTGCCGCGGTGGACAACAGACTGACCGATCGCCGCCCGCCCGTCTCCTGTGCACGCCGGCGACCGGTCAAGCTGGAAAGCAACGGCACACGCTGCGCCCCGTCGCCCTCTGCTGCGGCGTCCGGCGTCCCAAACCCAATAATTGTGCTGTTTGATCGAAGCAGCTAGGCGCAGCTGGTGGAATTGGTAGGCTTGCACGCAGCAGCGTGCTTTTGTGTGGCATGATTGTGAGGGGTTTTTATTTAGCCCCCTCCCGGAAAGGTACGGTGTGGGGGAGAGCTAGGCGCAGCTAGCGCGTGTATTATATCGCATTATGTTCATCTGCTTGTTCAGCAAAGTTGATCCCCGTATCCTCTCGTTTGGGAGCATATGTGCAAATATGCAATGTCAGGGGGAGTCCACGTACGCACCATTTGATGCTGTAGCGACATATACAAATAATAACGGTAGCTTAGGTATATTAAACTCGTAAAGCGCAAGTGCAATTTGTGGATGTCTGGTGTGTGTTTTTTATAATACTAATCCTGATCATCAATTCAAGGCCAATAGGAGCATGCATGCAAGTGGCGCCTGAGAGTCTGACGTAAAAGGTGCAGCGCGAGCGAAAGCGCATGTGTTTTCCGTAGTATTCTACTCATAAAACTGGCAGCGGAGATATCCCTGTCGCCGTCGCAGTCTGATCCGCTCACACCATTTCTTTTCTTCACGGCAAGATTCCCTTTCCGGTTCCTCCAGCTCACCAGCTGCCAGTTTACAATCAGGCTCCGGTGCAGTCTGATAAGCACTACTGCAATACAGTCTACAATGCATGCTGCTGGTAGTAGTAGCGTTACTTCTACGTCCCAATGCATGCAACGTGTTTCACGAAAGCGAGGGAGACGTCTTGTTCGAAAGTCTCTGCAAATGATCGATCAGTCGTCCCTGTGGACACGGGGAAGACCAATGGACCTGCCAGTGCCAAGCAAGCTCTGCCACGGAGAACGCGTCATCCGTATGCAACTTGCACCGATCGAGGGCCTGACTCCTCAGCCTGATGGCTTCACTTCACTGCCGCACGGCACGAGCACGACGCCTCCACGGCTCCACCTATATCCCCTAGCTTGTTGACTTGCTCAAAGATTCTTGTGTTTAGAACAGAGCAGTTGAGGTGGATTACCAAAGGTAGTGATACAGAAGAGGAAGGCCCAATTATTGGAGCAAGACATGGGCAAAATGTTCAACACAACTGATCGATCAAAAAGATCGAAACATCACCGCAAAAATAGGCGAACATGGCTACTCCTGAGTCCTGACAAGGTTCACAGGTTCCTGCCTCATGTAACAACAGTGAGTGATTTTCCGCGACTAATTGGATAAGGAATCTCCCAGAAGTAAAATCCATCACGTATTATGCATTGCCATTTCTCCGGAGCCAAAGCGCATACAAGAACACGCAGAAAAGAGAAAAACAAAACAAGACCGCCACAGCTCTCTCTGTACACAGCGAAACCAAGAAGCGACGTGCAAAATCGGTCACCATATCTTGGCGTCGAGCGCGTCCGCTCCGGCGGCGTCGTCCCTGGGCTCATCGCCGGCGATCTGGTCGAGCACGAGGACGATCCCCATGGCGAACGCGGCGTCGAACCCCGGGCTGACCTTGAGCACGAACACGTCCCTGCCCATGACGACCCGCGTCCCCTCGTCCACCTTCCTCTTGATCTCCGCCACCAGCTTCGCCTTCTCCCCCTCGGCCCTGGGCGCCGCCACCACGCGGCAGCACCGCCGCGGGAACGACCCGTCGACGCGGAGCAGCTCGGGGTGCGACGGCGAGGCGGCGAGCGGCGGGAGGAGCTCGACTACGGCGCCGGCCGCGGCGCCGCCGAGGATGGAGGGCCGGCGCGCCGAGAAGAGCGGCCTCTGGCCCCCCGCGCGGGCGCCCAGGAATCCCTCCCACCGCTGGTGCAGCGACGGGCGGCGCCGGCGCACGGTCAGTAGCGGCTCCCCGGCCGGGCCGAGCAGCGCGAGCTCCCCCGACGACGCCGCTCCGCCGCCGTGGCCGCGCCCGTAGGTGTCGGCGCGGAAGGCGAGACCGCCCGTGCGGCTGTCGTAGGCCGCGAAGCCGTCGCCTGGGGAGAAGTGAGACGTCTTGCGCACCGTCAGGACGCGCTCCTCGGGGTCGCAGTACTCCGCGCCCACGATCGCCGCCATCGCTAGCTGCTCCCTGCCTGCTTTGCTTGCTTCGGCGGCTGGACTCACTCGAGTATGCTCGCTGGTCTGAGGTCTGTGCGTGGCGAAGCGGAGGATTCTGGGAGATTTTAAGTAGGGGTGAAGCGAGGGATAGACGGCGCGGTCGGTGGAGATTTCAAAGCAGCAGCCAGCGAGCGAGAGAGAAAGACCTGCGTCTGCGTGTCGATGTCGCAACGCCTACCTTTTTGGGACGCCTGGACTCGGTCCATGGCCGAAGGTGAGCTAACAAACTAGTAGCGTTTGGTCCAACAGATCGTGTAATCAGATATCCAGATACTCACAGCAGATTAACTGTACGTATCAGAGGATTGATTCCGATTAAAGGTGGATTAGGAAGTCTATGAAAAAAACAATGCAGCAGCGGATTACGGATCGGGAACCGTCATGATTTCTTACGCCTAGAGAGAGCGTGTGTCGATCGCATAAATCTAGCACTGTGCCCCGATTTGCAGAAGAAAACTACATAAAGCGACCGACGGTACAGCCTGGTGTACTGGTCCATGCGCACAGCACGCGCGCAAACATGGCCAGCTCTCGCCGGCTAGCTCGATCGAAAATGCACGAACGCGGCTGCTGCGGTGCTGCCCCGCGGCAGGCACGATCGGTACTCGCTTTGCCACCCACTTATCCAACAAAGTGGCAATGTGAACAGCATTGCACATGTACGAGACGTACGAGGTGTGCGTGCGAGTGCCGAGAGGGCCGCCGACGAGTTAGCCGAAAGCAACGGAAGGGGGCAGCCGGTGCATCTCGGTTCCATGCATGTTCTCATCGGCATCCCGGCCGGCCAACCGCGCGCGCTCTCGCTGGTGGTGTCCACGGTCCGCGGATGGTAGCTTGGTGCGCGTGCGCGCTTCGTCGCGGTCAGGGACAGAAACAGAAGCGTCGGTCGGTGGCCGTCTGATTCGTCCCGCTGTCGGGTCCGCAGCAAGTCGCCCCGCGATGGGAACGTGTGACGCTGGGTGGATTTGGGCGGACGATCAAGGTACGGCCGCTAGGCCACCTCGCGTGGAAACGAGTGGATCTAAGCCAACGCCGCGGGCTCACGTTTTATTTGGACTTTTGGTCCGCGCCGTGCCGCGGCGCTACTCGCACGTAACGATCCTAATTAAAGTGGAAAGTTGATTAATTGGCATTTCTTTTCCAATTGCTAATGACACATTGACACATTTGATCAAAAAGCTGTTTGGGATTCCAATTGGATTCTCTAGGAAGGGGGATCAGTAGTCTAGTAGTGATAATTTCAATCACCGCCAAGTGGCATTTGTTTCTTCATCAGTTTTCCAAAATGCCCAAATATAATACTGCCAATGGCAATGCCGCAATGGTAAGTTGGTAACTCAATCACCGCCACAGATAGTGAAGCAGAGTTCAGAAAGTCGTTACGTGCGCATCTTGCCCAGTCACCAACCTCTGTCCGCTGTTCCGGCCACGTGTTACCCCCTTTACTTCCCCGTCGCTGACTCAGCAGCCGGTGCACGTCAACCCCCGTCGCCGTCAGGGGAAGAAGAAGAAGCTTCCCAAACGCCGCGGATCTACATGCACATCGGGAAAATATCCCGCGGCAATGCCGCAATGGCATGGCCCAGATCCTCCGTTGAAGCGGTAGCATAGCATGGAGCCATGGACACACTGCCGCATTGGACACGGGCAAGGCAACACGTACTCCGTACGAGGCGGGTGTGTGTGTGTGTGATGGGGGAGACGCCATGCGTTGCGGATCGGAGCCGACACCGTACCCTTCCTTCTCTGACGGGTCCGTTCCGTGCCATTCCGCCGTGGCGTGTGCGGAGGGCGGAGGCCGCCGCCGACAGCTTACGTACGTTAGACGACGGCTGGGTCGACGGCAGCTTGCGTCTCCCACACGAGCGCGGAGCGGGGCGGGGTCATCTGGTACGGTGCGTCCAGCGTCGTCTCGACGAAGCGTGTGGGGCGTGGGTGCGGGTGGCTCGAGGTCGCCGGCGTCGGCCTCGTAAGGCGTAAAACAAGCGCCGGCTTGACGTCTCGGTTCGCTGTACCACGGCGCTGTGCACACCGACCCAAAGTGAGACGTCGTTGTGGG
The DNA here is from genome assembly GCA_015476505.1 of Urochloa ruziziensis. Taxonomy (NCBI): domain Eukaryota; kingdom Viridiplantae; phylum Streptophyta; class Magnoliopsida; order Poales; family Poaceae; genus Urochloa; species Urochloa ruziziensis. The sequence continues at coordinate 51,966,415 of CM027122.1, read as the reverse complement.
GGCTACGAAAGATGTTAGCCTCGCACGCCAAAAGACTCGTCACCGTGCGTTTACTTCTGCAGTAGCGTAGCGTCGCGCTCATGGCCGGACTCGAGAGGTGCGCTTCGAGCTGCTGCTACCTGAGCATAGACAGAACAGACCGCCCTCCTCACCGTTCCTTCGTTGCAAGGTACTAAATAGCGTTCGTAGCGTCCGCAATAGCGGCCGCTATAGCGGTCCCGCTACAAGGTAGCGGACCCAAGATAGCAAGCTCGGACTTAGCACCGCTATTTTCTGCTATTGCGGCCGCTATTTCTCATATTTCACCGCTATTGCTAACGTTATGCCGCTATTCACTAAATTTATAGTTAAAGTAACATATCAAAATAGATCAAATGCCAATAAGAGTGTTAAAATAATTGTTTAGGCGATAACGATGAATGATTGAATTACAAATAATATTTATTTGTACTTTTTTTTTTGCAATTTTACGTGAAATGTAATGGCTAACTAAAAGCTTTTATATTATTTTAAGTAAACTTATGCTAAAATTTTGGCTATTTTTTGAATTATGCTATTTGGACTTAGCGCCCGCTATCCGCAATCTGCTACATCGACATTAATCTGCTACGATACTGCTAAACGCTATCTAGTACCTTGCTTCATTCACTGAATTAAATTGCCACGTACGCCGCGGAGTACTTCTCGAATGGAAGAAACTTCGGAAGGACGAGACAATAAAAGAAATCCAAAGCATGGGTTAACTAGCAAAAAAGGGGTACTAAACAATAACCATATGTCCATACCAAGTTATCAAATTGGGTTCGTTCACCAAACCTCTGCTCCCCGTTCGGGCGACACTAGCATCACGCGAGGACCCCAATCCAATCCCGCATGGCTGAATCAGCTATCACCCGGCTCACGCCAGTCAAAGCACGTCCGCGTCAGCTGCGGACTCGGGACGGGAGGGCCTGCAGTTTTGGAAATATCTCGGAGGCGGAGCTCCGCTACTCTTCCACGGAGTTTATCTCTTTTGGGCAGGTTAGATTCGCGGTGACGCGAGGCGGCGTCCGCACGCGAGCTTCCCCGCTCGGCCATGCGCCACGTCGCTGCCGTGACGCGCCGGCGCGAGGACACGAAGGCAGGTGTGCGGGTGATCCTTGGGGCCCGCACCGCCGGCCCTCGTGCTCCGAAATTCACCCTCGTGACTCGTGACCTCGCCGTGCCCCCAGCGTTCGCACTCGCACCTTCGCGCTTCGCTGGGGCGGAGTACCGCATTGCTACAAGTACAAGACCAGCGCAACGAACGCTCTGGGGCTCTGGCTGCCTGTCGGTTTTCGCTAACCAGACTGAGCACCTAGCACAAGCGCAGCAGGTAAAAAGAGAATCCTACCAGATGATTCAGCACAAGCTGTGCAATTATTGAGGCGGAGGGCCGCTGATTCAGCGGAAGGGTTGAAAATCGGCGAGGCACTCCGTTACCACATACCGTATGCCGTAGCTGGGTGCCAACTGCCAATTTGTTCAGCTGACCGACCACCACCTCCTGTCAGCTGCTACCGATATGATGATTCCGCCACAGTAAATAATTAAGCTGTACCTGTGATGAATTATCATATCATTGACATGCCACAATTGACAAGCCCAAATAAAGGCATCTGACTTTACAGCCATTGCATAAACGAATCAAACAGCTATGCACCAAAACATACCGATTGCATATCCGCATCACTCCCTGTCATTTGAAAGTTATAACAATACAACGGCGACATTTATGAAGAAAATGGATATCTCATTGTACACGTGCGTCCTTGCAGGACGACATGCTGCAGTGGACAACCGTGGAGTTTGAATGATTAAGAATCGGACAAACACCTCAGCAGGATCGGGCACCAAAGCAAAGGAATAATGACATCTCATGCAACCACCACCCCCAACACGTTAAGCACACCAGTGGCATTATCAAGCTCTAATCCCTCCAGGGAACAAAAACAAAAGAGAAGCACAAACTCCTCGATGGCACTGCTTTGCACTTGATTCACTGATCCTAGAACTATCGTCCATCCTGTCTAAATCCGCTCCGTAAATGCATTTCAGATGATCTTCAACATGGGGTTCTTGACATCTGAGAAGAAAAAACAACAACAACAGTAGTTAACCTCGACAGTACTATCCGGTATCAATAGTATGTTACTGCAGTTGCACGAAATATCACCATGGCAGCTTGACATCAAAACATAGTGTATTGCTTTTGACTACCTGCAATAACTTTATGCTAAGTAACATTCATATTCGTCGTAATTTTACAATGGGCTTAATCTCAGTGAGGAGCTGAATTGCAGATAAATAGAGATGTTCCGCATGGAAATGACATACCAATCAGCACAGATAAAGAGCAATGATGGCAATGTACCTTACTATGGCTTTGGCTCGCTGATGACTGTGCCCACACTCTTGAACCAGCGTATGAGGTTGCGGTGATCTTTTACATAAAGCCAAGCTTGTAGAAAAGGGAAGAGTTTCTCATTTATGCCACGGGCTTCAATGTAAAGATGGAGTGAGTCGCGAATCTTCTCATCCAATTCTCTGTCCATTCAAAAAAGCAAAAAAGATATCAGTACAAATAGTATGTTAACACACATGTGGGCTGCCCCTTAATCCTTTGTTAGTATTACCAGCCCTGTATTTCTATTGCATCAACAAACTTAGCATTACCACATGAGGCAGATTTAGTCAATCAGAAGTTAGATGGACAGGGTATAGAAGAATCACGCACTGGATCATCAATATCACTTTTATCACATTTTTATCTGCCCCAAACATTTCAGTCAACTAAACAGAGCAGTCGCAATCGCAACCACAAGACCATTGTTTGTAGCAACTACATATCCAAAGCATAAATTGCTATTTAGGCACTAGGATTTATTTTATCTAAATATCCAGCAATGCTGGGAGTGCCAACTACATGATGTGAGTAGTGATCGAGAAAAGGAATAGTAGGTGATAAGGGAAGAATCAAATTCTGGGCATGCAGTACACCTAAAAATTCTTCTATGTTCAAAAGGGCCAAAATGAATTTACTTAGGGCAGAAGCAGAACCCATAGGTAATGCAGCCCAAATATCTCTTTTCACCACCTTTAGGATGCGAGTTATTCTTAGAGGTTGAAAGTTATTCTTAGAGGTTGGGTTAGTATCCTTCTGTAAAATATTCTATCTGAATTGTCAATTACTATTGGTTACAATGGGGGAATTCAGGATATGCACTCAAATCGAATTGCAATTCAGAAGTTGTGATTCAATTTCTCACATTCACATGCAGCTCATGAACCCCACATGGCCACATGTCATTGAGCCATAAAGTCACAAAAATTGAATTGTCAGAGAAGAGTGCCATATCCTAAATCATTCATATAATCAATTGTTTTATAACTAAAAATCAAACAAAGTCAATACACTATTCACAATAGTTTGCAGATTGCATAAAGACACTGCAGATGCATTTATAAGCATTACCATTTCTCTTAGAGTCTATTCCTTCCATGCCAGTATAAAAGTTTCTAATTCCTTCTATGCCATCGAAAAATTTGTTGCGCCCTCATACCATCGGTTCAACTTTTACTGGACTTTGGTGCCATTTCCGTCACTTCCGTCACCCAACTCGCTGTTAGAAATTAGAAATGGCCAAAATACCCCTCATACAAGTGGGCCCACCAGTATGGCTGCTGGCCGCCGTTTAGCACCCTTCCCCTTCCCTCATGAGTCCCGGCCGGCGACCTCTGCTCCTCCACCTTTCCCTCACCACCCACGCCCAGAGCTGTTGCGCCCCCGTCCGCAGCGACCTCAACCACGCCAGAACAAGCCACCATCACACCACACCACCACGAGTAACAAGGATAGTGACTAGTACAAGATCTGCCGCCGCCGCCGTGCACCAACCCGGCTCTGCGCATCCGCGGCTGCCACGCTCCAGCCCTTGCGCGTCTGCCACCACCGTGCGGCCTGCTCGGCTTGGAGCTGCAACAGCTCTGCGTGCAGTGGATAAGATCGAACAAAGGGAAAAGGGAGAGGGAAGGCGCTGCTGCTTTACTTGGTGGCCCTGGATGTATGAAGGAGCTCCAGCAGGGAGGATTCGAGGGGAGGAGTAGATAGCAGAAAGCTCGTCAGTGGCTGGTGCAGCTGCTTATTCCTGGACGGACGGATAAAGTAAAGGAGCGGCTTGCTGTGCTGCTTGTTCTTGGACGGATAAAACAGAAGCGTTTGGTGCTGCTGCTTGCTAGAACAGGGAAGAGCAGGCGTGCTTCAATTGGTGGCTTTGGACTTGGACCTTGGGCGCGTCTGCCACCGCACCCCAGCCCAGTCTCGCGTATGTCGCCTCTGGAGAAGAAAGGAAGGAGGAAGGAGATGGCTGGTGGGCCTCACGCGTCGGTGAGTGAAGAGAGGGCAAAATGGGCATTTTGTATCTCCGTTAGCTTATGTAACCCCTAAAATAGACAGTAGTGGCACCAAAATCCAGTAAAAGTTGAACCAATGGTATGGAAGGCGCAACAACTTTTTTAATGGCACACAAGGAATTAGAAACTTTTATAATGGCATGGAAGGAATAGACTCTTTCTCTTAAGACATCAATAACTTCACCAAGCGGCTCATCAGTCATCGCATAACATCTAGAGCAATAATCGAAGCATCCATACATAAACACAATGTTCTTGTTTATCATATCTAAAATATCCATAGGGTACTTGCTGCAGGCATTTCATTTATTTATTTTCTTTAGTTTAACTCTACAAGTAAATTTCACTAGCAACTTTTATGATTTTCAATTCATGTTCTAGCAAGTAGTCACTGAAAAGTGGATCTGGAAAGCAGCATGAACACGCCCATGCTGGTACAGTGGTACCTAAACTTCTTTCACGCTTAGTGAGAAACAACTGCAAGAACCATATTATACATTTAAAGTACTGACAAGTTTTACTTGAACCATATTTGATATCAAACAGAATATCTTCAACCACTGTAGGATAGTCATTTCTTCCTATCAAATTCAAACATCCAGAAAAACATCAAACTAAAGCCAACAGCTAGCAGAATTGTCTACTAGATTATCAATTACGGTCCATCTTATGATCAAAACTATCATCTTCGAGCTCAAGCCTTCAAAGCCATACTAATAGATTTTCGCCAAAGAAGTCAAACTAATAGCTAGAGATAACAAAAATATTCTTCTTCAACTCAATTCTGTTCGCCACACACAAGCTACAACGAGCAAACAAAATTTGTCCTCAGCACACCCGTTACGCCATCTAAATTTGTAGCCACACCTGTATTGCAACATTGTTAATGCCATCCTATTAATCCTACTCGAGCAGTAAATCAAATTCCTTAAAAATTAATGCCCAGATATATTGCATACACTCTTTGTACAAAATTAACGAAACATCTAAATTTTCTCATGCATTAGGAGGAATAACTCACTGAAAGATGCGCCCCCGGTACTCCCCATCAGCCTTCGAAGCCTTATTCCCCTCCAACAACTCGGCGTCCTTTGACCGGAGGCAGACCGAATGGATGCCGATGGCGTCAGGGTACAGCCCGCAAAGGAACTGCAGCGACTTGCCTGTCCCGGGCTTGGAGATGTCCACGTGGAGGAGGAGCTGGCTGATGGACGCGCTCAGGCCGTCGTCCCCGCCGGCGCCGTCGGAGTCGGAATCGGCATCGGGGGGCAGGATGTTGGCGAGCCTTCCGACGGAGATGGAGATTTCCTCCCCCGCGTCGCCGTACTCGCGGCGCAGAACGGGGCCCGACGCCTGGTCCAGGGCGCCCTTGACGATGGTGAAGGGCTTGGGCGGGCTGGTCTTGGGCGGCGGCGCCATCTTGGAGACCTCGAGGTAGTGCTCCTTGAGCGAGCGGAGGAGGATGGAGTTCACGGCGGAGGAGGAGGCGGCCGCCGTCGCCGCTGCGGTTGGGGATGGGGATGGCGAGGTGGAGACCGCGCGGCGGCAGAGGGCGGCCGCGGTGGGGGCGGCGCGGCGGAGCATCTTGGTGAGCAAGGCGGGGGTGAAGCGAGGGTTTAGGGGTGGGGAAGGAATGGGGAACGATCAAATTACTGGCGTTTTGGGATTACACTAGGATTTCGGCGATGCTTATGACATGCGGGGCCCACTTGAACAAAATGTTTTCACCCCATGTTTTTACATGTATGTGGTACTTATTTATGGCTTTACTTAGGTGAAAAAAAATTTATTAAATATGAAGTTTTGGAGACAAAAGAGGTGCTGATCTGCGTAGGTCATTAGTTCTCATTTTTATCATAAATGAAGACACTCCATTGACCATTCCCAATAGTTTGTCCGTTAAACATAATGTGGTTTTATTATGTTTCGACAAAGGCCTAGCTTTGTTACTATAGAGGAATCTTATTTCAGGGGAAAGGATATTATTTGGTTTTCTTTTTTCATTACTATTTCCCATATTTCCTTATCTCATATAGTACTTCGATTTCCCCCTTCTGAGCTCAAAATTTTAGTACGTCGTACAAATTAATAGATTTTTCTTGAAGGAAGAAAAGTGCTATCCTATTCTTAGATGGAAAGCGTTGTTCCACGGTGAGCAACACGCGTTGGACGGACAAACAAGGCGCCTTCCACATCCTTCTAGAGCCACCCAGCCCACGACAGTTTCCGCGCACACTGGATTGCTCCCCAAGACAAGCCCAAACACAAAGACACTCCGCAGCCGAGCCGACCGGCCCAAACCCAGATCAGACTCCGATTCCCCAATTCACTCGGTCCCATGGGTGGTTGGCGTTGGCACGACGACGACGGCGACAGCGGCCGGGGCCTCGGCGGCGTCCCCGACCTCGCCGACGGCGGGGGCGAGGGGGCGCAGTGCGCCACGCGCCGGGTGGTGCAGTCCCGCTGCCACACGGAGGAGGTCGAGCCCGGCCGATTCGTCCGCAAGTGCGAGAAGACGGAGCAGCTCCTCCGCGACTGCGTCGGCAGGTATGTTAGCCCTGCGCGTCGCGCTTTCCTCGATGCTTTATGCCCTCCGTACACGAATCGCGTCTTCAGGTTATTATGTGTTGGTAGTATTGATGCGGGCTTAACTGGTGGCTATTGTTCTTTACTGAAAGACAATCGATGGGGGATTGTGGCATTAGGTTGTGTGAATTGATTTGCGTGAGATGCGAGATTGGATAAGGGTGATACGGGGATCAGGGGGTGATTGGCTTCATTAAGGAAGTGAAATTCTGTGCGGTAGCATGCTGATGAACTTAATACTAGTATACGATTGTCCTGATGAATTGTGAAATTTGTGGGGATGTCTTCTATGGAATCAATACCTTTTAGGTTTACAACTGGGGAATGGGGATGACTATGCCAGCAGTTTTAGGTGCCAACTCGAATGGGGGTTAAAGTTTTAGTGCTTGCAGCTAATTTAATTGTGCTCAACTTCTGTTTCCCTGTTATCGGCAATTCTTCTAGGTTCAGGTGCTCATTACTTTTTGAGAGTTGTGGACTGTTGTTCGTAACTTATGGTTGTGCATTTTTTATCTTGTATGTGTTATGGACAGTTGCGAGTTCTGCAGTGCTGCATTTTATGTCTGGCCTAATTAGTGAAATGTTATTTAACTGCTTGAACTGACTTCTTCCTGCATATGCTCGTGTGGCATGTCAGAAGGTCAGTCAATGCTATTGTTGCTCCTCAAAGATATAAACATCTCGTGGGCAAGATACAAGTGCATCAATATTGAAAATCACCTCAAGTTAACATGTCTTGTTTAGATTTTTGCATCTTGCCTTTTATCCAAGAGAAAATAGCAACTGAAATACCCTGTTTCTTGTATTGCCCTTTCATTAAGGACTACTACATTCTGTATGACATTATAAACTTCTGGTAATAGTTTTCTGACTTTTTCATTGGCATGTCTCCACAATTTCTTACTTACTGCCCCTGTAATGTTTTATCTCTGTTTAGGCCCTCTGAACTGGTGGAATCTAAAACTGAGAACACTGAAGAAGATGTCACAGAAGAAATGAAAAACGGTTCACTTTCTCTTAGCTTTCCAACAAACGAGCCCTTTGCATTCCCAGGACTTCGCAGTGACATTGAAGCCCTCGAGAAAGGCATATTTGGGAACCTTAGCAGTGTCCTAAATGAAGCTGAGCGGATGACCAATGATTTCTTCAAATCTTTTGGTTTTCCCTCTACCCATGACAGGGAATCGAGCCCATTTCCAAGACAACCTGCACAGAGGCATACCGAGGAAGGTACTACTACAAAGAAGACGAAGGAGGGTGACTATTCAGAATTCAGCAGCCAGATTTCAGATGTGTAAGCAGCTGCAGTTAGCTTGCATGTCTTCTGAAACATGTGAAGTGAGAGCTGTGCTTTACAATCTTAGGTCCCTTCTATGTTTCTCTTTGGAACAAATCGCGTACTTGCGAGTTGCAGGTGCAGTTTAGATTTGCTTAGTATGGTAACCGTAATGAAGAGGCATTTTATCTGACTCTGTCAGGACTCTCTTCTGCCATGGTCGGTTTGCGAGGCCATTTTGTATAGTACTGTTTTCAGACCCTGCAACTGAACAAGTTTGCATTCTCGCGAACAGGCTGTGTTTTGAAATGGTATGCTTTGTTCTGAACTGAAAGTTTGTCATGAATTTTTCCTGCCTCGCTGTGTTGCTGCTGCATTTTATTCCTTATTATGTGCATTCAGCTACGCTTGTGTAATTTTAGCTTTTAAGAAAAAATCTTCACGGCGGGCTTTAGAAGACGTTGGTGGCTTCGTGCTCTAATTCCTAGCCGGGTGCAGTTCTTGAATTTTTTTAAAATAATATTATTTTATTGAAAATTTATAAAAAGATGGTGAAATTTGGAAATTGGAAAAATAGATGTCTGTCAGCTGTTAGATGGCCGATTGGGGACCTGTCGGCATCTGGAGCATGTACGGTGGCTGTCAGATTTTCTCATTAGTCCTTGCAGACCAACACACAAGGGAAGCCGGGCCTCTTCGCCGGCCCAGAGACGAGCTCGCCGGCGTCCGCTGCAATGCCTCTCACGAGGGGAAGCTCGCCGGCGTCCCGTGCAGCGGAAGCTGCCGGTCCCGGCAAGGTCGTCCGGCCGCGCGTCCCCGGTGCGCGCAGGAGCTGCCTGCCACCGCCGACCGGCGAGATCGATTGCGCTCTGCCTCCTAATGCGGCTTGTAGACACAACAAATCTGTTGTTTATTTGCCGTGAAACACTCATTGGCTCATGTGCGACCGGATTTGCTAATGCTTTTCCTGTAAGACCTTAATCATTTGCACGTGACATCGGAGCAGCGGATGGAAAACAGAGGATGTGTATTTGCAATTAATTTGCAAGAGCACTTACTCGAAGGGCACTTCTCCAACGAGCATGAGGTCGCCGTCCTTGTCCTCGTAAGTGACGGCCGGCGTCGCGTCGATGCCAGTGCCGGAGAAGCAAAGGAACGACACGATAATTTCAAAGCTCGTTTCAGGCTCCACGGCCTGCCGCCGCCGGCCCAGGCGACGTCCATTCTTGCGCGGTCGGTGATGATGATGCTCGGTAACTAAATGAAGTGCAAGCAGCATACCAGCAGTAGTAGACAAAGATCGGCCAGGCAAGAGCCGATGTTCCTATCGGCTGTTCAAATGCCGATTAGTACGGTATCGGCTCCCCAACAGCCGATACCCACAAGTCGGCAATTCAGTAGCCGATAGGTCCCCACATCTATTTTCCAGCTCGTGTGCCGCAGGCCGCAGCGCGCAGGCTCCCGGGAGACGCAGACACGGCGTTCCGCACCTCTGCCTCCATCACTCCATGCCCTGTCCCGGTGCGCCGTGCGCGCGGCCATCGCTGTACGCTGGCCATCTCGCACGGCGTGGCTGCTGCTGCTGCAGTGATGCATGCTCTTGAGAGCGAAACTAGAAGCAGGCAGCAAGCGAATATCCAGCCCCACAGGCGCAGGCAAATCATGCCCGAATCGAGAGCATCGCGTCCACCCCGCGTCGCCTCTGTTATTTCTGTTTTCTTAAAAAAAAATAAAAGCGGCATGATCTTTCCGTACTCCGCGCACGCTCTCCACTTGTGTGTGACGCTCGCTCAGTCAATCTTTCGCAAAAAAGAAAAAAACGAAATCTTTGTGTAAACAGTTCGATCACAGAGAAGAAGCAGCTCGTTGTCAGTGAACTGCAACTGGTTTTATATCTGTAGACTGTAAATCGGCTCCGCTTCAACTCATCTCTACCTGAACATATTTGCTGAGAGAGAGAGAGAGTTTATATATCTGTACAAAATCCAGTTTTTCAGATGTAAAACTGCACAGGGACTAATTGGGGCTCCGCTACAACCGCTTAGAGTATCCAGAACCAGCACACTTCTTGCAAAGTATCAGCCCTGCACGAGAAAGTGCAGATAGTCAGAAACTCAGAATAGATGCTGAAAGAGTTCTTCAGATTTGTTGCTATGTGCTGATCGAAAGGTCATGAGATGGAGCATGAGAACCTGCTCCTCTACAGACACGGCACTCGACGGCTCCATTTTCCACCTTCATTTTGCCATCGTTGCAGAACACGCATTTCGTGCCTCCTAGTTAGTAACACAGGAAAAGTTTTAGTACATCATTCATACAAGTACACAACACCATAAGCATGTAACTACAGTGCTGTTGGTGAACTACATCCACATCTACTGAATAATGCAAAGAGGGCATTGTCTCCGTAACATCTTTACATGTTTCTCTCTTAAAGAAAGCCAACAGTGGTTGCAATGATCAAGCATGTCTTCTATATCCATCAGTAAAGCGTTGATGTAGTAAAATGTGCATGGGCATACCTATACAGATAGGTTAATGTAAGTGTCTGCCGATAAAAAGCTAGATGGTCCTTGCCAGCAAATGTAAGGGAAACACAACTAGCCCGAACATTAGTCACATTCTTGCAATGGCATAAATGCTGCAGCAAACTAACCATTTCTTGGCTATTTCGCTAGCCATAATCTTTCAATGTATACATAAGAACTACAAGAAAAATGACTATTTCCAACAATTAGTACAGGGGAATCCAAATTACTAAGGAAACAATCAAGCAAAGCACTGAGCCTGTTTGAAATGTATAATCAAATGACTGAGAAACTGAAGTCATTCACAAAGGTGTCCATGTATCGTATAGGCAGTCAGCTAGCTAATGGTGGACTCCCACTTAGATGATGCAGCAAAAAGAACTTGCTACACATACATACGTATCCTAACATGCATCAAGGAACAGCCACACCACATTAGCGCTCATCTCTTTGTTTTGCTTGCATTCCTGATGAGTACAACCCATCAACAGACGGTAGATACTGTTTGCTGTAGACTTTGGAACGATCATACAGCAATGCGTATAAGCAGGCTAATTACTAGACTATCAACTATTCACCCGGCCAGCGAACGAAGAACATAACGGAGGAGAAGCTGGAAAAAAAAATACCATTTCCAGCGCACCTGTCGCACGGCACCGGGTCACCCTGCAACGAGGCAGCAAAGAACATCACAACCCGAGGACAGCAGCCTGCCCATTCAACAACAAGATAGAAAAGCCAGTGGCGGGGAACCTTGAGGCCGAGTACGAGGGAGAGGGAGACCGCGGATACGACGGCGGCGGCTATGATGATTGTCTGCGTGTCGATAGGCCTGAGCAGGTCGCCGCCGTAGCCGTAGGAGGCCGCGGCGAGGGCCCGCGGCGGCGGTGGAGGAGCGATTGGGGACGCGAGCGGGGCTTGCGATGCGCCTCCGTGGTGCCGCCTGGAGGGGAAGGGCGGCGGAGCGCGAGAGGCGGCGCGGCGGCGGAAGGAAGCGGAGCGGCAGGAGGAGCCGGGGCAGAGAAGGGAAGCCATGGGATGGGAGGAGAGCGGAAGGACAATGCGGTGACGTGGCAGCGATAGGAGGGCGTTATTCGGATAATTTTTTCGTTCTTTCCACCCCGATTTCCGTTGGATTCGCAACATCACCGCGTGGAGGAAAAGAAGGGCCCTAATCTTTTCAAAAAAAAGAAAAAGAAAAGAAAAGAAGGGCCCTAGTTTAGAAAAGTGAATGGTCGCGGCACTGCTTCAAATCGCTCTCTTTTGTTCAGCTTTTGAATCTTCATTAGTGCCACTCTACAACCGTTGATCACCACCACCATCAGCCGTGCCAGAAAGAAGCTTCATTTCAGGTCTGACCACCCTTACCCGAGGCGTCTACACCAGAGCCTTACTATACTCAACATTTCTATCAAACTCCAGTCACCACCATATCCAATTAGCCATAGTGCATTAACAGAAGACCCAAAATCCGTTTTCTAGTCAATTTCAGCTGCTCACCAAAAAGTTGGCCAAATGAAGCAGTTTCAACATTTCAAACGACAGCTAGCCACAAAAACTTCATCAATTGTACCGCTAGGTACCACTAATAAACAGATAAAGAAGGTACCGGCCAGAACAGTGACAAACGATAAAAACAACAGACAACACTAAATCAAGCATTTAGACCTGAAACAGGTTGCATGGGGCTAATGTGTTGACAGCTTCCCACAGAACACTGCTGCGGAACGCAAAAAGAACACAGATATTGACCCGATATACAGCTTCCAGAAACTTCCTACAAGGAAAAGTTGCTATAAGAACCCTGTACATCCACCAAACAAAAATTCTTTAGATAACTGCCACGGATCTACTCTATGCAACCGCCTCCACCCTGTACATGGCCAAAAACATAAAGATACTGCTTTTGGAACAAGACAGCGCCCTCATATCCAGTTTATCTGCGTTTGCAAAGCAGCACAAACAAAAAAATATATGGTTAGACAAACTTCCTGACATAGTTCAACTAAAGATGTTTCTACCCATTCATTTTCACAACTAAAACAAGAAGGCACTCACCATTCATCACAACAAAATATTGCCAACTTTAGTTATAAATCTTCACTGGCTTCTCAAAAGAATGACGGTTCTGCAATTGCTTCAATCCAATGTCAGAATACGCCCAACAATATTTAGAAGTAAGCCTTAATGTTAGCATTCTTCAGCATAATACCTGACTGGCTAAGAAGGACCTTTTGGGGGTAGTGGCTGTATGCTCCAATCCAAGATGATGTTCCCACAACCCATAAACAGGTTTTTGTTTCTAAAAAGATACAAGGAAAAGATTAGATAAGTCTTCAATATTTTGATGAAATCTGTTGCAAAAAAGATTTTGTACATAAGGAAAATCAACTAACCTGGAATCGGCTCAACACAATATCTGAATCTTGAAGATATTCTGGCCGACTAAATGTAACCCAAGCAAATTTCCACTGATGAAAGAGTAGTAGTATCAGATATTATTATGAGTATAAGAGGACCATAGTTTACTATGCTGACATTACTCGAGCAAAACCAAGATCCATATTCAATATAAAATTTAGATGGGGCAGGTAAAATCAGAAAGTGTGCGATGGGAATGCAGCAATGCTATCCACATTAAAACAGACCATGCACAAAGTGGAAAGAAAAAACAGAATGAATTCAAATCAACAGTAAATACCAGATGATCCACAGGTGCTTAAATAACATAAATCATATAATTCAGAGGTTGATCATATAACAAAGGTTGAAATGACTACCTTTATAAACTGCTCATCAGGAACTTGAAGTCTCTTCTGAATCCGCACTTTGATATCCGACAAAGCCTCACCATCACGAATTAAAAAGAAAAAAGGTTCTCCAAAATACTGAACAAGCTGAAGAGATAAAGCGGTTATAAGCCAACGAAAGCAACAATTGCTGGATCACGATGGCTTCTCTAAAGGTGTGCAAGCAAGCCGCAACAGTATCATTGCAAAATCATCAGAAAAAAGAGAATTTCCAATTGGTGGGGGTGGGGGGTGGGGGGGGGGGGGGGGGGGGGGGGGGGGGGGGGGGGACTAGGTACAGAAGACATTTCATGGTTGGATCACAAACCCAAATGAAAAGGTTTTGGTTGGTTCACGAAGGTAACATTTAACCCCCCGTCATTTTTTGCCTCAGCAATAAAATTGTATGATCTGGCAACTCTACCAATTTATAACTATTTAAAATTCAAATCTGCTCAAACTTAACCTGGTGAACATTATTCAGTTTGTAGGATAATGTGTGTGATACTAAATTGAGTATGCATCTCTATGACGACCTATGTTCATTAAGCATTTTAATTACCAACATTGGTGAAGCTCCCTCAATTTTTTTAGCACTCTTCACCAGCATAACTTTGTTAATAGCAAAAATGAACTGCCTGTGTGTGATACTAAATTGAGCATGCATCTCTATGACGACCTATGTTCATTAAGCATTTTAATTACCAACATTGGTGAAGCTCCCTCAATTTTTTTAGCGCTCTTCACCAGCATAACTTTGTTAATAGCAAAAATGAACTGCCAATCCTCAAGACCTCACCAAATTCTAATATATTCTCCACTGATATATAACAACATTTTAAGAAAGTTGTACGTTACTAATTTCTAAATGGTTAAAGATATATACATGATTATCCTTGAAGAAGTGATAGACATGAACCAAACGGTCTTGAGGCCCAGCATTTTTCTCTTCCTCAGGAACCTGGCAAAACAAATAGGAAAATGTGTGAAGGGGAAATTTACTTTCAAAAGCAAGTGGAAAACCACGCTTGCATAAGTGCATACCTCTTGAATGCGAAGGGGTCCAGATTGGTCACTAACTGAATCTATCGTATCTCCTGGTTGATGCACCTAAAATTATACGAGGCCATCAATTCAATATAAGAGAGCAACTTGGTAAATATGATCATGATCTTCATCAAATGTCAAAGGGAAAAGACAACTTTCATAAATGAAGCCAAGGGTAAAATTTAAATGGTATACAGCCATAACGCATCAAGTTCCTCCAAATCAAACGAAAGGAAACTCCGCATACATGTCCCTCAACCTCAGGCGCACCAAATATTTGGCATTAGCAGGGCCTCAGGCCCCACATCCCAATCGGTCAGCAAAAGATATCTACATCTTCAGTGACACCACATAGCAGGTCTACTGCTATCAACACACGTTTTGCGATTCAAATTTTGTCCCATAAAAAAATTGGCAGGTTTGCATGTGCATGCAGCCATGCAACAGTCGGTTAGCACCAAATCTGGCTAAAAGATTATCAAGGTCATTTTACATTTTTATTAATCTGTCCTAAAACGTCTAGAAGGACTTGTTTTTTGGGACAGAGGGAGTATACCTGAAAGAGTGGTATAACTCACAAAAGATGGTGGTGTGAAAAGGGGGAAAGGGGGGCAATGCAGGGACATGAAATTTAACTCTCTCTCCATTTCATGATAATTCAGTAGAATTGTACTAAACTTGCACCCATTAGATGGATCACATGTGTCTCTATCTAACAAGAATACAAGATCAAGAATTATCCAATCAGAAAAAAAAAATACTTAGTTTTTGTACCTCCAAGGTATGTGATGGACAAACTATAGGCAGAGGTTTATGCGATTAGGTCCCCTCAAAAGTGATTTTTGGCCAGGGTAGTCTTCACCATAATCTAACTTCGTATTTCGTAAACAACTATATTAAATACCAAGAAATTTGGTATACAATGATAAAATCAGCCAGATAAACTTCCATATATAAGCCTAAATTAACTAAAAGTACCATACAAACATATTTAAAAATTCTCCTGACATCTCACATTCTGACAACAGAAAGAAAACTAGCATGACCTAAATACACCAGCAACGACTAGATTACTAGAGTAGCATACAATCAGGGGGAACAGCTTGTGTGTGGGCTTTTATTTTCAGTTTGGGCTGAGCAGCAGACCTGGTAAAAACAAATTTGGCGGGTGAAAAGTAAGTTTTGGCAGGACTAGCAGCTGGTTACGCCCACGCTTCAAAAGAACAACATATTTAATTGTATCTGCTCACCACCCAGCCTCCCTTCCCATCCCAGACAAACAGTCCTCAAAAACATCTAGGCCTACTATCAGGGAATTCATTAATGTGCATGATTGAGTTAATTGTTCATGCGTGGATTAAACTGGAGAAAATACTCAAGAAATCGATAAATAGAGAGGGATATCTTCTATTCAGTAAGAGATAGGACTATTACCTTGCATATCCTGTGAAGGTGGACATCAAAAAACCGGAATTCAGCATCATCACGAGATAGTTCAGCCTAATAATAGGAACGAAAGTATGCGAAATGAAATCGCTATGCCAATAGTGGTATACCACATTCAAAGAAATTTAGCAACTATTGCCAACACACCTTTGACTTTAAGTCTTCAATCAAATCAAAAAGAGTGTTAGTTTTTGGTAACCGCGTACTGTGAAATGACACCTGACAAGAAAACAGTCTTAGAACATGGTCAGAAAAATAAAAGAACATGCCAAAAAAGTGTGGAACTAACCTCATAGTTTGTAGCATTTTGAAAAGCGATTTTCAGTGTTTTCAGACCTTCCAGTTCAGGCAACGGAATGTCCAGTGTCTCATAATATAATATGTCACACGTCTGCAAAATCAAACGGAGGTCGCGTAATCCGAAGAGAAATATAATCAACGCTCGAAAAAAGGAGTTCAAACCTGAGTGTGATGCTGTAGCATGTCCGAAAGATAATCAAGACTTCTGTATTTGATGTGGTGAGGTTTGGGTTGCTGAGACAATGGATTGTGTTGAGTAAGCCGAATTTTAGAAGGTTCATCCAGACCAAGTTGATGAGCAACCTTCTCAACAACATCATCATATGTGAAACGCTTTGAACTTCACCAGAAAAAAGAAGGATGTTATTATTGGTGCAATATTGTCAATAGAAGGATGCAGGCTCAACAAAACATAATAACACATACAGCTCCAGAGAGAAGTCGTCTTCTTTTGGCTTCTCAAGCAATCTGAAATGGACAACCTACAAAAAATATTAATCAAATATCTGAAAAATATAAATCAACTAACCAAGTAAATTACAGCATGCAGGCAAACAAACACTACCCAAATGAGAAAATTGATGATGGCATGTGACATAATAAGTTTGAATCAGAATTTAACAACCAGAATACAGTTTTGTCCTACACAATTATGTCAGGTTGCCCAACTAGGAACTAATTAATTTCATTTTACGACCCAACTGAGGTCAGGTCTACGTTGAACTGTGCAGTCAACGCCCTTTGCTTGTTGTGACAGAGAAACTAGATAGAAAATGCCAATAGCTTAGAGTCTGCATACAAACAGACCACCAAAATTTCTCAAACTACAATAAATATTTCAGAGGCATTCATAAAAGTCCCTTTCAAAAGGACAAAAGGTGCCTAATATACATGTACATACCAATGAGCTAGTTAGGTCAGAGTTTAGAAAACAGGAACTAATCAATTTCAACTTGATTGTCTATACTATAAGGGGTGACGGAATTTTTGTGCCAAATCTTACAGGTTACTCTTAGACCTCCAAAACCGTCGGACTTTCTGACTATCGAACGCTCTAGATTAATCTAAAGAGTCCATGTTGACTACATCACTCCTACACCGTCGGATTTTATCATGATCGAACACTCTAGGTGAATGTAAAGAGCCCATGTTGACTACATCACTAATTTAATATTTTTTTAAAACACGTGCATGTGGCACGTGCCCTTCTGCTAGTTAGTGAAAAAGGAGAAACAAATAAAGGCGTTGTGAGTTGATGCAGTGAAAAGAATCATCAATCTATAAAGTGACTTTTCTGTTACAATCTATAACGGAAGACTACTTTGAAGACAAGGGAACTATCTTGCAACATGCTCCATTGTAAGAAATCTTGACATGTCATATATATAGATAGACAATCTTATCTTATATTATACACTTTTTAGAGATTCTTGGAGCAGAGGGAATGATTGTGCATGAATTTTAAATCAAATTGCATGTCTTATTTTATTCCTCAATTCTTTTCTAGAGTTTCTGCCACAATATTGCCTTTTGGTAACAATAAAACTTGTCCAACACATTTATCTTCTCAATCATTCTACCTGTAACACTAACACCAAATCAGAGCCTTTATCACTAATGCAATCAATCAGCAAATATTTACAGTGGCATCCAACTCAATTATGCAGTACTGACAGTTTACCTAACCAACGAATTTTATAGTGGCCTCGTTCCTTTCCTTGTATTATTATTTCCAAAAACTACGGATAACATGGTCAATGTCGAAGGATGCATTTCCAATTTTGCAAACTCAAAAATTCCAACAAAGCAAGATGTCAACAGTACAAACAATCAAGGCGTACACTTGTTCTCGATAATGAAAACATAGACAGAAGAGCAGAATATGCAATGACGGAACAACCATCAATTACAGATGTTAACAGTATGCAGGAAGTATTAGACATGAAGTAATTCAAGGTGAATGAAAAATATGCATATACCGCTAAGCCATGTAAATTACCTGTTTATTATGAATATATTCGAAGAAAGAAGACACAGTAGGATAGCGATATTGATCCAATTTATCAGGCAAACAGCGTTTTTGGTAGCATATTATATCACCATTCTCAATCTGCCAGCATCACATAACGGACATAAATAAAGCAAAAAATAAAAAAAGATAATATCAACAAGAACAAAGTCAATATCAAAAAATGGTACAGACCTGGCTTGCACGGAAAGAAACATTGCTCTCAATTGGTACACACATCACACATGGCTCAAACTTTATTTCCTAAAGAGATTGAAGGAAAATAAGTAGGGAGCACAGATACTTAGTAAATTTCACCTAAATATGAGGGGAAAAAGGTCTGATGCTGCAAAACCATTTCTAACCTCATAGAGCTCAATATCTTCATTAGACGCAAATCCAGCAATCTCATTCAGCCTTTCTACTATATCAGATGGTTGTCCTGATGCATTCACAAAAAATCTTCCAACATACCTGTTTCATAACATCGATCATAATACCTTGTCAGTTTGATTGGAACTATAAAGAAACAAAATAGCTATAGCAGAGAGAAAAGGATAACCTTAGGTCTTCCTTTTCAGGATCATAGAGCTTGAAGAAAAGTAATATATCATCTTTGGTCTTCACAGGAGGAGCAATTGGTTGATTCTCCTATATAGCTATGTTAGAATGGTAACGAAACTAAGGGATCAAATGCAATTGAAAAGGTATTTAAGCATTTAACCTGTCCAAAATGAACCTCCAAGAACAGCCTGACTTCAGAAGTCTGTAACTTGGTTACAGTTGCATCTTTAAGCAGCCCAATCTGCATGAAGGAGATAACATTACTAGTAATGAATTGGCATGGCAGATTTATAAAAATAAATGCAATCAAAGTGTAGAGGCAGTTACCCAGCTTGTTGTTTTACAGAGAATAGTTTGAATGTTATTCCAACAGCATCAAACATCAACAACATTGAGAATGGGCATTTGACTTACAGCAGTTTTTTCCTCCTGGAAGGTTAATGGCCGACTGGGCCTGTAGGTATTGTTCTTCCGCTTAGCCCACACCCAAAATCGTTGGGATTCCACCGGGATGCGAAATTCTTTCCAAAGCTCCTCCTGCCAAGAGAGCATCATGATTTTTTTTTAAAAAAAAAAACTTCTCTTGCCAATACAAAAGATAACAAATAGGACGATATTCTGATTTTTGAATTAACAATTATAAAGTGTAACACAACAAATGCAATTTAGCAACAGAAGTCCAGTGTGGCATAGCTAGACAGTTGAATACATGATTTATGCCATAAATAGCTTATATCCATTGACAGCAAAATCTGGCTTTGCCAAGGTACAAAGGACACTCACCTGGCTGTCACTGGCAGTTAAATAATTTTTTTTGTTTGCTATATGCTAACGGCAGCAATAAATTAGTTTACATTAGCACCAGTTGGCCAGCCATAGTTACAATATTTTCACGTGACCAACCTAAGCAACTCATCAGTATATTAGTACTCCCTCCATTCCAAATTATAGGCCGTTTTGGCTTCTTTTTTTTAGGTTCATAGCTTTTCTAGATTACGCTATATCTAGATACATAGTAAAAAACTATGAATCTAGAAATGCCAAAACGACCTATAATTTGAGACGGAGGGAATGTTCAAATTAAAAAGGTCCCACAGAAAACCATTGGACAGAATACTTAAGAAGCTCAGTGTGAAACTCCTGGAAATTATTGCATTATAAAATATGATTCGAGATTCATAATAATCTGTTAATTATTATTACAGCTGTCGACAATCAGTCGATTTCATCAAATTATTATTATTATTGTGTTTTCATGCCAAATATCCTAATCTTCGAGATACATAATAATTTGACAATTATTATTAAAGTAGTAGACAGTCAGTCCTGTCATCAAATTACTGTGTTTCATGCCTAATGTCCTAATCCTCTGATCACAAGCCATGCTCAAACATAAAAGGTGACTTTTGTTGGTGTAAGTCCTTTTTTTACCAATCAGATAAAAATCCAACAGCTCCCATCACCCTCCCAGCCTCCCTACTCAGCTAGTCAGCTTCTCTAGCCTTAGCCTCCCCCTCCACTCTCCTTTATTTCTTCTACCACCGTGACTCCACCCAACACGCCGTCATTGCTTGCCCCTAACTGGCAGCAGCACTCAACCATCCCTTGTGCCAGCAGCGCGCCAACTCGCCTGGCACCATATTCTTCAATTCCAACCAAGCACGCCCAGCTCCTGCAGAGCCATTACCATTGCCTCCACTGGAGCCACTTAGCACCCGACACCCTTTCCGCCTCCACTGCCCACCAGTGGCTTCCCATCACCACGGCTGGCAGTACTGAAAGCACCTTTGGCATCCCAGCTCACTGCCACAACCACCGCTGTTGTTGTTGTTGGGTATTGGCTGTTTTTGGAGTTCCCCTCTTGTTTCAAGTGTTCATAGTATTTATACTTGAATAATCGAATGCTAGTTTTTGTATTGAAATTCAACTTGCAGTATTATAGATTTATAGCATAGGGTAAAAGCAAGGATAACGGATAGTTAAGTACATCACAGGAGTATTCAACTTCGAGGAAGTAACTTACTGCTCTACACACACAAGAACAGTAACCATAATCAAAATAAACCAGTGAATTACCTTGACCTCGTTGACAGACATGTTCTTAGGTGCACGGAAGCTATGAATTTTGTCAAAGTCCACAAGATCAAAGTGCACATGTCTTCCAATTTGCTCTTTCATATCAGAATCTTGGGCCACCTGAGTAATTGTTCAAATTTAGTAAAAACTGAGAAATAGCCACCATCAGACATTGAAACCGAAAAAATCAAGTCCAACCTTCAATGCAGTGAACATGTGAGCCTCAGCTTTCTCCTTTTTCTTGCATTCCTTCTCTTCATGTTCCTTTCTTAACCTAACCTGGGAAGATTTCAATAATATTAAAAAACTCGATGGACTTTATTTAATAAATGAAATTGAATAAACAAGTATTACCTTAAGGTGTTCTGATATGTCTTCCTCATCCAAACCACAGATAATTTTCTCTTTGTCACTTTCTCGAATGTAAACAAGCATGTAAGCATTCGAATGCTTAGTGAATCTCAGAGGCGTGGTATTAAGTCCAGGGTTGGTATGGGGGAGCTGCAACAAAGAATTCTCAGAAGAAGAACATGCACTTAGAGGCCAATTGAAGCAGTTTTAGTGTTTGCAAATATTACCTCTTCTTCACCACCATATTGCTCCTCTAACGCCCGCTTCGTGTCTTCTTTTGTCACCCGTTCATCATCGAACTTGTACCTAAATTTTCAATTTGCAAAGTAAATGAATTACAAATGTAACAAATCTCAGCAGAGATTGTACAATGTCGTGCAGAATATTCTTAGATAGGGACACCTGTCTGGAAAAGACTTGAGACTTCAAAGAAACAATTTCTAAGTGCATCTTTTAATTACAAGGTCACAAGTCACAATAAGATCAGTGACAAAAAAGAATCATATGCATACATATGAAAAGATTTATCTGTCTACTTAAAATTGAATGTGTACGGACTTCATACAGTGTTTATTGTACAGTTATTGCTTGAATCACCTTATCAGATAAGGTTTAAAAAAAGAACACAATTTAGTGTGAAACATCTCTTGTAAGTAGTGAAATAAGAGTTTAATGCAAATATGAGTACCATTGATCGGACAGCGTCGGGCGAATAAATGCATAGTAGTGTCCTCCATGAACTCCACCACTATGAACTAGTACACTGCATTGAAGAAAAGCCAAAAATATATAAGGATACAAACTGCTCTCAAAAATAAAAACCATTAGTCTACACTAGCCAGCAACTACGGAATTGTGAAAGTATGCATTAAGCTTTACAAATCAGAAACTTAAAAGGTTATTTAAAAATAAGATAAGCAATATTAATATTGTAACATGTAAATTCCAGCATACTTATAATATTCATTTCCAAGTGAAAAAAATAAAACAGTAACTATTACCTGTGAAGAGTATATAGGTTACGCACACTTCTATCCGCTTCTGGAGAAAGATATTTTCCATCATAACTATCCAGATCCAACTGAAGTGGGAACTCATAGCGGTCGTTTATCTACACCATGCAATCAATTTAATTAGACAGAACGAAAATGCAAATAACAAAGTATCTTGGATGTGTGCCTCAGAATTAGATGATAAATATTTCCATCCGAGAACTAGATTAGAATACTTTACAATGTGCAACGAAACCTTTGCCTACTCAAAACATCCAGAAAGAATTTGTATAGCATTTGCGTTGTTGACCTTTAAATGTTTCAAAAGTTCGAGACAATGAAAACTAAGCCTCAAACATGAAATATGACGACAGCTGAAAGCTCAAGAGTGGTTCAACGCTCCTATGGTTGACAGCTCTAATTTTACCATATCCTAATATGTTCAAAAACTTAGCTGATGTCTCTTTTCTTATGTGATTGTAAGCACCAGAACATGAGTACAAAACATGGAAAAGGGAAAATCTCACATAGGCTAAGATAAAAATAAGAGGCCAACCTTGACCATTGTATCCCTCACAAAATCGTATTCGAACCGTTTTAACTGAAGTTGCAAGACTGGAGGAAAGTCAATAAAAAGCATTCCTTTCTTGGCATCCTGAAAAGAAAAAGAGATAGAAAATCCTTTCAAACAAAAATAATCTAACCTTCTTCAGTAACTCCTTTCCATCAGTTCATTACTGCATCTAACTAACTAGCACATAACCCATAATGACCGAAGTAACAATCAGATAAAGCCGAAAGGTAACCTCTGTAACTTAAACCTAGATCACCATGCTACACCTTAAAAGATCTAATTCAGCTGCACTGACAAAATTTAAAATCCAAATCGAAAGGTCTTCTAAAACTTTGACACAGAATTTGAAAGTTGTGGATATCAATGCTAAGTCGCTCACCTGCAGACCATGTTCCTCAGATTGATATTTATTATCACCTTCTAACCTCTCCACTGCAACATACTTATCAAATGATGCATAGACATCAGAACATCCCTTGACATCAAGTGCAAGATCTGTGAAGGAAAAAAAGGTAAACAAAATACGTTATTGACTCTTGTCAACCAAAACACTAAAAGAAGGTCTATAATTCTCCTGGTTACCTACCATAGAATGACTCTTTCCTGGTAGATTTGTAGTCAACGTTAATGCACTCGATATAATTCATATGGTGACCCTCAAATAATTTTTGTATTGCTCCATCCACGGTTGTTCCCTGAGAGAGAAAGAATAGCTGCAGATCCATGGAAGAGTCTGGGTTTTTTCTCAACAAAATTAAATGACAAACCTTCATCTTGTTCTCCAGCTTTTCACAGAGAACCCTATTTAATTCTTGAACATCATGCTGCATGAACGAATCATAGCTATCCCATCCAAAAGATTTGGTGAGCTCTTTTGTAGCAACACTATTTTCACTATGCTGAAGTTTGTAGAAAAGACTTTGCAAAGCCAATGGGATGCTCCCTGAAGGTGAATCGTTCTCTGAAGTAGGCATATGGTATACGGCCTAAAATATTAATTTCAGAATCAGCACCACATGAACGATCAACTATAATAGACAAAACTAGAAATGATGCCCCACCTTCCGAAAGTAGGGAATGTGATACAAAGTCTGAAGAAGAGAGTTCATGTAACAGGTAGCTCCTTGATTCTTCAGTCCAACATAACCAGTCATCTTTTTGGAGTCATAGTTCCAGAAATCAACAATTTTACGCACAGCCACCTCAGCTTCAATAATGCATTTATCATTCACAACATATCCTCTATTTGGATCAAATAGATCAGTCAAAGGCATAAAAGATGTGAAACCCCAATCACTTTCTCGGGCATGGAATTGGTGTGTTGCCTCTGTGGGGTTAGAAAGCACATCAAACAACGGCAGATAAGTGTTAGTTTACATGCTTCCTAAAACCTGTTTACTGGCATAAAAGCAGAAGTAAATTTCAGAATAGAACGCCACTTGATCCTCATAAATGAAAAAGAGGTTCTTAAAGTCAACCAAGAACGAAAAAGAAAGCAAGGAAAGATATTGATTGCTCTACATTGTGCAAATTTTTGTTTAACTTCCATTCTCCTTATCTTGTTGATTCAGAATTTATCTTCATTTTTGTTCTTATTTTGTTAATTCAGAGTTTTATCTTCCTTGCTCTTATTCCACCTTGAACACTCCCACTTTTGGCAGTTAAACAATTTAGCTTCCCAAATTTCAGTTGAATTGGGTACACGTCACAACATGCCAAGGCATAGCACAAAACATTGATGTGTACTACTATAAATGCTTTTTTTTCTTAGGAAATTCGTTCTGCCAATCAACATAGACAGAAAATGTCAATCTAATACCTCAGCAACTCTACATTATGCAACTTTTTGCTCAACATGTCATTCACTTTTTCTTCTATTTATCCGGAGCTTTTTCTTCATGTGTTGTTCTTTAACCCTCCAACCTCTATGTTTCATAATTTGAAATAGTTGTAAATATGCATTTTCCAATAGAGAATAAGAAATTCTAAGGAATAATGAAACATATAGCACTTTTTGTGTAATTTACGATTAAAAAAGGCCATCATTTACTCTAGAGATGTCACAGAACAAAGAAACACTGGAAACATAAAAGATGTTAAGTGTTTATTATCTTCAAAAATAATCAGAGTCATATTCACGAGAATTTTTTTTTGGGGGGGGGGGGGGGGGGGGGGTGTTGCAAAATTTATGCAGGGTTGCTGACTAGATGAATGAACACTCGCACCCATCCAGAAACTCCAAAAACATGCAGTAATATTGCTAGGAACACTAAAGAAAGTACTGTACATTTTACATAAGATCTATAATCAGCGTGAGAGATAACAGGAAATACCTTTCCTTAATGACATTTTGCTGTCTAATTGGTTTACCACAGCAAGGCTGAATTGTGCATGCCTACTCCAGCCAGGAGGCAGCAAGTTTGCATCAGCAACATCCAGGTACATTGAAAGGTGATCTATGTTGTTCCCTTTAGGGAAAACTAGCACTCGCCTGCGAGAAGGTAAGATAAAGCACTGAGCTAAGCTCTATATGAACAATTAGAAGCAATCAGAAGCTGCATTTGCTCACCATTTGTATCCTCCAACGACAAATTCGTCAGAGTAATGCTTTCTAATATTTCGTTTGGAAAAATGTTCAATAGACCATGTAAATCTGGATGTAGAGGGATCTGGCACGGTTTGGTTCTCAACAGTGGATGCAGTTGCAGATTCTGCAAGACAACCAAATAAATAAGTGATAGTGAAGGAGAAAACTAATGGGCCTTTACATCCTTAGGCTTCATTGTACTTCATAAACAGTATCAACTGTCAAAAATCAAGCATTGTATTACATATGCACACCTTTTGATACTCAATCTGCACTGCCAAGACTTCATTGACCTATAAAGCTAATAGCAGACACTAGTGACAATCAGAACTAGCACATAACCTAGCAAGCCCACAAAAGTTCACACAGTGAACATAGGTAAAATCCTCACTACCACAGGTCGCAAACTGAACAGAATGTGTGTGTGCAAGGCTGCATAGAATGTCTGATCTCCATGAGACGCTCTAGTTAAATAACCCTATCTATCAATTATCACCACAGTTTCAGACGTGTTCCAATAACTGTAGCATTTAAGCATACACTTCACAATATTCAGTCGAAATTTCCATATGGCCCACTTCAAAATAATCAGCAGAGTTACAAACGAGCATGCCTGTGATGGAATTTTTATTCTCTTGAACATTTTGGTTCGATAATTTCTGTTCATCTAAAAACACAGTGGCGCAACAACACCTGAACACCTGACATATGGTTATAATCTCCTTCACAATAGACACAAATATTGGATGTTGTCACAAAAGATGATGAAAAAATCTTTAACTGTTCCTATCTATAGGGTTTATCAAACCAACCACGTTGACAGCTATTTCAATATCATGATTAAACAGGTATAAGTGCAGAGCAGTAAATTTGAGAGTGGCAGCCAGCAAGTATCAAAAACTACAGTCGTGAAAGAGCAGTGCTATGACCTTAATCAGGTCACACCGTGGAAATCAAGAAAAAGGGCACAACAAAGACAATGTATGAGCCAAATGAAAAATTCAATAGATGCAGCTTACATCAAACTATGGCCGAGAAACCCCCGAAAGGCCTAAAATCTCACCTTCCATTGGCTGCGGACCCTCTACAACATCCTGCTGCGGAGCCTCGACGGCATCCTGATGCGGGACCAGCATCTCCTCATCCGGGTCGTGCTGCGGCTGCGGGAAACAAGCAGCAGCCGAACAGTTCAGGAAACGGAGAAGACAAAAGAAAAGCCTAGAACCCATAACCGCAGCATCTCGAATCGAATCAAACCACCCCTGATCGTGAATTCCTTCCTCTGAAGCGGTAACGCGCCGTCCATCTGCGCGTTACAGTAGGCAAAGAGGAAATTGAGTCCGGAACTTTACCTCGGGGGCGCGTGGGACAACCATGGCGCAGCGCGGCAGCTCCTGCGCTGATGGACCGACGGAGGGTCAGATCGCGGCGGCGATCGCTCTGGAGAAAGCGGATTTCGGATCAGCGGGCTAGGGTTTAGGGGAGAGGGGAAGGGAAGCAAGCGGAGGCCGGAGGGGGAGAAGGGGAAGAGCACTAGGGTGAAAATAGAAAGGGTTTTCGCTATAAAGGCTGCGGGCGCGGCTTTTCTGAGAGACGGGCGGTTTGCAGTTTGGGCTTTGGGAGATCGAACCGGGCTGGATGCCTCATTGCCTTACGAACCTGGTTGGCTACGACTTAGCTTTTGGTTGTGTGCGCTACTGAAACGCTAGGAGCCTGGACTGCTAAAAAACGGCAATTATTTCTATGTCATTAAAAAATATAACTCATTTTTTATATATTATTGAAAATTAGCTCATCCCTTCGGTATAATCGGTTATAATATTTCGTCTCCACCGTTACCGTCACAAAATAGTACAAAGCAGTTGAAGTTAAGGTTGAAAGGATAATAGTCCCAAGTAACATTGATTTCCACACAATTCATACAATTTGCGTCGCATGCAAGGTAGTGGGTGGGGACGAGCTAGGGTGACTATGAGCCCGTGACCCTGGGAGTTGGTGTGATGGAGGCGACACTTGAAGGAGACGACATGAGTCGGATGTGTACGTGCACACCACCGCCCCGCCTTGGCTGTGGCTACCACAGGAGGCGGACACGAAACTCAGGCGCATGGTGAGAGGAGATGACGTTGCGGCACCTGTCGAGGTGGTGCTGTTGTGGAGCGCACGAGGGGCATTACCTTTGACGCCGACACAGCCTAGTTGCCCGGGTCGGAGGGGGCACGCGCCGGCGCCCGACGCGACCTTGCAGCCCGCGGTCGAGGGGGACTCGCCGCCGCCGCCTCCTGCATGCTTGATAGGAAGAGTCGCCCGCCCGCCCGATGGGGGCCTCGGTGCTCGTGCTTGTCAGTCGCATAGCAAGATGTATTTTGGATAGGGACCCTTTGGATAAGATGAGAAGGGTATAATCGTCCAAATGGTAAAAAGTTGGTCTGTTTTAATACCATCAATGGTGAAAATTAACGGCAATGGCACACGTGGCATGAAAAATTAAAATCGATGACATTTAAGAGGTGACTGGATGAGCTAATTTTCAATTGCATGTAAGATGTGGGTTATATTTGCAGTGACACGGGAGGAATTGGTCTGCTCCATCGAAAATTTGGGCGATATGTTTGATAAGTCTGTCAGCTAAAAATAATTAAAGGTTGAACTGGATTGCAAATGATCATTAGGATTATGACCGATTACCACCCCTAAGTGTAGGATAATCAGATAAGACCTTATTATTCTCAGAGCTCCAAAGGTTTTAGGAGTCAAGCTATAGGTCATAGTGGAGGGGTCCTTAGTTGATTATGTAATGTGATTTTGCAGAATAAATTAAACGGCTGGAAAAATTAGTTTATTTTAATTCACTCTTCGAAAAAAAATCTTTTAAAAAAATAACCAAGAGATACGTATAAGATCAGGACATGCCTAGTTCGTTACGAAACATGGACTTATGGTGCCTAAGCTTAGCCTCTGTTTGCTTCGCAATCTTGCTTGGCACTGCTAGTTCATTTCGGAGGCCACATCTTTATCTTTACCTAATAATAAAGCAAGGATTGTTTCTGTCAAAAAAACTGGTACGTCATTCGAAATCTTGTAGGACTCGGTAAAAAATTGGATGTAAACCAAGCAAAACCAGATGTTTATTCGTTAAACCGGTGGAAACCCTAGAAAATCGCTCTAAACCGCACAAAGCCGAGAACCGCACAAAAGCCAGGCGTTCTGGGAGTGAAAAAAAAGGGGACAACTGCCGGAAAGAAAATGTTGAAAGCTGGGATTCGATCCCACAAGTCCACAACCATGTATCTCCGTCGATAGCATAGAACCATCCAAGTTATATATGGTTCGCTTGTAATTTATAGGCAAAAATTATTCTTATGTACAATCTAAACAGCTGTTCCAAAAATTAACTTGTACATATAGCTAGCTATGACTAGCTGTTCCCAATGGTAAAAAACTATATACGTGCATACATCAAGTATTCAAGTATTTTTTAACTTGTGGCCAGCTATTCTTATCTACAATCTAAATGGTTGTTTCAAAGATTAGAGCAACTCCAACAGTCTAGCTAAAAATGGATGGCCAAAATCTTGATTTAGCTATTATGTAAAACAAAAAAGCTACTAAAAAAGTGATTAAATCTAACAGCCTCTGTATGAGTAGCTAGTGAGGTAGGCTATCTAAATATAGAGAGCGAATGAGGTGGGATGAAGAGCCACTAAATTTGAAGAGCAATATACAGAGTCTGTTGGAAACGTTTTTTTGTTTAATAGTAGCTAAATTTAACTTTACAAAATGATTTGCCTAGTCTCTTGAGATGCTTTTAACTTGTACATGTAGCTAGCTGTGACTAGCTGTTTCCAATGGTAAAAAAACTATATGCGTACATACATAAAGTATTTTTTAACTTGTAGGTAGCTATATAGTTTCCAAATTCTTTTTATCGGGTTGAGTAGAAAAGTTACACAATTAGAAATGTTACACGTGCAGACTGATCACGCAGTGCTTATAATGAGAAAGTGGCCCACACATACTAATACATGCATGCTATGCTCATGGTGTTTGCTTGGCCTGGCCGGACTACGTGTGATATTTAGTTTTACTGACTCGGATCCAAGATTCGAATTTAGCGACGTGATCACATTGTATGGTGCAATTTGACCTGTACCATTTTCTCTTTAACAATATGTTGTTCTTAAATAAGAGAAAGTTGAAATGAGTTATTGAGTACAAGGGAATATGCTGATTAAGCATTATATAAATTCCATTAACTACAAAAGGGAAGGACCACTCAACGATGGATCGATAAATTCCATTATATAAACGAAATTAAACACTGCAGTCAGGGTCAGACTCTAGATCGGATGATCATGGATCAGTCCATTTGACACACCAAATGTGTCGTTAGTATTTTACCGTAGCAACGCACAGACATTCTGCTAGTCTCAATAAAAGTCTGGGGTTTATTTCATGTGACACACTTGCGGTACGTCGGATAATGCTCGGTGTGGCGTGTTTTGGTAATCAACCAAACAAAACATTGTTTTCATTCACTTCTCTCAAAAAATCATTTTTACATAGGATCAAAAGGGGGAGGAGTTGTAGTAGACTAACTATAAATTCTTCACTTATTTGGATTTTATGTTAAAAGATAAGAGTGTTTAGAACAACCGACTAAAAAATGGGAACCGTGGAAAATAGCATATCTGAGGGCACATTCCACACGAAATTTGTGTTAGAGCATCTCGAGCAAATCTCCATTATGCTCAGCGTGGCATGGCCGGTTCATCCATTGCTTTTTTTTTTTTACCTTGAAAACAGTTGCACAAATCAAAGATGAAGACTAGAAATTTTCAAATGAGCAATTTTTTGTGAAGGCTATTCTCTCCATTTAAGTTCTAAGAGTTTCTTTTAATAAAGCTTGTCCGCTGGTGGTGAATGGCTGGCAGTGCAACACAAAACGGCCGGTTCCGCGGGTGAAAAAGATGGCTATCTATTCTGTAAGGGAGGATAAGATAGAATAAACGAGAACAACCAGAAAACAGAAAAGCACACCATACCCAAAGTTGTTATCGGTCAACGTTGATGGGACTTAGCACCGTGAAATAGGTACGATGTGATTATAGGTACGATGTTCAATTGTTCATACAGATCCTTGAGCCCACATCATGATTTGTGCTCTTGCCTTCCAAGAGGCTGGTGAGGATATATTTGTCCGCACAGCGAAGGAGTTCCACTTACTGAAATATATGAAGGGCAAGATCATGTGCAATTTGATGATAATCATAATTCATAAATAATGCTTATGCTTCGTCAATATCTATTCAGGTTGAAGGTCGAAAGGGGTAATTCAGTGGTGAGCAGCTCATGAAATGCACTGTCATTAAAGCTGAAAGATCTGAGTGGAAGTTGAGAGTTTGACATCTCCATCTCCATGCGTGCCGCCTGCCAGCACTGGTATATCTGATTTGAAAGAACGGTTGCGCGCAGGCCTCCTACGAGACGGCGCAACGAAAAACCCAGATAGGAGGCCTCCTACAGAGACGGCGCAACGAAAGGGAGCGACATCCTGAATCCATGGGCTTCAGCTTCACGGGGACCTTGGACTGGTCTCTGAAACGTACTACTACATACAAATTAAAAAAAATGGATTTCTGACGTTGGTGCTGTTGCTGGATTAAAGGCTTCACGGTCAGCTAGGCTTCTGCTGGTGGAGCCTCATCTGCTGTTGGTGCATATGACGCTTGAAGGATTTCCGACGTGTGTAATCAGTTAGGGCCCGTTCGTTTCGGCTGGGTTGGCCCATTCCCGACCTCGTTCCGTTGGAACGAATCGGTCCGAATTCAATTCCGGCCCAGCAAGAAAAGTCTGTTCGGTTCGACAGGGCTGAAAACCAAAACGGGCCGTAATCGTTTCCCGTCCTATTCTATGCGGCCAGAAACCAAACCCTACCTCCCGACTCCGGTTTCGTTTCCAGAGGACGACGGGCGGGGAGAGAAGAAGCGACTGCGGCGTGGTGCCGGCGCCCGCGAGGCGACGACGCGGCGGCGCGAGGTGACGGCGTGATGGCGACGCGAAGTAGAAGGCTGGTGGCGCGGCACGGCTCCCGACCTTCTCGCCGGTAGGCGCCCTCCCTCTCCTCGTCCTTCCCCTCACCTCGATTTCAGGTTCTTGGTAAAGGTTCGCCGAATCTATGGAGCTTGTGCATAGAATCGCCGGATCCATGGTTCTTGGTAGAGGTTCGCTAGATCCTTGGTAGAGGTTCGCCGGATCCTTTCCTTGTTTTTTACACACGCAAAGGCAGGGGTTCAGTCGTCCTTTGTACACACGCAAGGGCGTCTGTAGTTTGGTTGGTGGATTTGAAGGTTGCTAGGGTCGTTAGCCATGGCGTTGTGATGGTGTACCCATTCGTCTAGTCGCTCATCCATGCTGTTAGAACGCTTTTGGTGGTTCCATGTGTATGTGCAGGAACGATGCGATTGATGTTCGGATGGGAATGGTTAAAATATAGTTTTTGTTTTTGCAAGGGAAATGCCATTAGCCTGTATGCGAAGCCATTTCTCTTTGCAGATTATATCCTTTCCTGTTTGGTGTTTGCGGTTGCCCCATAATCTGGATGCAGTATTGCTGGGATACACACATGTAGGAATGTAGCTCTGATAGCTTAGGGAGATTAACATCATGCATGAGGCTGCGGTGGTGGTCACTGACTTGGTAAACTGGGCCGGGGTTCGGCTGCATTTACCATTGTCTTTGTAGTGTATACAAGCATAAACTAGTGTGATGTTATCGGTTATAGCATGTTTTCAGGTTGGAAAAGGCACACCATCTTTGGTTTTCATGTTTTGCTCTTCTTAGGTAGTAGTTACAGTATGTTGATCCAGGGCCATTGGATAGCCTCTAGTCTAGAGCATGTATTTTATGAAGATTGTAATCTTGTAACTAAGAAATTGTGCTCCAACTGCCTTTTGGCTTGTGTTTTATGGGGAGTGTGGCCTCTCAGATGCATGGTATTTGACTTGTAATGTGTCCACTTCTCGGAGTTTTCAGTGTTCTCCCATAATCTAAATGAACCAGTGGATGCTTCTTTTGTCTTAACTTCATAGACGTACCCTTGCCAATAAATTAGCAAATTGGTTTAGGGAGTTGGCTGCATTTTGTTACTGCCTCTGGATGGTTTCTATTTGGATCTACATGTGGAGGGTTGCATCAACAACTTTATGGTTCGGCTTCTGTCTGAGTTACGAATTCTAATTGAAGAGCATATGGAATTTAATATTGTACTGGTTGCCGGTTACCAATTTGCCATTTGTGCAAACTTAGCCATTCTCCTGAAATTAGTTGTTCCTAGTGCAAATTTATTGAACTACTGATGTAGTGGATTACTAGTGTCTTGTCTCCTGTAGCAATTATCAAATCAAGTGTAACAGCTAGTTCATAATAATTCACATTCACGGCACAACTATCAGTGTTACTGAGATGTCGAATGCTAGTTGGCAAAGGTTCATGCTTATGAGGTTGATGTGGGATATACTTTGTCAATGTGTAATTGTGAAATGAAACCATATTTTGAGCAAACTCAGTTCACCTACTAGTATTGTCACGGTCTGTGGAAACTAGGAACCTCTAGTGTCTTTATTGTGGAAGTCACCACATGATGCTGAACACTAAGACTGTTAAAGGCACACATTGCACTTGGAAAGTTAAAGTGAACCTTTCAACTTGATTATTGTGCAAAATAGTCATGCTAACCACAGGAACCGGTATTCGTTTTGTTAAAATACTAGCACATTAGATCTGTTTGATACCCTATGTTTCATTATTTCTGTGTTCTGCTACTTTTTTCTTCTTCTGTGTTCAAGAGGTAGAGTAAGATGGAAAGAAAGGAAGTGACTGGACTAACTGGTACATTCTGCTTGAAACTGCTCATGTTCTTTTTGTAGCTCAGTTTAGCATATGTTACTTTCCTTTGTGCAGTTAGCTTCACTTCAATTTGGATTGACTTGTTCAATTTGTGCAGGGGTGCCAAGTGACCTGTTCAATGGCTTCAGCATTGCTCCAGTTCTCAAAAACTTGCTGTAGTGTACCGTCTACAATTATGTTGTAATAATTTGGTTGTAACGGTCTATTTATCGTCTGTCTAATAGCTAGCAGAGATATGTTGTGATTAGTCTACCTGCAGTTGGATGCTTTGAGTAAAACATGAAAAATCTTATGTCTAATAGCTAGTAGACGTGTTCTCGAATAATTGCTAGTCATTATTTCAGTTTCAGTTTGAACAGATTGTTCTTCTGCAGTTCGGTTTGCTCTTCGGTTGCCTACCTGCAGGTAGTAGCCTACCTGCAGTTTGAACAGATTGTTCGGTTTGCTCTTCTGCTGGATTGAATCCATGTCTTGGTTGGATTGAGCTGTTCGTTTTGGTTGGATTGGCAGGATTAAGTCCTGGCTGGATTTAGTGGCACCGGTGGATTCACTGAATCCTGGTCGGGAAGTAATTTGGGCAGGAATCCAATACTCTCAAAACGAACGAGGCCTTAGCCAGTTGCGACACATATAGGAGAAACCTAGTCTAATTAAACAGGCATTACAAAAAAGTCAAGCGGTTTCCCGAGAATCGGGCAAATAAACGGCCCCTTCGGTCGCCCATGCATTACTGTCGTGCACCACAGCAGCAATGGCGAATCGCCGCTGCCGGTTACGTCATGCATCCGCACGTGCACCGCCAGCGCAACACGCTCGTCGTGCCGCTGGCGCTTGCCACTCCATGCGCTCGTACAGCTCGTCGGGCAGGCCGAAGCCCGTCGCCGGAGGCCACGACGGGGACCGAGCCCACGGCCCCCGGCCGCACGCAGAAGTCGGGCAGCTGGCCGTGCGCGAGAGGCACGTCCTCGTACGCCACGTCCACGCGGCCCCCCTTGCCGCAGATCTCCCAGAACTTGTTGCCCTCATTGTTGACGCGGAGGGTGATGTTGAAGGTAGGCGGCTTCGTCGCGTCGACGCTCCGGTCGAGCCCCTCGACGCCGGGCACCTTCACCCAGAACTCGGGCCCCACGAAGCCAAAGAGGATGTCCCAAACGGCCAGGAGCACCAGCGTTGAGAATACTGCGGCGAGTGCTGTGAACACAATGCACTTCGCGCACGGATTTCTCTCCAGCAGATCCGGGTGGTCGTCTTCTTCTAAGAGCCCGGCGGCGGCCATGGATTGGAGTACCGTGCCGGCGGAAACAAGTCGGCAACCGGACCTTGCTTTGATGGACACCTTCGTTCTCTATATAGGAGTCCGTGTTCTCTTGGATGATATAATGTTCGTGTCGTCGAGCATTGACGTCTTTCTCGCGGACTATACTCTTGTGAAACTAAACAGGACTCGGAACATCAGCAAAATTTGCGAAGCCGTCGCAATTTCTTGCAGGCCTTATCTGTCGGTGATATTATCTCCGACAGTCTTCCACGGGGTAGCCCACGGAAGTGATTTGTATTGCAGGGAAGATCGCAAAGATCGGAAGCAAGATGGTTAGGATGGACTGACACAGGGGTTTATACAGGTTCGGGCCGTCGACTTGACGTAATACCCTACGTCCTGTTTTGGGGTGTTGTATTGCGTGGATTGTGTGTTGAGAGATTTCGTCGTGAGACTTCGTGGTCTTTGGCGGGGGTCCCTGTCCACCTTATATATCGGGGGGCAGGGTTACAAGTCGGTTTGTAGCCGATCCTATCTCTAAGGATCCTTTCCTTCTTTACAACAATTCCTATTCCAATTAGAACTCAACCTTCCAGAGCCTTCCTTTATGCGCCGACTTGTTCCGCACGTCATCAGGTCCAGAACGGTGGGCTGGGCCGCCCCCTCTTGGTGGGCTGCCAGACTTGCTCGTGAGGTACCCGGGTACTATATCCCCCACAGTAGCCCCCGAGCACTTCTTGACCGATCGTTGGCTGTAATTGATCTGTCTTTTCTTGCATGATCCGAGTGCTCTCAAATTGTCTAGGATCTCATCTGAGTGGTTTCGAAGAAGATCCTAGTGGTTTCGAGGAAGATCCGAGTGCTTGCTCAAACGTTCCTAAAAACGATTCTTCAATTGTAGCCATAGTGAGGGGAAGAAGTGCTCTTTTTCACAACGCGACAGCGAAGTGAATACACTTAGCCCCCAAGCTTTGGGCAATTTTAGTATGAAATTGGTCAAGGGTCTTCAACTTTTCTCCGTCGATACCTTGATCTTCAATGGTCTGATCTGGCCGAGGAGCCGCTTGCTCCCGGGCCTTTCCCAGGTACCGAGATAGTTACCGACAAAGAGTGCGGTAAGCTGATCCCAGTTGTCGATGGCGTCTTGCGGGAGTCCTGCCAGCCAGTTGCGGCAGTCCTTGGTGAGCATGATGGGAAGGTAATTCGCCATCACGTCCTCGTCGCCGCCAGCCGCTTGTACGGCGGTGTAGTAGATCTGAAGCCATTGAGATGGATCAGACTTTCCGTCGTACTTGTCGATATCCGACAGCTTGAAGCCTCTGGGCCATGTCACGCTTCTCAAGCGCTCAGTGAACGACTGGAATCTGCCGATCCGACCTCTAGGGCGGGAACCACTCGGACCCGAGCCGTCTGTTGTTCTTGGGGGAGTGCTCTCCCTCCTGCGATCCCGGTCCCTGGGTGGGGAACGGGTCCTCCGATAGTTCCGAGTCCTGGCTGGAGTTCGGTCCCGTCGGTAGGTTCTGCTGCGCGGTGGAGTTCGCTCCCTTGGCGGGGTCGATCGCCTGCGTGGGGGAACCGCTCGTCCTTGTGGCGGAGTGCGACCGCCATCGTTGCCGCGCCTTGGACTACCGGAGGGGTCAGAGTAGTCTGACTCCGTCGAGTAGCCGCTCCTGTTGGAGTTACGACGGGGATTTCCATGATCCCGACCGTATTCTTCGCGCCGTCGGATTTCCTCGCGATGGCGCTCCTCGGTGCTGTTGCGGATGACGTCCCTCGCGTCTCGATCTCTGTTGATCGTGGTGCGAAAGTCTTCGTCACGATCCGATCCACCGCTGGCCCGGCGTCGAGATGGACCGGGCTCAGAAGCGACCTTGTTTGCTCTGCCCTGCATCTGGTGGACCTGGACAGAGGCGGCCTGCACGAGAGCCCTTACCTTTTCCAGTCCTGGAGTGCTGGGTGGCAGCCGACTGATTTCCTCGTTGATGGTGACGAGGTGGACCGGCGTCTCATAGACGTCGAATCCGTTGTACTCGAACATGCCGTCGCACATCAGGTTCCGGGTGCTCCTCCTGTCGTGCCGATCCCGATGACGACGATGATCCTCGGAGCGTGGTTCCTGGAGTCGAGCGGTGCCAGATCCTGATGCGGTGGCTCCGTGTGGTCGTGCGGCTCTGCGAGTCGCCCGACTAGCGTTGCGTCCTCGGCGCTGGTCCCTGGCTTCAGTCGTCTCTTCAGCCGGAGTGACCTCGTCTTCTGACACAGGGTTAGGTGGCGTTGCTGGTGCCACCATGTAGCAGTATGACCCGGCTCCTTCTTGCGCGAGGTAATCTTCCTCGGACTCGGAGAAGTCGGATGTGGGCGTATAACGCTCCAAGCTACTCGGAGTTAGTTCTCCGGGTGATTCTAGCAGTTCCGGCTCCGTAGAGGCGTCGGACGCTGTGTAACCTTCCTGCAGGTCGTCCAGGATTGAGGGCCCCTGTGGGTTTGACTCGTAGGAGTCGCTCCCAGAGAGGGAATCATCCGCCTGGACGATGTCCTTCATCTTCTGCTTCTGAGCAAGCGCGCAAAAGCCAGGGGTCTGGACGGTGATGACCTCAGGGCTCGGGACGCGCGTCGGTTGAGCGTTTACGCTCTGGGATGACTCGGCGACGCGACTCTCAGGAGCCGGATCGGAACCGAGTGATTGTAGATCTGTTCCCGACTGGTTGGGCCTCGCGTTCAGCGGTGGACTCAGCGGGGTAGAACCGACACGATCAGATGCGATCGAACCGGATTGAGCCGTGATGGCCGAAGTCGGCGCCAGAGAGGAGACCTCCGTGGCGATCGTAGCTCCTGCCGCTTGGGTATCCAAGGCGGCGGCGGTGATGTTCCCGAACTGGATCTCGAATCCGTCGACATCCGGGAGATTGCAGCTGTCCAAGATCTTGACGCGATCCATCGAGCTTACCAGGTTGATCTCGGCGATATCCCCTACCTGGCGCGCCACTGTCGGTGATATTATCTCCGGCAGTCTTCCACGGGGTAGCCCACGGAAGTGATTTGTATTGCAGGGAAGATCGCAAAGATCGGAAGCAAGATGGTTAGGATGGACTGACACAGGGGTTTATACAGGTTCGGGCCGTCGACTTGACGTAATACCCTACGTCCTCTTTTGGGGTGTTGTATTGCGTGGATTGTGTGTTGAGAGATTTCGTCGTGAGACTTCGTGGTCTTTGGAGGGGGTCCCTGCCCACCTTATATATCGGGGGGCAGGGTTACAAGTCGGTTTGTAGCCGATCCTATCTCTAAGGATCCTTTCCTTCTTTACAATAATTCCTATTCCAATTAGAACTCAACCTTCCAGAGCCTTCCTTTATGCGCCGACTTGTTCCGCACGTCATCAGGTCCAGAACGGTGGCTGGGCCGCCCCCTCTTGGTGGGCTGCCAGATTTGCTCGTGAGGTACCCGGGTACTATATCCCCCACATTATCTTTCTTTCGACCAACCTCCCTACGCGTCCGCAGCAGTTTCCTCCCGGCCGTGTCGAGAACAAAAGCAATGGGTTTGGGCTTCGACCTCGACACGGCGGCGGCCGAGCCCTTCAACGCCATGGAAGCCGACCCGCATCATGCAGCGGCATCAGGCGGTCGCCGGCGCCGCGACTGCTGCTCGCGGGCCTCCTGCTACTCCCCATCTGCCGAGAACGATCCCTGCTTCTTGCTCGTATGGACAGCAGCTTTCATGACGGTCGCGTTGTTCG
This sequence comes from Urochloa ruziziensis, assembly GCA_015476505.1. Classification (NCBI taxonomy): domain Eukaryota; kingdom Viridiplantae; phylum Streptophyta; class Magnoliopsida; order Poales; family Poaceae; genus Urochloa; species Urochloa ruziziensis. The sequence continues at coordinate 51,927,955 of CM027122.1, read as the reverse complement.
CCTTACTCGTGATGATTGCCGTCTTTAAGCTGGTGTACCGTGAACCCTCTTTCTCCGTCGAGCTCGCCGGCTACGATGGCATCGACCCGGGCCGCGCCCCCGCATCGTCTCGCCGGCGTTCAACGTCACGCTCCGGATGAACAACACCTGCGTCGACAGCGCGCACGTGGCCGTGACGTACTCGGGCGTGGCGCTCGGCTGGGCGCGCGTGGACCCACGGGACTGCGCGGAGGGGCGGTGGGCCAAGGACGTCGAGGTGGTGGCGCGGGGAGGCAGGGTCGGGCTGTCACGGCGCCTCCGAGACCGCATGGCATCTGACTGGAGCTCAGCAGGCGTGGTGGAGCTCGATGTCAACGTGTTGATTTACCACAGCGTAAGCCGTCGCATTGGCACACAACAAATTCCCCAGACTTTCGATGGTAAGGTTAAGATGATAAACATGATCGCTATATATTCAAGAACGGCAGGGTTTTTTTGAGATCAAGGGGTTATGATGATGATGGACATGCAATATTGAGTGCACTCGATCAATTTTACGTTTAAGATACATGTTGTCACTTGCTAGTTTTGTCATGAATAAAAGTATATATGTTGTCATTTGCTAGTTTTGCCACCAAAAGGATGACGACCGTCACATACACTTTTAGTACATTTGTAGAGGAGGTTTTATCACGACATATATTTCACAAATAAACATTTTCTACTAAATCAATGTAAACATGTTTTTCATTTTTATTCATTTTAAGTATCTAGATAATTTATTTTTCGTTTGAATTGTTTTCTCCGATTAAGATTTTTCTGGTTTATCATGTATACTTGCTTATAAGTTAGCCATATTCCAGTTTCATGTCACTAAATGTACATACCTACAAGTTGTACATGTCAGATATTTTCTTTATCTATAAGATATTTTTGTAGCCAGTTCAAAAATCTTCTTTATATACAATGAAGTGTAGATGTCACATCAACGAACAATTTGAACCAAGAATACTAAGTTGAAAGATAAGAAAATGACATAAGGGGCGGGTATTTTTGTTTATACCTCTTTTAGTTCCTTTTTTGTCGCTTTGCTAGTATATTGAAAATTAGCAAACCTAAATTTTCCATCCATATGTGGCCAGAACCATAATATCCAAGAAAAATATAAGATAAAATATACTAGAACTATATATTGCTGGCAACATCTATAACAACCAAGGTGCAAATATTCCAGTATTTCATCAAATCCTTCTCATGGATAAGCAAATCATAAATAACTAGGTGATTCCCCGCGCGTTGCTGCGGGATTTAAGAGATTTTTTTTAAACTATGAACCTGGCTCCTTGAGATGGTACAATTTCATGACAATTATGCTGCAAAGGGAATGGTTTAAACCTTAATTTTATGTATTTGTTAATTATAAAAAAATTGAGAAAGCAATGAAATATTATCTAATATAGTTTAGTAATTTTGATCCGAAATTAGCAAACTCTCCATTGGATCAATATCAAAGTTCATTCACCCATAACTAAACAGAGAAAAAACGCTAGGAATAGCAAAGACAAATATTGAATCAATAAAAAAGTCAACTCTAAAAGCAACTCTCGCCTGCCCACCGAAGGACGCTCCTGCTCCCTCAAGATGGTCATCGCGGCCAACCTACCCGCACGTCCTGCACACCGGCGACCGCCTGCACTTGGCCATGGCCAGGCCCGCACCTGGTGCTGTCGCACCCCAGGCCTCCAGTCCCGCTGGCTGTCGCAGCGCCCCAAGCCTCCAGTCCCGCCGGCTGCCGCAGGCCTCCGCTCCCGCTGGCAGCCGTGATTCGCATCCTCGGCAGCTGCCTGAGCCACCCGACTGGATCCGCCGCGTCCCGCTGCGCCTCCCGGCCAGGCCCGCACCCCAAGCCTCCAATCCCACTGGCTTCCGCAGCACCCCAGGCCTCCAATTCCGCTGGCCGCATGCCCCTACTCCCACTGGTGGTAGGGATTCGCATCTAGGTGACGCCGTCGGCCGGGATTCGCGCTGCAATTCGCACCTGGGTGGCGCCGGCGACCAGGATTCGCACCTGGGACACCGCAGGCTTGAGAGGAGGTGGAGGAGGGGCACAACTGGTAGCTTGAGGTGGGGTACGGACGGGAGGCACGGGCCGGGGCAGTTTTATTCGGAGGAAAGGGGCAGTGGTGGAGAGGCGAGGCGACGCAGACGGCGAAGGGGCGACAGACATGCGAGGCGGCTGTGGTGGGGAGGCGAGGGAGCGGCGATGGTAAGGAGGTGAGGGGGCGGCGGTGGGCTTCTGAGGCTCACAGTGGATGGGGACGGCACGTCGGTGGTGGGGATGCGAAGCAGAGAAGGCGCGACAGGAGAAAGCGAGTGGGCGTGCGGCGAGAAGGCTGGTGGATGTAGCTGATGACGTGGGTATCTGAGGATGGAGAGAAATCTTTAGTGGGGATCTCCTATATAGGTATAGTAGATTAGAATATGTATTTCAAGATATCAATTGATCTTTTAAATTTTGGAGGAACCAAAAAAGATATCAGCAGCCTTGAGTAAACAGATATGTGAGATAAGTTGGCACGAAATCATTACTTACACAACTGACATGACAAGGAAGACTGCAACATAAGCACATGAATGAAGTTTTAAGAATATATTAGAATTGCAAGAATGGTGACTTGTAATGTCCACGAAATTATGTTGTCAGAAAAATAGCCCTTGTACATACTGATAATATCCCAAGTTACTGATGCCAAGTAAAAAGGTCCTTCAAGAAACAAATATAAACAAATCAATTAGATAAATTAACTCAATAAAAAATATACAAATGTCTATAAATAATTAAAATACAGAAGTATCATTCTCAGATAAAACCAAACAGATGTTAATAAACAAATGAAATATACAATCATCAATGATTTGTTCAAAAGTATGTAACGCCAAAATATATCCAAATCAAACAACCAATGCACCTGTTGTGTTGTACAAAACAAATACTTTCTAACCGAACAAAACACCCGCAGCTGGGTAGACTGACCAATGTTACTCACGATCTAATGAGCATGTTTGTTTTAAAAAGACATTAAGTGGACAAACAAACGGCATATACTGAACTAAAGAGATAATAGTCAAAACAACTTAAAAGCATGAAAGACAATTCATCGCTAACACAAATTGCATAAACTCATTTGTTGAACAACAGTAAAATACATATTGTTCATACGTAGGCAGCCACATGCAGGAGGAAGATTGGTTAAATATTACTTATACTATTTATTAAATACTCTGCACTCGTGTGAACCTGTTACTTGGGTGATAAGTTATGTCATGTGAACTTGCTGCTTAAATACTTGTCTTTCATATGTATGAACAGTATGGTACTATGGTATGCCGGTACGGTCGTGTCTAAAGTTTTTTAAGCGATAGGTCATGCGTAATATTGTTTGTCGTTATCGTTTTATTAAGCATGAATTATCGATTTTCAACCAGTATTGACATGTTTTCGATTGAATAATTTCGTTTCGGATGTTACTGTAATACCGGTGTCGTTTTCATTCCTGATAATATCGTTTTCGATTTCATTTTCGCTAAAAAAGGAATTAAAATTAAAAACAATTTAGCCTTTTTTCCGATCGTTTTCTACTTTTTTTTTCATCGGTAGTCCCCGTACGCCACGTCCACGAGGGCCCTCTTTGCCGCAGAGCAAGTTGCCTTTGCCGCAGACTTGGGCCTTTTTGGGTACACCAGCCCACTTTCAAGCTTCTGTTCATACGGGCCCGTTTCCCATACAGTGCACGAGAGACGCGTTGCCACGATCAGCCCAAACCGGCGCCCCCTCCAGCTTATTTATGATCTCCGCGTGTGTTCGTTCTTCCGATTTCTCTAGCCGCTCGCCGCCCCCTCTTTCCTCGCCGACCCGCCCCAACCCACCGGCGAGCCCTGGTGCCCGCCCTCATCGCCGGAACACCACTGCCAAGGCCGACCAAGCTACACTCCCTGACGAACCTCACTCGCCGGAACCCTACGGACTCGGCAGCGATGGCAGAGGAGGTGAAGCCCCTGGAGACGGCGCGGGCCGACCGCCCCGTGTGGCTCATGAAATGCCCCACCGTCGTCTCCCGCGCCTGGCAGGAGGCCGCGGCCGCCGCCACCTCCAACCCCGAGGCCGGCGGTGCCAACCCTAACCCTAACCCGGTGGTTGCCAAGGTCGTCCTCTCCCTCGACCCCCTCCTCGACGAGCAGCCTCCCATGGCAAGCCTCCTCCCCTCTCTGTTCAGCCTTACATCCTCTAGTCTCTGGATACCTGTTCCGGCTTGATTTGTGTGATATCGTGGACAAAACTGTGGGGATGGTGATGGGATTGGTGAATCTAGCATGCCGCTAAGTTATCTCGATGCCATGGGGAGGTTCAGCGGATTGATTTCGTGGGTGTTTCTGGGAGCTATGGTGATTTGAGTTTTTATATGATATTTGAATGGCACATGAACTTAAATCATTTCTATTTTATTCTGTGATTATGGATTACCTGACCTTTAAAGCAATGCAAAACATCCCTACGAGGGTAGTCCGTTTTCTATATGTTTGGTATATTTTCACTACCAGAACAAGTTGTTTATCGATCCAATTGTGCTACCAGCTCAACACCTGATTGTCCTTTCAAAACAGTCATTTTGAAACTCAAGTATAGTCATAGCCTGAAAGGCGTTATTATAGGTGTCTGTTTAACCTTTCTTTTGTTGCTGTTACATCATAGTCTCTCTGAAACTTCACTGTTATTTAAACCTGATTCCTGAACCTTTGGTATCGAACATGAAGGTGACAATACATAATTTACCCCAATAAATGCTAAGGGCAGCTCTTGTGTTGTTTTGTAGAGAAATACCTGTGCATCTTAATGCCATTAGAAAATCACCTTATTTTAACCTTCTGTGCCATAAAAATTGTAGAAGGGTTTGGCATTATAACTCTTCAATTAATTGTGACATTGCATGTTGTACTGTGAGGTTTACATTGTCATGTTACTCTTTGTGGTCAAACATGTTTGCCTGGAACCAATGGTAGCAGAGATGGTTGTGTTTACGTGCTCAATATTTCTGTAGAACTTGACTGCCAATTTCTATGCGATTCTTGTTGGTTTTAAAATTTCTATGCCAATTTCTATGACGATAGTTGGATTTGTGTTCTCAATATTTGTATATGAATCGAATTTATAAGCCTACACTCAGTGGCGCCTGAGAAGGAAAAGGATGGGATTTGTGAAGTTAATATATTTATTAGTTTGTCGAGGTGGATTAAATGCCTCTCATGTTCTTCATGAGCATGTCCAGTTATTCAATCAGAATGTGTAAGAGCATTCTTTTTCAATGCTGCTGCTACTCACTTGTTATGTACTTATGTTTCTTATACTGTGTTAATGGCATAACAGTTCAAGATGGAGATGGCTCAAGCAAACAATGGCAATACACCAAAGAGTTACTCTCTGAATATGTATAGTGACTTTGTGCCAATGCGCGTCTTTTCTGAGTCTAACCAAGGTTGGAACCATATTACCTCTCTTTCCTCATGATGTTTACATGCATTTTTCATCTCTATTTGCATTAATTTTCCTATGCAGATAATCTTAAGGTCACTTATTGTAGTGAGTGGCATGTACTAATTTTAAGTACGAGCTTTTTGAATGTAGTATTGTATGCTTCCTTCGGTAAAAAAAGTCCCAATAGAGTACATGCTGACAAATTTTGAACATGTTTATGATCTTACAGGTCAAGATGTGTTAAATAATATATCAAATTTGTGTCATTCGAATGCTCCTGGAATACTTTCAGTTTTAAAATATATTGATGTGATATGATGTAAATTGGTTGCCCATGTTGTGTCTCGGGAGACCATCAGTGCCTAAAACTGACTGACATCAAAGGTTAAATTATATGGAACAGTCTTCAGCATTTCTTAATGAGGCAGTTTGCCCCCTTTTCACCAATCATTTCTGACCGTGAATTATATTACAATATCTAAATTCCATGCATCATACTCATTTGGAAAATAAACTCACTTTGATAACTGCTAATTTATACAGTCCAATTTGTACGTTATCATGCTACTTATTGAATTGTGAGGAGACATGTCGTTTACATATCACACTAACATTTGTTCTGTGTTACCCTGTAGACCAGTCCAATCAGTTTTTCTTCATGTGCTGAACTATTTTCTTCCAGAAGTATAGTCTAAACTTATCCTTTAAGAACTTGTTTGGTATTTTGATTCCACTACTCACTTTCTGCTTCATTGTGAACTCTCAACATATTTCACTTAACAAGAAACTTCACGTAACCTTTTCCATTTCACTATATGGTGACATGTCCTGTACCCTAGTAGGTGTTTGTGTAATGGTAGCATATTAAGCTTTGCTTAGTGCTTGACCATGCGGTAGTTAAGAAGACTTAATGTTAGTTATATTTTCTGAGGCTTGCTCATAGTCAAGATGGTTATTCTGAATGATATTGTAATGGCCTTTTCTTATATGAAACAATTGTGACATCCACAGGGAAATATGCATGTGAAGGGAAAGTCGACCAGAAGTTTGACATGGAGCCACACAGTGAAAATCTTGTGGAATATGGAAAGTTATGCCGTGAGAGGACTACTAAGTCTATGGCTAAACCAAGAAGAGTGGAGGTGACTGATTCAATGGTGATTTCCCCCCTGCCCTCGTGCATCGTCTCAATAAAATTGCCCTTTTCGCCTTCACTTCTTGCAGGTACTTGTGGATGACACTGGAAATCGCATGAGACCCATGCCTGGTGTTCCCCCAATTCCTTCTACTACTACAAATTCAAAAGTAATAGTTCTTTACCTTTCTTCATCAGCATAGTATAGGCAACTCTCCCACTGCCCCAGTGCCTAGGTTACTAGTTTTAATACTGGTTGCTTCTGAAGTCGCAATTTCTATCTTGTACCTATTCTGCCAAAGGTACTCCTTATCTACTACTCCGTATTATTCGCTATTCGGGCAAAGACATTACAGCAGCCATATTGTTCTTGAAAAATTTCATTCGATGGTATCGTGGCCTCGTGGGCCATGGCCATGCAAATACTAATAAAGAATCTCATTACTTGTAATTTTCTTTGCCCATCAGGACAAGAAGAAGCCAGTACCAAAATATGAAATGAAAAGAACACGAAGAAATCGTACAGATATGGAAAATATCCTATTCAAGCTTTTTGAGAGGCAGCCCAATTGGTCGCTAAAGCATCTTATTCAAGAGACGGACCAACCTGAGGTACATTTCTCCCTTCTTTAACCCCTAATTCTACTCAAAGAGAGCATTGGTTCCCACTACAATTACTGCACTTTTTACTCAAGGAATCACTTGCAAACTTTCTGCACTTGGTCTATGCAGCAATTCCTGAAAGAGATACTGAGCGACCTCTGTGTCTACAATAAAAGAGGACCGAATCAAGGGACGCATGAGCTAAAGCCTGAATACAAGAAGTCGACAGAGGACAACAATGCCACTTGAAGTTCTTCCTCTGATTCGCCAAACACGAGTTCTCGTCTCAACCGATGGGAACTCCAATCTGTTAATTGCGCCGTATAATTTAGTCGTGCCCTTGCAACGTAACGGCTGGCAGCCATGTGAAATTTTTGAGCCCTCTGGATCTCCCTAGAAATAAGGATCCAGATTTTTGTAAATAGACCTAGCCTTTCAAGTTTCAATAGCGAACTGGCTAAACAAGATGATCCTGGGATCGATATTTTTTTTTGAATAATTGGGATCGATATTGAACTATGTTGACTCGTCAACCGCCTCCATCCAAAGAAACGAGATTTTGAACGTCTACTTGACGTTGCGTCACTGACGCGTGGGTCCACGCCTCCAAGAGAGGTTGTCAATCATGATGGGGGCACAGCCGTACAGGCTCGTCGGCTAGTCGCTCCTTTCTGACCCGTCCGAGATGAGGAACCCAGCAACGCCGGGCGCCGTCACCGAGTCGGCGGAGCTGGTCCTGCCGTTGCTGCCGCCGCGTGACCTCGCCGCCGCGGCATCCGCTTGCCGCGCCCTTCGCGCGGCCGCGTCCGCCGTCACCGCGCGCCGCGCCGCCGACGCGGCCCGCGGCCTGGAGCCGCTCCCCATCCCGTTCCACAACCGCGTCGACTCGAAGCCCTACGCCTACTTCCTCTACACGCCCTTCTCCCTCGCCCGGCTGGCTCCCGGTGCCTCCTCCCCAGGCGCCCAACCGTGGGGTGGCGCCTCGGCCCGGCCGGATGTCCCGACCTGGCCCCGCCCCTGCCTCGACGGCTTCCCGTCGGCCGTGTGCGGGTGCGCGTGCGATGAGGGGGAGTGCGGTGGCCCCCGGTGCGCGTGCGCCGCCGCTGATGCGGAGGCCGACGCGGCCGGCTCGGGCTCGGAGGGCGGGATGGGGAGCCTTGGGGAGTGCGGCGACGGGTGCACGTGCGGGCCCTCATGCGGGAACCGGCGGACGCAGCGCGGCGTCGCGGTGCGGCTGCGCGTCGTGCGCCACCTGCAGAAGGGGTGGGGGCTGCACGCAGCAGAGGCCATCGGCCGCGGGCAGTTTGTGTGCGAATACGCCGGTAAAAGCAGAACGCGCCATAGTCTCTTTTTTGCTTCTAAGGAAACAATTGTCTATGAACATTGCATTGTTATTTAGGATGAAGTTACAAAGGAGAATAAGAAATGCAATCCTTTTCATTTTTACAGTTTTGCTTAGTAGCGAGGCTTCAATCCATTCAAAATCCAATTTACATTTACCACTGATGCACAAGATCAGAGAATAATAGTCTGATTGATTTTTAATCATGACTGTCCTCTCAATGTGCCATGGATACATTCTTATTACCTGCCGACTTGTATATTCAGTTTGTTGGTCTGTGTATTTGTTGCCTTCCATTGGTTTTGGATTTGTGTCAAAGCTGGAAAGGGAGATTAATTTGAGGAGTACATGCTTAAAGAAGTTCTTGTTAGTTGCTATCATACCTGTGCTGTGCATTCAGCCATTCGCTTCGAAAACATATGCTGCCAGAACCAGAATAGCAGGCCTTGAAAAAGGGCATACAATCATGCCTTTTGGGTGCAAGATCCTTTCGAAATAGATTGACCATATATCTTAAGGAGTTAATACCAATAATATGTGGCAGTAGAGTTTAGGTGCACCAGCTCTTTACAAAACAACTATACTACATGGTTGTTTGAGAATAGTTTTGTGCTACATTAAATCTTCACTATTGGAAAAGGATTTAGCTATGAGATTAGCCCACAGTAACTACATGTGTCCCTTCGTCATTTTAAGCCTGTTGAGTTTCAGATAATTTCTGCACAGCTGGCCTAGCGGTCCTTATTCGTCGGTTTATCAGGTTGCAGTAGGATCTAAGAGTTGGTTTTCTTTTGGTCAGAGCTTAGCCGTGCTTATGTTGCAGCATGGTGACTAGATGAGCTCCTATTCAGAATGGCATGCTGAGCTTGTGCGTCAGTTGGTAAAATATAATACAGACTTGGCTGTGGGAATTACTTGAGATATGCCATCTTTTCAAACTAGTAACTACCTTTCCTTAGCCCTTGTTTAGTTCCAAAACGAAATCTTTTCACCCATCACATCGAAGAAGAATCTTAGATGCATGGAGCATTAAATGTAGACGAAAAAGGTTAAAAGTTATATGGATAGGCTGTAAATCGCGAGACGAATCTAATGAGCCTACTTAATCCACGATTTGCAATAGTAATGCTACAGTAACCATCCGCTAATTATGGATTAATTACCATCGTTAGATTGGTCTCGAGATTTCCAACCTATCCATATAACTTTCCACCTTTTTCGTCTACATTTACTAATCCTAAATTGGTAAAATCGAAACCCGAAATCTTTTCACCGAAAAATTTTCACGAACTAAACACGGGCTTAGTTTCCTGCAGTTTCAGTTCGCATTGATATAGTGATTACCGATATTGATACCTGAAGTTACTGGAGCTTACTTTCCCAGTCATATTTATATTTGACTTGCAGGTGAGTTCTTGACAACTGAGGAGGCACGGAAGCGGCATAGGCTGTATGATGAACTTGCCTCTGCTGGGAAGCTCTCTCCTGCACTCATTGTCATTCGAGAGCACCTGCCTTCTGGAAAAGCATGCTTAAGAGTCAACATCGATGCAACCAAAGTGGGAAATGTGGCTCGCTTTATCAATCATTCCTGTGATGGAGGCAACCTGCACCCTGTGCTAGTAGGACGTCCAGTTCATTGCTCCCAAGGCTCTGCTTCTTTGCTGCCAGAGATGTTGTGGAAGGAGAAGAGCTCACCTTCACTTATGGGGATGCTAGGGTTAGGCCGAAGGGTTTGCCCTGCTTTTGCGGAAGCTTGGGTTGTTGCGGCGTGCTTCCTTCAGAAGAAACCTGAGAGCTGATGCCATCATATGTAGTGCCTTTCAAATGACTTGATTGTATTTCTGACTTTGAAACATTTGTATTCAGGAGAGCTCCATTGCACATTCTTTTTAGTCATGCCGTAATATGTGCAACAAATGATAACCAGTCAAATTTTGGTGAAGAACATGTTTGTAATGTGATTCGTTTTGGCAGTTGGACACACGTTTCCTGCTTACAATTGCTTGGCAGACCCTTTGACTGTCATTTTTTTTCCCTGTAGAAGGCTAGGCACGACATCCAACCTTGCATTTCAGTATCTCACCGTCTGATGCCTTCCAGCCAAAGCAGACTCCCGATTTCCCTTTCCGTTTCTGCTTTTCCAAGAATGTTTCGTTTCTCTCTGCAACTTCTGGGGCTTTTGCTACAATTACTTCAGTAAGATCGCTTGATCTCATAATGGTGTTAAACATGGGCATCCACTTCCACTTCGAGCGAACACATGAGCCTGCAATGCCCTCATTTCGGGAGGAGCAAGAAACTTGACTTTCGGAAATGCGCCATCCATCAATGATCAATTCAATACCTAGGTTTCGATGTTTTGAGGAAGAATCCAAGAAGACACGAGTCAAACTCGCGCCACGTCCCAACCAAACGCACACAATGCTTCAAACGTCTTTGAACTCTGAAGTCTGAACGGGCTGCTCAAAGTTCCCACCCCGTGGAATCCGCAAGCCCCGACCCGCGCGAGCAGCGTGCACCCTCCGAGCGACTCGGAGCTCATAAATCTTGCGTGCCCACCACCCAACCGGCAGTAGCTAGCGCGCCGTCATTCCGCGCCCATTTGCCGCGATCAACCAGTTCTCGATCGGCTGCTCGCGCCTTCGCTTCTTGCCCCCGCCGCGCAGCACATGCATGTCGCGCGCGATGCTGCCGCCCGGCAAGCGCGCGGGCGCCGCGTCCGCCGCGGCGGCGGGCCCGGCCCACGCCCGGGCGCAGGCTCACGCTCAGGCGGAGGAGGCCGCGCAGCCCGGGGGCGCCGCCGGGGCGCCGTGCGGCGCGTGCAAGTTCCTGCGGCGGCGGTGCGTGCCGGGGTGCGTCTTCGCGCCGCACTTCGGGGGCGGCGGCGTGAGGGAGCACGGCGGAGCCGGCGCCACCGGCGCGGCGCAGTTCGCGGCCGTGCACAAGGTGTTCGGCGCAAGCAACGTGGCGAAGATGCTGTCGCGGGTGCCCGTGGCGCTCCGCCGGGACGCGGCCAGCACCGTCTGCTACGAGGCGCAGGCGCGCATCGCCGACCCCGTCTACGGCTGCGTTGGCACCATCCTTGCCCTCCAGCACCAGGTTAATGCTTAGCACCACGCTCCACAACGATCTGTTTATTTGCTTGTTTGTTTTTTGTGCAATATATTTTTTAAAAAACTCGTACGTGCAATGTTCCTTGTTAAGAAAAAAAAATGTTTCTTCTAACCAGAGCTCTACACAACAACAGGTAGCCCTCGTCCAAGCCGAGCTCTCCATCGCGCAAACCGAGCTCCTCAACCGCAGGCTGGCCCTGGCGACGGTGAATCCTGCGTACTCCGCCGCGTCGCCGACGAGCCAAATGGTGAACTGCGGCTCTCTCACACAGGCGATGGATTTCATAGACATTGAGCCCGCGATGAGGGGCTTGCCGCCGCCTCTCCTGCCATCGCAGCAACCGCAGCGGGAAGACGAACATGACGGCCGTAGTCCGACCATGGACGTTTTCTCGCATAACGTCTTGGGGAAATAGGACATTAATTCTTGTAACTGTAATTTATTATTCATGTGATTTAGATTTTTGTTTTATGCGTCTAACTCGTAAGAGTATAGTTGTTGAAATGCAACTTACTATAAGTCGAATGTACACAGCACGTTTCTGCAGCATTGAACCTAGGTCGAGCTTGTCCAAAAAAAAAACACAACAATAACCAAAGACGATAAGAGGCGTGCACGCCTTCCGGACTGGAAAATTTGAGAGGAAAATAATCTGCTGGGCTGGTTCAATAGTATTATGTGAGGAGAATAATTCACTGGCTGAAATGATAAGCCAGCGAACAGGACGATCTGAAATTAGGGTCCAAAGATTTTTCTTTCAATATTGTATTTCCTGCGTTTCAAATTTTAAGTCATTTTGGTTTTTCTGTATACATGCTGGTCTTTATTATGTTTCTATATATAATGTATATTATAAAATTATGTATTAGAAATGGTGGGAGTATTGATTAACCTTCTTTGTCTTTTTCATTTCCCCTTCTCGGTAATATATGTGCTGCAGTTTGTTAGATTAAAGGTTTATAGAGATTAATAAGTGCCTAGGCTCAATGTATGCTATCGAGCACTTTATGAGGGGGTGGCTCGCTATGTATCACCTTAGCATGCAACAAATTGCATCTGACTATCTCCAACAATAGAACCCATAATCGGAGACCTATATGAGATTTGGGTCACGGTGAAAAATATAGGTCACACACCTAAACACTCTCGTCTCCAACAACAGACCCAAGCATAGTCCAGGCGACATGGACGCCACCCCCCCCCCCCCCCCCCCAGTTTCTTCCCCGCAGTTGACACAGAAGATAGGTCGAGGAGAGAGAGCTATTTTGGGTTGCCAACACCACCGGACCCAAAATGGGTTAGGCCATCTGTTGGAGGCCTCCTCCAATTTTCCTAAATCCACTAAGCATGACCCATATATGTGTTTGGGTCTTATGATAGGTGGGCTGTTGGAGATAGTCCACTTCTAAAGGTTTTAACTACCTGCCTACTATCTCTTATTGTTGTATGAATACCTGTGTATGTACGGAGATATTATGATAATTATCTCGTTTTCTATTGTACAGTAACTCTTAAATAGGAGCTCATTGGACGATTAAAGAAATAAGAGCTCATTGTGTTATCTCTTCGCTCCTCTCTCTTGATAAATACGGAGTATAAACATTTGTAGCGATCGAAATTTCTTCCAAAGATATAAGAATTTTTCCACCCACCAAACCTAACCCCGTACATAACTCTTCCTGATTTCATTCACCAATCAAAAGATGGCAGCCTTGAATGTGCCCATCAAAAGGTTTGATTGGAAGTACATATAGATCTCTCTCCTTGAATCTTTCTGTCCTAAAGATTTTTTTATAATCGTTCCAGAATTGCATTTGTAGAGGGGGAATGAAAGACATGAAGCCAACCTCACATGGTCTCATTAGGCCTCCTCCAATGGTTAATTCTTAGCTATCTCATAGAATATTTTTTCATATTTTAATAGAAGAGAAAGAAGAGCTATCTCTTAATCAAGAGATAGTCTCACACACGCACTTCGAGATTGTGTGTGGATGACGTGTGGAGTCATTGATGTTATGAGCTATGTGCTAAGAACTAGCTCATTGGAAAAGTTATTTCTCTTAAAGTGCTTAGAGCTTTTTTTTAGCATCTTAAAGTGCTTAGAGCTACTCCCTCTGTCCCGTAATAGTTGTCGTTCCAAACCACACACGAATACCAAGATAGCCCTGTAAATCATTACTCCTAAGCGTCCTGCGCTCTCTCTCCACTAGCCTTCCTGCGCTGCGGTGGTTTGAGCCAATAAGAACATGAGGAGGTGGGATGAAGCGATGGAATAAAGGCTGAAAAGGCTATAGGGTAAGAGTGGAATCCATACACAGTACGCTACACGACACTTAATTTGAAACGCAGTATTGTAGCTATAACGACACACAATTAGAGACGGACGGAGTAGGTACTGTCTCTTGTCTCGTTGGAGGAGGCCATACGGTCTCAATATGCGGTTCTTGTAATCTTCCGACTGAGAGATACTGTCACCGTTCAGTGCCTGTTTGGGAGGGCTGCGGCTTCTCTGAAAACGGCTGCGGCTGCGGCTGTGGCTGTGAAGCGGCTTTACTGGTGAAGCTGAAGCCATTCTGAAAAACGTTTGGCAAAACGGCTTCACCCTGTTTTTTTGAATGGATTGAAGAAGTGATATGTCCAATATGCCCTTAGGTACTTGGCTTGTTTGTTGAGCTGAATGTGTTTATATCTGCAGTCAGTTTGCAATTTTACTTGTTATAAAATAAATTAAAAATAGAAATATTGGTTAACTAATAATCATGGTCTTGTTATATTAGTGGAGTACAAAAGTCAATCCTCACATAAACCATACAACCAAGGGCACATGCTCATGATCATCTAGAAAGAAAGATTGCTCCTGCAAGGTCATCACGGAATCTATCCATGGCTCGATCATCAGATTCTGGAGTTGATGTATCTCCTGCATTTTGTCTTCTTGCATATCTGGCCGGTATAGTGGGCACATAATCAGGATCTCGATCACATTTGAGAAAATGTTTATCTTGTGCATTGTTCTCACGAATGAAATTGTGAAGGCACATGGTTGCGGCAACAATCATCTTTTGCTTATCTAGTGGGAAACTCGGCATCTTGAAAATTATTTTCCACCTGTTTTTGTACACACCAAAAGCACGCTCTACCGAATTACGAATACTTGAATGCAAATGGTTAAAGTGCTCTTGCTCACCACTTGGAGCAGGACCCCTCTTCCAATCTGGGACATGATACCTTGTACCTTTGTATGGTGCCAAGTATCCAGGCCTATTTGGATATCCAGCATCAACAGTGTAATATTTTCCTAAAATGACATGACAAATTATATGAGGTAATATTTTCATACAAGATAAACGTGAGCAAAAGCAAGGACATTTGAACATACCTGCAGGGGGGTGCGGAAACTTGTCATGGTCATGCCTTAGTGCATGAAACAACACATTAGTGTCATGCATAGATCCAGGTTGCCCAATAGATGCATATGTGAACCTCAAGTCAAAATCAACAACTGCAAGAACATTTTGTGTCGCTTTGCCACTCCGGCCAATGTATCTAACAAAGTCATGCTGAGGAGGTACTGCCGAAATGTGAGTGCCATCCAGTGCTCCAATGCAATCTTTAAAATGTGGCATCATCCTACGATCATTAGTAATCCGTGGGTGTGTATTATGGAAATTAGGATCAATTGGCCTTATATAGTCCTCACACATAGCCACCACACAATTCAAAACCTCATTGAATTTTCTACTAATTGTCTCCCCAGAATGGTACAAAGCACCATTTATTGCATTCATTGACAGACCATGACCACATATAAGAAGAAACATACCAAGTGATTCTATAGAATGGATGCGCATAGATGATTGGAGACCATAGTTACTCACTAGCAAATCATGCAGCTGGTAAAATAGATGTGAATCCATTCTGAACAACTTATGGCAACATGAACTGTTAACTCTTTCCATAACCCAACCATATCCACTCTGAGCTGGGATTATAGCATCAATTTTGTCATAATAGGTCATGAAATAGTTAGAGGAAACAGAAGCAGCAACAAATAGATTATTCTGATGATTCCTGATCACTTGCATAGATTTTATAGTCCAATCATCATCATCACTCTCATTAGAAGAACAACCAGATCTGTGCATGAGGTAAACAACACTCATTAAAATGTAGCATACCACACATGTTTCTGAAGCATACAGAAAATGGTACCATTATTACACGCAAATGAAGCAAGAACTAAACAATAAAGAAACAAATAGTTCTATTTTGGGAGGCACATCATGTTATACTCATGCTTTCTTGTCAACCAGTCAAATCTCTCCTGGGGAGTGTCCAAAGTGAGAAACATCTCTCTTTCAGGCTTTTTGGTAAAAACCAGAGAGGCTATGAAATGCTCATTGGTCCCTGGAACAGCACCACATTCTTTGACCAAAGCCATCACATCTTGTATGGTGCAACCAGATTTTTCCTCCCCCCTTCTTGCAATAGACTCACAAGATGCATTTGTTCTCTCATTCATCTCCACAATCTTGCCCATTTGTTCCTGAAACCAATGTCCTGCACTTGTCTTAGGTTTCTTTCCTTTGTTGTTAGCAGCCCCTTTACCTCTCTTCCCTCTCCCACTTGTAGGTGTCACCTCTTCTGCCTCACTATCCTCCTCTTCATTGATGGCTTCATCTTCATCATCAACATGAATGGGAGATTGTGGTTCGGTTGGTTGGGAAGGTGCTACACCACTTGAAGCACACCAATGATCATCACCAGTGTTACGCAAGTCTTCAACATATAAGAAGAAACATACCAAGTGATTCTATAGAATGGATGCGCATAGATGATTGGAGACCATAGTTACTCACTAGCAAATCATGCAGCTGGTAAAATAGATGTGAATCCATTCTGAACAACTTATGGCAACATGAACTGTTAACTCTTTCCATAACCCAACCATATCCACTCTGAGCTGGGATTATAGCATCAATTTTGTCATAATAGGTCATGAAATAGTTAGAGGAAACAGAAGCAGCAACAAATAGATTATTCTGATGATTCCTGATCACTTGCATAGATTTTATAGTCCAATCATCATCATCACTCTCATTAGAAGAACAACCAGATCTGTGCATGAGGTAAACAACACTCATTAAAATGTAGCATACCACACATGTTTCTGAAGCATACAGAAAATGGTACCATTATTACACGCAAATGAAGCAAGAACTAAACAATAAAGAAACAAATAGTTCTATTTTGGGAGGCACATCATGTTATACTCATGCTTTCTTGTCAACCAGTCAAATCTCTCCTGGGGAGTGTCCAAAGTGAGAAACATCTCTCTTTCAGGCTTTTTGGTAAAAACCAGAGAGGCTATGAAATGCTCATTGGTCCCTGGAACAGCACCACATTCTTTGACCAAAGCCATCACATCTTGTATGGTGCAACCAGATTTTTCCTCCCCCCTTCTTGCAATAGACTCACAAGATGCATTTGTTCTCTCATTCATCTCCACAATCTTGCCCATTTGTTCCTGAAACCAATGTCCTGCACTTGTCTTAGGTTTCTTTCCTTTGTTGTTAGCAGCCCCTTTACCTCTCTTCCCTCTCCCACTTGTAGGTGTCACCTCTTCTGCCTCACTATCCTCCTCTTCATTGATGGCTTCATCTTCATCATCAACATGAATGGGAGATTGTGGTTCGGTTGGTTGGGAAGGTGCTACACCACTTGAAGCACACCAATGATCATCACCAGTGTTACGCAAGTCTTCAAACATAATTTCCAACTCATCCTCATTTTGTAAGCCCCTGTACTTGAATCTGGTGCAACCCTTTATTTTCTGTAATGCAACAAATAATTTTTTCAGTCACATAACAAAGCATGAAACTCTAAAAAAAACAAATAATTATCAGTCACACACC
This sequence comes from Urochloa ruziziensis, assembly GCA_015476505.1. Lineage (NCBI taxonomy): Eukaryota > Viridiplantae > Streptophyta > Magnoliopsida > Poales > Poaceae > Urochloa > Urochloa ruziziensis. Next base: position 51,910,334 of record CM027122.1, on the reverse strand, counting down.
TGTGCTGTCAACTTCCACCAAGCATCAGTCATCACAATATTTTTTCCAGTTTCATCCCATCCTAAACCAGTCTCCTTGTTGAGTTCTTTCCAAATAGTATAATCAGATTTCAATTTATCCCATCTATTCTTGAACTGTTTTCTAGTGTACTCAAGCCCACATCTCTCCTTAAACCTTTTTATCACATTTATGTAACCAGTCTTGTTCAAATGAGTGGTTGCACGATGTCCTTTTTGCACTTCATCAGCAAAAATCTCACACACTATTCTATTATTTTCATCACACCAATCGGCCTCTCTGTTGCCAACAACATCAATACCATAAGTACAAAACATCACGTGTACTGATCAATCCATCCAAGCAAATTACGCATCATGTAGCATACAACATGCTAATACTATCCATTTATGCAGCACATTGATAGGAAGAGAAGTGTTCTTACACAGGATCGGCGTCGACGCTTGCAGGGACAGGCCGGGCAGCAGGAACCCGCGCCGGCGGCCTACGTGCACGACCACCGTGTCCCCCTCGTCGGCGAGAAGGGCCTCCTTGAACTGGCGCTTCCACCCTTGGTTGTCTTGGCTCAGATGGTTGCATCCCGGTCGATGTCGAAGCCGGCGCCGCAGCCAACATGTTAGCTAGCCAATCCGGCCCCAATGCCGCGGCGCTGCTCCACCAATCCGGCGAGCTCCCGGCTGCAGCCATGGCCGCCAAGCCAGGAATCAAGCCCGCGGCCGTAGCGGAGGCCAGACCGCCGGGGTACGCAGCAAGGAACGCGCTTAGGCCGGCCGCGGGACCTCCGAGCATATCCGTGCCCATGCCGGTGCCCTGCAGGCCGCCCAGGGCATCAGCCGCACCATGCCTGGCCGCGACGCTGCCGCCCGGCAGCAGGGCGCCGTTCGGCCCAGATGCAGAGCCCCCGTCGCGCCCGACGCCTCCTTCCACCTCGCTCTCGACGGATCCGCCGATTTCACTCCCCGGAGTGGCCTCCCGACGGGCGGACGCCGCCGGCCGCCGGAGGAGATTCGACATCTGGGCGCCGCCGCTTGCTGTGGAGAAGGGGCGAGATTTTTGGGGTGTGTTGACGAGAGGACGACGCGAGCGGTTGGAAGCGAAGGGGTACGCCTGGGGCGGTGGCAGTGCTGTGTAATTTCGGCGAAGACCAGGGATTACGGGCTGTGAAGCCGGACAAAGCCACGAAACGTGGCTTCGGCAGCCCAGTGAAAGCCGAAAGGGGCTTCAAGTCTGGCTTCTTGGGTGAAGCCGCACCAAAAAAACGCCGTTTGGGAGGGCTTGAGGCTAAGCAGGAGCTGAAGCTGCTCAAAAAGCCCTCCCAAACACACCCTCAGTCAAGAGGGGTGCCCCCACATAAAACCACCCGCGGCCACGACATCTCCGGTCTCCCTCGATTGAAAAGGCAAGAAACGTGAAGACAGAAAGGAGACGACTCGCCACAGAGCAAAGCGGAGAGGGACAGAGTCACTGCGGAGGCGAGGGCGCGAGGCACCCAACACTCGTGAGTCCAGTCGAATCGAGGCCCCGAGCAATTTTCCACAGCAGCGAGGAACCCTAATCGCTTAATCGGAGCATAGGCCAGCAGCAGATCGCGGCCGCAAATGTTCAAGTCGCGGCTGCAGGAGCTGTGCCAGAAGCGGCGGTGGGCGCCGCCGGTGTACGAGCACACCCGCGAGGGCCCCTCCCACGTGCCCGTCTTCCGTGCCACCGTCCTTGTCCATGACGAGACGTTTAGCTCCCCCGAGGAAGGGGCGCGGTCGGCCAAGGAGGCGGACAACCTCGCTGCCATGGCCGCCTTCGAGCACCTCTCCGCGCTCCCGGCCGCGGCCCCTGTCCCGGTTCCGGCCGCTCCAGCACCTGCGCAGCCCGGTGAGTTGCCTGTTTTGCCCAGTACGATTTTTGGATAAAATAGGTTCTGTTTCTCGTCTTCTCGATAAGATTCTTGTCCATGAGTCAGGCCCTGTTTGGATACACCTAGCTAATCCATTAGCTGGTTAGCTGCAATTAGTTAGGTTGGATCAGCTAATTGGATAATTGTTATTTAGCTAGTTAGAAGGAGCTTAGCTGAGAATTAGCTGGTCCCGTTTGGATCAACACCACCTAAATTTAGCTAGCTAGTAATTAGCTGGTGGATCCAAACAAGCCCTCAATCTAGTAACCCCACGCCATAGTTTTTTGTTCTCTCTCTCTAGAAATACTTTGCTTCTTTCTCTTTTAAAATTGAAAAAAAATTCCTTGGATTGTCACGTGGTAGCATTGGATTTTTCCACCCTTCGTTTCTTTAGAGTTCTAAGTGAGGTAAATGTAATCGTTTCATGCTGGTGCCTGAACAATGTATTTAGAATCACTTCAAGGTTTGTGGCTTTGTGCCATTTGGTTGCCTAGCTTCTGAAAGTGCCTGAACACAACTATTATGGTTGCAGTAGAGGAAAATGATCTAACAGGCAAGCCTCACAAATATTATGGTTGCAGTAGAGGAAAATGATCCCTTTTTTTTTCCATTTACTACTAGTACAATGGCAGTACTGGTAGCAGGCATTCATGTAGGTAGATGACTCACCGCCACAGTTTATTCTTTGATTTCGTATTAATGGCTATTGATTCTGCAAGGACACCATGAATTTCTTGTAGCTAGTGATCATCATGAAGATAAAAAATCTTGTGATCCATATGTCCTTCCTGGAAACTTATTATCTGTGTTCTTTTTATGTTTTGAATAGTTTATTTGTCCTTTACCCTTGTCCCTTGGAATCTACAGTAATTTATTCTCTCATGTTGTAAAGATCCATTTTCATGGTATGAGAAAGGTTTCTGTGATCCCAGTACACTTACTATTATTTTTATTGTATTGCAGAGATCCAGCCTTCTTACAAGAATCAGCTACAAATTTATGCTCAGAAGCGACGCAAGCAGTTGCCTTCATATCGTCCCATTTGTGCAGGCTCTCTTCATGCACGTCTATTCAAGTCAGAAGTAACCATAGATGGGCAAACTTTTGAGAGCCCAGAATACTGTCGCACACTGAAAGAAGCTGAAGGTGCTGCTGCCAAAGTTGCTCTGATATCCTTACCTCAAGAAGCAAGCCCACCACAGCAATCACCGGTCAGTACATTTCTTTTGTTTTTCACTTATGGAGCATCAAGTTAGCACCTGCTCACCTATTTATGATTACTTAGGCACACTTCAGCATTTGTGTGTACTGTCTGTTAGCATTTAACAAACCAATTGTGATGTACGTTTGGTCCAATAACATTTTGGTCTATACCTATAAAGCGACTTTAAGTGACCTTTGAATTGGGAACTACTTATATGGTAGGAAATATTTTAACATCTAAAGTTCTATTAATATATTTTTTTAGTTCATTCAGGTGTGCAAATGTATTTAAAAATTAAAATTCATGCCATTTCACACCTGTTGGCTATAAGTCATATAGTTGTGAATTTAAGGCCGCTGCTGGTTCTTGGGTCTTGCATTCCAGATAAAGGTACTACTGTATTAGTTGTGTTAAAGCCTGAAGAAGTTGCTTCCGATCCATTTCTGCTTGCTAAGGAAATGTTTGTCTTGTTACTACTTTTACATTATTGCTGTTGTTTCTGGTTTGTCGTTCTTGTTGGGCTTCATCTCTAACCTATCCATTTCTTAGGATTAAACACTTCGTTATAGTTCTATTAGATTGAAACCCTGATCCAACCGCGCAGATAATAGGACATAGGCATTTAGATGAATAGTGTTTGAAACTCGATTAACAATTGTAGAACTGCGATCTATTTACCATATCAAGTACTAAGCATATATCATTGTGCATAAACTTTGCTTGGTTCTAAAACCTTTACTTACATCTGTGACTGCTTATGCCAAAGGATATTACCATTCCTGAACCGTTGTTCAACTGTTTGACAAAATGTGAAAGCAGTAAACTCTGAAAATTATCTCAACTGCTTGGCGGTCAAATTACAGTATTGTAACAACTGCAGTCTGCAGGTGCCTAACAGTTAGCCTGAAGCAAGGTTCATAAGAAACATATAACAGTTTATAATGTAACTTCAGATATAGCCTAAACTTATTTAATCATTTTGTAACAATGCAAGGGCCATGTCACGACGCATCTGCTTCTGTGGATCAAATGATCTTAGATTCTAATATCTCAAATACACATTCAGCCAAAAAATATATTATAAGATGTCTGCTAAGTTTTAGTTATATCAACTCAAATGAATCATTCTACCTTTGACAGGTTCCATCAGTATCGTATAAGAATCTTCTACAAGAACTGGCTCAGAAACAAGGCTTTCCCTTTCCTGTCTACGTTACAATTTCAAATGTCTCAAATCATTCTGGCGCATTCATATCAACTGTCGAAATTCAAGGCACAACTATTCAGGGAGAGCCAGGGAACACTAAGAAGCAAGCAGAGATGAATGCTGCTAAGGTTGCTTTTCAGCATTTCAAAGACAGTAAGTCACTAAGCTACTGAAATAGTTGTCTTCACATCAAGAACAAACTTGCCCACCATAGAAATAACTTTGCAAGTATCTTTTCTATCAATTACATTGGATCAAACTATGTCATTTATTTTTTAAAAGCTTCATCCTTATTAACATTTAACCAGTTATGTCAATTATGATTAAGCCCTCCAATATGTCTGCTGACTGATATACGGCTGTATGATTTAGAGCTGGCATAGCTCTGATAATCTGATATATGTTTGAATTATACGTATGTGTGATCATTTCCTTTTAGAAAAAGGTGGGAAGGTCTCAACATGATAACTTCTCAGACCGCTCATGTGCAGGCAGAAACAGGACTTGCTACTTAGAGTGTTAGTATTGTACTTTTTTATAATTTATCTGTACAACATATATCAATGTGCACTTGATTACCAAATTCATAGCCTCAGTAGTAGTTACTGATAAGCTCAATTGTTAAGACTTGTCTAGATCGTAGTTGGTAGCTGTATCCGTTTCCACATCCATTCAGCATATTGCTTTATAATTTGGATTAAAGTAGACCACCAAACTTTCTATGCTGATCCTTAACTACAATCTTCCAAAATCATGCAAAATTTATAGCTCTTGTGGGGTTTGTTTTCTTTGTTTTGTTTTTTTGGTTGTAATATCAATTGCCCCTGTCCAACCTTCTCCCTTTTCCATTTATGCGCAACTTGTTTCACATACTTTTAGTGGCATTTTTTTGCCTTTCAGGGGACAAAGGCTCTGCTTGTTCTGATGTACATGGAGGATCATGCATGCAACAAGGAACCGAGAACCTGTTTCCTGGACAAAATATCAAGATTCTATCGTCCATGCAACAAGGATCCAAGAACCTGTTCCCAGGACAAAAGATCAATATTCTAGCACCTGAATTTCCAGTTCCAGTTGTATCAACAGCAAAGCATGGCAAGGATAATGACTTCAACGTTGGTGAGTTTTCTGGTTACATTCCTTTTGTTCCATTTACATGTAAAAACCAATGCAAGTACACGAACATTTCATATTCCTTAGTCCGTAGTCTGTACTCTCTAGTATTAGGCTGCTTCTAAACCAGCTTCATCGCATTCGTTTATGAATGTGGTCTTTCAAATTTCAATTATGGCATCAGTTCCTTAGCCTCTCAGATTCTCTGCTGTCCATATCCTGGGTTTAATTTCCTTCTCTTTGAACTTTGGAGTTTCAAAACTACACTGACCATGCATTTGTGATGTTATGAGCTTGCTATTAGTTAGTATTTCTGCTTAGGGCACATTTATAAATAGTGTTGGACCTCACACAATGGTGCTGTGAAATTTTATTGGCCTTACCTGTGGGTCCTGGTAGAATTACAAAAGCCAGAATTGCCAAACAAAATCTCATGGACCAGGGGAAGGTATGAACTGTGAATGTAAGGCGTCTTGAGTTTGAAGTTTGAACCACAGAGATGTTTTCATTTTTATTCCCAATCACTTCTCTCACGTGCTGGTGAGCAATACTTTAAAACATAAAGCAGCAAGTTCTTGCAAACACTGGGATTAGCTTCAGTTCTCAAGGTCAGGACATATGGCCTCCAGCTGAGATAGCTGCAGTATTGTGGCATTGTAGTGGCTGTGCTGCTATATTACCCTGAAATTTGATATTCTAAACCACAAATAAAATTTGGACCATATTTTCCTTAACTAGCCACCAATGTTAGGGCCACTGAGAGGTAGAAATGTGAACCAGCAGAATGTTCCCTGCTGCTATTGGGAATAATTTCTGTCCATTCTTCCAACCCTAGAAGGGTGGGCTGAATACTAGAGATACATGGGCCACTAGATGGGCCTTTACACTACATGGGCTCTAAGTCCCAATATACACTAACACTCCCCCGCAGTCTGTACTACCGGCGCAGCGAAGTACAAGACTGGACATCAAACAATACAAGAAACACTCCCCCGCAGTCTGTACTGTCGGCGCAGCGAAGTACAAGACTGTGCAAGAAACACCATACATACACACTCCCCCGCAGTCACAACTAGCCACTGACTACGTTGAGACTGGAGCGGAACTCAGAGAACGTCGTGGAGGGGAGTCCCTTGGTGAATATGTCCGCGAACTGCGAGGTGGTCGGGACATGGAGAACCCGAACCTGGCCGATGGCGACTCGATCTCTGACAAAGTGCAGGTCAATTTCCACATGTTTCGTCCGCTGATGCTGAACTGGGTTTGATGAGAGATACACGGCGCTGACATTGTCGCAGTAGACGAGCGTGCTCTTGGCGAGCGGGCTGTGAAGCTCCGCCAAGAGCTGACGCAACCAGGACGCCTCCGCAACGCCGTTAGCAACAGCCCGGTACTCCGCCTCTGCACTGGAGCGGGAGACGACCGGCTGTCGCTTGGACGACCAGGAGACCAGGTTGCCGCCGAGGAAGACGGCGTACCCAGAAGTGGAGCGACGTGTGTCAGGACAGCCAGCCCAGTCAGCGTCGGTGTAGACGACAAGCTCTGTGGTAGGAGATCGGTGAAGAGCAAGACCGCAGTCAACTGTACCACGAATGTATCGAAGAAGCCGCTTCAGCGCGGCAAGGTGTGGCTCTCGAGGATCATGCATATGGAGGCAGACCTGCTGAACTGCATACGTGATATCCGGCCTGGTGAAAGTGAGGTAGAGCAACGCACCAGCGATACGCTGGTAAGCAGTCCGGTCAGCAACAGGAGCACCCTCAGCTGCAGGAAGCTTGGCCTGTGTATCAACCGGAGTGGAGCAAGGCTTGCAGTCAGTCATACCTGCTCGCTCCAGAATCTCAAGTGCATACTGACGCTGGTGAAGGAAGAGGCCAGAGGGACGAGGCTCAACAGTGACACCCAGAAAGTGATGGAGCTCACCGAGATCCTTCATAGCAAACTCCTGCTGTAGGGACTGAATGATGCGCTGAAGCAGTGTCTGACTGGAAGCAACCAGGATGATATCATCAACATAGAGTAGCAGATAAGCAGTCTCAGAGCCACGGCGGTAGACAAACAGAGAAGTGTCAGACTTGCACTCGATGAATCCCAACGAGACCACAAAGGATGTGAAGCGAGAGTACCATGCCCGTGGAGCTTGCTTCAGACCATAAAGTGACTTGTTGAGGCGACAGACAAGATCCGGACGACTGGAATCCACAAAACCTGCCGGCTGACTGCAGTATACTGTCTCTGCTAGGGTGCCATGGAGAAATGCATTTTTCACATCTAGCTGATGCACGGGCCAAGACTGAGAGAGAGCGATAGAGAGAACAGTGCGCACTGTCGCAGGCTTCACCACCGGACTGAAAGTCTCATCATAGTCCACACCAGGGCGCTGAGTGAAACCCCGGAGAACCCAGCGAGCCTTGTATCGATCTAGAGAACCATCAGCCCGACGCTTATGCGTCCAAATCCACTTTCCAGTAACAACATTGCAACCAGACGGACGCGGCACGAGGTCCCACGTCTGGTTGGCAAGAAGAGCTGCGTACTCCTCCTCCATCGCCTGGCGCCAGTGAGGGTCGGCAAGGGCCTCACGGACGGAGGAGGGTACTGGAGAAATCCCCGGCTCTCCCCCGGAGGCGGAGAGAGCTGTAGACCGAAGAACGCCCGCCGCCCGCCTAGTCACCATGGGATGAGTGTGACTGGGATCCCGATGGATGACAGGCGGGTGGTAGAGCACCGGATCCAGACGCGCAAGGGCCCGAGCCGGGGCCGGCGGGTCCGGTGGAGGAGTCGGAGAAGAAGAGCCCGGTGGCGGTGGAGGTGTAGATGGAGACCGGTGCGGATGCTGCTGAGCCTGCACCGACCGTCGGCTGTAGACCCGAGTAGGCTGCGCGAAGCGCGCGGGAGGGGGCGTCGGGGCCGCGCAAGGCGCTGGTACAGGCAGTGGCGCCAGGCGGGGCAGAGTGCAGGGCACCGGGGCCGCCCGTGGCGCGGGAGAGGCCTCCTGGGCCGCGCGAGGCGCTGGCACAGGCAGCGGCGCCAGGCGGGGCAGAGTGCAGGGCACCGGGGCCGCCCGTGGCGCGGGAGAGGCCACCTGGGCCGCGCGAGGCGCTGGCACAGGTAGCGGCGCCAGACGGGGCGGAGTGGAGGTCACCGGGGCCGCGCGTGGCGCGGGAGAGCCTGTCGGAAAGGGAAACACAGAAACAGGTGGCTGAACCACCGGGTCAGTCAAAAACATGGAGTCCAACTCCGGGTCAGAAGTCGGGGTGGAGGAGGTGGAGTAGGGGAAATCCGACTCGTCAAAAACAACGTGTCGGGAGATGAGAACCCGACGAGAAGTGAGGTCGAAGCAGCGGTACCCCTTATGATCAGGGGAGTACCCGAGAAACACGCAACGAGTCGACCGAGGAGCCAACTTGTGCGGAGCCGTGGCAGAAGTGTTAGGGTAGCACGCACACCCAAAGACACGAAGATGGTCATACCGGGGCGGGGTGCCAAAGAGGGCGTGGTGAGGTGTAGGAGCGGGAGAAGCTGTGGACGGAAGACGGTTAAGTAGATATGTGGCAGTGTGAAGCCCCTCAGCCCAGAAACGGGGGGGCAGGGAGGCCTGAAGGAGAAGCGTGCGAACGACATCGTTCGTGGTACGAATCATCCGCTCAGCCTTGCCGTTCTGAGAAGAAGTATATGGGCAAGACATGCGGAGCTGAACACCACGAGAGAGGAAAAAGTCACGAGAGGTGCGGTTATCAAACTCACGGCCGTTGTCACACTGGACGGCCTTGACAGTGAGGCCGAACTGTGTAGACACCCAGGCAAAGAAGCGGAGAAGGGTAGGAAAAGTGTCAGACTTCGCACGCAACGGAAAGTCCAAGAGTAATGTGAGAAATCATCAACTACCACAAGATAGTACTTAAAGCCAGAGAGGCTGAGTACAGGTGATGTCCACAGATCACAATGTAGAAGATCAAAAGCATGACTCGCATGCGAAGAAGAAGAAGAAAAAGGAAGTCGAACATGACGACCTAACTGGCAAGCATGACAAAGGTGCTCATCAGCAGTCCTAGTACAAGGAACATCTGCACTACGACGAAGCTGAGCCAAAACGTCGCGGCCGGGATGACCGAGCCGGCGGTGCCAAGTAGCAGACGAAGGTGTCATGATGAAAGCAGCTGAAGGAGTGGAAGCAGTGGCAGTCGCAGGTGAAGCAGCGGAAGTAGGGAGGCGGATGCTGTAAAGGGGCCCCGAACTGTCACATCGGAGGAGCGGACGTCGAGAAGCCAGATCCTTCACAGTAAGACCAGAAGAGTCAAATTCAACCGAACAAGAGTTATCAGTAGTGAACTGACGAATAGAAAGAAGATTGTGGACCATCTGTGGAGCAACAAGGACATGAGGAAGACGAAAAGAACCCGTCGCAGTGCCCACAGAAGTGACAGGAAGACACGACCCATTTCCGACCATGATAGAGGAAGGATAGGAGGGGTGAGGTGGGTGTACAGAGGAAAGTATACCAGCATCCGGGGTGGTGTGGAACGAGGCACCCGAGTCGGCGATCCACTCGGTGCTCACCGGCGGCGTCAGGCCCATGGTACTGAACGACTGTGCCAGGGCAGTGGCATCCCACCCACTACCAGACCCGGTCGGTGGCGGGTAGGACTGTAGTGGAGGCGCCCAAGTGAGTGGAGGATGGCTCGGCGCAGCGGGTGGTGTCCAAGTAGTCAAGCACTGCTGAGGAGGTGCAGCGAACATGGCCGCAGGTTGGCCGAACGGCCACATGGAGATGCGCCCTGACCATGGGTGGGTGTAGGATGGCCAGGGTGCACCGCCAGGAACGGACGACGAGGCCGAAGATCCCGGTGCTCCGCCGGTGCCAGCTCCGCTGGAGCCACCACCTCCGGAGCCACCACGGCCCCCGCGTCCACCACCACGGCCCCCGCGGCGACGGCGTCCACCACCACCACCAGAGCCACCACCACGACCCCCTCCACCCCCGCTCGGGCCGGGAGAAGCTGGCGGAGGAGTGCCCAGGAGGGAGGTGGCAGGTGGCGTCGAAGAAGTCGGTGGAGCGACGAGCGCGGTGGAGGTGGACGAGGAGGACGAGCCAGGCGCGAGACCGCGCGAGATCTCATCCAGCAAGAGGTCTTCACAGACCTGGTGGAAGGTGGGAAAGGGCCGCTGACGGGGAAGCCAAGAACGCATGAGCTCGTAGTTGTCGTTGAGGCCGCGCAGAGCGTGGAGCACCAGGGTCCGATCGGGCACCGGAGACCCCAGTGCATGAAGGTCATCAGCCATGCCCTTCAGCCTGCGGCAGTACTCACCGACAGAGAGGTCGCCCTGGACGAAGTTGCGGAGCGAAGTGTCGAGGCGGAGAATGCGGTGCTCGGCGTTGCCCAAGAACTGGCCCTCGAGGGTCAGCCAGGCCTGGCGAGCGGTGCCCCCGGGAGTCCGAACGAGGTCCTGGAGATCCAGGGAGATGGTCCCAAAGATCCAGGACACGACGACACTGTCGAGGCGCCTCCACGACAGGTCGCACTCCGCAACAGGCGTGTCGAGGAGAACGTGGTCGTCGAGGGCGTAGCGGCTGAGGGCGAGGAGGACCTGGTCCCGCCAGCGTCCGTAGGCAGTGGACGCGGGGTCGAGGACGACGGTGACCATGGTGCGGATGCTCTGGACCCCAGCCGCCTGAAGATGGAGGTGGGCGACGACCGGATCGGTCGGGTCAGGGCGGGAAGCAGAACCGGCAGGCGGCGTGGAAATAGCGGGCGGCGCCTGGTGGGAGGAAGTGGTGCCGGTGACGACGGGCTGCTTCCCGACGGAGATGGCGGAAAGGTACTGTTCCGCCTCCGCGACCTGGCGAGCGAGGGCATCCGCCGCGGTGCGCTCGCGCTCCCAGGTGAGAGCAGCGGCGCGGACACGCTCCTCAGCGGCAGCGGCCTCAGTCTTCGCCGCAAGGAGGGCAGCGGCGAGAGCGGCGGCGGCCGGGGAAGAGCTGGCAGCGGGGAGGCCTGCCCCCTGACCCAGGCCCGCCCCCTGACCCAGGTCCGCCCCCGGACCCAGGCCCGCGCCCTGACCCAGGCCCGCAGGCCGAATCTGGGCCTGGGCCCCGATCTGGGCCGAGGGAATCGGAGCAGAGCACTGGGCAGGGAGGGGCGGCGGCATCTGGTCAGGGAGGGGCGGCGGCGTCTGAGCAGGAGCGGCGGCAGGAGCGGCCGGCGGCAGCTGGGCAGGGTCAGCCGGCGGCGGCTGGGCCAGAGCAGCCGGCGGCGGCTGGGCCAGAGCAGCCGGCGGCGGCTGGGCCAGAGCAGCCGGCGGCGGCATCCCCAGCCCCGCCGCAAGAGCTGCGGCCGCGCCCTGCGGCTGCGCAGCGGCGACGGCGGCCCAAGCCGCGGCAGCAGCAGGGGCGCCGCGGGTCGGGGCGCCGCGGGCGGGCGCGAGGCCCTCCTGGCCGGCGCGCGCAGAGGAGAGGGACAGGGGAGGGAAGGCAGAGAGGGGGAGGAACCCAGGAGGAGGCTGCCGGTCGGCCATGGCCGGCGGCGGCGGCGCCGGCGGCGGGAAGAAGCCGGCGGCGGCTAGGAGAGGGAAGAAGGGGAAAACCTAGCTGATACCATGCTATTGGGAATAATTTCTGTCCATTCTTCCAACCCTAGAAGGGTGGGCTGAATACTAGAGATACATGGGCCACTAGATGGGCCTTTACACTACATGGGCTCTAAGTCCCAATATACACTAACACCTGCTACACAGGTTAAGTTCAACGTTGCCTTGATTAACTTTTGGCTGGTCATGTCTTTTTCTGCATCTATGGTCCATGATATTGTCCATTGCATGTTTACATACTGCAACCCATTTAACTGTTTTTTGTGTGTATTTGCCTTGGGGTGATATTGTGTTTTCTCCATGTAATCTTGATTTTCATTCATTAGCTCGTGTTATGTTCATGTGCAGTAAATCATGATGCTAGATCAGCTGGTTCTGCTAACCCACTTCCTGTTGCTGCTACAGTACAATCTCTTGAAGAACACACTCAATCTGCAAATCTGGAAGTTGACAACTTATTCCTTTCAGAGCTAAGTACAGAAGTTGAAGCAATGAATTCATCTCCTGAAGTTGAGAAACTACCCCTTTCAGAACTAAGCACAGGCATTGAAGTAATGGACTCATCTCTGGAAGTTGACAAACTGTCCCTTCCAGAGCAAAGCATGGATGTTAAAGTTACTGAGTCGTCTGTGAAAGTTGACAAACTGCACCTTCCAGAACCAAGCACAGAGGTTGAAGTGATGCACTTAGGACATAAACCACCCATTGCAGAGCCAAGCACAGAAGTTGAGGCGATGCACTCATCTCTGCAAGTTGATAAACCAACCATTGCAGAGCCAAGCACAGAAGCTGAGGTCACGGACTCATCTTTGAATGTTAGTGAACCGTCCATTCCAAAGGCAAGCTCAGAAGATGAAGCAATGGACTCATCTCTGGAACACGCATCGACTGTGAATGGCCATTCACCCTCCATAGCCCCAACCAGTACCTCTAGTCTCGCTGTGCCAACTGCTACCATGCCTGTCAGCTCCGATGGATGCGGCTGCTACATGTTTACCAACAGAATCCAAGTCTACCCTCGCAACAGTGACATGGCGATCCCTGAAGGCGCAACCATGCTTCCCTTCAGCGACGACATGTGGGTCGCCGTCAGCCTGCCTTACTCCAACAACAACGAAGGTAACCTGAACTCTTCAATGCGATTTTACTGGAAATCCGGATCCATTGTCATGTGCATGCTCTTTCTTGCTCCCGCTGAAGCTATTCTCCTGCTGTCGTAATGCAGATACTGGGACTGCAGCTTAGGAATATTGGGACACACAAGAGAACTGACTGGTGACTTTGATGCTGATGTAGCCTATGCTGCCTATGCCAACCTTAATTCATCTTTGCTTAGTGCTAGACTGCTAGTATGTAGACTATAACTAGCATTTCTGATGTGGACAGCTTTAAACTTCTATTGGATCTGTCTGAAGCCGCTTGCTGAACTATGTGAGCGAACTACTCCTGACGGTTATGACTGAGAATTAGAGAACCTGAACTTTTATTGGACCATCGGCAGCATTTGTCTTGATCGGGGTTTTTGCATGCTTCCCGTTTGAATTCGTTTCCTTGTTTCGCTCTGCTCTGCGTGTGTAGTTTCTTCAACCCTTGCAAGTTGCAACGCTTGGTAATAGTAGGTCCGCATCGTTTAGATCCGTTTTGGTGCCTGAAAGTTTCCCCTGCTATATTTCTTTGTGAAGTGCTAGCATTCCACTTGGTTCCCAAATGGCCAAATGTTTCGTAGAGTAGCGGGCTCAGATGGAAATGGCTGGGATGACGTGTGCCCGTTACCAGGGTCGTGTTAGATGTTTCGCGAATTTTTTTCGAGTATGTCGGGCACACATTTGAAGTATTAAATATAGATTAATTACAAAACTAATTACAGATTTTGACAGTAAATCGCAAGACGAACCTAATGAGTCTAATTAATCCGTCATTAGCACATATTTACTGTAACAATTTATTGTCTAATCACGACCTAACTAGGCTCATTAGATTCGTCTCGCGAAGTACACTCCATCCATATAATGAGTTATTTTTTTCGACTACATTTAATATGCCATACATGTGAGAGAATATGCTCGAAAAAAATTTCGCGAAAGATCTGGGCCAGTTCAGACTTCAGTGGCCGTCTGCGTCTGGCTTCCCTTTTGCTGCCGATACGGGGTGTGGCCCACTGGCGACACGAAAGCCGACACCTCACCTACAAAGCGCGGCGCGGCTTGGCGCGGTGAGCGTGCGCCGCTGCTCTTGTGCTCTCCCCCACCTCGCACCGCCGCCCGCCGGCCTTTCTCGTCGCGCTCGGGCCTTGGTGCCTCGCCTCGCCGGTGCGTGCATGCGTGAGCGGAGGGCGACGACTGAGCTCAGCTCCAGCCCGCAATCCGGAGCGGACGCTGGCCGCATCACCCTTTGCCCGTCGCTACTCCGCGGTAAGTAGAATCCCCAACTTTACTCTTCCACATTGCTACCAAGCTAGCCGCCAGCCCGCCACTACTGGCTGTTGCCTCCTCCCGCCGCTGCTCTGCTTCTAGATCGGCTCATGTACTCCGCAAATTAGAATTCCACGGGAGGCGGCACCGTTTGTTTTGCAAGAACAAGCGTGAAAATAGGGGGACGCCACTGTAGAGTCGCGCTGTGGGCTGATATGTGTCGATTCAGCTCCTGCTGAGTTCATACGCTGGGTGGCCAGTATTTTATGAAATAATTGTAATTATAAGACCGACGGGGATGTGCTTGAGTTGACTTCCACATGGTTGGTTTCTGGGTCCCTTCAGGGTCCTGAGGAAATATGGCCCTATGTGTCCATTTTCATATTTTTATTTGACCATACGACTAAGAATTCGAATTATTCTATTTACCCGCTGGAAACTGTTCTCTTTCAGTCATGTCCAATCACTGCACACCGTGTAGTGGATTTGAAGTGACACTTACATGGACACTGATAGAGATACTTAAACTTGAGGTGTGAATAAATCCATGCTGCAAAATCTTTTTTATTAATGAGTGCATATAAAGAGGAAAGGCTGTAAGGAGATGCCATTTTTTTTTCTCTCAAGAAGAGGTCACCCTTCTTTTGAATTGTAAGGTAAAGTGCCTCATCAGACACAATGTACCTTTCTTTTTCTTGTAGTGAACCGATGGGGTGGTGCCTTGCTTCTTAATTAAGCCATGTCCCGAACCCTATTTGTTGTGTTCCTCCAAAGAATTCTGTTTGCTCTCTTCATACACTTTCACTTTCTTCTTTGTGATCTGCAAGCTCATTAACTTCTTCCGTCTCCAAATTTTGATCTAGGTTCTCTTTCAAATTCCCTGGAGGTTCAGAGACAAAGCTCATCAGATCAACTATTCTGAAGAAACTTTTTAGAAATTTTCAGACATGACAAGCTCGAATACTTCTTGGGTGTGCCTTCTACTTCTATGTTTTGCTTCAATGGGAGATGCAGAGTACATGAAGTACAAGGATCCAAAACAGCCTATCAACACTAGAATCAATGATCTTATTGGTAGGATGACCCTTGCTGAAAAAATTGGCCAAATGACACAGATAGAACGGCAGGTTGCATCTCCAGATGTCATGAAAAAATACTTCATAGGTAAATTCCATATAAGCTTGTGTAAATGTACATGAATATTGTAGGGGCGATTAGAAATGTTTGATGTCTTCGGATTTCTGTTTTGGAAATAAAGACAAATGAATCATGTGGCACTTCAAAGCCCTAGTTCCTTTGTAACATTCTGATATCTAAGCCTGTGGTTATGCAACTTCTAATGCAATGTTCTGTGCTTTTTGCTAGGTAGCATCTTAAGTGGTGGTGGAAGTGTTCCTGCTCCCCAAGCCAGTCCATCAATTTGGGTGAACATGGTAAATGAATTCCAGAAAGGTTCCTTGTCAACACGCCTAGGAATTCCTATGATTTATGGGATTGATGCGGTTCACGGTAATAACAATGTCTATAATGCCACCTTATTCCCTCACAACATCGGGCTTGGAGCTACAAGGTGTGTCTTTAATAATATACTTACTACATGTTCGCAATATGACAAGCATCCTACATGAATTTTTATCAAGATTTTTGCCACAGTTTTTATCAAGACTTTTGTTGGTCAGTTTAAAATGAAATGGTATTGTTTACTTTGATGGATACAATGTTCTAAAATCAATTCGTACATTTGGCAACTCAAACTTGTTTATTGTTGGCAAGCAGATCGTGCAAGCATTATCAACAAATAACTGTAGATATATAAGCATATTGTCTATCATTGTGTTGCTAGGGATCCTGATCTCGTAAAAAGGATTGGTGAAGCAACTGCTCTTGAAGTGCGGGCAACAGGCATTCAATATACTTTTGCTCCATGTATTGCAGTAAGAACATATACACTGTTTTGTTGCCTCTGCTACGCATCAGACCTTTGGTGGATCATGTTGCATGTTTCACTAGAAGTTATATTGATCAGAAATTATTCTTATAGTTTGGTTTAGGTTTGCAGAGATCCAAGATGGGGTCGATGTTATGAGAGCTACAGTGAAGATCACACAGTTGTCCAGCAGATGACAGATATCATCCTTGGTTTACAGGGAGAGATCCCAGTTAATCATACCAAAGGAGTTCCATATGTAGCTGGGAAGTAAGATATTCTTTTCTCGGTGGTGATAATAATGGTATGGTAGATGTAATCAATACTTAAGACACCTACATCTTATCTAAGTGAAACTAATCATCTAATATGCCTTGGCGGCATCTGATCAGTACATTGTGTTCTATAGTCGATTGAAATTAGCTTTGGGAAGCAAGCAGTATTAATATGTTGCACTGTGGAATAATTTTCTGTTCTGTCCTTAAACCTCGACTTATGGTTTTTGCAGGGATAAAGTTGCTGCTTGTGCTAAACACTTTGTTGGTGACGGTGGAACTCATAATGGAATCAATGAAAACAACACTATCGTTGATCAACATGGGCTGCTAAGCATTCACATGCCACCATATTATGATTCTATCATAAAGGGCGTTGCAACTATTATGGTGTCATACTCAAGCTTGAATGGTGTAAAAATGCATGCCAACCATGATCTAGTCACTGGCTACCTGAAATCCAAACTCCATTTTAGAGTTAGTAACAATCTGCGAATTAGTTTAGTACTTTGCTGTGATCAAAATTTTAATTTTGCACCTTTGTGGATCGCAGGGTTTTGTGATATCAGATTGGCTAGGAATAGACCGTATCACCTCACCTCCTGGTGCAAACTATACTTATTCTGTGCAAGCTGGAATAAATGCGGGGATTGATATGGTATGTCTTATCTCTTTTGAGAAAATTATTGCTTGCTTTCATACTAGCTGCTGTGTAAATGGTTGATTAACTTCTACTAGAAATAGGGTTTTGTGATAAACGAGGTTTTCTATATCACCATTTTTATTTAAAATCTTGGGTCACCTCAATTCCAGGTCATGGTGCCATACAATTACACTGATTACATTGACGATCTGACATCTCTTGTTCACAAGGGTATCGTCAATATGAGCAGAATTGATGATGCTGTGAGGCGTATCCTTCGAGTCAAATTTACGATGGGCCTGTTTGAGAACCCATTAGCTGATCTTAGCTTTGCAGATCAGCTTGGAAAGAAGGTTAGTAAGTTGATAATATGTTGTATATTACTTCCACATTTTGCACACTACTTTCTCAAATCTCAAGTTACATAGTGATAAAAACACAGTTTTCGTGGATAACTAGGTTAGGTTTCATGTTAGAGGAACTTAGTAACTACCTTCAATTTATACAGGAGCACAGGGAATTGGCTAGAGAAGCTGTCAGGAAATCACTTGTTCTCTTAAAAAATGGGAATTCTCCCAATCAGCAATTTTTACCTCTCCCAAAGAAAGCTAGAAGGATCCTTGTAGCTGGAAGTCATGCTAGTAATTTGGGCTACCAGTGTGGAGGATGGTCAATTCAATGGATGGGGGGCAGTGGCGATATCACGACCGGTATGTGCATTTGGTATACATTTGATTCTTAGTCTTGAAGCTATTTAGTTATCAGGGGAACTGTTTTTGTGAGTACTGAGCATTCTTTTTCTGATTCTATCTGCTTATGGGATACACTTAATTGCCAAGTTAAATTGTCAGTATTCATTGTAGTTATTTTACATACAGCTATGTATCTTTTATCTCTAAATATCATGGGTGGAAACATCATATACATGTTAGAAGATAGTATTCCCAGCTGCAAATGTTACAAGCAAAGATGAGCATATTCACACTTTAGAGTTCAAGAAGCATCATGTCGAAACAAACCCTTCATTTCCGGCTTTTAGATCAGAAACAGACACAACATCTTCTTTAGTTTCCATGAATGATTGGCAGATATTCACACATCACAATTTACCTAGATAGCGTGCATACTTTCCAAAACAGTGATGACTGATGAGAGTGGAGCTCATAATAATTGAAATACCTAAAGCAGCAACCTCTGCTGTATTTTTCATTGTAGTGACTAAATATCCTCTACAGGGACGACAATTCTTGATGCCATAAACTCCACTGTTGCTGACTCAACGCCTGTCGTTTACTCTGAGAATCCTGACGACAGTTTCATGAAGCATAATGACTTCTCATTCGCTATTGTTGTTGTTGGCGAGGCACCTTATTCTGAAACAGTAGGTGACAGCACTGACCTCACTATACTAGACCCTGGTCCAGACACGATCAGAACTGTGTGCTCTGCAGTTAAATGTGCGGTGGTTATCGTCTCTGGCCGTCCTGTTGTGATTGAACCATATGTTCCACTGATGGAAGCGCTTGTTGCTGCTTGGCTTCCTGGCACTGAAGGTCAGGGTGTTGCCGATGTACTTTTTGGGGACTATGGGTTCACTGGAAAGCTCCCCCGTACCTGGTTCAAGTCTGTGGACCAGCTGCCCATGAATGTGGGAGACCCACACTATGATCCTCTCTATCCTTATGGCTTTGGTTTGACAATAAATTCATCATTGCCAGGGTAAGCAACTAAGCATCTTGATGTAGTTTGAAAACAGTAAGACCAGTTTGAACTATTGCTTTTGTTTTGAAACCAGAAGGTTTGTCTTTCCTGATTCTCACTTAGTGTTGCGTCTTGTTTTCAGGTTTTCTGGTGTTGACAGTCTGGGAGATGCTAAGCAAAGGGTGATATATGTTTTGCTGTGCTGTCTGCTGTCATTGGTACTGATCAATGATTTAGTCGTAGGTGTACTTCAATACCCACCTGCTGTTTTGTAGTCTTTGTATGAACGGTGATTATTTCTTATAACAGCTTAACGGGAGGTTTTGCCTTGTTGGATGATACCTCTGCTAATTAAATGTGCATTGCCGACCATCAATGAATCTATTATTTCATCAAATTATCCTTTGTTCTTGTTTTCTTTCCCCCACCTAGGGCAAGTAGATACATCAAGCGGGTATATACAAGGTCAAATAATCAACCTGTGAAAAATCAGTACAATTGCCGTTCGAAAACAATACTCATGCAGCAAGTTACAGCTCTGTTGGAAACATGGCCGGCTAGTCCCTAAAGTCATAGAGATCAGGTTCTAAAGCATACCACGCGCACAGCAACGACTCCGACTTCTGTCCATCCAATAATCTCACCTTGCAGTTCACCAACTTCTGAGGGAAGTCACCAGCGGCGCGGCGGCTGACCCTGCTATCAAAGACTCCCACCTCGACGTCGAGCTCCAGCGCTCCCGACCGCCGCCACTCCGCCGCCATGCGGTCCCGAAGCCGCTCCGGCAGGCCCACCCCGTCGCCCCTGGCCTCCACCTCCACGTCAATGCCCCGGCGCTCCCCCTCGCAGTCCCACGGCGCCGCGCGGCCCCAGGCGAGCGCCACGCCCGCGTACGCCACGACCACGTCGGCGCGGTCGGCGCACGTGGCGTTCATCCGGAGCGTGACGCCGAACGCCGGCGAGACCACGCGGCCGGGCCGGGCCGGGTCGATGCCGCCGTGGCCGGCGAGGCCGACGGCGAAGGACGGGGTGCTGAGGGTCAGCGAGGTGTAGACGCTGAAGCCGATCAACAGCGCAATGAACACGAGGAGCGGCGGTAGTACCCATGGGGCATACGTGCGGTCGTCCTCGCTCAGGCGTGACCACCAGCCGGGTGCCGTGTAGCCCCACACCGGCGGCACCTCGTCGTCTCGCGGGTCGGCGAAGATGTCGTAGTAGTCGGACAGCCGCGCCGCCGCCTCCAGGTCGACGCCGAGACCCATGCCAACTGCTCGATCCGTGTGCCCGGTCGTGAACACACGATTGGTACACCGACGGAATTCTCAATCAATTTGTTCAGGGATAGACACGGATAGTAAGCTAGGAGCCTAGGACACAAGAGAAACAGCTAGTTTGTATATCTCACGAGTCACAAACCGTGCGCTATTGTGAAACGTGATTTGATCCGTAATTCCGTTTGCAAACTCTCTCTCTCTCTCTCTCGTCACAAACCGTGCGCTATTGTGAAACGTGATTTGATCCGTAATTCCGTTTGCAAACTAACTCTCTCTCTCTCTCTACTACTGCGTGTAAACGGCCATGTTCACCGAAGCCGGGTGCCGTCGACTTGTCGGTCTCCTCCTCAATCTCGACGACGCATCCATGGACATGGTGGACGACGGCGTCACGCTCCGCGCCAGGAACCGCGACGTGTGGCGCCACTGCTTCAAGCCCGGCGGCAGCGCCGTGGTGGCGTACGCGGGCGTGCCCCTTGCGCGCGCCGACCTGCCGGGTTCTGCGTTCCGGGGATGGGCGTCGCGACACGGTGCGCTTCGTGGCACGCGGCGGCGGGCTCGGGATGCCCGGCGCGCTGTACGAGAGCATGGAGGCACAGCGCGGGAGGATCGTTGGGTCCCGCACAACGTGGTGGGCTGGTCGCCCGTGCTCTACTGGTGCGACGTGATGCTGGACGGGCACCCGCCGACGGGCCGTCACGGTGTACGGCGTTCCTCACGGGGTTGAAGTAGGTACGAGACAGTCCCTGATTCAGTCGTGATGATGTGTATCGACTCCCCGTCGTCCATCGAGTAAATATTAAATGATCCATGTGTGTCCAATTGTGCCTGTTTTGTTTAGCAAAGCCGCTCGTGCTGGTGCTTTTAGTTTTTGACGGTGTTGTGAAGTCGATCGCCTGAATGCACTTAGCCGCGCAGCCAATGCAAATGTTATGAGTGGGTAATTCAGCATGACGTGCGTCGCCGCATATAGCTAAGTACGCAGCAGCCAAAAGCAAAATAACTTATCACTCAAAAACCGACAATTACATTAGCATTAGCGAGTTCATCGTGTGCTTATTGACATAAGGGACCAAGAGACGGTAACATCCATTGTACAGAAGCCAACATCAAGAATGTGACGGCTTGCACCGGCCTTCTTTGGCTTGAAAACTTCCTTCCTGTCCAAGACAGTTTCACCAAGTCGCCAGTGCCTTCGCACAAACCTCCAGCTCTCCAATAGTTTCAACCGATACAACGCATCGTGAGAGCTCGATACTACCATCACGAGCAACATGGACCCTATCATTCCCAGAATCAAACAGGATGACTTCTGCGCTGCCTATGCTGGCTGTGCGGGCAGCGAATTGGCCACGGAAACCATCTGGCCATGACCCCCTCTTGACTCGCACTTCAATGGTTGCCTCCACCGAAAAAAACAATAGAGGCAACACGAGGCATGCACAGCAGAAAAGATGCCATAAAATTATTAGTTTGATGCATTATTGAAAAACAAAAAACAGCATATAACCATGCATTTACCATTCATGGATCGAGGTGTTTAGCATATTTGTTCGCCTAGCAAACAAGGTAAAATATTCTGACAGAACTCAGAAGATAGCACTAGAAACTATCAGCCACAAATTAAATTCATATCGCATTTGTTTACAACCAGATTCAAGGGAGGGGAGTAAGCCAGAGTCAGGTAGAAAACTTCCTACCTACAGGAGGCTCCCTACATACCTAACACGTCATGCATGTGCTCCCTATATTATACGTAACCCCCGTCTTTTTTGCTTTTTGACCCCTTTTGCGAAAGAATCTCACAAATGGACCTCTGACGGAAAGATTTGTAAAAATAGGACCCTGACCTCGGCGCCAAAGATCACGGCGCCGAGGTAATATGTCTCAGCGCCGTGACCTTTGGCGCCGAGGTCCATCGCGATGGCGTTCTAAATTGCTGATATGGCACTCGATCTCGGCGCCAAAATCCCTTGCGCCGAGCTCGGCGCCAAAATCCATGGCGCCAAGCTCGGCTGACCAGTGGCTTGCTCACTCGATGGACACGACCGTCGTGGTCCTCGCTGTAGCTAGCGTGTTTTCAGTAGGCGAGCAGGGTACAGCTTGACTAGTGACACACATGTGTTCCCTTCCGTCCGTTCGGTCTCGTCGCCATCATGCATATTAAATAAAGTTGTGCAGGGTACAGGCTAGCAGCACCCACACACGGATAGCTAGCTTGGAGGCACGCACGCTAGCTGCTAGCAGCTATGACCCTGTTATGTTAGATGTTTCGCGAAATTTTTTTCGAATATGTCGGGCACACATTTGAAGTATTAAATATAGACTAATTACAAAACTAATTACAGATTATGTCAGTAAATCCCAAGACGAACCTAATGAGTCTAATTAGTCCGTCATTAGCACATGTTTACTGTAGCAATTTATTGTCTAATCATGACCTAACTAGGCTCATTAGATTCGTCTCGCGAAGTACACTCCATCCATATAATGGGTTATTTTTTTACTACATTTAATATGCCATGCATGTGAGGGAACATACTCGAAAAAAATTTCGCGAAACATCTAAACAGGGCCATGCTAGCCGCGTACGCATGCGTTGAATAAAGAGCTAGCAAGCTGGCTCTAGCTCGGGATGGGCACCCACGCACGGTGTGACAGGAGACAAGACATGTCGCCCCAGCTGACCAGCAGCTCGGCGCCGTAGATCTCGGCGCCGATCTTGGCGCCATAGATCTTGGCGTCGAGATTTGCTGTCACATAGGCACTAATTGCGCCACGTCTACTGATTTGGGAAGATTTGGGAATAGACCTCGGCGCCAAAGGTCACGGCGCTGAGACATATTACCTCGGCGCCGTGATCTTTGGTGCCGAGGTCAGGGTCTATTTTGCAAATCTTTCCGCAAAGGGTCATTTGTGAGATTCTTTCGTAAAAAGGCCAAAAAGCAAAAAAGACGGATGTAACCCCAAACGTGAGAAAGTACCTAGTTCAATCAAATAAGCAGCAGTTTGATTAACAAATAGTATCTCTTATTATCAAGACCGACAAACATATGACCAAATTGAAGAGATCACAAATTGATATAAGCACAAAGTGTAAATTCTAAAAAAGCACTAAAAATGGATCGCTATGTAAAACACACTCCTCCTCATACCAAAACGAATTAAATTATAAGACAATTTAGTGCAGAAGAACTACCGGTGTAGAGACGGCATGGTGATGAACTTTAAGCATGCTGGCGTGGTAATGACAACACTTTGGGAGGACAGTAAAGTTGGTGAAAAATCGTGATTACTTCATATTGAGATTTGGCAGTGGTATTACTTCAAAGCAAGAAGCAACGATCAAAGCAGTGAATGACTAGTCAATAATACAAACCTCTCGAGTAAGTATTTGGCAGCTTTCTCTTGGGCGGTAAAATATCATATTGAGATTGTGATCAATTGTATCGCGTACGGCAACCCTGCCAAACACATGGAGCGGCCACTGTAAACCTCCCCTTATCCTTGCAACTTTGATAGAAAAGATCTGCAGGGTGGTGTGTGACGAAGGATACGGATGCGGCCCAGGCTTCTTGTACGTGAAACGCTTGTTTGGGATCCTTGCTGCAAGAAGATTTAAACTAAGTTAAGCTGCAACAAGTAGAATTATACTAAGGAGCTCCAGCAGCGACAAGCATAAATAAAAAGGCATGTCATTTTTCATTTATTTTAATCGCTAATAACATATAAAGGGAACAACTCTGGACAAACTTAGAACCTATCTCATCATTGCCAAATTCAAATGAGGCAAAGGGGCTAAATTAAACATCAGTCCCCAGGATCTAGCAAATACAGTGCAGGGATAGGTGTGGGCGATGGATGCAAGTTGAGGCTGTCAATTGGATTCCCCCCATCCAATTGAAGGTACGAAATCAAAGATACGAGTCCTTTCGATCGATTGGTTCGGAGAGTAAACAATGCAACTCACTGGTGTCATCGAAGTGACCGCAGTAGGAGGAATATCACTCGTTCCAGGTATCCCTGAAACAGCTAGCCTGGGCGGCGTAGAAGGTGTCCCCCTCCTCTTCTTCCGATTCTGAATCCTCCTCCGCTGCTGCCAAGGCTTCCACGTCGTCGGCCATCGGCGATCGATTGGATCCCGCCGCCGCCTCTCGATCCGTGCCCAGTCGTCGACAGGATCGGTGCAGGAATCAAAAGTGTCAGCAGCAGAGTATCTCACGCGAACCGTGCGCTATCGTGAAACGTGCATGATATATATCGATCCTGAGCCGAACCGCTAGCAGTAGTACGAGTTGAAACCGGTGCCCGATCCGGGGGTATCCTTATTCTTCACGAACATGATATTCTTTTGCAAAATTTGCTTTATATATATAGCTCTATCTATAAACGGCCGTGTTCGCCACCGATCTCTGAACGCATCCATGGACGGCATCGTCGTCTCGGGTCAGAACTGGTGGACACGTTTCCTGCGAAGGCATCCTCGCCTCGATGCGGCGCTGATCGCGGCGACCGTGGTGCTCTTCGTGCTCCTGCTCTTCTGGCTGCTCTTCTACACCCCGCCCGAGTTCTCCGCGGCCGTGTCGAGATCCGAGGGCCTGGACCCGAGCCGCCGCGCGGCGGGGTCGCCCACGTTCGCCGTCACGCTCCGCGCCAGGAACCGCGACGTGTGGCGGCACTGCTTCAAGCCCGGCGGCAACGGCAGCGCCGTGGTGGCGTATGCGGGCGTCCCGCTCGCGGGCGCCGACCTGCCCGGGTTCTGTGTGCCGGCGATGAGCGTCGCGACGGTGCGCTTCGTCGCCCGCGGCGGCGGGCTCGGGATTCCCGACGTGCTGTACGAGAGCATGGAGGCCCAGCGCGGCGGGAGGCGGGAGCGCGTGGCGCTGACGCTGCGCGTGAGGTTGGAGGAGGACTTCGTGGTGCCGCACAATTTGCCCAAGCCGCCCATGCTGCTCTGGTGCGAGGCGATGCTGGACGGGCACCCGGCAAACGCTCCTTGCGCGGCTTTCGGTATGGCGAAAGGGTAAAAGGACCAAAAGTCCAAAACCCTCTTGTTTATACACAGTCGAGCGACCTTACAGAGAATGATGAAAAGGAAGATAGTTTGCCCCAAGATTCTTATTGAAAATATCTTGATATAGATTCACTTGTTTGTCCTTGTAGTAAAGTTGGCCAGTGCTATTTGTTTTTCGATTGATCATGTCAAAGTCCTCGCCTCAAGGGCAACGTGATTTGGAGTTGCTCCTGCTGTTGTATCTCCATCGACTTCCACAAACTCTAGCAAAGTTAGCGGGGGGGGTGCGCCGGTGCCCACAGAGGTGGCGCGCGTGTCTCGACGGCGGTGCCCACGGCCCAGCGGCGTAGGCGCCCCATAGTTGGGCTGCGTGGGCCGGTGGTGTCATGGCCTGGCTGCGCGCCCACAGGCTTCGACGCCGCGACGCCCAGGTCTGCCCCTATCATTCTTGGGTCCGTGCGGTGGTGCGTTGGCGGTGCCATGGTGGCGTTGCTGGTTGCGGTTTGCTCTGCTGCACGCCAACGACGTCACAGTGGCGTGGTTGGCTGACCAAGTAGAGGCGTGCCTACAGTTGTGATGAGTTGAGTAGGCCTGGTTGATGTCTCACATCAACTCGTCCCAATCCAATCGCCCGTCATTTGTTGAGCTGAGTAGGCCTGGTTGATGTCTCAATCCAACCGGCTGAGGTTGTTGTGTGGTTACCTTGTGTTCGAACAATTTGGTGCATGTTGGCGTTCCAATTGAACTCATCGTTTTTCATTCTAGTCTACGAACCAAAGCTGTTTGGGGTTTCTACCCCTCGAGTTGTACAGCTGTCGGACCATGGTTGTGAGGGATGGTAGTATTATCTCCCTAGTTGTATGATCTACGAATTGAAGTTGTATACTTTTTAGCCCGTTTTTATGTATAAACTGGGTCAATTCTCTTTTTTTTTCTAATAAAAATTCGGGAAAGCATGAGCTTTCACCGTCGGTTTCAAAATTAGTTAGTCAGGGTGTTGGGTTATAGTTCAGAATTTTAAAATTTATACGGCTTCCGAGATGTAGAGGGAGGTCGTCGGCTTGGCTCAGTAGGGTGGCACAGGACGACCAGGCTATATGGGCCTATGGGGCGTGTTGCTTGTGTTTGAGGCAGCCAGCTAATTGAGTGGCCGTTCCAAAAAAAAAATGTCATTTACGTGTATACTATTAAAAAAGTTGGTTACTTATGTATCATTAAAAAGTTTACGGACACTTGTGTACCATCGTGCGAACTTTTTACCTGTGTGCCATTTTGAATGGAAGAAGGCCCAACAGAGGTGAAAAGGACGATTTTGCCCTTATGTGGGGCCCACTTATCATCCCTCGCCTCTCTTCTCCCTCTCCTACCCGCACCTCCCACCCTCCCTCTCTCCTGGCCGCTGCTCCCTCCTTCCTCCCTGCGCCCGCCACCGCTCGCCGGCGGCCATGTGCACCTCCACTCCTCCCTCGTGCGGCGGTGGCCCGAATCGAATCGTGGCAGCGTCTCCTCGGTTCCTTAGATGGCATGGCTCGCGGTGGCCGGCGGCGCGGCTCCTGTGCCGGCGGCGGGTGGCCGCCGCTCGATTTGACCGGCCTGACCCGCCACGTCGTGCTGCTCCGCAAAGCACCCACCAGATCCCGTCGC
Organism: Urochloa ruziziensis; assembly: GCA_015476505.1. Taxonomy (NCBI): domain Eukaryota; kingdom Viridiplantae; phylum Streptophyta; class Magnoliopsida; order Poales; family Poaceae; genus Urochloa; species Urochloa ruziziensis. Next base: position 51,883,427 of record CM027122.1, on the reverse strand, counting down.
GCCGCTGTCCCTACTGCGCCATGCTGCTCCGCCCCCACCTGACCCCGCCGCGCCGCCGCCTTGCGCTCGTTCGTCACGCCGCCGGCAGCCCGCCGACGTTCACCGCCCGCGCTCACTCGTGGCGCGACCACCCCCGCCCGATTCGCCGGCCTGCCGAGCTCCAGCTGCCGCCCATGGGACGCGTCGCCGCCGCCGGCCGGTCGCGGACACCGAAGCCACCACCGCTGGGTAGGAACTCGACGCGCGACGGCCTGGTCTGCGCACTTTGCGGTCACGCCCTAGGTCCGGCGGCGATGTCGAGCGGGGTTAAAAAAACCGTTTCAAACCGGTCCGTAGCTAAATAGGGTCGGTTACTGCTCAAAATCGACCCTACCAAACCGCTCCTACTGGTTAACCGGCTGGTTTGACCGGTTTACCGTACCGGTTAGCCGCTCCAAAAAAACAAAAAAAAACCGCAGGAAAAAAACCCTGATGTCGAGAGATGGTTCGAGAGAGGAAAATGAGTAACGAGATGGAGATGGACGAGGTGCGTTATGGACTTTTCCCTTAGTGGGTCCTACATGTGGTGGTTAAATTTTAACAGATGGCACATGTAAAAGTAAGCCCACGCGATGGTACACAGGTGTATGCGGACTTTTTAAGTGGCACACGGATAACGACCAACTTTTTTAATGGTATACACAAAGGACTAAAATAACTAATTGAGTGGCCATACAACCGACAGGGAATTAGGAAAACTCGAACCGTCTGGTAGTGTGAGGGCGCCGTGGAGTGGTGGAGAGCAAAATCGGCACCGCGGAGTGGGGTGGCGGCAAATGTGAGGAACTTGTGGTAGTCATTAGTCGGTGAAGATGAGATATAAGGAGGGTTCAGAACTTCAGATACAGAGGTCGTTATGGGCTGTGGGCCTGTGGTGATGATAGTAGAGTGACAATGTTACGGTTCGATCAACCTTTTATATAAATGGACAGAATGATTTGGACCGCAGATTCAAGCACCTGTCCAAGACTCAGCTTAAGACAACCAGACTATTGCCACGGCGCACAGGGCCGAGGCACAGGCGCACCTCCCCGTGCCTCCACCGGACGCCTGTACAATCATGCTGTTTATCTGCACAATTCTATATAGAAGGAAAAGGAGCTCGGAAGAAGGACTTCAGTTAAATGGTTTCCGCACGATAAGCAAACAGTAGGTTCTCGATCATCGTGCAGCATATCAACTGTTGGCTGCTGCAAAACCATGAGTCAATCTAGCTACCCAGTCCTAAACCATACCAAGGCTACAAAAGGGCAAGTAAGGGTTGGAACATGTCAATACCCAAAGCATGGGCCAGTGACGCTGGCAGTAGAAGTGAACTAAACACAACATATACCGTTCTTTCCTCATTATCTTCCAGACCGTCGGCGACACAACTCTGGAATAAGAAACAATATGAGATGTCATGCAGTGGGCAGAAAGAAGACCTATTTAGGGCTCGTTCGCTTTCGTTGGAACGGTTCCACCCGGATTGAGATGAATATAGTACAAACTTTATGATACTTGCAATGAGAGACCGGGATTTAATCCAGGTGAAGAACCAATTTACCCATGATAGGGACAAGAAGAGACCGGGAATTAATCCACTAGTCAAGAGGTGGGGAACCAATCCAGGTCTTTTGTTGTCCATATCATGAGTAAATTGGTTCTTCACCTGGAATAAATCCCGGTCTCTCATTGTAAGTATCATAAAGTTTGTACTATATTGATCTCAATCCGGGTGGAACCATTCCAATGAAACCGAACGAGCCCTTAGTCTCAGGCCACATTCATGCAGTACAAAACTGAACAAGTCTGGTACCATTAAAGTAAAATGAATCATAGTGATGTTTACTTTTCAGGTTTTCGGCTTACTAAAGTGCCCAATTGCTAGGTTGGAACATTGTTTAACTCAAGAAAAATGCCAGGTGTTTGGCCTTATGCCATACAGAGATTCTTTTTTTTCTTTGTTATGTTGGATGCTACCCATTCTAGCTACATTTCCCGCGGTCATTTTAAAAATTATGTTGCTGCTGCATGTCTTACTCATGATTTCGTTGGATGTATAACCTACGTAATAGACAACAAGTGCCTTTGGTTGTAGGAAGGGCTGCTAGGATCTGTTTCAAGAGCTGATCCACTTCTCTTTTTTTATTTTATTGATAAGGCCAAAGTTCACCCGGTATATCCATTAATGATTTGGTTGTAAATAATACTTTATTTAGATCTGACTGAATAAGGACTCATATTGAATGAATATATGTCGGCATTGTTTATGGTAACTTTATAAGGTAGCCTTTTTTTGCCGATATGAGAACTAGGTTGCAACAGATTGGTTGATCTAAGGGCAGTCATGTCTAAGGGAGCATATGAAGATAGCTATATTAACTGCTGCAATTAGATGATGGTTTCAACACTTAGTGCTGGTTAGGGCAAGATCAATGCTTTGGTATTAGAATATGGGAAAACAATGTTTATGAAACAATCACCTTTGCCCATGCAGTCCTCCTGTGCGACTCAATCTCCTTCATACCATCTATAAACCACCATGTCACATCCTCTTAATTCAGCACTAAAATGCTAGGTATTTGGCACCAAACAACCTGAAACAGCCAGTTTTTGAACTCAAGAAAAATGCTAGATATTTGGCATTGTACATTTGTACAGACGTTATGATTTTTTTTCCTGGTTGCTACCCAATCTAGCTAATTTGGTGAAGCATCAGTAGCTAATAGGCTCTTACATGTACACAAGACCAAATTTTATAATTTGTTGCATGCTCATAAAGAAGAAGAAAACACCACACATTACTGCCTATTGACTCTAGGAAAACCCAGGTGGCAGCAAGCTTAGCACGGTGTATCCTTTGATGGTGTCTTTAAATGACAGATCTGGTTACGTATGGACCAGTGATTAAATAATATACATACGTGTAGCACTAAAGAAGCTAACTTTACATGCAATTATCCTTTTGTCAACATGAGAATTAGGTTGCAATATATTAATCTAAGGGAATAAAAAGGTAGATTCTCTAATCATTTCTGGATCAGTTTTTAGTATTTGCTGCAGAAGTTTATATGATGGGTTCAACATCAAACTGAAAGCTTGGGAACAAATAGAAGAGAGGGTATGGGTCTAGACGGCTTACATAATGGAGAAATCTCAAATGAGAAACTCTTGTAATCTGACCAAAATATGGTTGATCTTATCTCGTGATGGTAAACCCAATATGAATATTACATCGAGCAATCTGGATAATCCACCGATGAGAGTAGCAACCTGAACGATGAAGAATAAATTCACTTATGTGCTCTAAAATCACTCTTTAATATACCATTTGATTTGTTCTTACTACCTTGTATGCTGAAATTTCAGATAATTTTGGCAGTGGAATGAATGGCAATAGACAACCACCGATAGTTCCCAGAATAGCAACTATCCAGGAGGATTTCTCAAATTTTAGAAAGCCTGCCTGCTCCACCAAATTCAAGTCACTCCAAGGTTGTAATAGATTACAATGAAATAAAGCCATATGGAAATTACCAAACCTGACAGCTGAAGCGTAAAATGCCCATAAAGAGAGTGATAAGAATATGAATCAGGCCGAGCACAATTTCAGACCAAGTGGGAAACTTGCATAGCGTTACTGCAACAGCTACCGCATAGAGGCAACCAAAAATGACACCACAAATCCGAATATCCTACACAATAAGTCAGCTTGTTTCATCGAACATTTGCAAAAAAAAAAAATGAAAGTCATTATATCAGGTTAATTAGGTAACGTACCTTTGTGAATGGAAAGCTTCGATATAGTAGCACTACAAGCCCAATGCAAAAAATCAATGTGATCCCCAAACCTGTGACCTTCATTGACAAGCACCAGGGATCTTTCTCCAATTTTGTTACATACAATAGGGCATTTATGGTGTGGAAGAGTAAAGCCAGAAACCAGAGCGCGAATCTCCTCGCTCTACCGAAACGAGACATCTGCAGTATTGGGGCAGATGGCAATAACAGGGCTGCTGCTAAACCATCTGCTGCTTCCCTCCTCCGTGTCAATGTCCGAAGGCCAACACTAAGAGATTAAACATTATTTCCATAGTTAAGAAATGTACGCAAAATGAATAATCTAACAATAAGGGACGATGGTGTTGAAATATGGGAAAAACAAGAGTAGCATTCCTGTTGATACCTCTTTCAATTATGTTTCTCATTTTGCTAGTATATATAAAACTAGCAAACTAAATTTGAAATCCATATGGCTAGCACCGATGAAATAGCATCCATGATAATAAAAGCACATCCATAGTAATAAAATCACATGGTGTACTAGAAGTTAAACGGTAATCCAGCAAAGCCAAGATATGTTGATATTCTGCTCAATCTTTCCATAAGGCAACAATCCATTTGAGGTATAGCACACTATATATAAACACATCCCAGAAAACCATATGTGGAGACATTCTGCTGAGTCCAATCCTTCTCACCGTAAAACAAAAGGTAAACAATTAGAATTGAAATTTTACTCAGCTTCACGATTGGTAATCAAAAGTAAAGTTACTTTGGAACCTAAACAAATACTTACAAAGCTGAAGCGGCAATGAGAACTCCTAGAATAGATCCTGGATAAAGTTTTTTAAAATGTGTTAATTTGTTAGTATGCAACCCATCATATAATTAGTGTTTAAACTTGTTGTACTTACCAACACCATCAGATACTCTTTTGGCAATTCCCATTTTGTCCTCCTTCAAGAAACACAGAGAAACAAATTAGTTTAGTTAAATATCAATTATCTTAGAAAAAAACAGAAACATATAACAACACATAAGCAAGTCAAGTCGCATCATGCTTATACTAAACCAAAGGAATGCCAGTGTGCCAAAATAGCTGAGTATTATGATTGATTCAACAAAAATGACCACATTTTAAACAAAAATTGTGCCTACCAGGGAAGAGATAATCACAAACTGAACAAAGCACCTACTGTATGTCAGTCAAAAAATCATATTACAACAAAACTGTTAAGATTTTCTGTGAGTATTGAGAGCTTTGGATCCCCCATGGCACAGGGTAGCTCAGAAATAATTCAAGTGCATGAGCCATATCGCATACCAAATCAAAGGACACAAGGCACACACTTGGTTAGAGTTCTTGCAGTCTCTTGTCACCATTTATAAAAAAGTTGCAAAAAAAATGTTATACAAAAATAAAGTACATCCATCCATCATGTTAAACTGCAAATGGATTGATGGTGCAGTTGCTGGCTGCTTGATGGTTGTAATCCAATAAGTCCAGGAGAAGCTTCAGCTGCACTGGTTCACCAAATGTAATGACAACTAAACCAAGAACAATGTCACTATTTGTTCAGACAAACTATATCAAACTAACAAACTTGTCAGTCCAATTCAGACATGAAATCAACACGGTTGCATCTACCTATCCTAAACCAAATTACGATTGATGCATTCTTGATTCCCTATCCTTAGTAGTTGATATTTAGCTAAAAAAATTGACTGTTACCAAGTTGGAAAAAAAAACAATAACTAGATAGGACTTGGAAATGGTTATGAGGCAATGTCAAATTCATATACTTATTTTCTGACATACATGATCATCTTCCATATTTCAATGTTGTTAATTGAAACGTTACTTGCAACCTGACAAAATCTTGATTGTTAGCGTATATAGGTATATTAGGCAACTCCGGATATTGTTAGTTTAGGATTGATGTAATCCCGGGATAACCTTCCTTATCTCTAGGAGAGGCTACTTGCCCTCCAAGCCATGTACCCTCATATATAACGCCCAAGGGGCTCAATGCAATACAATCCCACGCATTATACACCAATCTTACATTGATGTTTCTAATTGAAACTACTTAGCAGTGTGACAACGCCCAAACATATACAGAACATGAAGGCTTACAGAATACAGACACGAGAACCTGCAAAACAGTTGCTACTACAAACCTCCAGAAAAATCATGACGAAGTACAGCAAGAGTTCATATTGCACATGTACGACAGTGAAATGGCCAAGCGGGCTATGAAACTTTGTTGGCAAAATGGCAAGGTTGTTACACTGTAGTAATAAAATGTAAAAGAGGTCATTGTGCTGCTAACACTACGGGGAAACCTGAAGTTGCCGAGTGTTTAAAGTTTGCCGAATGTAAGTTCCCTCTCTGCGCGAGGCACCAAGTGAAGTGGTGATCCACCGGATGACAAGATATAGAAACAGGTTCAACTAAATGGTTACTAAAGGCTAAAGCCTAGTTAGCAGCTTCTGGCTAGATGGTTGCTAACTGCATATGCACATGAGCACTGAGAGAACAGGGGTACATAATCATGGAAATGCATTTGCCCCCCCATGTCACTGTCAGTGCTATTTTTAACCAGCTGAATGCTCATTCGAGCCTTACAATTTTTTTTGCATCTGCCTTACCAACTAAAAAGGACAAGCTAAGCTGTTTCATCATAGCAATTTAGCAACTACTGATGGTTGCTTGTAAAACAACACCTTCATTTCAGGGGAAAATAAAACATTCAACGGCTACTGGGTCATAATGTGGCTGTTCCCTGATATAGTCTGCGTGCTATGATCACTTGTGGTCGTGGCTCAACTACAGAAACATGGTATTCATGCGATAGCATAAGATTGGATGGATTTCAAGTCAATCTAGGCAACTACATTTTCAGAATTTGTTGTTCAAAATTTAAGATCCGTATCTATGCGCTGAAAGCCTGAAACTCAACCATAGGAACACAAATGTTTTCCCGTTCCTCAATCATGATCCAAGTTAGACTGCCAAATTAAAAAGAAAATCAACAGGTTGAAGGCAACATCCAACACAAGGGCAAATACGAGCAATGATGGGAAAAAGTACTAGCGTAGGGTTAGGGAGGGAGGCGGGTAGGGTTGGGCCGTTGGGGTGGGCAGCGGAGCGAAGGGGCAGCGGGCAGAGCCAACTCACCTTGTAGAGCTCGGACGCCTCTAGCGACGGAGGGGAGCGCGGGAGGTAGGCGGAGCTTGAGCGGCGGTGGGGAAGGAGGATGAATCTTCGGGCCGCCGGGAAGAGCACAAGCGCGGAGGATCTGGGACCTGGCGATGATCGAGAGGGGCTGTGGACCGCCGGGAGGGAGGAGACCCTGCTCGCCAAAATCAGGGTCACGGGGAAGACGAGGAGGAGCAGGGGGGAGGGGATGCGGCGGGTACTCACCGCCGGTAAGGTCGGACGCAGCCGGGGGAGCGCGCGGTCACGCCGAACAGGGAGGTGCGCCGGGCCGCGCGCCGCGGGCCGCCGCGGCGCCGCCTGCGCGGGAATGAGGTCGGTGGGTTCGAGAGTTTCGTCAGGGAAGGGAAGCAGATCGTTTATATGCGGGCCAGCACCCCACCGTTGATGCTGCTTCTTTCTCTCCATCGTCGTCGTCACTCGTCAGGAAAATACGGCCCGTTTGGCACTGAACGTTCGACTTCTGATATGATAATGTGTAATAAGAGAAAATACAATAAAACAAATTGCAAGTAGGCTGGTGCATGCAAACAAAGCTTGCTTGAGGTCCAAACCTCGTACTTTTTTTCTAGACAGCGGCGAAAAATATCCTGCCAAAAAACGTGTTCGTGGTTAGTACAACTTAATTAAAAATGTGAGGCACATCATAAAAGAGTTAGACTTCAAGATGCCAACACCCGACTAAAATATAACTAGTAGTTACTACCTCAATTCTAAATTATAAGTCGTTTTAGCATTATTAGGTTCATAATCTTTGTTACGCATCTAAATAAACACTATGTCTAGATTCGTAGCCAAATCTATAAACCTAAAAAGAAAAAACGACCTACAATTTGAAACGGAAGAAGTAGTAAATGCACACCCATAGTCGGTAAAAATGTGCTTTCACGGATGCTAATTGACGTTGCTCGTGTTCCTCGTCATTTTGTGCCAAGGACCAAATTAAAACCGGTCTAGTGTCTGTCCTGAAAAATAATAATTAAAAGTGAAACTTTGTCAAAATGCATTAGTACGGATTATCAAAACCTCCTCTTGACTTTCTTCCTTTTGTGTTGTTTCTTGGAGTATATTACTAGAAAACATAACTTCTAATGATATGTAAAGCAGTACGTCTCGAACAATTTTTTGTGTGAATGCAATTTTATTTTGATATGTTTTAGACACGAATTCAATCAAACACTTATAAATGTTAAAACTCAAAGTTCAGAACAATGAGCTCGTTTTCCTAATCATGAAGACCATCGCATGAAAGAGACTCGCCATAAACTCTGTCGCGACAGAGTTTATCACTCCAAAGCCAACAATTACATTAGCGAGTTCATATGCTTAACTGTGGGACCATCCTTCGGACGTCCTTGAATCACCTGTATCAGTCCCTGAATCAGTACGCTGATACAAGTTTTACACAGGATTAGAATCGGAAGCAATAAAAGCGCAGCAAATAAAGAACAGCTACCTTCGCTTTAGCGGAGAGCGGCATTATGACCCATTCCGTGAGGGGGATGGGCCGGAGTGCCCTACATGTCCATGTACCTGTCACAGTTGAAAGCAAGGCTGAGTACACCTATGATTGGTACTCAGCAAATCCTGTGTAAAATTATAATGCATGCAAGGGAGTGAGGTTATCCTTTGGTGGAAATGTAAAGTAAAGTTATGGTTATAAACAGGGGGTGGGAAAGGAGGATTAATTAGTTGTTTGGTCCTGAAGAGGAATTCTCATCCCTGCCAGTCCCCATATTTTAGTTCCATCCCTGGAGACCGTCAGGGTCCTCCTGGGCCGGCTTATGCCTCGCTCCTTTGGGCCTCTGCCCATCTCACCTTCTCATATTTTATAACAAGTGAATTCTAATCAACGGGGGCTTTGACTATATGGGCTCAAACCTTGAGCCACGGCTATCCGGATAAGTTGATTAACTCTGCAGAGCTTGTACCCTATGCCATACGGTCGGTCAACACATACCTCCGCGAAAGGCAGTGCTGACCTACGAGACCCTTACCCGCCGGTGTCTGTCTTCAGACAGCGTTTCCAAGGTCCAGCCACAGATAGTATTGGGGGCTAAGCAGGAGCTACTAATCATCCGCCTCGCGGATATCGACCGGGTCTCTGAGCTCATAAATTAGGGCCGGCGCCCTTCAGGGTCTCCGACCCTGTACTCTAGTAAACCCGTGCCGCCCATTCCCAGCCCTCTGTCTGGGGCTGACTCCAGTACATCTGTTCCCGACTTGGTGCGTGCACGACTAGGCACCAGGCGCTATCTAGTTCGCCGGTCGGCACTCTGCACCAATCCTATGGCTCCTTGGGATGGATTGGCTAGGATCTACTAGCGGGGTGTGGGTCAAGGCCTCACATTACAGGTCATTCCCGAAGGCTATATTTTTTTTTGGCCCGTATGGCGGTACTGGCATTAGAAAGACTCTCCCGTGAACCGATCCTTGTGCGACCAGAGCAAGCCTTTGAGACAGGATTCTCTGCCGAGGCTGCCTCCTTACTCGCAAGTCCATCATTAGATTAAAACTCCAATATTCTCTCTCTCACCTCTCGAAAACTCTTCAAAATAACAAAGTGTCAGAAAGTTCCTAAGAATCTACTTCTAAATAACACTCGGTCATTGATAGATCGTGACCGGGTTATTAATAGGATATTGGGCTAGAAATGGCTCTAAATCAAGGGGAGGTGGAATATAGAGGGGTTTTTCTTAAGATTTAATAAAATATGCAGTCCGTTAATGCGTACGTATGCTCGATGCTGACCAGGCGTGGCTTCTGGGCCTTCGGGAGCTCTGGCATCTCGATCGGGGCCTGGTCACACCATCGACCTAACGATAAATAAATAAGGAGAATAACATTCAGTTTAACAATACATCAATCAATTCCTATAGAATAGAAATAAAGGATAAAAATAGATATCAAGAGATAATCCATTAATTACGGTAAATAATTAAGGGATTCAAAGGAACGGAATTTCCGGGAAATTGATAAGTAATTTCTCCAGAAATGATTGAATGGTCGGGGAATTATATGGATTTCGAGGAGATAATTCCCGGATGACGGTGGCTTCTAAGGAAGGTTTGGATTAGGGGGTTTAGGGATTGTTGGACAACTAAGCAATATTCTCAGAATAAATAATGAATTTGGTGTTAAGAAATATCCTAAATAGTTTAGATGGCTCTAATAGGTTTATAACTATTTCTAGTATTTTTGGAGAATTGTGGGGAATTTTTGGAGTGGAGGAAGTGCTCTAAATAAAGGTTGTGTACACTTACCGGGTGTACCTAGCATTTTCTGGAGGGGGCTGGAGCCTGGGGTCCGGCGGTGCACTGTTCCGTGCGCCGGGTTTGCGGGCGCGGTGGGCCACGCGTCCTGCGCGTCTCCGGTCCACGCGTGTGGGGGGGGGGGGGGGGGGAAGGCCGCGCGCGACGGCGAAGCTGACGCCGTCCGTCCTGGGCCCGCTTGTCGGCGAGAGCTGGCGGGGGCGACGTCGAGCGCGAGGGTGACGCCGTCTCCTGGTGTGTGGGTCCCACCTCGCGCTTGTAAGAGAGGGCGGGGGACGACGTCATGACCGGGTGAACGACGCCATCCCATACCGTTTCGCCGAGAGAGGCCGGGCGGCGCCGCCGTGCGCGTCATGCGCCGCCGGGAGGGCTCGCCGGAGCAGCACCGTAACGGCGTTTCGGAACTCGCCGGCGGCCCTGCGGCCTATACAAGGAGGAAGAGGGGAACGATGCGAGCTCCCTTGTGCCCAACCGGAGGGAGGAGAGGGTACAGAACGGCGTGGCAGTGGTAGGGGCGAATGGGAGCTCGGGTTGAGCTCGGTGAGGCCCAAAAGGGGGCCTGGGGTGCCTTTTATAGGCTGGGGCGGCGCGGCGCCGCGTGCCCACGCGCGGGATGAGGATGCGGCCGGGGAGGGCTCGAGCGCGCCCGGATGCCGGCGTCTGTGTGCCCCGCCACGGCGCGCCCCACGGCCGCCGCCGCCCAGCCGTGGCCGCGCTCCAGCAGCTCCCCGGCGCTGACGGCCTCCGTGGCGATGGCGTAGACGGCGTTGCCGAAGTAGCGGTGGCGGCAGCTGCGGGCGGAGCCGCGGGCGGTTGTTGATGGCGGCGCGGCACATGGTGGTCTGCTCGGCCGGCAGGAGGCGCGCCCGGGTCACGCAGCGCCACAGCAGCGAGCTCAGCGCCTGGAACCTCGTCACGGCTGCGGCGCCGGCCTCGTCCCCGGCCGCCAGGAGCTCCTGCCGCGCGCGCTCCTTGAGCGCCGCCAGGGACTCGGGCGAGAAGTGGAGCATTCTTTCGCGCAGCGGCGGCGGGGACAGGCCGCGCTCGATCAGGCCATCCAGGGAGGGGAACGGGAGCACCAGAGGCCGGCCGTCGGGCGACCAGCGCTCCAGCAGCGGGGGCTGGAGCCGATGCTTGTCGCCGCCGCGGCAGATGCCCGCCCAGGCGTTGAGCAAGTCCCATAAGGCTGTGCCGTCGGAGAGCGCGTGGTTGTAGGCGAAGCCGACGAAGACGCCGTCGGCGAGCTCGGTGACCTGGACGGTGAAGAGGGGCAGGTGGTGCCCGTCGTGGTTGACGGCGCCGTCGAGGGGGAAAAAGGACTGCACGAGGCGCGGGACGTCGGCGTCGGGGGGGAAGGCGTCGGCGGACCCACACGCCCTCCGCGACGGCGTGGAGGATGTCCACGCCCTGCCCGCCGCAGTCGATGCACACGGAGCAGCCGCCGTCGGCAACCTGCTGGGTGGTGGCGAAGCGGCCGGCGACGGGGTAGTAGTGCTCGAGCGCCTTGGCGAGCGCGGCCTCGAGGCGGTCCACGAGGCCGGCGGTGGTCGACGAGGCGGGCGGCGGCGGGTAGAGGAGGCCCTTCTGGATGTAGTCGGCGGAGAGGAAGGAGACGTCCCAGGTGGTGAGGGGGATGAGCTCGCGGGGGCGGGGAGGCGGCGCCACCGTCCGCCGGGAGACCAAGCGCACCACCACCGAATCATCCGAATTGCTTCCCATTTCTGTGCTAAGCAATTTGCCCAATTTGCCCAATTTCCCAGGTACGGACGGAGTACTACTCTTAGGATTAGGATTAGTACTCACTCTCTCTTACTTTTATAGCAGAGATCGAGCAGAGCAAGACGCGAGAGGCACCGTAGTTGGTAGGCAATGGAAAGTTAACAAAAGAGGTCGAAATGGACGTCAAATTTGGAAATCCTTGAGATCTAGGGAAACCTCCTGGAAATCCCCATATCTTTGAAATTTACGATTATGCAGTCAAATTGTAATCTAATCTCGACAAGACAAAGCTAAGTTACCATCGAAATTCTCTGCTTAATCTTTCGGCACGTGCTTGATTTTGGTTCAACCATTACCCTGTTGGCCGCCTGTTGCTGTTAAATTGGCCTCCTAATCATGCTAGCTCGTCGCGGCTTTGACTTGATCCGGCCAAATTTTGCTGCTTGCATGGGGAGTGTTACCTTTATCTTTGTTTGGTGGCCACATTAATTACTAGTATGTTTGCTCCTCTACATCACATCTTCAGCTTTATTACATGTTCAAACTTTGACTTGATTCGATTACCTTAGATTTGTTTGACTCAACGGAAATGGCCTTGTCACGACCCTCTCTATGTCCGTCACACATGACATCATTTCCTGCCTGCCCGACCCCTGCCCAGGCTAGTAGTATTTGGCTTCCTGGGATACAGTACGTGCCAACTCGATCTATGGCAACATATGCATCTATATATTTCACTCATCATCTTTTACACTCACTTTTCAAAGAACAAAAATCATATTTATTTTCCACTCACTTTTCACAGAACAAAAATCATATTTATTTTCCACTCACTTTTCACAGAACAAAAATCATATTTATTTCCCACTCACTTTTCACAGAACAAAAATCATATTTATTTTCCACTCACTTTTCTCAAAACAAAAATCATATTTATTTTCCACTCACTTTTCAGAAAAACAAAAAACATCTTTTCCACTCGTGTGAAGCTAGGGTTTATTTATGCATGTACTGAATGGACAACAAACAGCTTCCAACAAGGAGAAAGAGTTCCAAACTTGAAAAATAAACTAATTAATCGTTGGCCTCAAATCTGCAAAATATTATTTACAGACAAGGCCCTTGCCTTTTGTTATATGACGGAACATGAATAATTCCAAAAATAATGATGCCCTTGGCACCAATTTGCGCCTCTCTCTCTCTCTCTGTTTTTTTTTTGGTTTTAGAACTACAAGAGGAAAAGCAAAAAAAAAAGCTAATATTTTGTAACAATAAAGAAATTATAACATTCCTTTTTGAGAAAACAATACCTAAGGGGAACTAGGTAACTCTGTAGTTGAAGCGGGGGAGGACTTGACACCGCAGCTCCTGCTGACTGAGCCTACTCACGTACAATTTCCCTTTTCGCCTTAATTATGAGCAAACCGTAGCACTGCAAGATAACAACATACAAATGAAAATGGTTAATAAGGTGCATGCAGTTGTGTGGAGTGGACCAACGTGCAGTGCACACCTGTTGAAGAATAAGCGTCAATCTGAATGTAGAGATTAAGCAGTGAAAATCACAAGTTCAAAGTTGTAGTCACAGCTATATATATATATGGAGGGTTGAGCTTGGATGTGTTCTTTTTGTCTAATCCTCTTTTTATGAAAGCCTTTCTTGTGTATCATCTGCATATATCAACTGATTGTCTCTCTCTTTTCTGTAGACGGGTCATCTTGGATGGGAGTTATCTCATTCCGGGTATCATGAGAAGTAGAAGCCTTTGCAAATCGGCCTTTGACTCGCTTTCTCGTGTCGGCTCTGGCCTTGCGGGAAGCATACATGATCTGCTTGCAGAATCTGCAACAAATGTCCATGAAAGGATGATGCATGGTCATCGAGACCTACCTAGCAAAAATTGACGATAGACGTAGGAAAATTAAACATGCATATATCACAAGACAAAGACCTTCTGTTCTTCTTCTTCTCGTTGTATCTGAGCTTGGCCCTCTCCCTCTCCTCCCGCTTCTTGGCTATGGCGCTTGCATCCTGCTGATCCTGGAAACCTAACGGCATGGGATAGAAAGGAAAGCCAGCTGTGTCATTGTTACTGTGCCAGGGTTGCACAAGAGGAGGTTGAGATTGCTGCTGACACGGCGACGACGAGAGATCATCATGGCAGTCCGCTAACATCCTCTCAAGTTTGGCGGTTTCTACAGCGACATCCCAGCCTTGTATCAGCAGCTGACCATCGCCACCTCCATCGCCATCTAAAAGGTGCGGCAACTTGTCGGCCAGCCAGGCCTCCAAGTCCTCTTGGGCCTGCGGTGCCTCGGCGGAGATGAGACGCACCAGCTCGGCGGGAGCGGGGCAGCCGGTGTACTGGTTGACGCTGGTGCGGGCGCCGGCGGGAGCGACACGGCCGGCGCACCCGGCGCAGAGCGTGAAGCCGCCGGCGTCGTCGCGCACAGCGGCGGGCGCGGCACGGCAGGCGTCGCAGAGCGGGACGCGCGGGTGGAGCCCGGCGGCGGCGGTGGCCCCGTGCAGGGCGGCGTCGCAGTGGAGGCAGAGCCTGGCGTCGCAGAGCAGGCAGAAGACGATGGCGTCACCCGCGGCGCACGAGTGGCAGGCGCAGAGCGGCGGACCCATGGCGAACGGCAAAAATGGCGGTTACGTCTGTTAATCAGTTGTGCCGGACTGGACTGAGATCGCGCGGTAGCCGATCCCGACGATGCCGCCGGCCGATCCATCCATCCTGTTAATTAGGCTCTTGTTATTTGTTCACAGCTGCTGCACATCATAGATTCAAGTCATCCTCAATCGTCAAGGTCGTGGATTTGGATCAAGTAGAATGAGCTCATTCCCAAGACTACAAACTACGCGTTGCATCTGTGGCCTTGTGCTATAAATCCCTCTTTGTATGTTATATGACATAAAATGCACGGAACATATCAAGGATTCTCAATGCTTTCGACACTGACGGGGTGGGGCATTCCAGCATACAACCAAAGCCTCGGCAGGTTATGGATAATGTGTGACATGTACATCATGCTCAGAGAGCGCCAGGCTACAACAGTGTGTTAATCTCGACACATGTTTCAGTTCTCAGAGGTTAGCAATTTACAGCAACACCTGGTGACATTGGTGATGGCACTAATTTACAGTGAGGCTAAAATGAATAACTAATGCCTTCGGTAATCAGGTCACCCTATCTGTTTCAAGCAGTCAGCTCTTAACTGTCAGTCTTGTGCATCTGCTGCTCTCACTCGTCATCAGACAAGCATACCACATCTATACCACAACCATTTGTAGCAGGGGCCGTTGCCCTAGGCGGATCGCCACTCGACCCAAGATTGGCTGTAAGCCATGCATCCTGCGATAATGATCCGGAATCTGACAGCTGCATGCCTGTGGTTATGGAAGGCGTTGCCGTATTCGAGCATGGCGGTGCTGCCACTTGTAAAGCTGGGTTTGGAGCTGGTGGCACACGTTGCGCCTGGTGACTAGTATGTGAGCTTGAGGGCAATGAGGTTGCTGGGAGGGCTGAGTGTAAACTTGACATGCCTGAGGTTGCCCCAGGTCCCATGCGTGAATCTGATGGGGATGAATTTGCCGCCAGCACTGGCTGTGTCCTAGGGGACGTTGCCTCCACCCTAGCTGTACCAAGCTGCTGCTGATTTGGCATGGAATTTGCCCGTGGCGACTTGAACTGGAGATGAGGAGCAGGTGCGCGAGGAGCCAATTCACTCTGAACTCCATAGCTCCCACGCGGTGGAGGCATGCGACCACGGGTCGCTGATGTTGCCCTGAAAAGATTGCCAGGTATCATGGGGGGAGGTTGGACCACTTGTGCGGATGGCATTGACGAGTGGGACAACTGCGACAGTGACGATGATAGTTGTCCCATCTGTGGTGCTTGGACTCTAAGCCTCAGCACTGGTGGTCGACAAGCTGATGTCAAGGCAATTGCAGATGCTGGGGGTCCCACCACTGAAGGCCTCATTGGTACTTGCTGAGAAGTCTGCGGTGTCTGACGTATTGGAGGGGTATGGGCTCTTGCTGCAGCTGAAAGAAATAAATGGATGTTAATGACAAAATTCTGAGAAACAGCTATATTAGCAAGCTTTGAGGCCCATCTTTTCGTTGATTCTTTCAGTAAGTACATATTCAGAATGATTAGCAAGATGTTGAGCATTGCATGCAGTTTTTTTTGGGTGCATTCTATCTCGATTCAGAGATCTACTGCAACTCTGAATGCAAATCTCGGAAAGGAGAAATTTTAATGACATGGGATTTTTATCACTGTTTCATATACCAAACACTAATCATGTTGAAAACATTAACTCAAAAGCACAAAGCATGAATGAATACACTCCGTACCTTGTGTTGCAGATGGTGATATGAATTTGGCCCGAAAATCCTCGGCCAGTGATTGGTTGCGGAGAACTTTCTCGTAAAAATCATCAAGCGTCTTCTTTTGCTGAAGATGGGTGGAGTCATGTTCTTCAATTAACAAATCATATTTCCGTTTTACCTTTTCTATTTCTTCGCTGCACTCCATCTGAAGTTGAGTTTTCTGTCCAAAGTGGAACTGATAAGGCATGGCGATATGGGAACTAGCATGAACAAATAAAGGTACACAAAGAAGGGGGGGGGAAGGGGGGGGGGGGTTTAAGAACCTTCTGTTCATGAGTTTTATTGACTGTGTCCACGTATAAGCTTAATCTGTGCAACTCATTTGTCAGCGGTTCAGCATCAATTGGCGGCTGATTAAACATCATTGATGCCAGTGGAAAGAGTTCTGCCGACTGCATGGGACCAGGTGACACCTCTGTCTGAAGACTTGATTGACTCTGATCAGGCTGTGTTCTTTCAAGCAGATTATTGGACACAGGAATTGATTGTTGCCTCTCAGATTGCAAAGGCTGATCTGATGCTACACCAGACAAGTCCGCTTGTTGTGATTCTCCTTGCGGAAGCTGTGATGACATTAAACTTTGTTGTGCATTCTGGGTCACAGATTGCAAAGGCTGATCTGATGCTACACCAGACAAGTCCGCTTGTTGTGATTCTCCTTGTGGAAGATGTGATGACACTAAACTTTGTTGTGCACACTGGGTCACAGGATTGTTTAGTATATCGACTTCTCCAGAAACTGGCAATGTGGCCTGCGTGGAACGAGCAGTCAAAGGTGGTGTGTCAAAGTGAGGTGGATCGGCAAAAACAGTATTCCTATTTTCGGCGTCAACTTCCACTGCAGTATCAACTACACTTTCACTTGTACCACCCTGTAGTGGCACGCCAACAGTACTCTCCTCAACATGTTCAGTACGTCTACGGTCACCACCTGAAGGTTTCTGATAGAATGGTACAGGTACATAATGAGTTATTCTGCATCATAAGCTCATGCAATAACAATGAAAATAAGGATTCTAGACAATGATGTTATATATAAGTGCGAGACATCACAAGAAAACAAACAAAAGGAAGTAGTGAAATACCTTAGTTCAAAAAGGAACACAATGTGCTAAGCAGCAACCCTCATGCAACGGAAAAAGCAGGATATTCACTTGTAAAGTATATTTAAATAAATTGTGCAGAATCATTCAAGAGTGCTCCATATGGAAGGCAAAATAATACATACAGAGAAAAAGAAGTATATCCGCTAATAAAGTACATTCAAGTAAATGAGTTAGAAACACTTAGGACTGTTCTATACAAAAGGCGACATAATACATAAATTTCTAGCTCTTGATGCCTTGGGGAAACAGACTAACATGACTACGAGGTAAATATATTTAGGATTTTCTTTGCTACATGGAAAGAATAAAGAAAAAGGCAGGGTTTTTCTTTTTTGAGAGCCATGCACACTATAGGTTTTGGGTACTAGAAGGCGTACAGATATTTCTTACAGCTTGTTAGAGCAACTCCAACAGTCTAGCTAAAAATGGATGGCCAAAATCTTGATTTAGCTATTACAGTATGTAAAACAAAAAAACTACTAAAAAAGTGATAAAATCCAACAGCCTCTGTATGAGTAGCTAGTGAGGTAGGCCATCTAAATATAGAGAGCGAATGAGGTGGGATGAAGAGCCACTAAATTTGAAGAATCATATACAGAGTCTGTTGGAAACGTTTTTTATTTAATAATAGCTAAATTTAACTTTACAAAATGATTTGCCTAGTCTCTTGGAGATGCTCTTAGTGTCACAACAGATATGAACTTAACTGAGCAAACTACCAAAGGAAAAAAAAAAGCAGAGCTCGTGAAACTAGGACAAGGAGACCTCGAAAGGAAAAAAAAGTAACAGAGCTCATGAAAACTGAGACAATTTTCTATGCTAATAAAAACAATCAATTGTCACTTGGAAAATACTAAAAAGTATGCACTGTCAGCATTTTGCATGTGAATAAACGATGCAATACATGTGTAAACTGAATTCAGCTAAAGGTCTACTAACCAATGAATGAACAGCCAGAGATGCATCTCCTTGCGAGTCAATGCCATCTGAGACACCGCAGATCCCATTCACTGACAGACTGGCAACTTCAGATGCTGGACATTCAGTAAGAACTTTAGCAGGTCTATTATGTGCTTCTTCGATAACTTCAGATGCATTTACACTTCGAACCAATGTAATTTCCATTGCTGAATTATCATCCAAAGACAGTGGTGTCACAACAGCTGCATGAACATGGCAGCAAACAACAACTTCCCTAAAGTGACTAAATTCATCCATAGCAAATTCTGAATCTGGTAAAGGGATGTGTTGATCAAAATTATGATCTAATTGGCCAGATTTTGCTGCCTGAAGGATCTCCTCCTTCAACTGAGACTCCTTGGTCCAGGTAGCTGATTGCTGCATATCAAGCCTGTTACGTTGGCATTTGATGTGCTCTAAAAATGCATAAAGAAGCATAGTAAACCATTTAATTACTTGCTTTATTTCCCCATCCCTGTCCTCTTGAGCAATATGATTTTGACTTCTACGAAGATGTTCCACAACTAAACTGCATGCTTCTCTGAGTTTTGCCACATCCTTTTGCCTGTGCCTGTCTAAAAACAAGATCTCGTTTGAATGCTTAACCTGGATAGTTTCTCCTCTTAAGAAGAAAATATTATCAACTAATTTAATTCTTTTGTCCATTATTCTACTAAGAAGTTCATCCCTTGATAAACATCCCTCTCTACAGGTTCCTGGGTCAGATAGCAGCTCCTTCTCTCCAGTCCCAAAATCACCCGTAGCTTCTCCATGTGAACCAGTCTCAAAGTTACCATCAATTGAAGTTTCCTGGCTAGGGATTAACTCATCATTCCTCAGTTTAACTGAAGTCTCCTGTTCACAAGTTGATATGTTGCTCACTGAAGCCGTATGATTTTGCTTGCTCGTTTCGCCTTCACGGCGTGCAAACTTTTTCTTTAGGATCTTTAGCTTCCCATAGACATACTCAGCAAGGTCTTCAGTGCAGTCATAGTTTAAGTTTTTTACAGCAAGGGTAAGTGATTCTGTACGACTGATCTTATTCTTTAAAAGAGAAGCAGCACGCCAACACTGTAGAGAGCATTACAAAATCAATAGAATTTAGCAGCAAACATCTATAAAGTCAAAACAAAATAAAAGGTCCTTTATCTAACCAGAGCTATATTGAATGCATGCATAATGCCCTTTGGTTCTGGAATGATTTGGTGATTCTTCAAAGTATACTCAAGTAATTCCTCACATTTGGATTTCACATTCTCCTGCAAAATTTAATATGATCCATCCATTAAAGCAATCAGCTTAGACTGAAAAATGAGTACATGAAATAAAGTTATTTTCAGATTTTTCAGGATTTCACATAAACATTTAGGAAAAGGTCTTTGATTTGGTTGCATCTGTCATGGGACCACCAGCATCGCAGTGACAACAGCCAGCATCTACCATTGCTTTGTTTGGATTAGGCTTGCTTAGATCTTGTTCTACAGCTGGCTATATATATGGCTGACACATCTCTTAGTCAATCAGCTTTCATGATCTTACAAACTATTACTCTCCGTATCAACGTTAGAAGAGATAGCTCACTAGTCACTACTTATTGCTATAAAATAAACATCATCCTAAAAAATAGTTCGAATAAATCTTTTGTGCAACTTTCGCACACTAAAACTGTATATAATTTGACTAGCTATACAAAATTAGATCTGAAGTATACAGCAAAACAAGAACTATCACGGACGATACCGACATCAGTTTCATGCCAACACCAACATAGAGATGGAAACCATGTTCATAACATGATGCTAAATGAAAAATATGCTAAGATAAACTAGCTAGTACAAACTTTATTTTCCAGAAAGGCCAAACCTCAATTTCATTACTGAATAAGCAATGGAATTACAGAATTCAAGTGACGATTCGTCCCAGGACCAACTTGAGACTACGGTCACACAAACTAGCCAGTAGAGACTAGCAAACATTAATGGATCGAAGATGATAAATTAAGAATATAACCACATATGCTTAAGATAAACTAGCTAGTAGCAACTGTCAAACATTAATGGATTCCATATGATACATTAAATGACTCAGCTTTTCCAATCATAAAGAGCAAGATTTATCAAGAGCCAACTTGGCAAAGTAGCACGCATGGTTCAAAACTGAGAAATGTTAACCACCAAAAGCCAAAAGGAGTTTAAGTCGTGCTAATGTAATCAAACACCTGTGAGGTGTGTATGCTGTAAGGGTTCTCATCCGTTTTTTCTTCTCAATATAATGATACGCAGATCTCCTGCGCGTTCGAGACTAAACAAAGCCTAAAAGTGGTAAATTCTCCATTGTATTTTCTGTGGGTATAAATGGTTTTACACAGGATAAACAATTAATAGATAAAGCATAAATTCATATAGGGAGAAATAAAGTTAATCTGTTTAGCAGTACCGGCAGTTGAAGCAACTCATATAACTTTGACAGTTCTGGCTTGAGTTGAACATGTAGACCTTTCTGTGTGCCATGAAGATTGTTTCTCTCTACATAATGAACTGTATTAGCATAATGCAATATCCACAATTAGAAGACAGCAATTCTGTTACAGTTGTAATACCTAGTTCCTGCCATGTATCTCCAACTGATATTTGATGAGAACTTGATGGTGCATTGTTTCTAGACAATACAGTGTCCTTGTTTTTACCAGGTGGGACTTTTGGAGATGAATCCATAACTTCACCAATTCTTCTACGTTTTATTTTAGCTTCTTCAATTTCTTCGGTAGGTACTTCCAACTGTTCTTCTGTGTTCTTAGATTGTTCTTCAATGTTTTGCATCTTTCTACGGCTTCTTTGTGCTGGCTCAGATATGTACTGCCAACGAGGAGACCTCCCATGAAGTAAACTTGACCAATAGGCCCAGAACTTTGGCAGATCACCATCGACTGATGTGATTTCCTTCCTCTCACCTACTACGGCGGTATCTCTAGAATAGATAAATCCACGCAAATAAGCTCGTGATATGGCTGCATTGTCCATTTCGGCGTTGAGTTCAACCTTGTTGGGTAATTTGGTTGAGAACTCCGATGCTACTTTATCCACAAAAAGCTCATCAGCATCAGAGCCTTTACATGAGTAGCTAGGGTTCTGAAACTCCTCCAGTCTATTGAAAAGAAATGATGCACCCCAACTCAGCAGACAATGGCTCAGGCTAGGGGTTATATTCATATTGCTATCCAGAATATGATCATGCTTTGCAAGAATGAGAGCCTTTTCCTCCACTGTACAAGATGAATACAACCGAAAAATAGGCACACGTTCAGACGGTGACTCCATACTGATCCTCTGAATAGCTCTCAAGTCATTCACAGGATTCCAATCACTGCCATATATGATGATGGCATCAACAGATGATAGCTTAATGCTTGGACCACATGCACGACTATCAATCAGAAAAATAAATCGCCCCTTCCTTTTGTTGTTGAACATATCCATTGCTGCCTGTTTCTTTTGCAGTAGCAAACAGCGTTCAACACGTTCGTATGACTCGAAACCAAATCTTTGACGAATAAAGTCATCCAAAATGTCACCCATAGGGTTGCCAGACCCACCACCAGACTGCAACGTGAAATAGCATAAGATTGAATCAAAAGCTTTGTTAATACAATAACTAGAGATTACAAAGGCACCATAAGCGTACTTAATTGATTGTCAGAATAGCAAATCAGAGCAAATCAAAACAAATGACCAGAATACTCATTGTAGACATGTACTTCAAGAAGACCGATGCATGTTGGAAACTATTTAGTTCTCTTGCACTGCAAAGCACTTAACAGAACATTGTCAAGAACCTCCGTGATGTGGAGCTCTTGGATGCAGGTTGGTCCATAGCATAGCCAGAAATTTGCACCTTGGTATTCATTCTAAAAAAATTGTTCAATGAAATATGGTGTGAATTTTATTTAGGAGTTGGGCTTAATTTGACACTTGGGCAGTGGTGGTGGTCAGCAATTTCAATGTTGCCTCAGGAAGAGCAGAAAGGCCTAAATTATCTAATTATCTTAGTGGCTTGGGAGGTCTGAATGTTTTTGACGGTGTTAGGCCTTGTATTCAAGAGGTTCTCAGGGCCGTCCACACCGAAGGAGCTTTTGTTAAAGTCGCGGCCTTGGGCATTTAGGCCCCATAGGTCCTTGGTCAAGTTTCTAGTTTTTGTTGCGGCGCATCGGTTTTAGAGAGGGTGTTTGTTTGTGTCGCTCTGGTTTAGTGTACTCGTACTCGTTTTTTCTACCTTAATGAAATAACACGCAGCTCTCCTGCGTAGTTCGAGAAAAATATTTGACACTTGGACTGGAGGGATGCCGGCTTGAGCTCAGCTGGATTGGTGGTGGGAGGCAGACTTGGTTGTGCTAATACATCAATACGTGTTTGTTTACAGAAATCATTGGTATTCACATGAATACAAGTGCATACCCCTGCCTACGCCTATGAGGTCGGTGTTAAATCGGAACATCACCAATGCCTTTTTTGTTATTCTTGATTTTGTAACTGATGCGAGTCAGATAACTAATAGGTATCTGTTAGTGTATATAGCCCATGTAGGGTATTGGCCCATCTAGAGGCCCATGTACTCATGTATATTACCCACCCTTCTAGGGTTTGAGAATAGACTGTTCAATTCAGCATCTAGCATGGTATCACGCTAGGTTCCTCCTCTTCCACTGCAGCCGCCGCCGCCCCCTGATCCATGGCCGGCCGGCCGCCGCCGCCGCCGGGATTCCCGGCGCTCTCTTCCTTTCCCCCCCTCTCCCCTTCTTCCTCAGCTCGGGCCCCTCCCAATCCCGCCGCCGCTGTCCCCTGGGCTGCTGTTGCCGCCGCGCCGCCGCCTCTGGCGCGGGCGCGCTCCTCTGGCGCGGCTGCGGGCGGCGGAGGCCTGGCCGCTGCCGATGCGGGCGCGGAAGATCCCGCCGCCGCCGGCGCGGGCGCGGGAGATCCCGCCGCCGCCGGCGCGGGCGCATTCCCGCCGCCGCCGGTCCCGTCCCTGCCCTTCCCGTCCGCCGCCGCCGTCGCCGCCGCCGTGGCGGCTGGGCTGGGCATGCCCGCCGCCCCTGGAGCGCGCGCTGGGCCGCCTCCAGCCCTCCAGCCGCCGCCCCCTGCCTCCCAGACGCCGCCCCCTGCCCCCCAGTCGCCGCCCCCTGCTCCAGGGGCGCCTGCGGCCCAGATCCGGCCCTTGGGCCTGGGTATGGGCCTGGGTGCGGGCCAGGGCGCGGATCTGGGTGCGGGCCTGGGCTTGGGCGGCCCAGCTCACCAGGAGACCACCGTCGGAGCCATGTCCGCCGAGGCCGCTCTCGCGTCTGCCCTCCGTGCGGCAAAGACCGAGGCCGCGGCTGCTGAGGAGCGAGTGCGTGCCGCCGCTCTCGCTTGGGAGCGCGAGCGCACCGCAGCGGATGCACTCGCTCGCCAGATCGCGGAGACGGAGCACTTCCTCCTAGCCACCACCGGCAAGCAGCCTGCCGCTCTCGCCACCGACGCGGGCGCCTCCTCCTCCCACCAGGCACTGCCCACCGGCTCTACTTCCCGCTACGACGCGACCGACCCGATGGTCGCCCAGCTGCACCTCCAGGCGGCCGGGATCCAGAACATCCGGGCCTTGGTCACTGTCGTCCTCGACCCCACGTCCACCTCCTACGGGCGCTGGCGGGACCAGGTCCTCCTCGCTCTCCGCCGCTACGCCTTGGACGACCACGTCCTCGTCGACACCCCTCCCGAGGCTCGGACCGAGGCCTGGGCTCGCCTGGACAGTGTCGCCATGTCCTGGATCTTTGGGACGATCTCCCTAGAGCTCCAGGACGTGGCCCACACCACCGGGGGCACGGCGCGCGAGGCTTGGCTTGCTGTCGAGGGGCAGTTCCTCGGCAATGCCGAGCACCGGGCACTCCGGATCGACGCCAGGTTCCGCACCTTCACGCAGGGGGACCTCTCCGTCAGCGAGTACTGCCGGAAGATGAAGGGCATGGCTGACGATCTTCGCAACCTCGACTGCCCGGTGAGCGACCGGAACCTGGTACTCCATGTCCTGCGGGGGCTCAACGACAACTACGCCCTCCTGCGGACATGGATTCCACGTCAGCGGCCCTTCCCCACGTTCAAGGAGGTGTGGGAGGACCTCGCTCTCGACGAGATCTCCCGCGGCCTCACTCCTGATGCGTCCTCCTCGTCCACCTCTACCGCGCTCGTCACCGCTCCACCAGCTTCACCAGCTCCGCCTGCCACCCCACCTGCCACCTCGCTTCTTGGTGCTCCTCCCCCCGGGCCAAGCGGGGGTGGTGGAGGCCGTGGCGGGCGCCGTCGCCGTGGTGGGCGTGGTGGGGGCCGTGGTGGTGGTGGTGGGGGAGGGGGTCGTGCTGGTGGCGCACCACCGGCTTCCTCTCCTCAGACGGCTCCGGCAGCGACACCCTGGCCATCCTTCGCCCACCCATGGTCAGGGCGCATCTCCATGTGGCCCTTCTCGGCTCCGGGGGGGGTGGCTCGTCCTCCTACAGCCATGTTCACCGCCCCTCCGCAGCCGGGCCTGACTACTTGGGGTCCACCTGCTACGCCATACCCACCCACCTGGACGCCACCCGCTCAGTCCTACCAGGCTCCTACTTGGGCTGGGGGTTGGGATGCCGCCTCTCTGGCTCAGTCCTTCAGCACCATGGGGCTGACACCGCCAGTCAGTGCCGACTGGATTGCTGACTCGGGTGCTTCGTTCCACACCACGCCGGACGCTGGTATTCTTTCTTCCGTTTACCCACCTCACCCTTCCTACCCCTCTTCTATCATGGTTGGGAATGGGTCCTGTCTTCCGGTCACATCTGTGGGCAACGCTTCCGGATCTTTTCGTCTTCCTAATGTTCTTGTTGCACCACAAATGGTTCATAATCTTCTTTCTATTCGCCAATTTACTTCTGACAACTCTTGTACAGTTGAATTTGACTCTCTTGGTCTTACTGTGAAGGATCTGGCTACCCGACGTCCTCTTCTCCGGTGTGACAGCTCGGGTCCCCTTTACACTCTTCGCCTTCCGTCTTCTGCTGCTTCATCTGCGTCCACTACCTCACCGGCTTTCGTCATGGCTCCTTCTTCTACTACCTGGCACCGTCGACTTGGTCATCCCGGCCGCGACATTTTGACTCAGCTTAGTCGTAGTGCAGCTGTCCCTTGTACTAGGACTACTGATGAGCACCTCTGTCATGCTTGCCAGATAGGTCGTCATGTTCGACTTCCTTTTTCTTCTTCTTCTTCACATGCGAGTCATGCTTTTGATCTCATTCACTGTGATTTGTGGACCTCACCTGTTCTCAGTATTTCTGGCTATAAATACTATCTGGTGATTGTGGATGATTTTTCTCACTACTCTTGGACTTTTCCTTTACGTGCCAAGTCTGAGACTTTTCCCACCCTCTTCCACTTCTTTGCCTGGGTTTCCACTGCAGTTTGGTCTCACTGTCAAGGCTGTTCAGTGCGACAATGGTCGTGAGTTCGATAACAGCACCTCCCGGGACTTCTTCTTATCTCGGGGCGTTCAGCTGCGCATGTCTTGTCCGTACACTTCTCCTCAGAACGGCAAGGCTGAGCGTATGATTCGGACCACGAACGATGTCGTGCGCACACTTCTCCTCCAGGCCTCTCTCCCAGCCCGCTTCTGGGCCGAGGCTCTACACATTGCTACCTACCTCCTTGACCGCCTACCTTCCACTGCGTGTCCTGCCCCCACTCCTCACCACGCTCTCTTTGGCACCCCTCCCCGGTATGACCATCTTCGTGTCTTCGGGTGTGCGTGCTATCCAAACACCTCCGCCACTTCTCCACATAAGTTGGCTCCTCGTTCCACCCGTTGTGTGTTTCTTGGGTACTCCCCAGACCACAAGGGGTATCGCTGCTTTGACCTCACCTCCCGTCGTGTTCTTATCTCCCGACATGTTGTGTTTGACGAGTCGGATTTCCCCTACTCCAGCTCTCCCACACCGACTCCTGATCCAGAGTTGGATTCCATGTTTTCGACTGACCCGGTGGTTCAGCCACCTATCTCTGTATATCCTTTTTCTGCAGGTTTCCCTGGTGCACCGACACCACTTCCGGTGCCTTTTGTCGCGCCACACGCGGGCCCGGCGCCCCCTCCCGCGCCACGCGCGGCCCCGGTGCCCCCTCCCGCGCCACGCGCGGCCCCGGCGCCCCCTCCCGCGCCACGCGCGGCCCCGGCGCCCTCTCCCGCGCCACGCGCGGCCCCGTCGCCCCCTCCCGCGCCACGCGCGGCCCCGTCGCCCCCTCCCACGCCACGCGCGGCCCCGGCGCCCCCTCCCGCGCGCTTCGCGCAGCCTCTTCGAGTCTACAGTCGACGAGCGGTGCAGGCTCAGCGGCCGTTGCCCCAGCCCCCATCTCCGCCTCCTCCACCGGACCCGCCGGACCCGGCTCGGGCCCTTGCGCGTCTGGATCCGGTAGTCTATCACCCGCCTGTCATTCATCGGGATCCTGGTCACTCTCATCCCATGGTGACACGGCGGGCTGCGGGCGTTCTTCGATCTGCGGCTCTCTCCGCCTCCGGGGGAGAGCCGGGGATCTCTCCGGTACCCTCCTCTGTCCGTGAGGCTCTTGCTGACCCTCACTGGCGCCAGGCGATGGAGGAGGAGTACGCGGCCCTTCTTGCCAACCAGACGTGGGACCTTGTGCCGCGTCCGTCTGGTTGCAATGTGGTCACCGGCAAGTGGATCTGGACGCATAAGCGTCGGGCTGATGGTTCCTTGGATCGCTACAAGGCTCGCTGGGTTCTCCGGGGATTCACACAGCGGCCTGGTGTTGACTATGATGAGACTTTCAGTCCTGTGGTGAAGCCTGCGACAGTTCGCACTGTTCTCTCCATTGCCCTGTCTCAGTCTTGGCCCGTACATCAGCTGGATGTGAAGAATGCTTTTTTACATGGCACCTTGACAGAGACAGTATACTGCAGCCAGCCAGCAGGTTTTGTGGACTCCAGTCGTCCGGATCTTGTCTGTCGCCTCAACAAGTCACTGTATGGGCTGAAGCAGGCGCCACGGGCTTGGTACTCTCGCTTCACCTCGTTTGTTGTCTCGTTGGGGTTCACTGAGTGCAAGTCTGACACTTCACTGTTTGTCTACCGCCGTGGCTCTGAGACTGCTTATCTGTTACTCTACGTTGATGACATCATCTTGGTTGCTTCTAGTCAGACTCTACTTCAGCGCATCATTCAGTCTTTACAGCAGGAGTTTGCGATGAAGGACCTTGGTAAGCTCCATCACTTTCTGGGTGTCACTGTTGAGCCTCGCTCCTCTGGTCTCTTCCTTCATCAGCGTCAGTATGCACTTGAGATTCTGGAGCGAGCTGGGATGACTGATTGCAAGCCTTGTTCCACACCGGTCGACACACAGGCCAAGCTTCCAGCTGCTGAGGGTGCCCCTGTTGCTGACCCGACTGCTTACCAGCGCATTGCTGGTGCGTTGCTTTACCTCACCTTCACCAGGCCGGACATCACATATGCAGTTCAGCAGGTTTGCCTTCATATGCATGATCCTCGGGAGCCCCACCTTGCCGCGCTGAAGCGACTTCTTCGCTACCTTCGTGGGACTGTTAACTACAGCCTGGCACTTCACCGCTCTCCTACCACCGAGCTCGTCGTTTACACAGATGCTGACTGGGCTGGCTGTCCTGACACTCGTCGCTCTACTTCCGGGTACGCCGTCTTCCTCGGCGGTAACCTCGTCTCCTGGTCGTCCAAGCGTCAGCCGGTCGTCTCCCGCTCCAGTGCCGAGGCGGAGTACCGGGCTGTTGCTAACGGCGTGGCAGAGGCATCTTGGTTGCGACAGCTCTTGGCGGAGCTTCACAGTCCGCTCGCCAAGAGCACACTTGTTTACTGCGACAATGTCAGTGCCGTGTACCTCTCGTCCAACCCGGTTCAGCATCAGCGGACGAAGCATGTGGAGATTGACCTGCACTTTGTCCGAGATCGGGTTGCCATTGGCCAGGTTCGGGTTCTACATGTCCCGACGACTTCACAGTTTGCGGACATCTTCACCAAAGGCCTTCCCTCTTCGACATTCTCCGAGTTCCGCTCCAGTCTCAACATCCTTAGTGGCTAGTTGTGACTGCGGGGGAGTGTTGTATGTTTGCTTTGTTTGCTTTGGTTTCTTGTCCAGTCTGGTACTTCGCTGCGCCGATAGTACAGACTGCGGGGGAGTGTTAGTGTATATAGCCCATGTAGGGTATTGGCCCATCTAGAGGCCCATGTACTTCATGTATATTACCCACCCTTCTAGGGTTTGAGAATAGACTGTTCAATTCAGCATCTAGCACAGACGTTATGATTTTTTTTCCTGGTTGCTACCCAATCTAGCTAATTTGGTGAAGCATCAGTAGCTAATAGGCTCTTACATGTACACAAGACCAAATTTTATAATTTGTTGCATGCTCATAAAGAAGAAGAAAACACCACACATTACTGCCTATTGACTCTAGGAAAACCCAGGTGGCAGCAAGCTTAGCACGGTGTATCCTTTGATGGTGTCTTTAAATGACAGATCTGGTTACGTATGGACCAGTGATTAAATAATATACATACGTGTAGCACTAAAGAAGCTAACTTTACATGCAATTATCCTTTTGTCAACATGAGAATTAGGTTGCAATATATTAATCTAAGGGAATAAAAAGGTAGATTCTCTAATCATTTCTGGATCAGTTTTTAGTATTTGCTGCAGAAGTTTATATGATGGGTTCAACATCAAACTGAAAGCTTGGGAACAAGATAGAAGAGAGGGTATGGGTCTAGATGGCTTACATAATGGAGAAATCTCAAATGAGAAACTCTTGTAATCTGACCAAAATATGGTTGATCTTATCTCGTGATGGTAAACCCAATATGAATATTACATCGAGCAATCTGGATAATCCACCGATGAGAGTAGCAACCTGAACGATGAAGAATAAATTCACTTATGTGCTCTAAAATCACTCTTTAATATACCATTTGATTTGTTCTTACTACCTTGTATGCTGAAATTTCAGATAATTTTGGCAGTGGAATGAATGGCAATAGACAACCACCGATAGTTCCCAGAATAGCAACTATCCAGGAGGATTTCTCAAATTTTAGAAAGCCTGCCTGCTCCACCAAATTCAAGTCACTCCAAGGTTGTAATAGATTACAATGAAATAAAGCCATATGGAAATTACCAAACCTGACAGCTGAAGCGTAAAATGCCCATAAAGAGAGTGATAAGAATATGAATCAGGCCGAGCACAATTTCAGACCAAGTGGGAAACTTGCATAGCGTTACTGCAACAGCTACCGCATAGAGGCAACCAAAAATGACACCACAAATCCGAATATCCTACACAATAAGTCAGCTTGTTTCATCGAACATTTGCCAAAAAAAAAAAAATGAAAGTCATTATATCAGGTTAATTAGGTAACGTACCTTTGTGAATGGAAAGCTTCGATATAGTAGCACTACAAGCCCAATGCAAAAAATCAATGTGATCCCCAAACCTGTGACCTTCATTGACAAGCACCAGGGATCTTTCTCCAATTTTGTTACATACAATAGGGCATTTATGGTGTGGAAGAGTAAAGCCAGAAACCAGAGCGCGAATCTCCTCGCTCTACCGAAACGAGACATCTGCAGTATTGGGGCAGATGGCAATAACAGGGCTGCTGCTAAACCATCTGCTGCTTCCCTCCTCCGTGTCAATGTCCGAAGGCCAACACTAAGAGATTAAACATTATTTCCATAGTTAAGAAATGTACGCAAAATGAATAATCTAACAATAAGGGACGATGGTGTTGAAATATGGGAAAAACAAGAGTAGCATTCCTGTTGATACCTCTTTCAATTATGTTTCTCATTTTGCTAGTATATATAAAACTAGCAAACTAAATTTGAAATCCATATGGCTAGCACCGATGAAATAGCATCCATGATAATAAAAGCACATCCATAGTAATAAAATCACATGGTGTACTAGAAGTTAAACGGTAATCCAGCAAAGCCAAGATATGTTGATATTCTGCTCAATCTTTCCATAAGGCAACAATCCATTTGAGGTATAGCACACTATATATAAACACATCCCAGAAAACCATATGTGGAGACATTCTGCTGAGTCCAATCCTTCTCACCGTAAAACAAAAGGTAAACAATTAGAATTGAAATTTTACTCAGCTTCACGATTGGTAATCAAAAGTAAAGTTACTTTGGAACCTAAACAAATACTTACAAAGCTGAAGCGGCAATGAGAACTCCTAGAATAGATCCTGGATAAAGTTTTTTAAAATGTGTTAATTTGTTAGTATGCAACCCATCATATAATTAGTGTTTAAACTTGTTGTACTTACCAACACCATCAGATACTCTTTTGGCAATTCCCATTTTGTCCTCCTTCAAGAAACACAGAGAAACAAATTCGTTTAGTTAAATATCAATTATCTTAGAAAAAAACAGAAACATATAACAACACATAAGCAAGTCAAGTCGCATCATGCTTATACTAAACCAAAGGAATGCCAGTGTGCCAAAATAGCTGAGTATTATGATTGATTCAACAAAAATGACCACATTTTAAACAAAAATTGTGCCTACCAGGGAAGAGATAATCACAAACTGAACAAAGCACCTACTGTATGTCAGTCAAAAAATCATATTACAACAAAACTGTTAAGATTTTCTGTGAGTATTGAGAGCTTTGGATCCCCCATGGCACAGGGTAGCTCAGAAATAATTCAAGTGCATGAGCCATATCGCATACCAAATCAAAGGACACAAGGCACACACTTGGTTAGAGTTCTTGCAGTCTCTTGTCACCATTTATAAAAAAGTTGCAAAAAAAATGTTATACAAAAATAAAGTACATCCATCCATCATGTTAAACTGCAAATGGATTGATGGTGCAGTTGCTGGCTGCTTGATGGTTGTAATCCAATAAGTCCAGGAGAAGCTTCAGCTGCACTGGTTCACCAAATGTAATGACAACTAAACCAAGAACAATGTCACTATTTGTTCAGACAAACTATATCAAACTAACAAACTTGTCAGTCCAATTCAGACATGAAATCAACACGGTTGCATCTACCTATCCTAAACCAAATTACGATTGATGCATTCTTGATTCCCTATCCTTAGTAGTTGATATTTAGCTAAAAAAATTGACTGTTACCAAGTTGGAAAAAAAACAATAACTAGATAGGACTTGGAAATGGTTATGAGGCAATGTCAAATTCATATACTTATTTTCTGACATACATGATCATCTTCCATATTTCAATGTTGTTAATTGAAACGTTACTTGCAACCTGACAAAATCTTGATTGTTAGCGTATATAGGTATATTAGGCAACTCCGGATATTGTTAGTTTAGGATTGATGTAATCCCGGGATAACCTTCCTTATCTCTAGGAGAGGCTACTTGCCCTCCAAGCCATGTACCCTCATATATAACGCCCAAGGGGCTTAATGCAATACAATCCCACGCATTATACACCAATCTTACATTGATGTTTCTAATTGAAACTACTTAGCAGTGTGACAACGCCCAAACATATACAGAACATGAAGGCTTACAGAATACAGACACGAGAACCTGCAAAACAGTTGCTACTACAAACCTCCAGAAAAATCATGACGAAGTACAGCAAGAGTTCATATTGCACATGTACGACAGTGAAATGGCCAAGCGGGCTATGAAACTTTGTTGGCAAAATGGCAAGGTTGTTACACTGTAGTAATAAAATGTAAAAGAGGTCATTGTGCTGCTAACACTACGGGGAAACCTGAAGTTGCCGAGTGTTTAAAGTTTGCCGAATGTAAGTTCCCTCTCTGCGCGAGGCACCAAGTGAAGTGGTGATCCACCGGATGACAAGATATAGAAACAGGTTCAACTAAATGGTTACTAAAGGCTAAAGCCTAGTTAGCAGCTTCTGGCTAGATGGTTGCTAACTGCATATGCACATGAGCACTGAGAGAACAGGGGTACATAATCATGGAAATGCATTTGCCCCCCCATGTCACTGTCAGTGCTATTTTTAACCAGCTGAATGCTCATTCGAGCCTTACAATTTTTTTTGCATCTGCCTTACCAACTAAAAAGGACAAGCTAAGCTGTTTCAGCATAGCAATTTAGCAACTACTGATGGTTGCTTGTAAAACAACACCTTCATTTCAGGGGAAAATAAAACATTCAACGGCTACTGGGTCATAATGTGGCTGTTCCCTGATATAGTCTGCGTGCTATGATCACTTGTGGTCGTGGCTCAACTACAGAAACATGGTATTCATGCGATAGCATAAGATTGGATGGATTTCAAGTCAATCTAGGCAACTACATTTTCAGAATTTGTTGTTCAAAATTTAAGATCCGTATCTATGCGCTGAAAGCCTGAAACTCAACCATAGGAACACAAATGTTTTCCCGTTCCTCAATCATGATCCAAGTTAGACTGCCAAATTAAAAAGAAAATCAACAGGTTGAAGGCAACATCCAACACAAGGGCAAATACGAGCAATGATGGGAAAAAGTACTAGCGTAGGGTTAGGGAGGGAGGCGGGTAGGGTTGGGCCGTTGGGGTGGGCAGCGGAGCGAAGGGGCAGCGGGCAGAGCCAACTCACCTTGTAGAGCTCGGACGCCTCTAGCGACGGAGGGGAGCGCGGGAGGTAGGCGGAGCTTGAGCGGCGGTGGGGAAGGAGGATGAATCTTCGGGCCGCCGGGAAGAGCACAAGCGCGGAGGATCTGGGACCTGGCGATGATCGAGAGGGGCTGTGGACCGCCGGGAGGGAGGAGACCCTGCTCGCCAAAATCAGGGTCACGGGGAAGACGAGGAGGAGCAGGGGGGAGGGGATGCGGCGGGTACTCACCGCCGGTAAGGTCGGACGCAGCCGGGGGAGCGCGCGGTCACGCCGAACAGGGAGGTGCGCCGGGCCGCGCGCCGCGGGCCGCCGCGGCGCCGCCTGCGCGGGAATGAGGTCGGTGGGTTCGAGAGTTTCGTCAGGGAAGGGAAGCAGATCGTTTATATGCGGGCCAGCACCCCACCGTTGATGCTGCTTCTTTCTCTCCATCGTCGTCGTCACTCGTCAGGAAAATACGGCCCGTTTGGCACTGAACGTTCGACTTCTGATATGATAATGTGTAATAAGAGAAAATACAATAAAACAAATTGCAAGTAGGCTGGTGCATGCAAACAAAGCTTGCTTGAGGTCCAAACCTCGTACTTTTTTTCTAGACAGCGGCGAAAAATATCCTGCCAAAAAACGTGTTCGTGGTTAGTACAACTTAATTAAAAATGTGAGGCACATCATAAAAGAGTTAGACTTCAAGATGCCAACACCCGACTAAAATATAACTAGTAGTTACTACCTCAATTCCAAATTATAAGTCGTTTTGGCATTATTAGGTTCATAATCTTTGTTACGCATCTAAATAAACACTATGTCTAGATTCGTAGCCAAATCTATAAACCTAAAAAGCAAAAAACGACCTACAATTTGAAACGGAAGAAGTACTAAATGCACACCCATAGTCGGTAAAAATGTGCTTTCACGGATGCTAATTGACGTTGCTCGTGTTCCTCGTCATTTTGTGCCAAGGACCAAATTAAAGCCGGTCTAGTGTCTGTCCTGAAAAATAATAATTAAAAGTGAAACTTTGTCAAAATGCATTAGTACGGATTATCAAAACCTCCTCTTGACTTTCTTCCTTTTGTGTTGTTTCTTGGAGTATATTACTAGAAAACATAACTTCTAATGATATGTAAAGCAGTACGTCTCGAACAATTTTTTGTGTGAATGCAATTTTATTTTGATATGTTTTAGACACGAATTCAATCAAACACTTATAAATGTTAAAACTCAAAGTTCAGAACAATGAGCTCGTTTTCCTAATCATGAAGACCATCGCATGAAAGAGACTCGCCATAAACTCTGTCGCGACAGAGTTTATCACTCCAAAGCCAACAATTACATTAGCGAGTTCATATGCTTAACTGTGGGACCATCCTTCGGACGTCCTTGAATCACCTGTATCAGTCCCTGAATCAGTACGCTGATACAAGTTTTACACAGGATTAGAATCGGAAGCAATAAAAGCGCAGCAAATAAAGAACAGCTACCTTCGCTTTAGCGGAGAGCGGCATTATGACCCATTCCGTGAGGGGGATGGGCCGGAGTGCCCTACATGTCCATGTACCTGTCACAGTTGAAAGCAAGGCTGAGTACACCTATGATTGGTACTCAGCAAATCCTGTGTAAAATTATAATGCATGCAAGGGAGTGAGGTTATCCTTTGGTGGAAATGTAAAGTAAAGTTATGGTTATAAACAGGGGGTGGGAAAGGAGGATTAATTAGTTGTTTGGTCCTGAAGAGGAATTCTCATCCCTGCCAGTCCCCATATTTTAGTTCCATCCCTGGAGACCGTCAGGGTCCTCCTGGGCCGGCTTATGCCTCGCTCCTTTGGGCCTCTGCCCATCTCACCTTCTCATATTTTATAACAAGTGAATTCTAATCAACGGGGGCTTTGACTATATGGGCTCAAACCTTGAGCCACGGCTATCCGGATAAGTTGATTAACTCTGCAGAGCTTGTGCCCTATGCCATACGGTCGGTCAACACATACCTCCGCGAAAGGCAGTGCTGACCTACGAGACCCTTACCCGTCGGTGTCTGTCTTCAGACAGCGTTTCCAAGGTCCAGCCACAGATAGTATTGGGGGCTAAGCAGGAGCTACTAATCATCCGCCTTGCGGATATCGACCGGGTCTCTGAGCTCATAAATTAGGGCCGGCGCCTTTCAGGGTCTCCGACCCTGTACTCTAGTAAACCCGTGCCGCCCAGTCCCAGCCCTCTGTCTGGGGCTGACTCCAGTACATCTGTTCCCGACTTGGTGCGTGCACGACTAGGCACCAGGCGCTATCTAGTTCGCCGGTCGGCACTCTGCACCAATCCTATGGCTCCTTGGGATGGATTGGCTAGGATCTACTAGCGGGGTGTGGGTCAAGGCCTCACATTATAGGTCATTCCCGAAGGCTATATTTTTTTTTGGCCCGTATGGCGGTACTGGCATTAGAAAGACTCTCCCGTGAACCGATCCTTGTGCGACCAGAGCAAGCCTTTGAGACAGGATTCTCTGCCGAGGCTGCCTCCTTACTCGCAAGTCCATCATTAGATTAAAACTCCAATATTCTCTCTCTCACCTCTCGAAAACTCTTCAAAATAACAAAGTGTTCAGAAAGTTCCTAAGAAATCTACTTCTAAATAACACTCGGTCATTGATAGATCGTGACCGGGGTTATTAATAGGATATTGGGCTAGAAATGGCTCTAAATCAAGGGGAGGTGGAATATAGAGGGGTTTTTCTTAAGATTTAATAAAATATGCAGTCCGTTAATGCGTACGTATGCTCGATGCTGACCAGGCGTGGCTTCTGGGCCTTCGGGAGCTCTGGCATCTCGATCGGGGCCTGGTCACACCATCGACCTAACGATAAATAAATAAGGAGAATAACATTCAGTTTAACAATACATCAATCAATTCCTATAGAATAGAAATAAAGGATAAAAATAGATATCAAGAGATAATCCATTAATTACGGTAAATAATTAAGGGATTCAAAGGAACGGAATTTCCGGGAAATTGATAAGTAATTTCTCCAGAAATGATTGAATGGTCGGGGAATTATATGGATTTCGAGGAGATAATTCCCGGATGACGGTGGCTTCTAAGGAAGGTTTGGATTAGGGGGTTTAGGGATTGTTGGACAACTAAGCAATATTCTCAGAATAAATAATGAATTTGGTGTTAAGAAATATCCTAAAATGGTTTAGATGGCTCTAATAGGTTTATAAATATTTCTAGTATTTTTGGAGAATTGTGGGGAATTTTTGGAGTGGAGGAAGTGCTCTAAATAAAGGTTTGTGTACACTTACCGGGTGTACCTAGCATTTTCTGGAGGGGGCTGGAGCCTGGGGTCCGGCGGTGCACTGTTCCGTGCGCCGGGTTTGTGGGCGCGGTGGGCCACGCGTCCTGCGCGTCTCCGGTCCACGCGTGTGGGGGGGGGGGGGGAAGGCGCGCGCGACGGCGAAGCTGACGCCGTCCGTCCTGGGCCCGCTTGTCGGCGAGAGCTGGCGGGGGCGACGTCGAGCGCGAGGGTGACGCCGTCTCCTGGTGTGTGGGTCCCACCTCGCGCTTGTAAGAGAGGGCGGGGGACGACGTCACGACCGGGTGAACGACGCCATCCCATACCGTTTCGCCGAGAGGGCCGGGCGGCGCCGCCGTGCGCGTCATGCGCCGCCGGGAGGGCTCGCCGGAGCAGCACCGTAACGGCGTTTCGAACTCGCCGGCGGCCCTGCGGCCTATACCAGGAGGAAGAGGGGAACGATGCGAGCTCCCTTGTGCCCAACCGGAGGGAGGAGAGGGTACAGAACGGCGTGGCAGTGGTAGGGGCGAATGGGAGCTCGGGTTGAGCTCGGTTGAGGCCCAAAAGGGGGCCTGGGGTGCCTTTTATAGGCTGGGCGGGCGCGCGCGGTGCGGCCACGTCGCGCGGGGAGGATGAGGGCGGCCGGGGAGGGCTCGAGCTCGGGGAATGGAGCTTGGCCGGGAAGGCGTGAAGAGGTAGTCGGCGCCGTCGTCCAGGTGCGGTGGAGGCTGGTCGTGGCGACAGGCGGCACACACACCCCCTAGAGCTCATCCTGGCCGACGGTCGCAGATCGGGCGGCGGAGGTAAAGGGGGGTGAATCTGGGGACGGAAAACGGGGAAGGTGGGGTCAGGTGGGGCCAGGGCGCCTTAACTGCGACGTGATGCCCATCACGTGGTAAGAAAGCCCATGCGGTGGCGTTAAACGGCGGAGGCTCGCCGGTGGTGGCGCGGCGTAGCGGCGGCGGGGGAAAACAGAGGAGGGGAGGGGAAGCCGGAGGAGGAAGAAGGAGGGGTTGGGCTGGGCTGCGGGCGAGCTGGGCCGCGGGGAGTCAGGCCGGCGGAAGGGAAGGGGTTGGGGGCGGACGAGGCCGAGAATTGGAGGGTGAAAAGCAGACTTCGGCGTCGGCTGTAAAGGAGAACCGGGCCAGATGTGATGTTCGGCCCGTTTATCCTTCTGGAGGGTTTTCTATTTATTGGAAAAAGTGTTTGAGTTCAAATTTGAATAGAGGTTCAAATTTGAGAAGGATTTTGATGTAAGGCTTTGAAATGAGCATTATTTTGGGGGTGTTTTGAGATAATACTTAATATTCAAATCTGATTTGAATATTAATTCTAAAAGTTTGGAAAGGGATTGGAGATGAACATGGATTTGAAATATTTTGGAAAGAGAAGTTTCTAAACATACAAGTGCAACACATATGTCCAATTAAATGCATAGTTAATTTAGGAAATATATTTGGAGTATTGTTAAGAAAGGAGTTATGTTTAATTAGAGAAAATTTTGATAAACCTATACTTTTAAATGCCTTAAAAAGCAGGGTGTTACATTTACGAAATAAGAGACCATGTGATGGTAACATCCATTGTGCAGAAGCCAACATAATGCCATGGCTTGCACCGGCCGTCTTTTGTCTTGAAAACTTTTTTTTTTGTCCAAGCAATTTAATCATGCCTTCACACAAACCCCCAACTCTCTGATAATTTCAACCAACGCAACGCATCGTGAAAACTCGATACTGGCATCACGAGCAACAAGTGAAAGCTCGATACTGCCGGACACTATCAGAACTGTGTGCTCTGCAGTTAAATGTGCAGTGGTTATCGTCTCTGCCGTCCTGTTGTGATTGAACGATTATATGTTCCGCTGATGGAAGTGCTTGTTGCTGCTTGGCTTCCTGGCAGGGGCAAAGCCAGCCTAGAAGATCATCGGGGTTCGCTTTTTAAAATGACGGGGTCAAAGCTCACTTATCTTGGTGATGAACAATAATTTAGCCTAGGATTTACATAATCGAACTTGGTTCAAATCGGTTGACCAGCTGCCCATGAACTTGGGAGATCTACACTATGATCCATTCTATCCTTTCGGCTTTGATTTGACCATAAATTCATCATTGGCAGGGTAAGCATTTTAGGTTGTGATTGGTTGCTTGGCTAAGGTTAGCCAGGATTAGAATCTAGGCCAGGCCAAGCTAAGCCTGGCTAGAGCAATGCTTTTGCCTAGTGATTGGTTGGTTGTACTAACTTAGACTGCATTAGGTTTATCTTAGATTGGTTGAGTGCATTGGCTTGGGTAATATCACCTTCCATAGTACAGGGTGAGTTTTATGCTCATCACCTCCCTATCTCTTCTTCCCCCACAAAGCCGAATGAGCAGAGCTCCGCCACCGATCAAATTCTCAGCGCTCGCTCCTCCGCCCAGAGCACCACCACCTCCTACACTGTCTCCCCACCATCTCCTCCTCGAGCTCCGGCAACCGAGCCGCCAGGGATTTCAAATCACGTGCCCGTGCGCCATTGTTATCGGCTGAGCTCAACCTCCGCCCTTCCCTACCCTTTTTCCATGTCCCCCGCCACCGCAGCCACCGGACGCAGCTCTATGCCGCCCCTTCCTCCTTGCGACTGAGGCTATAGCATCTGCACCCTGTCTGCAGTGCGCTCTGCATTGGGCTCGAGGAGGTCGGACATTTCCACGAGTTGCCGCTCACGAGTTGCTCTTGCTTCCCAGTGAATCAAGGTCCGCGGCGGCCAAATCGATGTTTTGTGGTTCCACTTGCATGTGGATGTGGCCTGCGCATGGGGGCTCGCCTCGCCGGCGGTGGTTCCGCTTCCACGTCGACCCTACACATAGTCAGCTACGCCAGCCATGGCCCCGCACTGCCCAAGCATGGCGGCCAACGGCGGTTGCGGCCATGACCCGCCTTGGATATCCGCCATGCAGCGGCGAGAGCGATGAAAAAAAAGGGAGGTGAGAGAAGGGAAAGTGACGGGAGGTAACGAGAAGGCAGAGCCATGGCTAAGCCAAGCTTGCATTGCTGGAAACGCTCCTCATTCTTGTTTCCAGCTAGCCTGGCTAACACCCCTCAATTGCATTAGCTAAGCCTGGCTAATAAGAGCCTTGTGCAGCCATCCAAACACACCGAAGTTGCACTATGGAAGCCTGGATAGAGCTAATGCACCCTACCAATCACTACCTAAATGTAGTTTGAACTATTGCTTTTGTTTTGAAACCAATTTAAATATAATAGCACCAGATAGTTGTTTCTGACTCTGTGTTTCATCTTGTTTGCTGTTTTCAGGTTTTCTCGCGTTAACAGTCTGGGAGATACTATGCAAAGGGTGATACATGTTTTGCTGTGTTGCCTACTGTCATTGGTACGGATCAATGATTTAATCATAGGCGTATTTTAACACCCCTCTACACTCTTTGTAGTCTTTGTATGTTTATTAACGGTGTCAGACTGTCTGGTGTTGTTGACGGTGTCGTGATTATATATACTCCGTATTTCTTATAACAGGTTAACGGGAGGTTTTGCCTCACCTGGCGAGGTAAAAATGGATACAAAGTAGAGTATATACAACGTCAAATAGTCTATCACTTGTCTGAAAAAACAATGTCAAATAGTTTTTTTTTGGAAGTAAATCAATGTCAAATAGCAAATCTGTGAAAATCAGTACAATTGCTGTTCGAAAACAATACTCATGCAGCAAGTTACAGATCTGTTGGAAACATGGCCGGCTAGTCCCTAAAGTCATAGAGATCAGGTTCTAAAGCATACCACGCGCACAGCAACGACTCCGACTTCTGTCCATCCAATAATCTCACCTTGCAGTTCACCAACTTCTGAGGGAAGTCACCAGCGGCGCGGCGGCTGACCCTGCTATCAAAGACTCCCACCTCGACGTCGAGCTCCAGCGCTCCCGACCGCCGCCACTCCGCCGCCATGCGGTCCCGAAGCCGCTCCGGCAGGCCCACCCCGTCGCCCCTGGCCTCCACCTCCACGTCAATGCCCCGGCGCTCCCCCTCGCAGTCCCACGGCGCCGCGCGGCCCCAGGCGAGCGCCACGCCCGCGTACGCCACGACCACGTCGGCGCGGTCGGCGCACGTGGAGTTCATCCGGAGCGTGACGCCGAACGCCGGCGAGACCACGCGGCCGGGCCGGGCCGGATCGATGCCGCCGTGGCCGCCGAGGCCGACGGCGAAGGACGGGGTGCTGAGGGTCAGCGAGGTGTAGACGCTGAAGCCGATCAACAGCGCAATGAACACGAGGAGCGGCGGTAGTACCCATGGGGCATACGTGCGGTCGTCCTCGCTCAGGCGTGACCACCAGCCGGCCGGTGCCGTGTAGCCCCACACCGGCGGCGCCTCGTCGTCTCGCGGGTCGGCGAAGATGTCGTAGTAGTCGGACAGCCGCGCCGCCGCCTCCAGGTCGACGCCGAGACCCATGCCAACTGCTCGATCCGTGTGCCCGGTCGTCAACACACGATTGGTACACCGACGGAATTCTCAATCAATTTGTTCAGGGATAGACACGGATAGTAAGCTAGGAGCCTAGGACACAAGAGAAACAGCTAGTTTGTATATCTCACGAGTCACAAACCGTGCGCTATTGTGAAACGTGATTTGATCCGTAATTCCGTTTGCAAACTAACTCTCTCTCTCTCTCTGTACTACTGCGTGTAAACGGCCATGTTCACCGAAGCCGGGTGCCGTCGACTTGTCGGTCTCCTCCTCAATCTCGACGACGCATCCATGTCCATGGTGGACGACGGCGTCACGCTCCGCGCCAGGAACCGCGACGTGTGGCGCCACTGCTTCAAGCCCGGCGGCAGCGCCGTGGTGGCGTACGCGGGCGTGCCCCTCGCGCGCGCCGAACCTGCCGGGGTTCTGCGTTCCGGGGATGGGCGTCGCTGTTGGATCGCCCGCTCACAGGAACAAGAGTTTATCACAAACACTTGTACTTCTCTCTGGTGGGGGAATCACTCCCTCTCGGCAAGTGCTTATCGCAAGCACTCAGGCTCTCATGAAGCTCACACACGCACACTTGCTTCTTTGGATAGACACACACAATGCAAAGACTCTTCTCATTTCTCACGGCTGAAAAACAAATGACTGAGTACATGAAACTAAATACTACAAGTAGCACTTCTCCACTAGCCGGCAGTTGCGGCCACGCACGCCAAGCGATCCATCTCACAGCTTGACCCATCACTGCATGGATATCTTATCCCCCTACAAGCCAGGAAGACCGAGTACTCTACTAACTAATCACCATGCAAACTAGACTCCACAATACATGCGGATGCTAACAGATTTGACCTCTCCCTGCTGCTGCTTCACACAACGTTAGCCTTAGCCAATCTGAATTATTCGTAGCACGTTGCCTCCAGCTCCACCGTGCATCATCACTTTGCACAGCAACGTCCGCGTCACACGGCACGTCATCATGAGGTGAACCAACCTAGCTAGCATGTATACGTATCTCACGTACACATATTCTACAAGTGACCTACACAAAGCGACACTACTACATGCAAAGGAAATTTAAACATGCTGATACAAATGAATCAAGATTATCTCTAACATTTTCCCCCTTAATCTTGATTCTCCGATTGCTGCGCAAACTTCAGAGAAGAGTTGGTTCATCACTGCCATAGCCTTGAGCCAACAAAGCTTTCTCCACCTTTTCTTTCTTAGGACACTCCCAAGCAAAATGCCCATAATCTTGACAATTATAACATTTTACCTTGCTTTTGTCTTTGTGTCCATCACGGCTGCCTTGTGCACGACCTCGACCTCGCGCCGAATCTTCTCCTCTTGCCATGAGGAGCTGCTCTTCAGATCGGACCTCCTGTCCCTTGAGCAGCTCTTCATGGGCCTTCAATGACCCAATGGCCTCCTCCATGGCCATTTTGTTGATGTCACCGAACAGCACCATTGACGACGCAACATTGATGAACTTGGTGGAGACGGATCGCAGCAGCTTCTTCACGACATACTTCTCCTCCACCGCATCTCCAAGCTCACGGATACGCCCAACTAGCGTCATGAACTTCCCAGAGAAATCATCAACAGATTCCGTATTACTCATCTTGAGGTTATCAAGATCAGCTCGCAAGGATTGGACCCTTGCCTCCCGAACACGCTCGACGCCCACGTGCATGGAGCGCAGCGCCTCCCACACGTCATGGGCGGTCTCCTTCTTTGAAACTCGCAGCAGCGTCTCGTCGTCGACCGACTGGGAGATGATCGACAAGGCCAACTGATCCTGGACCTCGTCGACAGCCTCGTCTGCTGGTGCCTTCCCACGATCAACGGCACCCCATGCGCCGTTGGCTCGCAGTAGGAACTTCATCCTCATCGCCCACGCTGCGTAGTTCGTCCTTGTCAGCATCGGAAACGGGAGCCTCGCCGTCGCCGCCGTCGAGTTGCCCAAGCCACCGCCGACGATGGCTTTGCCTGATGGCGAATCTTCACGCGGCATCGTCTTCATCACCTTGGCTCTGAATACCACTTGTTGGATCGCCCGCTCACAGGAACAAGAGTTTATCACAAACACTTGTACTTCTCTCTGGTGGGGGAATCACTCCCTCTCGGCAAGTGCTTATCGCAAGCACTCAGGCTCTCATGAAGCTCACACACGCACACTTGCTTCTTTGGATAGACACACACAATGCAAAGACTCTTCTCATTTCTCACGGCTGAAAAACAAATGACTGAGTACATGAAACTAAATACTACAAGTAGCACTTCTCCACTAGCCGGCAGTTGCGGCCACGCACGCCAAGCGATCCATCTCACAGCTTGACCCATCACTGCATGGATATCTTATCCCCCTACAAGCCAGGAAGACCGAGTACTCTACTAACTAATCACCATGCAAACTAGACTCCACAATACATGCGGATGCTAACAGATTTGACCTCTCCCTGCTGCTGCTTCACACAACGTTAGCCTTAGCCAATCTGAATTATTCGTAGCACGTTGCCTCCAGCTCCACCGTGCATCATCACTTTGCACAGCAACGTCCGCGTCACACGGCACGTCATCATGAGGTGAACCAACCTAGCTAGCATGTATACGTATCTCACGTACACATATTCTACAAGTGACCTACACAAAGCGACACTACTACATGCAAAGGAAATTTAAACATGCTGATACAAATGAATCAAGATTATCTCTAACAGTCGCGACGGTGTGCTTCGTGGCACGCGGCGGCGGGCTCGGGATGCCCGGCGCGCTGTACGAGAGCATGGAGGCACAGCGCGGGAGGATCGTTGGGTCCCGCATAACGTGGTGGGCTGGTCGCCCGTGCTCTACTGGTGCGACATGATGCTGGACGGGCACCCGCCGATCGAGCGGGCCGTCACGGCAAAAAGCACACGGCAAAAGCCAGAAGCTTTGCCGTGCGCTCGAAGCAAAAAACACACGGCAAAGCGTCTGGCTTTGCCGTGTGCACGTAGCAAAAAGCACACAGCAAACGCGGGGCGCACCGTAACCGCCGTCAGCCAAGCACACGGTAAATCAGGCAACACATGGCAAAGTGTTTTGCCGTGTGTTCGAAAACTAGCACACGGCAAAGATTGCGTTTGCCGACACTT
Organism: Urochloa ruziziensis; assembly: GCA_015476505.1. Lineage (NCBI taxonomy): Eukaryota > Viridiplantae > Streptophyta > Magnoliopsida > Poales > Poaceae > Urochloa > Urochloa ruziziensis. The sequence goes on along the minus strand of CM027122.1, from coordinate 51,839,412 downwards.
TGTTTGCCGTGTGCTTTTTGCTATGCGCGGCGCACGACAAACCTTTTGCCGTATGGATTTTGCCGTTTGCCGTGCGCCGTAGGCACACGGCAAACGGCGCAGCCCGTAATGCGAGCGGGCCGTCACGGTGTACGGCGTTCCTCACGGGGTTGAAGTAGGTACGAGACAGTCCCTGATTCAGTCGTGATGATGTGTATCGACTCCCCGTCGTCCATCGAGTAAATATTAAATGATCCATGTGTGTCCAATTGTGCCTGTTTTGTTTAGCAAAGCCGCTCGTGCTGGTGCTTTTAGTGTTTGACGGTGTTGTGAAGTCGATCGCCTGAATGCACTTAGCCGCAGCCAATGCAAATGTTATGAGTGGGTAAATTCAGCATGACGTGCGTCGCCGCATATAGCTAAGTACGTAGCAGCCAAAAGCAAAATAACTTATCACTCCAAAACCGACAATTACATTAGCATTAGCGAGTTCATCGTGTGCTTATTGACATAAGGGACCAAGAGACGGTAACATCCATTGTACAGAAGCCAACATCAAGAATGTGACGGCTTGCACCGGCCTTCTTTGGCTTGAAAACTTCCTTCCTGTCCAAGACAGTTTCACCAAGTCGCCATGCCTTCACACAAACCTCCAACTCTCCAATAGTTTCAACCGATACAACGCATCGTGAGAGCTCGATACTACCATCACGAGCAACATGGACCCTATCATTCCCAGAATCAAACAGGATGACTTCTGCGCTGCCTATGCTGGCTGTGCGGGCAGCGAATTGGCCACGGAAACCATCTGGCCATGACCCCCTCTTGACTCGCACTTCAACGGTTGCCTCCACCGAAAAAACAATAGAGGCAACTTCAAATTCAAGCGTGCTAAGCTTGCTAGCGTAAGGCCTTTTAATAAGTTGTGACTTGAACGAAGAAGTATCGATGTAAGTTACTGCTAGAAAGCTCAAACATTCATCCTCAGATTGGGCAACGCCCTTAACTTTCAGATCAACCTCAAAGGTCACAGGGTCCACCAGCACAACAGCACGCGTAGGGCCTGACAGCTTCAAATAAGGAACCTAGTACATGCATCACCATTAAATAAATACGTGTTAAGTAAAGCAAATCAAGAGGTTACTGGCATAACAACCAATACAGAACATTACAAATTATGAACACTGCAAACACGAGGCATGCACAGCAGAAAAGATGCCATAAAATTATTAGTTTGATGCATTATTGAAAAACAAAAAACAGCATATAACCATGCATTTACCATTCATGGATCGAGGTGTTTAGCATATTTGTTCGCCTAGCAAACAAGGTAAAATATTCTGACAGAACTCAGAAGATAGCACTAGAAACTATCAGCCACAAATTAAATTCATATCACATTTGTTTACAACCAGATTCAAGGGAAGGGAGTAAGCCAGAGTCATGTAGAAAACTTTCTACCTACAGGAGGCTCCCTACATACCTAACACGTCATGCATGTGCTCCCTATATTATATGTAACCCTCCGTCTTTTTTGCTTTTTGACCCTTTTTGCGAAAGAATCTCACAAATGGACCTCTGACGGAAAGATTTACGAAAATGGACCCTGACCTCGGCGCCAAAGATCACGGCGCCGAGGTAATATGTCTCGGCGCCATGACCTTTGGCGCCGAGGTCCATCGCAGTGGCGTTCTAAATTGCTGATATGGCACTCGATCTCGGCGCCAAAATCACTGGCGCCGAGCTCGGCGCCAAAAATCCCTGGCGCCAAGCTCGGCTGACCAGTGGCTTGCTCACTCGATGGACACGACCGTGGTGGTCTCGCTGTAGCTAGCGTGTTTTCAGTAGGCGAGCAGGGTACAGCTTGACTTGTGATACACGTGTGTTCCCTTCCGTCCATTCGGTCTCGTCGCCATCATGCATATTAAATAAAAGTTGTGCAGGTACAGGCTAGCAGCACCCACACACGGATAGCTAGCTTGGAGGCACGCACGCTAGCTGCTAGCAGCTATTTGCTCTAGCCGCGTACGCACGCGTTGAATAAAGAGCTAGCAAGCTGGCTCTAGCTCGGATGGGCACCCACGCACGGTGTGACACGAGACAAGACATGTCGCCCCAGCTGACCAGCAGCTCGGCGCCGTAGATCTCGGCGTCGACCGATCTTGGCGCCGAGATTTGCTGCCACATAGGCACTACTTGCGCCACGTCTGCTGATTTGGGAATAAACCTCGGCGCCAAAGGTCACGGCGCCGAGACATATTACCTCGGCGCCGTGATCTTTGGCGCCGAGGTCAGAGTCTATTTTTGTAAATCTTTCCGCAAATGGTCCATTTGTGAGATTCTTTCGCAAAAAAAGCCAAAAAGCAAAAAAGACGGATGTAACCCCAAACGTGAGAAAGTACCTAGTTCAATCAAATAAGCAGCAGTTTGATTAACAAATAGTATCTCTTATTATCAAGACCGACAAACATATGACCAAATTGAAGAGATCACAAATTGATATAAGCACAAAGTGTAAATTCTAAAAAAGCACTAAAAATGGATCGCTATGTAAAACACACTCCTCCTCATACCAAAACGAATTAAATTATAAGACAATTTAGTGCAGAAGAACTACCGGTGTAGAGACGGCATGGTGATGAACTTTAAGCATGCTGGCGTGGTAATGACAACACTTTGGGAGGACAGTAAAGTTGGTGAAAAATCGTGATTACTTCATATTGAGATTTGGCAGTGGTATTACTTCAAAGCAAGAAGCAACGATCAAAGCAGTGAATGACTAGTCAATAATACAAACCTCTCGAGTAAGTATTTGGCAGCTTTCTCTTGGGCGGTAAAATATCATATTGAGATTGTGATCAATTGTATCGCGTACGGCAACCCCTGCCAAACACATGGAGCGGCCACTGTAAACCTCCCCTTATCCTTGCAACTTTGATAGAAAAGATCTGCAGGGTGGTGTGTGACGAAGGATACGGATGCGGCCCAGGCTTCTTGTACGTGAAACGCTTGTTTGGGATCCTTGCTGCAAGAAGATTTAAACTAAGTTAAGCTGCAACAAGTAGAATTATACTAAGGAGCTCCAGCAGCGACAAGCATAAATAAAAAGGCATGTCATTTTTCATTTATTTTAATCGCTAATAACATATAAAGGGAACAACTCTGGACAAACTTAGAACCTATCTCATCATTGCCAAATTCAAATGAGGCAAAGGGGCTAAATTAAACATCAGTCCCCAGGATCTAGCAAATACAGTGCAGGGATAGGTGTGGGCGATGGATGCAAGTTGAGGCTGTCAATTGGATCCCCCATCCAATTGAAGGTACGAAATCAAAGATACGAGTCCTTTCGATCGATTGGTTCGGAGAGTAAACAATGCAACTCACTGGTGTCATCGAAGTGACCGCAGTAGGAGGAATATCACGCGTTCCAGGTATCCCTGAAACAGCTAGCCTGGGCGGCGTAGAAGGTGTCCCCCTCCTCTTCTTCCGATTCTGAATCCTCCTCCGCTGCTGCCAAGGCTTCCACGTCGTCGGCCATCGGCGATCGATTGGATCCCGCCGCCGCCGCTCGATCCGTGCCCAGTCGTCGACAGGATCGGTGCAGGAATCAAAAGTGTCAGCAGCAGAGTATCTCACGCGAACCGTGCGCTATCGTGAAACGTGCATGATATATATCGATCCTGAGCCGAACCGCTAGCAGTAGTACGAGTTGAAACCGGTGCCCGATCCGGGGGTATCCTTATTCTTCACGAACATATATTCTTTTGCAAAATTTGCTTTATATATATAGCTCTATCTATAAACGGCCGTGTTCGCCACCGATCTCTGAACGCATCCATGGACGGCATCGTCGTCTCGGGTCAGAACTGGTGGACACGTTTCCTGCGAAGGCATCCTCGCCTCGATGCGGCGCTGATCGCGGCGACCGTGGTGCTCTTCGTGCTCCTGCTCTTCTGGCTGCTCTTCTACACCCCGCCCGAGTTCTCCGCGGCCGTGTCGAGATCCGAGGGCCTGGACCCGAGCCGCCGCGCGGCGGGGTCGCCCACGTTCGCCGTCACGCTCCGCGCCAGGAACCGCGACGTGTGGCGGCACTGCTTCAAGCCCGGCGGCAACGGCAGCGCCGTGGTGGCGTATGCGGGCGTCCCGCTCGCGGGCGCCGACCTGCCCGGGTTCTGTGTGCCGGCGATGAGCGTCGCGACGGTGCGCTTCGTCGCCCGCGGCGGCGGGCTCGGGATTCCCGACGTGCTGTACGAGAGCATGGAGGCCCAGCGCGGCGGGAGGCGGGAGCGCGTGGCGCTGACGCTGCGCGTGAGGTTGGAGGAGGACTTCGTGGTGCCGCACAATTTGCCCAAGCCGCCCATGCTGCTCTGGTGCGAGGCGATGCTGGACGGGCACCCGGCGAACGCTCCTTGCGCGGCTTTCGGTATGGCGAAAGGGTAAAAGGAAATAGGATCGAAAATATGCATCAAGTTTTTTGTTTGTGTATATACAAGTCGATCTCTTACAAAAATTATGAAAATGAAGATAGTTTTTAGTCCTCACCTCAAGGTCTCTTGTTGATTGTATCTCCGTCGACTTCCACGAACTCCGGCAAGGTCAAAACTGCTCGTGCACTGTCAGGCAACATCGATCTCTCTGAACGCATACATGGACATGGACGGCGTTCTCGTCTCAGGTCTCAGGTCAAAACTGCTGGACACGTTTCATGCGAAGCCATCCTCATCGCGATCTCGCGGCTCGCGCTGATCGTGGCGTTGGCGGGGCTCCTCGTGCTCTTTTTGTCTGCTCGGATTTGCTATTCAGATAAACACTCGCAGCACATCCTCCCTGACAAGTGGGCCCATCTATCCTCATCCCTCCATTTTTCTTCTTCCTACTCGCGACCGCAGCTCCACCGATGTCGTTCATCGCCGCTGATGCCGCTGGGATTAGGTTTCGTGGTTTCGGGGTTGGGATTAGAGGTTGCCAACGCCGGTTGGTGGTAGGGGTGGCAAAGCGGCGGAGCGTCAGCGGCCACTGGGGTGGTCGTAGGCCGTTCGAGCCAGGGAGGGGTGGAGCTTAACGTCAAAGGGAGGCCAGCGTCTGGCGAGAAGGAGGCCTGACGTGGTGGCGGCGGAGGGCAGGTGGAACAGTGAGGCGGCGATGGCCGAAGGTGGGGGGGAGGGGGGGGGTGGGAGGGAGCAGCAGCGGACAACGTTAGGTTACGAGGGCGAAGTAGAGGAAGGCAGGGGCGGAGGGCGGTTGGACGGCGGAGGGCGGGAGTGTGCGACGACTCGGGGTGGCCGCATATGCGATCGGGAGTCGCTCCCTTGTGTGCTGGCTTCCAGGGCATCAACCTCATCCATTGCGCAGCGGGCTGGCCTCCTTCGCATTCATGTGCTAGGAACTGCGACGTGTGTGATGCTACTCCTTTAAGTCCGGCGACGCCGCCGCAATGGTAGGCATACACGGGCGTGCCTTCTGCGTGGCCAGGTTAAGTGTGACGACAGCGCACTTCATCGCCCGTGTACGATCTATGTTTTTTTTTTGTAAGGTAAAATTGCTGCCCTCCCCCCTAGCTAGTTGTTCCGGAAACCCCCTTAGTTTACATATGTTTATGTGAGTTAACAAGTTTTTATACACAATAAGTTGTCAATGTGGTATTTAGCGATATTAGATACTTTTAAGAGCATACTCTTGACACTCTTTGCATATTTCATAAATAAAATTATAGATTTCACGAATAAATTTGATGGCAATAGCTTAAATATTGTTGCATTGAGTTTCATTGATTTTCATAAAAAAAAATCAATGCAACATGTGAATAATTCCAATGCAAGTGCTTGAGCAAAACGTGACTGGCTAGGTTGGCCTCTAGTTGCTCTGTATTGGCAAAAACGGTTCATTCAGTTGAACATGTGTGCCCCAGGGGAATTCTTGCAACAAAAATGAATAGGTGGGTGTGTATTTGCAACAAAACAACTGGGGGGATGTCAAACTCCAAATGATTTAAAACGGTGCTTATGCAATTTTACCTTTTTCCTAATTGTGCCCATTTTGTTTAGCAAAGCTCGTGCCAATGCCTTGTCATATATTGGATTCTAAGCTCCATACATCCTCTTGAGAAGGAAGAAAACCGTACAATATACCATGTCATGTTGGATCCTAAAATGTAGTTAGTACTGTTTGAGTGTTGGCGGTGTGAATTGGCAGTCGAAGAATAGGTTGTGGGTGGCTACATACAGTGGAAAGTGGTACGTGCGACGGACCATCTGTATTCCTGCAACTTCACCCCGCCGGTACGTGGTGACACAGCTCGCGCGGCCAATGAGAATTTCGCCATCCCACAGTGGTGGCCATCATTTCAACCAGCATATGTCCGTCTTGATTCAGAGTAAAAATGTCGTTAACGGATAATTATAAGCGAGTCTGCATGGTATTAGCCATTCTAAGCAACGCATTTATTTAACCAACTTAGAAAACCAATCAGTGAAATCCATGCTTACACACCCTCTCCCTACCTCTCTCCGACCAGTGGGGCCGCAACCTCCTCCTCCTCTGTCTCTCTCTCCCGAGGAGCGAAACGGCTACCTGCGCCACCAACCCCTCCGTAGTCCGTACATGTGATATAGGCCACGTTATGCCTTCTCTCTTTTTCTCTCCATCACTAAAACCCTAGTCACAAGACGCACCCGCCTCCCCTTCTTTTTCCAAAGGGGTCCAAAACCCCAATCTCTACACTGCGCAGCCTGAGGAGGGGACAGAGATTCTTTCCTCTTCCGACCATTCCCCTTCCGGCGGCCACCACTGCGCAGCCCGCGGAGGAACACAGATTCTTACCTCTTCCGGCCACTCCCTTCCGGCGGCCACCATCGCAATAGCTCCGGTTAGAAAAGCTTCAACTTTTGGATCATATCCTTGTCTACAGCGCTCGAAAAGGCAGTCTATAATCTTGCCACCCCTTCTTGGGATGCAGGCATGCAGCAGCAGGTGCTCATGGGTTCCGTCGTCATCTACCTGCCGTGACGGTGTCCGCCGGTGATCACCAGGTTAGCATCTGGCCGTGGCCCGTGGGCATAAAAAAAGAGGTCTTTTTGCTCCTTATCTTGATCGATCTGCGCGGGTTTAATCCATGGTTTTTAAGGCGTCGCTAGGCGACGCCTAGGCGTCGCCAAAGCGTCCGGGCGGTGAAAATCTCTGGGCGTCGGCGTCGCCTAGTGATTTGTCGCCTTGACCATCGAATCCGTTGCCGCACCGCCGGGGACGAAGTTGTGCCGTCGCGTCCAGTCCTTCCTTCTCCTCCTCCGGACTTGCATCGCGCGAGCACGACTCTCCACCGGACGGAGAGGTCTCGCGGTCGCGGCGCGGACGGCCTGCGGCGGCGGATGAGGCAGGGGCAGGCATGGGAGGAGGTAGGGGCGGCCGTCGCCGGTGGTGGAGGTGGAGGAGGGTCGTAGCGGCGAACAACCTACGTCGGCGAATGAGGCAGGGGCGGACGACGGCGGCGGAGCAGGAGGTGGAGGGCGTCGGCGGCGGAGCAGGAGCAGGCAGAAGCGGACGGGCGGTAGGGGCGGCGGCGCTATCGGAGTCGAGGACGGAAGGAAACGAGCGGATGGGGAATCGGGAGGAGTGGATAAGGCAGCGGGGAGTAAGGTTAGACTTTAGATTGGGCTGATTTGGTGGGCTTTTTTCACTTTTAGGCCCACTGGTTCAACTGGTCCTCTTTCTTTTTCTTTTTTTACAGATATAAATGCATGTGTTTGTAGATGTATAAGGCGTCGCCTCGCCTTACGCCTTACCACCTAGGCGTCTGAGCGGTGGCGTGTCGCCTCGCCTCGCCTTACCGCTTTTAAAACAATGGTACTTCGGCAGATAGAGGAGCAGCTCGTCCAGGTCCGGCGCAGCAGTGAGTTGGTCGTACTCGTGTCTCCGCGCCCCAGAAAAGAGCGGTCTTTTCTGGGATTTATAGGATGGTAGAGGATCTCCCTTTTCTTTCAAACGTAACCCCAGCGGAGGGCTTTGTGCTTGCATCTTCTTGTGCCTACGAATTGTTGCGCCATTTCTTATTGGAATTATTGTCCATTTTCGATGCAACAGCTACCTGCTACTTTCACATTTGGTTTGATGATTGGTGAACTTATATTTGGTTTCAAACCAATGAGTGGAGCTTTGAGCTTTTGGGGGCGTCTCTGCATTCATCACCTATCAATGATGTGGCCCGGGGTTACTTCATCTCCTGTGCTAGAGGCTGCTACCTGCATTTTACTGAGTTCTACAATCATGATAATGAGATGACTATAAAAAATCATGCTAATGGCATCTAATACAGGTGCGAGGTGCTGCTAGCTACTGCTCCTGCATGGCTGCACTACAGGCACTGCCATACCCCGAGTTGCGGAATTTGTACTTACCAAGGCAGATCAACTTCGAGGTAATTAAGCTAGCAAGCCGCCCAAATTGCTGCTGCTCATTGTGAAACTCAGCAAGAACTGCCCATAATCTTCTAACAGGCTGCTAATTTTGCTATACATATGGTGTGCCGCTGGTGCAGGACATCCCGAGCCTTGATTTCAATATCAGTGATTGTGCTGCTGATTTGGTTACCTCCGTGGCGGCACGGCTTCGTCGTGCCCGGGCCATGGCCCCTGTGCTGCTCGGTGAGCACCTGGTACCAGTTCTCCCGCTTGCCAACCCGTTTACTGTTCCTTCTACCGGTTCGCCCCAAATCAGCCAGCACGCCATCATACTCCACACCCCAGAGAACGTCTTACGCAAGGTGATGCTACTGTTTAGTGACAAGGACCTGTATTTCATGGGATTTGTCCGTGCGGTCGTGACCTAGCTTCTCGGCTGAGGGGGTTCCACAAGAGCGATGGGGTCGACGTTTTGTTTTCGACGAAGTGCGCAACGACAAGGAAGTCCCTGAATTCATGAAGAATGCGTTCAGCATGGGGCTGAGCTCTGCTCACTCGGGTCATGTGTAAGACAGCCGCGCATCATATACATGCTCCTCCATCCTACCAGGAAACAATCTCCCTTCTTTGAACTCACAGTATAATTGATGTCTTAATTGCCAGGGATGCTCCGGGGCCCCAGGCCATGCTGGATGTGTTCCAGACCTTAGCAAGTTTCGAAGACAAAGTCCAGATCGACGAAACGAGAGGGAAAGTCAGAGGAATGACAGCTTGCGGTTGACAGAATTATAGTTGTCTTCTGTGAGGCCCTGAGGCTGAGATCCATCTACGAGGCGGTCCTCGCCGGGCTTGAAGGCCACGTGTACGCCACCCCTCTAGGCGAGAGGCTATGGACGCTTCTGCATTCCTGGGGAAAACTGTCAATTGTAGTCCAGGAAATGAGGAAGAAGGGCAACACGGCACTGAACAGTAAACTGCCGACGTGTTGTCGCACAAGTTCGCAACAAATACCCTGGCTGACCTGATTGGTATAAATGGCGAGCTCATGATCTGTAAGATCGAATTGGGCGCCATCACCATGCAGAGCAACCTACAGCAGCCCCAAGACGACGAGGAGGAGGAGGTAGAGACAAACTTCCCTGAACCTACTTTCGCAGAGCCTCAAGCAGAGCCGCCTCAAGCAGAGCCACCACAAGCACGAGGAAGGGGAAGAAGAAGAAGAGGAGGCAGGGGAATGGAGGCAGAAGCGGGAGGACGAGGAAGAGGCAGAGGACGGAGGGGAAATGAGGCAGCAGCAGCAGGAGTGCGACGAAGAGGCAGAGGAGGGAGGGGAATTGAGGCAGCAGCAGGACGACGAAGAGGCAGGGGAAGAGGATGAATGCCACTTTCTTTTACTGTTAGTGTGGTGGTAACAGAGACGTCGTCGTCACCATCTGCGTCTGGTTATCCTAACATTCGCTCAGGGTGAGCACCGCCGGCGCCGGGTCGTGGACGGTCTCTACGCAACGGCGCTCTCCGCCGGAGAGGTCCTTGATCCTCGTGGCGGCCGACGATTGCCAAGAGCTCGCCGGGTGTTCTGGCGGAGGACGCCGTTGAGCTCCTGGTGAGGCCGGCTGGATGGACACGGCGATGTGGTAGTGGATGCCTCTGGAATCGCATCGACCTCGCCGCCAGCCGCCGGCGCACTTGTTCTGCTGCTTTCTTTCTTCACTGATGCTCATGGACGATGGCCTTTGGGGATGTGGATGTGTACTGTGTACTCCTATGCCGGTGCTGCCAGCTGATGACTGACGACGGTGGTGTGGCAATGTGGTATGGCAGTGGCACTATGGGCTATGGCAGGCTTGGGATGAACTGAATGGGTGTTTTTACGGCTCGCGTCCCGTTTGAGTCAGGCACGCTTGCTGCATATACGAACAAGACGATCTCTACGCTGGCTGCATTTGGCTGGGATGTGTGTGTGATACACACGTGATATCCATCAGATGTTTGTTTTCCTTTTCCTTCTGCCCGATTGATTTTTCTTTTGAAGAAAAAAAAAACAACCAGCAGTCGTTTGCTCAATGCAAATTAATTAATTGCAAGCTCCATGCCACTGCCATGCCTTCTTCCTTTCATGTATATTGGACAGAAGAACTCTGTATATACTTCCTCCGTTCTAAATTATAGGTTGTTTTGGTTTTACTAGGTTCATAGATTTTGCTATGAATCTATACATAGCGTTTATCTAGATGCATAATAAAGATGATGAACCTAAAAAGCCAAAACGACTTATAATTTAGAACGGAGGTAGTACATATATTACATACAGATTAAGAGAGGCAGATCATAATCAGAATTGCTATTTTGCTAGCAGAAGGAGCAGGGGTGTCTTGTCCGTATATCTGCTGACACAGATCCATGGACTGTGTGCGCCGCCTCCGAGCCTTCAGTACGTTAATCTAATTCCCACCCCCTGATACGCATGCTGACGAAAATCCACTGATACGCATGCTGATTTTCGTGACAGACTTCTTCGGTTCTAAAATATAATTTTTGACTTTTCTAGATTCATTTATATTAATATGCATCTAGATACGATGTATAAATAAGTGCATAACAATATGAACATAAAAATATCAAAATGTCCTACATTTTAAATGGAGGGAGTATATGTAATTCTCTCCGGGTAGTTCGGTGCGGAACTATCCTCCTATCTCGTTTATAATACAAAAAAAATATAGCGCGTACTTAAAAAAAGTCTTAGGAAAAGAAAACAAAAACAGAAACAAAATACTGCATTGGGAGAGTCCTTGCTGGTTCTGCTGCTCGTCGCCAACCGCACGCTCTACTGTCCTGCTCAAAGCCCTCACGTGACCCAAGCACTAGTCCACATAGTTGAAATTATGACACGCTTCACATATTCTACCCAGTCCAGATGCCAATACGACGAGGATGAAATAGGTCGAAATAACCATCCTCTGAAACAGATTTTCCTTTTAACAAAAGATAAAAGGGTACAGATTCATATTGCCAGGTATACAGCGGCTGCCAACGCAATGTTATGAGTGGGTTAAATTCAGCATGGCAATATACATGACCAAAACCAAAACAAATCAACATGACAGACTTTATCACTCCAGAACCAACAGTTACATTAGCGAGTTCATATGCTTAATAACGAAATAACGGACCACGAGATGGTAACATCCATTGCGCAGAAGCCAACATCAATAATGTCATGGCTTGCACTCTCCTTCTTAGGCTTGAAAACTTTCTTTTTGTCCGTGAGAATTTCACCAAGTCGCCATGCCTTCACACAAACCTCCAACTCTCCAATGATTTCAACCGACACAACGGATCGTGAAAGCTTGATACTGCGATCACCAGCAACATGGACTTTATCATCCCCAGAATCAAGTAGCATAACTTTTGCCTTCCCTATGCTGGCTGTGCGGGCAGCAAATTGGGCACGGACACCATCTGGCCATGACCCCCTCCGGATTCGCATGTCAATGGTTGCCTCCACCGAATGAACAATAGAGCCAAGTTCAAATTCTAGCGTGCTAAGCTTGCTAGGGTAATCCCTTTTCAGGAGCCGTGACTGGACCGAAGTAAAGTCGATGTAATTTACTGCTAGAAAGCTCAAGCATTCATCCTCAGATTGGGTAATGCCCTTAACTTTCAGATCAACCTCGAAGGTCGCAGGGTCCGCCAGCACAACAGCACGCGTAGGACCTGTCAGCTTCAAATAAGGAACCTATATGCAGCACCATTAAATAAACACTAAGTAAACTGAAGCAAATCAAGAAGTTACCAGCATAAACAACCAATACAGAACATTTCAAATTAACACTGTAAACGAGGTGCACAGCAGAAAAGATGCCATAAACTTATTAGTTTGATGCAATGTTGACAAACAAAAAAAACAGCATAGAACCATGCATTTACCATTCATGGAGTTGTTTAGTATATTTGTTCGCCTGGCAAATAAGGTGAAACATTTCAAAACAGAACTCAGAAGATAGCTCCAGGAACTATCAGCCACAATTAAAAGTCAGACATATCACATATGTTTACAACAGATTGAAGAGAGGGGAGTAAGACAGAGCCATGTAGAATTTTGCAGGAAAACTTCCTACCTATAGGCTCCCTATATTATGGAACTCCAAATACATGAGAAAGTAACTTGTTAAATAAGAGTGTGCCAGTTTGATTTATAAATAGTTATTGCTTCTCTTATATTAATCTGACAAACATGTGATTAAATCTAAAAAGGAACTACATACTCTCCTCTTCATAGCAAAGCTAGTCTCTCCTGGAATTAAATGGGTTGAACAAGATAGTTTAGTGCGGAAGAACCACACGTGTAGAGAGGGCATGGTGATGAACTTTAAACATGCCGGCGTGGTAATGAAAAACATTTAGGGAGGATAGGAAAGTTGGTGAAAAATCATGATTGTGTCAGGTAGCAAAGCAAGAAGCAACAATCAAGGCAGTGAATGACTAGTAAGAAATAACACAAACCTCTTGGGTAAGGATTTGGCAACTTTCTCTCGGGCAGTAAAATATCATATTGCGATTGTGATCAACTGTATCCCGTACGGCAACCCTGCCAAACACGTGGAGCGGCCACTGTAAACCCCCCTTATCCTTGCAACTTTGACAGAAAAGATCTGCAGGGTGGTGCAGTGTCGAAGCAAACTGATCCGGCCCAGACTTCTTGTACGTGAAACGCTTATTGGGGATCTTTGCTGCAAGTAGAATTATACCAAGAGCTCAGCAGACAAGCATAAAAGAAAGGAATCTCATTTATCAATTTTTAATCGGTAACATATAAAGGAAACAACTCTGCACAAACTTAAACCTATCTCATCATTGCCAAATTCAAAGGAGACACAGGCCTAAATTAAACATCAGTCCCCAGGACGACGAGGTGCGTGCGAGCAAGGATATAGATGGAGGTACGAAATCAAAAATATGTTTTTTTCCATGGATTGGTTCGAAAACTAAACAATGCAACTCACTGGTGTCGTCGAAGTGACCGAAGTAGCGGGAATATCGCGTGTTCCAGGTATCCCTGAAACAGCTAGCCTGTGCGGCGTAGCAGGGGTCCCCCTCCTCTTCTTCTGATTCTGAATCCTCCTCCGCCGCATCCTCTTCCTCCGAATTGCCCCACGATGCTGTGGCTTCCGCCGGCAAACGCCCCGCTAGCTGCCAATCGATTGGATTCCACGTCGACCATCGGCGATCGATTGGATTCCGCCGCCGCCGCCGTTCGCTCGAACCCTGGTCGGGGGTGGTCGATGCGTGAGCACTGTGCCTCGCCCAGCTGCCCCTCTCAGTGCCCCTCCCACCCACCTTTACCTCCTCTGTAGTTCTCCTCTCTATAGTAGGGTCCCTCTTCGTGCCCAACTAGTAGAGACCTGTTCTGTCGCATACGTAGCCCGTCGGGACTCAGGAGTCGTGTCGCGTTCAACCAACCATCTTACAACTAGTAGAGACCTGTTCTGTCGTATACGTAGCGTCGTAGCCCGTCGGAACTAGTCGAGTCGGATTCAAGCAAGTATTCCAAAAAAAATATGTTCTGCCGCTTGCGTTCCACCACCACTCGTCCGCAATCAGCAGCCTGATTCGGTCACTCAAATGTACCCAAAGCCATACTAAGAGAATACAAAAGGGAAGTAGGTTACCCCAATGCCCAAACGCATGTCCCGGTGCCACTGGAAGTAGTGAACTAAGCACAGCATATACAGATTTTGGTCGTCATTACTACAGATTGAAAATGTGAAATACAGGAAGTTTGCGCACTCCGCTTCTTTGATACGGACGCTTCCAGTGCCACAAAAGATGTATCAGCCCATCCGCCCATGGGTACAAACTAATGTTAGTGATGGTTGACGACCGAAGAGACATTGGAGATTTACTTGCACGCAGCAACTAACAGCTAAGAGCTCCCGTGGCAGAATCGATAAGTCATATCCAACACATCAGGGAAAGACGTTTCAAGATGTAAACGATGAACAAGCTTCAATTGGAGGGGCCGTCTTCTGTATACTTCTTGTATTCAGGCTTCAGCTCATGCGTCCCTTGATTTGGTCCTCGCTTGTTGTAGACACAGAGCGTGTTCAGTATCTCCTTTAGGAATTGCTGCAGAGGAATCGAGCACAGGCAATTGGTAAGCATGACTTCGGTATCAGGAATGCAGTAATTGTGATGGGAAAAATCTACTTCATCTCTTTGAGCAGAATCTGGAAAAGATGGTGAAAATACCTCAGGCTGGTTAGTTTCTTGCATTAGCTGCTTTAGTGACCAATTCGGCTGCCTCTCGAAAAACTTGAATAGTTTTGTTTCCAGTTCCCCACGATCCATTCGTGTTCTTTTCGTTTCAGGAATTTTTGTTACTGGTGGCTTCCTCTTCTCCTGACAAACACAAATATTAAATTAGTATCTTTATCATCTGCATGGTCATAGGGCAACCTGAAATATTAGAAAATAAATTTTACTCGAAGAATTTTGAATTCTGCTAAAAGTACTTTCTAAATTCCGGAAACGTTTTCCACATAAAGTTCATACTCAAGGTAACAAAACAGAAACCCTGATTACAGAAAACAACATCCAGTATTTAAACAAGCAATGCAACCCAGGTCCCAGGTACAAGCACCCTACCCGGCGACCAGCCGGACTGCGTTCAGGTCTTTCATAGTTCTTAAATCAAAGTACGGGACCCAGGTAACATGGCTAGTGGAGTAACCTTATACATGTTAGAAAGAACAAATACCTTTGGGCCAAGATGTACCAGCATGTTGCCAGGCAAAGGTCTCATGCCTTGTCCATTGTCATCTAGAATCAACTACAAGATGTGACAGCGAAAAGGGTCAATCTAATACAAACACTTCAGAAACAGAACACTAACAGGTAAAAGCCCATTACTTAGGTTTTACCTCCGTTTTTCTTGGTTTAACCATGGACATATTGGTCCTCTCACGACATAACTTTCTGTAGTCCATAAGATTTTCCCTGTGCGGTTTCATGTCAAATTTTTTTGCAACTTTCCCTTCGCAGGCAATTTTCCCTGTAGTACAAGAAACAAAGCAAATAGCTTGTAATTAAAATACTGATAAATATGAACATTAAGACATAGTTCTGGGAATATCAGTTGAGCACAGTGCATATCATGCGACTTGTTGTACACCAAGGATTTGTAAAAACAGAAGATAAAATATGGTCTAACTAAGACGTAGTTTTGGAGGAAATATGTAGGTGTAAAACAGTACCACGAAACATTGGTCACATTCTTTAAAATTAGTTGTCATTTACAAACATGATCAAGATAAAGCCTACAATATACTTAAGAGACCTCATGAATACAATGGGAGCATGGTCATGCAACAACAAAACATTGTATGGTAGTTTTATGCAAACACCTATGTGATGGGAGTGCATAGGATATAATTTCCTTGTTGCAGTAAAATGGCTTTTTATGCAGTACGAAGTTCTGTGTACACTATAAAACGTCTGGAGTACACAATGAAACAAGTGTGTTCAAGACAAAAACACAATTCAGTTACTCATATTGGAATCGGCTATCAATTGGGAGCTTACTAGAATTAAGTTTAAACCATACAGAAATGTACAGAAGGATACACCAATGATTGCAGAAACCTACATCACCTGATTGGTCAACAGGGCAACATAGCCCAAAGGTACTAATAGATGCATCCTACACAAGACCGCAATAATTTACACGGCAGTTCGTACAATCAGAACCTGGAGTATACCAATTAACCTAGAGAAGAGTGGGGCCTGAGGACTGCAATCATGTCCTTCTTTCTTTATAAGTAGATTGGACCAAGTCTCAGAATGCGATCTAGATATCATAAAATCCCAAGCAACATATTTGGCATTCAAATGGACTGCAAACCATTCTACAAGCAATCAGAAGTAAGAAGCTATCCTGATACTGGAGATCATTTGGTGAAATTGGCTACCATGCTACTCACTACTGGACCCAATTAGTTAATGCTATACCCCCTCCAATAGCATGTACTCCATCCATCCTTAGATATATGGCGTTTAAGACAAACAAATTAGTTCATCTTTAAATTAAGCTTGCCCTAAACATCATATATTTAAGGAAAAAGGTACATTTTCCACAATAAAAAATTTCCAAAACATATTTTGAAGCTTACTTTATAATATAAAATATTTTAAACCAGTACATATATGTGCTTGTATCATTTAGCATATGACAGAGCAATAAATAACAATGTTGTTCAATGTTAAGATAGTTTGAAAGAATGTATTCTGGGGTGGATCGTATTAAAGAAGGTTCAAATAACCAGGGGTGGTTTGCTAGAGCCGATTACTACTCGCAACAATTAGTGTTCACAATGTCGTCTATGTGAAAAATTGGGCAAATAGAGATAGATAAATACATGGACACATCACAAAGAAAGTTATTTAAATACGCATGGCTCCAACCTTGGTTAGACTCGGAAAAAATGCACATTGGCACAAAATCACTGTGCATATCCAGAGAGTAACTCTTTGGTGTATTGCCGCTGCACACTTGAGTCATCTCCATCTTGATCTGTTGTATCATTAACACCACGTAAGAGTAAGAAGCATATAGGCACCATAAGTGCTGGATATAGCATATAAAAAGAATGATCCAAAACACTTGTATAGCAAAGCTGTCTATAGTGACTGGAATAAATGGGGCACATTCCTGAACGACCAGGTAAACATTTCTTGTATCTCTTTACACTAAAACATGAACTACATGAATCCCAGCTTTCCTTCTATCCTAATAGAAATTGATAATCGACTTCTGAGTGAATACGGAGAACAAAAGTTCAACTATCCAAAGACACTCCTATAGGGTTCCAATTGTTCTGAATTTCTGATATAGATGATAGAAAGCTCTCTGGCCGATGAAAAAAAATCAAAGAAATCAACATATTCAGTTAAAATATCATCTCTGATCATCATAGCCTAAGAACCTACTTAATTTCGATCCGCTGAACCTCCACGAATAATGTCGCGATAACTTAGGTTCACCAGTCCCACCCGTCCCCACCGTTCGTTCTACATTGACGTACAGATCGAGCACGAATCGACCGAAACGCAATGCACGGAGCAACAGCACGCAGCAAGGCGAGGTGATTAGGGTGAGCAGGAGGAGGAGGCTTGCCTGGCTAGGCTCTTCGTCGTCGCGGAGGGGATCGTGGAAGAGGATGACCTTAGCGACAACCGGGTTAGGGTTAGGGTTGGCGCCGCCGGCGTCGGGGCCGGGCGCGGCGGCGGCCTCCTGCCAGGCGCGGGAGACGACGGTGGGGCACTTCATCAGCCACAGGGGCCGGTCGGCCCGCGCCGTCTCCAGGTACTTCGCCTCCTCCGACATCGCCGCGGGGTCGGTGGAGCTCCGATGATCGGTTCCTCGCGAGGATTAGCTTGCCCGGTTGGGTGAGGATGGGGGGCGGCCGGGCGGGAGCACGGCTTCTAGGTCGGTGGTGGCCTGGTGAGGTGGTCGAGGGAGAGGAAAGCGAGAAGACACAAGAGGCGGTGGTGGTTGCATAACAATGGGCTTTGGGCTGGAGTAGTCAGTCATGCGTTAGCTCGGGCTGGTCCGGGTAGCTTTTAGGCCCACAACTAATGGTGCTTGTTTTCTAGTATGCCCTCTGTATAATTTTTCATCTGCAGCTTACGTGGAATCATTGTCCTTTTCGTGCTTCATAGTCGAAAAGGTTTCATAAATACCCTCCTCCCCAGATGAATTTCTTACTATTGACCCATTCAAGCAGCCCTTTTATATTACGTGTGCAGTAGTTGTAGTGCTCTTGTTCGAGAAAAGAACTGCATTAATGTTGATTTCTTTAGTTCATCGCAAAAAAAAATGATTGGGCGCATAAGTTTGACTTGTGAGACTAATTGAAATACAAAAACCTTTTGTGTTGCATAAGCTAGGGAGAAATTTATTACTGAGACATCGCCAAACGCCGCTATCTAATATTTTACTTCTTCTTAAGCATTTCTCCCGTTACCATCGCACAGCTGCTTCCAGAAAAACAATTCAAACGAGGAGTAGACCTGAACTCTCGAGTAAAGGTCAAATTCAGCAAGCAGACGTGTCACTTGGTCGGTTTAGCCGGCACGTTGCTCGCGCCGCGCGTAGCCAATCCAGCAGCGACAACACCACGCGTAGGGGTAGCCAGTCCACAGCGACAACAGAGCCTGGGAGAGAACGGCGAGCCGGCGGCGACTCGTCCGATCGATCCTTCTTCCTCCGCGCTAGTGATATCATAGGCACCCACCAAACCCAACCGGCCCACGCATCCCCCTCGCCTCGCGGCACGCGCGCCCGCTGTCCTCGCGCGTTTCGTCCCATACCGCCCGTCCACCCCCAAGCCCCAAATCCGGGCTTCCTCCCGCAAGGCCGCAACCAAAGCACTCCGTTTCCCCACGCCTCTCCAATCTCCTCACACTTTCCCCGGCCTCTCCCTCCGGAGCTTTCTCCGGCGACGCCCCTCGCCGCGGCAACCCGAATCTAGGGTTCCCCCTTTCCCGCCGGGGGCCGGATCACGCTCGGGCGAGCCCCCGCGATGTTGCCGTGCGCGAGGTCGGTGCTGCGGAGGAGGGGGCTGGCGTCGTCCCTCCTGCGGAGGTGCGGCGGGGAGGCCGAGTGCGCCGCCGGCACGGGGGAGGCGCTCGCCAATGCCAGGTGCGCGAGCACGATGCCCGCGCTACGCGGCGGCGGCGGGCGCGTGCTCGGGCGCGGCGGCCGGTGGGCCGATCCGCGGGTCAGCGTGATGGGCGCGGGGCGGGTGGCGCGCACGCAGACCAGGTGCTTCCTCGGGTGCGGCGACGGGGAGGAGGGGAGCGTGCTCTCCAAGGTCTACGAGGAGAGGCGCGTGATGGGGTATGTGGTCAATCGAGCTGAGTTGCCTTTGTAGTTGTTCTGGTAACTGATTTGTAGCATGGAAATCATTGGTGATTGTGTTGTTGCGATTGCTTCGGTGAGCTTAGGTACTCGCCCGAGCAGATGTTTGCAGTTGTCGCTGCGGTGGACCTCTACGAGGACTTTGTGCCATGGTGCCAGCGGTCCAGGATTATTAGGCGGCATGATGACGGCTCACTCGACGCTGAGCTCGAGATTGGATTCAAGTTCCTTGTCGAAAGCTATGTGTCACATGTGGAGATGGAGAAGCCCAAGTATATCAAGGTGAGGATTGCATACATTAACTTGCTGTCACGTATAGACAATATCATCTGGAATAAAGAGGTAACTGTAGAAACATCCTACTTTCAAGGCTCATCATACACAAACAGGGCATTTGACCTGTTATTGTTTTGCTGCTAGTTGCTTGCCATGCCTATGGAAAGCCACTAGCATAATTTATTATCCATGATACTACTAGTAGGAATTGGTTAATTCTTTGTAATGTCGAGCTGCAAATGGATGCATCTTCGAATGAAGTATTCATTATAGGTGTTACGTTTCATAATTGATTCCTTTCTAGCTTAAATGATACTTCTAGCCAGGTTTCTTGTTTGTTTGGCATAATTTCGTATACTGATTCTAAAGTCACTTATATGTTCTGTATGCAAAAGATTTATAAGTTCTAATTACTTTTTTGCATTGATAATGTACATTTATTCAATTTAAAGTGCATTTGTCTTTCAATTTAAAGAACTATTAGCTCATTTAGGACATATTTTGTGCTTACTAGTTCACAGCATTGCAAGGGAGTTGATATAATTGTTGGCTAGGATTTACTTTGTACCCTGAAAATCCTTTGTGGAAGTTAAAATTTCCTGTTAAAACTGTCAGAACTCAATAATTGTACTTCTTTGTCCATATCGTTACTTGATATGTAATTATAAGATCTACACTCTTGTTTAGCCAACTGGTGGTCAGATCTACGTTACTTGGTGTGCCACTAAGTGCCCATTTGGTCTTGGGCAATTGTCTGTTAGGAATTCAATCTATTCATTTCTTAGGTACACTGGATTAAAATATAGATAGATTAATCTAAGCATATATTCTAGATTTAGTTTTTACAATCAGGGAGACAAAAGAATTAGTTGGCTATGAATTTAGAGGCTGCATGCACGAAACGATTAGAAAACAAAGTGCCTTCACATGGGTATCAGATTACGAGTTGTCTATATATAGTGGTGCTTTCTGTTGAGTAGCTTGGATGACCTGCTGTTGTAAGTAAACTGCAATTTTTATGGTGAAACTAACTAATTCTATGAAATTAAGATGTTCTGTGGTATCAATTTTGAGACAGTTGTGTCTGATACTCTGATTGTGCCACAGAAAATATTGTTTTAGGTCTCTAGAATTATGAATTGATCCTATCTGTGACATCTTCTGACTTCTGAGTATTATTTTTCATTTTATGGTTACATGTTGTGTTCAATATCATAGTGGCAATTTTCTTTTTTGAAAGAAACTGATATTAGTGTTATATCTATCTTGTGTCACCATTTTGCCTCTGCTTGAGAAAATTCCGTGTTACGTGTTGTTTTACACCTCTGACTTGTATTGCCTGTGTGCAGTCAACAGCATCTGAAAGTGGACTTTTTGACCATTTGATAAACGTCTGGGAATTTAAGCCTGGTCCTGTTCCTGGGACCTGTGATCTCTACTTTTTAGTCGATTTTAAGTTTCAGTCACCACTGTATCGTCAGGTAAAATGAGATTATAACGACATTGCACATTTATTAGTTTGTCATATGGCTGCTTACAATCTGAATCTTTTTTGTCTCAGGTTGCATCAATGTTCTTCAAGGAAGTAGCTTCCCGGCTGGTGAGCTCACTTAGTGATAGGTGTTTTAGAATATATGGACCTCCCGTACCAGTGGTAGAAAATACTTACGGACAAGGAAGATGAATCTTTTATAAATCCATTTTTGAAGGATGTTCCCGGATCCCTGGAGGATTCCTTGTAGTCAATGCATAATCCTTTGCTTGATAAGCCGTCATAGTGCCATTTAGGGCACCATCAGGCAAGAGATTTTCTTAAGGAAATCAGACACTGTTGAGTTTTCATTCTTTGGCTATTCCTGCGGTTTCCCTATTCTTTTTCATGTATCACAAAATTTGGTTCCCATGTATAACAAGGAAATGGCCATTTCTAACAGTTATCTGCCCAGTCTATCTTATCCTGTTGTGGTCTGTCTGTTGGAGTGTAATGTCATTCTAAACCCTTTGTGTACTCACGTTTTGAAAGCTGTGCAATGGCAAAAGCCACTTTGGTATCCAAATTCACGAAGAACACCTGAGAGCAGAAGCAAAAACGGCAAGCATATAGAGCAGTAGCTTGAAGTAAGCTTGTTCCTTTCTGGGCCTGTATGTTACAACAATTCAACAGAAGTGTTGAATCGTACGGTACAAAAAGAATAACTGAATTGTAGAAAGAAAAAAGAATAACGTAATTAATCTGACGCAGCCATCCAGCTTGGATCTTCCACGAGCAAAATGTAGACGAACCGCGTTTGTACGATTTCTCCTGCATCGGCTGCGGCTGCAGGCGCATCTAGCTCTTACAGCCGTCGCACGCGCCGGTTCCGACGAGGCCGTCGATCAAGCTCGCCAGCCTCCGGCCCGCCGCGCTCTCCCTGACCACGTCGATGTCTCCCCCGATCGCGCACTCTGCAGCTCCCTCCTCGCCGCTACCCGCAGCGCACCACCCGCCCGGCGTGACGCCGTCCAGGGGGCGCCGCAGCACCTCCTCGTCTATCCTCTGCAGCAGCGCCTCGTCGTCGCCGACCCGCCCGGCGAAGGCCGCCCCGCTGCCCACCAGCGCGTCGTACCGCGACTGCTGCTGGTCTGCGCCCTGCGGCGGCGGCACGTCGAGCCGGACGCTGTGGTTGACGGTGCTGTTCCTGAAGCGCGGCGAGTTGGCCATGACCGTCTGGAAGTAGAACTCCGCGGCGTCCAGCGTGTTGCTGAAGTACATGAGCAGCGTCCGGGGCAGGTTGTCCGGCGCCGCCACGCAGTGCTCCACGAACCCCCGGCTCAGAATCGGCCATGGAGAACCTGATGCGATCAAATGCATATGGTCAGTTGCTGCGGTGGAACGTGGAAGTGGAACACGTGTTTGACCATGATTGAGAGTGAGAATGCTGCGGATTTGCAGTGGGATACAGAGACAGCCCGCGTTTTACCTCTGAAGAGCTCGAACGCGTCGGGCTTCTCCCGGTGCCCCGACGAGAAGGAGATTTCGGCGTTGGTGCTCTGCAGGAGATTCTGGTCGAGGACAACCACGTGATGGGTTTCGGAATCGGCCCTGTGGTCGATGAAGTTGAGGTCCCTCGGCACGGAGGAGAAGGCGTAGAGCAGGTCTGCAGAGGGCGGCAACCCAACTGTCAGCGACACGACACGACACGACGGGAACCAAATCAAACCGGACCAGGCACACGATGTGACGGCCTGAAACTCACTCACCGTCCTGCGTCACGAGCGGGTAGTCGGCGGCGCCCAGCGTGACGAGCCAGTCCCAGTCCGCGCCGACCCTCAGCAGGACGGCCGCGCCGCGGAGCACCGCCGCGACGGCGGAGGGCCCCCGGCCGTCGAGGGCGTCCCCCTTGCCGGCGACGTGCACGTTCCCGTACTCGAGGAACGCCTGCTCGGACCGGGCGTAGCTGGCCAGCCTCGCGCGCTCGTACGCGCCGGCGCCGGCGTCCAGGTGCAGCAGGTACCGGTTCCGCGGGTGGTACACGGCCTTGAGCAGCCGCGTCACCCGGAGGCAGTCCCCGTGCCCGCCCGTGATGTAGTACGCCAACACCGGCGGGTACCCGGGTCCCTTCCTCGGCACCAACGCCCCCGCCGCCGCCACCGCCGCCGCTGTCGATTCGGCGTCCGAGCTGGAGCGGTCGTCGTACTCGTACGCCGCTTGTCGGTTGAGGAAGGAGCTCGACGCGTAGCTGAGCACCAGGGCGCTGGTCATGAGCGCGGCCAGCGTCGCGAACGCCGACCACGGCGAGCACGCCGTGAGCCAAGAAGAGGAATGAGCCATCGTTGCGGACGCGGAGAGCTTCGGTTGGTTGATGCGCGGGGAGGGGGAACGGGGGCTCCTGCTACTACTAGTAGTTTGCAAAGGGTCAACGCTCGAGCTGGCAGCTGAATTTGGCTGGGGGATCATGGAGGAGCAAACATAAGCCCTGACGCAATGATGGGCGCTGCGAGTATTGAAAATCTGTCACGACGGAACGACAGGATAATCTTTCTTGTTTTCTGTTGCCGCGCTACGGGTAAGGCATATGGAGACACGCACCGGGCTCAACCGCCCGTCGACGTGCGTCCAAGGACGAGCCGGCGGAGCACGGAAAGAAACGGTATAATATGCGAACGGAAGGTACGGACTACGG
Source organism: Urochloa ruziziensis (assembly GCA_015476505.1). Lineage (NCBI taxonomy): Eukaryota > Viridiplantae > Streptophyta > Magnoliopsida > Poales > Poaceae > Urochloa > Urochloa ruziziensis. The sequence continues at coordinate 51,815,677 of CM027122.1, read as the reverse complement.
ATGCAGGGGGTCAAAAGACAACGCGAGGTATCGAGCCGGCATACTGTGTCATGCGCATCAGCGGGAGCTCTCGATCATTGGCGGAATGCAGCTGCGGCCGATCCAGCGTCCCGGCGCGCACGATGATCGAGACTCTTAAGTCAGAGAAGCAGTTGCTTGGTCTCGAATCGTTTGTAGTGAAGATTCTGCAAATTCACGCAGCAAGTAACAAAGGTTCGTGGTGGAAATTGGAAGAGTGCCACAATGCCGCGAAATCAAAGCGCAAGGGTTGCGCTGAATTTCCAATTTTGGTCAGAGAAACCAGGTGTAGTGATATATGCAAGCATGCAAGCTGAGCATATTCAGGGGTTGTCTAGAACGAAACCCAAATCTACTACTCCATCTGCCATCGCGCTAGAACGCTGATGCCTGCAGGAAGTACCATACCGTATATTTGCTTGGATTCGTACCATACCGTACATAGGCCGTGTTTAGTTCTCGAAAAGTTTTCGGTGAAAAATTTTGGGTTATGATTTTATCAATTTAGGAGTAGTAAATGTAGACGAAAAAGGTGGAAAGTTATATGGATAGGTTGGAAATCTCGAGACGAACCTAACGATGGTAATTAGAGGGTAATTAATCCATAATTAGCGGATGGTTACTGTAGCATTACTATTGCAAATCATGGATTAAGTAGGCTCATTAGATTCGTCTCGTGATTTACAGTCTATTCATATAACTTTTCACCTTTTTCGTCTACATTTAATACTTCATACATCTAAGATTCTCTTTCGACGTGATGGGTGAAAAGATTTCGGGTTGGAACTAAACAAGGGCATACGCGTCAAAACATAATCCTGCATTCTGACTGTATGAGCACTGGCACGAATCTTGAATCCTGATCTGAAGCATCAACTGAATTCCGGTCCAGAAAGAAGGCCGACAGGATCTCGCCAAGCTGACGGGGCCCCGAAGACCTAAGAAGGCCCATTAATTAAAAAGGCCCTTTAAGCCCATCAAGAAGACTAAGGCTTTTAACACGCCGCGTGGGCTTCAAAATTCGGGCTGATGGGCGTGGCTTGTGTGGCCCATTAAGATTATGGGCCGTTGGGTAGTTCCGTCACGTTGGACTTAGATAAGGAACCATATAAAAATTGGGCTGGTGTTTATACTCGTTGTCCCTTGTAAAAGAGAGAGCGATTTCACTATCCATAAAAAATATTTTTTCTTTCCATGCAATTTTGTTTTTTTATAACGTTTATTATCTTAACAATATTCGGTGTGTCATTTTCCCAATCACGTTTATGCTTGCACACCTACCTTTTTTAATTTAATCGTTTATTACCGTGCTACGGTTAACAGTTGCGAGGGCACGCGTAAAATACCACTGAACTAGATAAAACCATACCACCGCTGTGCTCCACAGAAACTCCACATGCTGCATGATGGAAGCAATCAGTCTGAAAAGGATAAGCAGATGTGATGTGCCTAGAGAAGACAGACAAGCGCGTGATGGCTATCTCACATTCTGACTGACCATTTTAGCCCTCTAGACTACTTTGACTCACACAAGTCAGAGATGTCCGACACGTTCGAAAAGTCACAAGCACACTGCACACATAGTATGTCGATCAAGACTCCATACCCCCAAAATGTAGACGTAGAAAGTAGTACTGCTAATATTTTTAGCTAAAATACAGAGCCCAAAATACATCCGAGTGCGAGGCAGAATCCGAAAAGAAGAAAAGATGGGCAAAAGTAGAAGGGAATGCAGACACTTCACTTCACGGCAGTAGCTCGACGGTGTGACGGACGAGACGACCATTCTCCAGCTTGAAAAAATCTTACTTCTAGCACAGCTGACAGACCTGGAAAGCGGGCCCCACCGAGCACTGCACGTTATCCGTGGCGCCTCGAGCGCGGCCCCGACAAATCCTGGCCCTTGGATCCAGCCGAGTTCGCATGCATGCGCACTCCCTGCCTTCCAAACGGAGGACGACGGGGGGGAAATTAAACAACGCGATTACGCGAAGCCTTCAAAAAGCCAGCCCTCCTCCTCTCCCTTCCAGACAGCCAGCCACAGCGCAGCGGTGTGTGTTGCGTTGTGTTGTGTGTGTGTGTCTGCGGGAGAGACCAAACACCAACCTCCCCCCACCTCCGACCCATCCCTCCCCGCATCCCCACCTCGCCGCCGCCGCCGCCACACGGTCTCTTCCCCGAGGTAAGCGCCGGACCCTACCCTTCACCCGTTCCTCCTCCGGGGCCGATCGCCCGGCGCCGCGTCACGGATTGGTTGCCGTGTCGGCGGCGGCGGCGGCTGAGGAGGCAGAGGCGGGCGCGGGCGATCGGCGCGGCGCGCACCGATCTTAGCGGCCGTGGCGTCTGATCGCGCGGCGATCGCTCCGGCGCCCGCCGATCTCCCCGTTTTCGTGGCGGAAATTTTGGTGGCGGCGCCTGTCCCCGCGGTTGCTATTTGTTCCGGTAGCGTTTTTTGGGGGCCGCGCGGGTTTCGATGAGGGGGGGTAGGTATCGGTGTGCGTTAATCGCGCGCGCGTTGATCGATTTTCGAGGGAGGAATTGGTGTCGAGGAGATCGGATAGGATTTGGGGGAGGGGAGGGGCGATGTGGAGCGACTGTTGGGAAATCTCATGTGATGGCTTGCGTTGATTGTTTTCCTGCAAATGGGATAAGGTTCAGGAGCTTGTTTACGCGTCCCAGATGTGAATCGCAAATAAGCGAAGGCCTGTTTAAGCATGCTTGATCAGCACTTGTTTATCCAGGATGCATTCTATCATGTTCCAAGTGATATTTTATGTTTGATGAGTTGTAATAGAATGTAGTACTGGTGTATTGACTGCTTACTGGTGCTGATGTGGTTTTGATTGACAGATTCGTAGGCGATCGGAAGTGCATGGGGAGAAAGGATGCCAGAGTTGCGTAGTGGAGTCCGGCAATCTCGGTTGAGGGCAAAGAAAGTCGAGGATCTCGTGGCTCAGGACCCTGCTGACAACTTGGTTGTGGCGGCACCTACGGTGGCAGGAAGGCGTGGTAGAGGAAGGGGTGGCAGGGGTGGAGGGAGAGGAACAGCACGGGGAAGGGGAGGAAGAGGGCGAGGTGTTCCGGTGATTGACTTGGACCCTGACCAGCCTTGCGAGGTTCTTCCTGGAGCTGCTGCTGGTGGTCGTGCTGCAGGTGGGGCACAGCCCATTGGGAAATTTGCTGATAAGGCTTTGAAGATGGATGGTGCGAGCGCTGAGAAGATTGCCGGAGGTGAAGATGAAGGGACTGCATCCCCAGTCCCAGAGAAGGTATACTCTTCATATGCACTTTTGCCTGTCCTATTTTGTGAGTATCTTCACTTGCATGTGTTCCATATCAGTATTATTTCTCGCCATTGAGTTTAATGTTTGGCAGTGAAGCTATCTTATAAGATGGGACAATAGTGATAAATATAGATTGTGCCAAGGCGTATGCGGCACATGGACTATGCAGAATTTTGTAAATGAATGTAGTTCCTCTGTGCCTATTTTCGATGCAGCTAATCATTATGCATCTTTGAAACCTACATATATATTAACTATTTTACATCATCATAATCAAGTGAGAAACAATGCAGCATCTTCTTCCTTTGTTTATCTTCTTTGTAGTGGTTATATCAGAAATAAATATCTTTGCAATTTCTAAAGTGAATCGAATGCTCACATGGTCATGTTAATAAGGTCAGTTCTGAGCTAGAGGCGTAGCTATGTCTAAATTTCTGGGATAGCTTGTGGATTAAAGATGTAGTACCTAAAAAAGTTAGGAACGGGTTAGAAAACAGAAAATTATGGATTCAAGATAGTTGGATATCATTTTAATGAGGAAAACAGTTCTATCCTTTAGCATTTTGATTGGTTAGTGTGTTTCTTAGTGTAATTAGATGCTAGTCACATGTGTGGCGTACTGGCGTTGTAGGTGCAGCGGCCTGCATTCGTATCTATGGGCACTTCCATGGAATTCTTCATGATCCCTTCTGAGTGATATAAGTGAGTGTCTGTAGATGCAGTTGCTTTGATCCTTTTAACTTAGCATTGATCCTTTTAACTTAGCATCAGACTGTGCATGATACTTCTATTTGACATGGGCAGACGTAGAAAAGTATTACATCACTTATGTCTGTTTGGACTTTGGAGACTTAATTTATTCAAGTGAAAGTGCCATGTCTGGTTCAATTGCCCAACTTTGACCACTAGCCTCGCTTGGCAAGGTTGGTCAAGGCATACCTTGCTGCTGGAGGCATTTTGGCTATCCCTCAAAAGCTAGGAAGTTCTTGCCCAGCTTGCCCAAATTCAAACCAAGCATGAGAACCAGCCATACTTTGTTGCCCACTTACTAGGTAAGGCTAGGCAGGGTGAGCAAGGAAACCAAATGTGCCCCTAATTTAGATCAAAATGTGAAGCTCAGATAGTTTCTTGGTGACTAGGTGAATTGAGCTGCATATAGAAGGGAAGTAGGCCTTTTCCAGATGTGAGTGTGACAACTTATTTGCATGCATCTGTAAATAATAGGCTGGACTACAGTATTTCGCATCCAAAATATTAAAGCTGTGGATTGCTAAAGTGACCATGTACTCCAGGTTCATGGGATTATGTTTTAGTAATATGTATTAGTATCTGGAAAGAACTGACAGCTCTGGCCAGTGATGTTCAAAACTAAGAACTGCAAGTGTGCAACTGAGTTTGAAAATTTGGTCACCCAGTAATGATAAATATCATTGGCAGGTCCAAGTAGGCCATTCTCCGCAGTACAAGGTAGAGCGGAAATTGGGCAAAGGTGGTTTTGGTCAAGTTTATGTTGGCAGAAGGATTTCTGGGGGAACAGAACGTACCGGACCTGATGCTTACGAGGTAATTAAAAGGGTATCTAGTCCCCCCTTTTAATTTTCTTACATACCCTCTTATATGAAAGTGACACTTACACTGCTTTGCAGGTTGCTTTGAAATTTGAGCACCGCAACAGTAAGGGTTGCAATTATGGCCCACCATATGAGTGGACAGTTTATAGGTAATTACATTATATTAAGTTAAATGTGTCTATTGCGGTCTTACAGAAGAATTGACAGATCACACAAGCTATACAAAAATGTACCTTGAAACATGACACAAATCATTGTTATAGTTCTGTGTTTGGTTCAGTAGCTCTTGACTTGCATTTTAACCTGAGACAAAAAAAAATATTTAAGGGCTAAGTTACATTGATGGCTCCTCTCAAGTACTTGCTACTTTTGAGTACAAATCTTACTAGCTATCCCACTAATTGTAATGTTTTTGCTATGCATGTGTTTCAAGTGCTCTGAATGGGTGTTATGGTGTACCTTGGGTTCATTACAAAGGTCGGCAAGGAGATTACTATGTTCTGGTTAGTTCTTATATATACATAGTCAGATCTGAGTTTATATTGCATAAATTAAATAACTAATAACAATACAATTGTTCCAGGTGATGGATATTCTAGGACCTAGCCTTTGGGATGTCTGGAATTCATTTGGGCAGACGTAAGATAACTTTGTCCTATCTGCTTTGTTTTGCTCTTATTTTTCTTAGCAGCTGACTGATCACCAATACTTGATTCAGGATGACTGCTAATATGGTTGCCTGCATTGCTGTAGAGGCAATTTCTATACTTGAGAAACTTCATGCAAAAGGGTAACTAGTGTATTTCTGATTCTTATTTGAACTACTGGATCTCCTCATTTGTTTATTTATTTCTTGGATTTTTTTTTGGTCAGGTTTGTTCATGGAGATGTAAAACCTGAGAATTTTCTACTTGGCCAACCTGGATCCCCTGATGAGAAAAAACTTTTTCTGATTGATCTTGGGTTAGGTACGACACTGCACTTCCCTGTGATGGATATTGTTTGCAAATGTTAAGATGATTTAACCAATTTGTCACACTAATCTGTGTTAACATTCTGTAATTGTTTCACATGCCTTTTAAACTTGATATGTACCAATGCTGGTGTAAAACTCGAGTTAACAAGTGTTCGTTCCTATCAATTGCACTGTCAGCATCTAGATGGAAGGAAGGAGGAACACCTGGGCAACATGTTGAATATGATCAGAAGCCAGATATTTTCAGGTTTGTTTTTTACCGCATAAAATGTGCTTTTCATTTCCTTCCAATCCACTGACCTTATTTTGCCCCTTTTCTCAACAGAGGTACAATAAGATATGCTAGTGTCCATGCCCATTTAGGCCGTACTGGTAGCAGAAGGGATGATCTGGAATCATTAGCATATACGTTAATATTTCTTCTCAGAGGAAGGTTGCCATGGCAAGGCTATCAGGTTTTCTATCTTTCTTTGGATGGAATTGTTGAAATGTCCATAAAAAATATTATTTTGGTTATATATGTATTAAGTTGATTTTCATATTCAGTGAGTGAAACTAATTTGTAATATCTACACGCTTGAAGCCATTTTCTCTTTCTTTTGCTAGGTTTACACATCTTTTTCTTCTTCTTTTTGCTGTATCTAGTTTCTTTTGTATGAATTCGTATATAAATTGAGCTGTTGTTTAAACTCTGATTTATGTTGCAGGGTGAGAACAAGAGTTTTCTTGTTTGCAAGAAGAAAATGGCTACATCTCCAGATCTATTATGTTGTTTTTGCCCACCTCCATTCAAACTCTTCCTGGAGACCGTGACAAACATGAGATTTGATGAAGAACCAAATTACTCAAAGCTTATTTCCCTTTTTGATGAATTAATTGAGCCCCAGCATTTGAGGCCTATTAGAATTGATGGTGCATTAAAGGTTTGTTTTTTACGATGTGGAACGGAACTTATTATTTTGTTATACGATAGTAGTAAATGTTTTTTTTTTGCATTAATCGGATATCTGACTTAGTTTAGCATTTGATTATTTTCATACGTAGGCTGGACAAAAACGTGGAAGATTGCTTGTAAATTTAGAAGAAGATGAACAACCGAAGAAGAAGGTTAGACTTGGAAGCCCAGCAAATCAATGGATTTCAGTTTATAATGCTAGAAGGCCCATGAAGCAGAGGTAACTAAGTGAATAATATTATATGGCGTGTGCATTATGGATCTTGTCATAATATGCTCGATTTAAAAGATAGACACTTTGTGTGGTGGTCTCCCTATATTTAGCGGTATGGTATGGACATAAATTGCTGGTGGCAATAGGATGCCATTTTGATGGTTTAAGGATCAAATAGGTGTTTGTATACATTTCTGTGTGGACCTTTGTCCATGCAAGTACAGCTGTTTTTGCTTCTCTTTGGTAATATTTGCTTATAGTCTTGATTCTATATAAGCTTTTCGAAACATTTTTCTCGTCGTTGTCAAGGAGCAATAGATGCTATATTCACACAGTTGTGTTGTATTCGGACTGCAGTTTTTTCATATTTACCAGCAAAGTATGTAAACTTTGTATGTAAATTTTGTTAGTGCTTTGCCATTTTGAACGTTACAAACAACACAGCTGAGCATGTATACTTCTCGTCATCAATAAGTTAAACGTATCACCTAGGGTAGTTATATTGCTTTGTGCTCTAAAATGCTTCTTTCCTTTCAGATACCATTACAATGTAGCAGATGCTAGACTTCATCAACACATAGAGAAGGGTAACGAAGATGGATTGTTCATTAGTTCAGTAGCATCTTCCGCGAATCTTTGGGCCCTTATTATGGATGCAGGAACTGGTTTCACATCCCAAGTCTATGAACTTTCACCCATATTCCTTCATAAGGTATCTTCTCAATTCTCAATCATAGTGCTTTTCTAAGCAAGGGCTACATTTTAAGTTCCAATTTGCCTTTTCTTTTTGCATTTTAGGATTGGATTATGGAGCAATGGGAAAATAACTACTACATCAGTGCCATAGCCGGCGCAACAAACGGGAGTTCCTTGGTGGTCATGTCAAAAGGTCTGTCCTAATTGATGCCGGGCTCTTCTACTGCATGTATACGAAAAATCTTTCGGTCATGTCTACTGTTGTCATTGGCCAAACATACACAGATTTAAATGCTATATGCTGACTCGTGGACGCTGTGGCATGCAAAGTGGTTCACATTCTTGTTTGCTTTCTAGTTTCAAGATATGCTACAAGATAGATAATGTTGAGAATACACAAAAGAAAGCAAATCACATGGATGTTTCATATGCCTTGCATCTAAAATCAGGGCAGAAACAAAAAGACATGCCTTTTCGTACATTTGATGCAAGCACAACTAACAAGTTTTTGGCTCGTAGTAATTGTTTTCTGTGATTTTCTAGAGTTTCGTACTCAAATATTTGCCCTGTTCTGTGACCTTTCACTTTGCCTTATCTGCATTGAATATCTATGCATTTCAGAGTTACCACATGAGTTAAATTACCCTGAACCTTTCTACTCTTTCAGGAACTCCATATACTCAGCAGTCTTACAAAGTTAGTGAATCATTCCCCTACAAGTGGATCAACAAGAAATGGAAAGAAGGTTTTCATGTTACATCAATGACAACTGCAGGAAGCCGCTGGGGTGTAGTTATGTCAAGGAACTCTGGATATTCTGAACAGGTATTGTTACAAGTGGTCTTTTTATTCAATGCACATTGTGTGATAAATTATTTTTGTGTACCCATCTAGGGCACCAAAAAACCTTTTGGTATCTGAAAATATCTGGTTTATAAATGAACAAGTTGACTCATTCTACAGGATATACATTCCTCTTGTAAACATGCTGCATGTGTTGTACATCTTTTGTTTGAATTCGACAATTGATTGTGCTTTTCTTTGTTATGTGATGCAGGTAGTAGAATTGGATTTTCTTTATCCCAGTGAAGGTATCCACCGACGATGGGAGAGCGGATATAGAATAACTTCTACAGCAGCTACTGGTGATCAAGCTGCTTTTATATTGAGTATACCCAAAAGAAAATTGATGGACGAGACACAAGAAACCCTCAGAACATCTGCTTTTCCAAGCAACCATGTGAAGGTATGGTCAAAGTCAGCTCCTATATTTTTATTCTTGACTACATTGTCAAAGTCAGGTTGATTTATTTGGACTCTGAATCTTGGGAGTTGCTCCCCTTTTGTGTCAACTTGGCATTTATATTTGCATATTTCAGGTTGATTTCAGTATCACGTTTGTAATAATACTTGGCACCCTGAAGCAGGGACTCAGAACACTCCGTCTAATGTTGACAATGCACTTTGGGTCTTTTGCAGGAGAAATGGGCCAAGAATCTTTACATTGCTTCAATATGCTTTGGCCGGACAGTGTCATGAGGCTTGCTTGGCGCTGCACTCCAATCGGGAGAGAACATAATCGGATGACTAGATATCAGAAAATCAGCAATTTTTGTTGCTGCTCTCTGTTACTCTGTATGTGTAGGTAAACTGATCAAGATGAACCACCTTACCATGGCCAGAGTAGGAGCTCAAGAAAGAAACGGAAGGAAGGTGGAAAACAAACAGCCAATAAGCAGACGAGGAGGATGTGACTCAGCTAGTGGCGGTGCAGACGCCGATGGCGTCAAATGTTTTTGCATCAGCATGTTTTCCTTCGCTCCTGACTGCTGTGCAAAAGTAGACAGCTTGTAGCCTCCTTTGGAGGCAAGTCAATCTGAGAACCCATTGTGTATAGCGTATCCTGTCATTGCATTTTGTTTAGTGGAAGCCAAGTTCCATGTTTCTGGAACTCTGGAAATGCTAAGTTATATTGTGTGAGGAGAGACAAGTGTACTGATAAAATTCAGTGTATCATTCCATTATTTGATAATTCTCATTGCAGTAATTAATGCAGTAATGTTGCATTACTTATCGATTATCATCATGGAACTTTATATTTTGATAGTGTCACGGTGACGTGCTCGTTACCATCAGGAACTCTGGAAATGCTAAGTTGTGAGGAGAACAAGTGTACTGATAAAATTCAGTGTATCATTCAATTATTCGATAATTCTCATTGCAGTAATTAGTGCAAAAATGTTGCATTACTTATCATCATGGAACTCTATGTTTTGGTAGCGTCACAGAAGGATTTGTGACGTGCTCGTTACCATCAACCCTGGAATAACATATCACCCGGAAACCAGAGCAGGAGACTAGTGCAAAGAAGAACAGGGCACTTGCGATGAACCTCGAAGCAGTAACCAAGCCAGCTACTTGCATAATATAGAACTACATATCCAGGTGAACGACACCGACAAAAGCTCGATCAGGTTCCTAGCAAGATGAACTCCTCATGAATCTCTTCCTTCAATCCTGCCCCTCGTCAGCCCATTCCCCACCTCCCTGGTTGACACGGAAGAAAATGGTGTCATGATCGACTGCTAGTGGTAAGCATGCACTCCCTCCGTTCCAAAATAGATGTCATTCTCGTAGAATTGTAGCTGAAGAACAGTGATCGGTGGATGATGAGCTCACCTGTGTCCTATCATAGACTGGACAAACAGCATAGAATGAGGAGGATCAGGACGAATAACCAGAGTTTCTCATCATCCTTCGCTGCAGACATAGTCGCGCGGGTGGGTACGAGCCAAGAAAGCGCAGGATCAGGACTCAGGAGTCTGCATGGTTGCAGCAAAATGCAGAGGGGAGACAGGAAGACTCACAGTTACAGGGCGGATGCGGCGCCGGCGCGGGAGCCTGCGGTGGAACGGCCCCGGAGCCCTTGTTGGGCGCGGACGCGGGGCCGGAGGGCTGGGTGCCGACGAGGCTCGACGCGGCAGGGCTGCCGGCGCGCACCGCCCTGCTGCTCCTGGGCGACGGCTCCGGAGCGCGGTCGAGCGAAGAAGGGAACTGGTGGCCGCTCGCTGCGTCCTCCTCGTTGACGGCGGCGCCCGAGCTTGCCGGCGTTGCCGCCACGAGGAGGAGGGCGCCGATCAGGAGGAGCGCGGGGAGGCTGGCGACGGCGAGCTTCCGGGACGCCATATGCTTGGCCGGCGCGCGACGAGGCGACGTCGCGATGGCTGAGCGCGGCTGGAATGGGGTTTTTGCAGCTAGCGCTGCTAACCTGCTGTGGAGTGGAGCTGTGTGGACTGGAGTGTGTGGAAACAAATACCAGCTGGGTGCTGCTGCTGGGTCGGAACCGCTGGGTGCCTGCCGGTCAGTCGTCGATCAGTGTGGGCCCGTGCGCTTTGTGCTTTTCACGTCTGTCTGTGGCACCAGCGAGCCCTTTCCCGTAACTGGAATGCAGGCGACATGGCGTCGAGATAACGTGACGCATATTTCACAATTGTGGTAACTGGAAGTAATGAGACGGGGGGCGTTGGGTGTTTTCGCGGAGACTTCCTCGCCATGTGCCGTGTGGCGGACGTGTCGATTGGGCGTGAAGTTCCTGCTGAGCCGTCGAGCTTGGAGGGGTCCGTTCCTCTCTCTATGTACGGCAGCACGGGAGAGGCCGCGCCCCGATCGGTCAATCGGGTGCGCTCTCGCAGCAGGAATGCAGGGCACTGAGAAGTGAGAAACTGAGAACTGATTGGGCACGTTCACTGGGTCCCGTGTCGCGTGGTGCGTACACACTACACCTGCAGCGTCACCACTCACCACGCGTGAACGGAGTTGCATCTGTTTGGCTTAAGATTCAAATAAGATCGCCTATACTGCAGAACCAAGGGATGATATTTTTCGTTAATTCGTTTATCCAATGGAACTCAATATAGCTTTCCGTTGTTTAACTAACGTATTTTCATGATGTAAAGTTGGCTACATTGTTGTTGGGTTAAAAATGAGGAAGCTCAGGTCATAGACACGAATCGAGATGACACGATCACCATTTCCAAACACCAGGACACAGTCAAAAACATATGTCCCAGTTACCACACGATGAGGACTGTGGTTTGCTCCTCCATTGGAAACAAGAGAGCTACTGAAGATGTGGAGGTAGGTTTTGGTGAAATGGTGATTGTTGTTTACTTGATGGATTGTGCAGTGGGCAAGAGGGGTAGTATATATCTTACATTGACTCGTGCATTACACTTGACTGAATGGGGACACAACTGCTGCCAAATTTGGTAAAACTGTGTTGAAGGGCAATGCATAGTATGATACATGTGTGTGAAACAATTGTTGGATTAAACGGCGAACCTTTGGAAAACTATTTCTTTATATATTATGAATTATTGAAAGACATCTTTATGTGTTCTGTATTAGAATAATCATGGTACAAATAGGGAAACATAAATGAAGAAAGAGCAGTAATCTACTATAGGCATTGTGTGTACGTTGAGCTTGTAGAATTGAATATCAGTTTGAAAGCTTTCTCTAGTACAGAAATAGTAAGAAACAATGTTTGAGAATTTGGTTTTTGGTTGTATTTTACTTTCATACTCTAGTCACTCTCAAGTGTTATTTATGCCCCTAGAGTCTTGAGAGATGACAATTTTATAGTTGCCTCTCTTTGAACTCGTTTACATTAGGACCATATCTCACCCGTTTTTTAGAGAAAGCAGGATAGCACAGAGGCTCCAGATTTTGTGGATAATGGCATGAGGATATATTTTGCCGTACCCATTTCGTAATATAAATTCTGATAATTCCACAGGTTTGATATGGGAGTTAAAAAAAGGTAGGTGGATTAATGAGAGATAGAAAATTGACGGGTGGTGGATAAGAAAAAAATGTGATCACCTTATAAAGAGATAAACCCATATAACTAATCAAATACTCCTTCCGTTCAAAATTATAGCTTGTTTTGACATTTTTAGATTCATAATTTTTACTATGCTATCTCATAATGTCACTCGACTACCGTTCACGGGCAATGTCAACCTTTTTATTTTAACTATGGATGTATGCGAAAAATGGACTTCATACCAACTTCATGCTCTGGGAACGGCCGGGCCCGGTGGGGCACGCGGCGGCACTCGTGTTCCGCATGGACGACCGTTACTTCCGGTCCTTCATAGGCTTAGCGAGCTCCGGCGCGGTGTAGGTGGAAGGACTTGAGCCGGCGTCTGACCTGGCGAGGACGATGCACAACCTTCATCGTCACGCTTGACGACGTCGACTTTGGCACCAGCCCACCTTTCCTCAACACGCTCAGCTACCTGCCGGAGGGCTTCGTCACCCTCGACTCTCTCTCTGGCGACGGTGGCATCGATGCCCTGGTCTGCCTTTTTCGCTGTCCACGGACGCCTTCAAGCCGAATCCCAAATATAAGCGTGAGCGTACGGGCGCACGCTCACGCTCGCGCTCGTCGTCCGTTCCCTGCGGGGGGGGCCTCCCACCGCACAACTGCACATGGTGGACCCCACGGAGCCACCCCCGCTACTCATGAGCGTCATGCGTTGGACAAAATTTTGTTACAAAAATTTTGACGCTGGAGAATTTTGTCGCAAGTAAGCAAAAATTTGTTGTAAAAATTTTGTCGTTGAAGAATTTTGTCGCAAGTAAAAGTTTGTTGACAAAATTTTGTGTGGCGCTGGAGAATTTTGTCGCAAGCAAACAAACATGCAAAAGTTTGTTGACAAAATTTTGTTGCAAAAAAAATTTCACCGAAGAATTTTGTCGCAAGCAAACAAAAGTTTGTTGACAAAACTTTGCTACAAAATTTCTAAAAAATTTTATACAACTTTGTTTACAGATAGCGTACGCATGCAGGGGTACGTGTAGCTTGGTGGGAATGGGGCCCGCCCGCTGTTCTGTCGGGGCGCGCGCACAAGGCCCACGACGTGTGGGGGGCGGGGCGACCGAGCACACGGAGCTCCCGTGCGGACGACCGCAAATTAGACGCCCCGGCTTGAAGTCCTTCGGGTACACCCTGGCAGCGACGGCAGGCACATGGACACGGCTTTAGGCGTGCCAATGGCCATGAGTGCCAAAATGCAGGATTTATTTTAGTCTGTGAAGATGATATGATGTTCATCTCACACGTTCAGGATTTTTTGTTGAGCCAATTCCGCTGAGGCCATTAAAAAAGTTCGACGTTCCGTGGATGCCATCAGAAAACTTGTTGCGCCTCCTGTGCCACGGGCTCATATTTTTGTTTCCCTTTGAGCCACTTCCGTCTGCTCCAGGTCGAAGAGGTATTTGGGCCCATTTGTCAGCTATAGCTGTAGAAAAATGCCCATATTGCCCCTGAGTTCAATCCCCTCCAGCATTCCAACGAGACAAGCTGCCCCTGAGTTCATCCGCTCCGCCAGAAATCCAACGAGAAATCCACGACGAAATCGACCCGCGCCGCAGGAGACGAGCAGGATGGGGCAGGTCCGTCCTCACGGCGCCAGAACCCAACAAAAACAGCAAAATTCACATGAATCAGAACTCCGGACATGTGCTGATTGACATGTTATCTATTCTGACACTCCAATGGCCACTTGATTCGGCCCATCACGTCGTGCGATGAACTCATGCGCCATGGTGCACGGCGCGTCGAGCTCCTCATGCGCCATGGTGCCAAAGCGCGTCGAGCTCCTCATACGGCTCGTCGTATTTGTGCCAAAGCGCGTCGAGCTCCTCATGCGCCATGGTGCACGGCGCCGCCGTAGACGGGAACGCCGCGGTGGCGCACGGAGCCGAGCCGTGGGAGCTGCACGCGTTGAGCTCCGGCGGCGCGTAGACGACTAGACGGTCACCAGGGGCAAGAGGTCATTTTGGCTCTCTGTTACCTTCCGCTCCCCATCAAATAGACGGCAGTGGCAACGAGGGCAAGACAAATTTGGGCCAGTGGCGCACAGGGAAAGCAAACTTTTTCAGTGGCACTCGCGGAATAGCAACATTTTATAATGGCTCACACGGAATAGACTCTTTGTCATCTATGTTTTCATCACAAGCTACAAGAATTTGGTTGTGTTTTTCATGCTCTCGTGGACCTGGCATAACAAACATGCTTAAGCCGCTGTAAACTTTTGTGTCCTGATTATGCAATGCATGATGGGCCCGGAGCGGAGATCATGTCACTTTCTAACAAAATAAGACTAGTCCTCCTAACATTTATTGCAGAAGAATAATAGGATGAACCAGTTGCTCTCCAATGTGCTTCCATGGTTTCTGGGCCTGCCACGCACGGTCCATGCTACTTTAGTGGATTGGGTTCATTTTACTTTCAAAACTGAGTGCAAACCTAGCCCGGGTCCAGCCCAATGAAGCCCACAAATGAAGGCCATTTACGGGCTTGGACAAGAGGGACGCTAAACCAGGCTTAGCTGAGCACAAAACAAAAAACAGGCCTATGCTGAGCTCGAAAAGTATCTCTTTTTTTCATTTTATGCCGTGGGCAGCCCGATCCAAATATATCTGACCCAAACCGGACCGAATTTACAGGCCCGACCGGCCATTCCTTGTGGACAGGCCTTAGGCAGCAATTTTTGGCCCAAAAGAAGCCTTGGTGTTGATCGGTCCGGCCTAAGACATGCTTAATTCCATTTCGACATCTTTTTTTCTTACGGCAATTCATGTTCGATATCTGCTGACTGACATGGAGCTTGGAGCCCAATCGACGCTTCTATTACACATGCACACTCTGGTCCATCAGATGTACTTAGTTCCAGACTTGCAGTGGACTTGAATCCCATTCTGTCAGTCGATTGGATTTGAAAATTGGAAGTTGAAGTGTTCAGAGAGTTTTTGCAGTGCGTCACACAGTGCATTTCTGTTGCATTTGGCTGGTGCCAGCGTGATTGCTAAGCTGCCCATGAAAACCGTGATAAGCCGAGTATAATTGTCAGGAAATTCAGGAAAATATGCTGAAGTAGCTCACAACAAAACGAGTTCGCTCTGCATTCATCAACACAGACATCCGACGGCGTAGTTCAGTGCTTCATTCAAATGGAACCTGAATTTCGCGACATGAAGGGTTCTCAATCGGCTGCTAGATCCTTTAATTCCACGAGCCGCGCCCAAGCACCAGGTGCTGCAGTTGCCGGCCTGAACCGCGAACCGGCAACACCTCCCCTCGCTGCCCAAAGAGCTCGATGCGAGGAGCATGGCAAGGAGAACCTCGACGCCGCCATTTGCCCGTCGGCGCGCGCCCAGCGCATGCGTCACCCGCCGTTGCTGAAGGTGTACGCCTGCGGCGCCCGTCTCTGGGCGCTGCTGGCCGCCGTGGGGGATCGGAGCTGGTGTCCATGCCGTTCCGGCACGGCCGGCCGCTACTTCCACGTACGGAATTGACCTTTGCACCAGCCGGACGATGGATCCCCAGGCCACGGCGAGCTCCGGCGATCCCGCCGATGGGTGATGGCAGCGGGGAGCCGATGGGGGCGCGTCCGCCGCGTCGTGGAGGTGAGGGACGGTGGCGACGGCGGGCCATTGCGTTCTGCCGGCGGCAGCCGAAAGCATAAGCGCGATGAAGATGGACAGCTGTTGTACGAAGGGAAAGGTAGGCGGCCGGGCCTGGGATGCGGCGGCGCTCCGGCAAGCCACCGAGGCGCGAGCAGCCGGTGGACCAGGACGGACGGTGGCGACCAGGGGTGGACGGTATTTGAGATACCGTCCACCCCTTGGTCCCTGGAAACCGTCGGATCGGCCACCTGCGGCTTGGATGGGCGAGGGGTCGCGTTTGGACTTAGTCAAGCAGGCAAGGAGCCGGAGGCCCAGCAGTCAAGCTGAGCACGGCGCCGCCGCAGGGAGGTCGACGGCGAACGAGCCCGCCGGCGCCCGCGGAAGCGGGCGGAAGCCTCGTAACGCCTCGGCCGTCGCTTGCTCGAGCAGGTGCTCATAACACAAGGAATCGGAGGCGTCGGCGATGGCTCCGTCCACCGTCCGCCGGCGTTGCTGCGGACAGGGACGCCGCCCTCTCGTGGACGGCAAGGCGCGCGGCGCCACGAGCAGAGACCGGCTCGCCGTGGAGGATCTGTAGCCGCTCGTCGTCTCGCAGTCTCCGGTCACAGCCATGGACTCCCGTGCTCCACCTGTCGCGCTTCGAGCCATGCCATTCCCACCGGCTCGCCTATCACTGTCCATCTGCAGACTGCAGGGCGACAGGCTAACAAAGTAACAATGCTTCAGGTTCAGGTTCCCGAGGTTCTGATTCATTGGCTCGGCCAAATGTTCAGAGAGTTTTTACAGTGGGTCACACAGTGCATTTCTGTTGCATTTGGCTGGTGCTCCATTCAAATTGAAGACCGGTTTTCATGGTTCTTCCCTAGTGCAAGTCATTCTAGCTTCACTTACGGGTTAAGCAATGTTGGATGGAACATTCAGGTAGCTCTCAATCTGGATGGCTGAATATGTACCAGAAAAGTGTTCCTGTCAGCAAAATATGCCCGATTATTATCGTTCCATTCTAAACACTCGACAAATTCACAATCTGATAACTTTGTGGAGTTCCAACGTGATTGCTAAGCTGCCCATGAAAATCCTCATAAGCCGAGTATAATTGTCAGGAAATTGAAGAAAATATGCTGAAGTACAGCTCACAACGAGCTCTGCGTTCATCAACGCTGCTGGCTACTGTCTCTGCCAGGGCTGTCAGACAGACATCCGACAGTGTCGTTCAGTGCCTCCTTCAAATGGAACCTGAATTTGGCGACATGAACGGATCACAATCGTCTGCTAGATCCTTCCTTCCACGAGCCGCGCCCAAGCACCAGGTGCTGCAGTTTCAGCTACCGGGGAACCGGCAACCTCCTCTCGCCCAAAGAGAGCTCGATACGAGGACCATGGCGTCAAGGACAACCTCGACGCCGCCATTCGCCCGTCGGCGCGCGCCCAACGCATGCGTCACCCGCCGGTGCCGAATGTGTACGCCGGAAACGTCGGCTTTGGGCGTTGCTGGCCACCGCCGCCGGCACGCCTGGGCGCGCGTGTCCCGGGCGGCGTCCCGCACCGCCGGCCGCTACTTCCACGTACGAACTCCACCTCTGCACCAGAAGTACGATGGATCCCCCAGGCCGTAGCGAGCTCCGGCGACCCCACCAGTGGCAGCGGGGCGTCCGCCGTGTCATGGAGGTGCGGGACGGCGGCGACGGCAGGCCGTGGCGTTCTGCCAGCGTCGGCGGAAAGGATAAGCGCGAGGAAGATGACCGAGACCCTTTGCGACGGGGAAGGGCGGCGGGCGGGCCCGCGGTGCGGCGGCGCTCCGGCGAGCCGCCGAAGCGCGAGCAACCGGCGGACGGTACCGTCCAGGGGGTGGACGGTATTTGAAATACCGTCCACCCCTTGGGTCCCTAGAAACCGTCGGATCGGCCACGTGCGGTTTGGATGGGCAAGGGGTCGCATTTGGACTTGGTCAAAGCGAGCTAAAGATCGCAGAGGCCCAGCAGTCAAGCAGGCACGGCGAGCACGGCGCCACGCCGCCACGGCGGGGGACGGGTGGAGGTCGACAGCGAACGAGCCCTCCGGCGGCCGCGGAAGCAAGCGGAAGCCTCGTAACGCCTCGGCCGCCGCTTGCTCGAGCAGCTTCTCTCTCCGCCGCTCGCCGGAATCGGAGGCGTCGACGATGGCTCCGTCCGCCGTCCGCCGGCGTTGCGGCCATGGACGCGAGCCCTTCGTGCACAGCCGCGCCACGCACGCACAGAGAACTCGTCGCTCCGGCCATGGCCTCACCGTGGCGGGTCTCGTACCACCGAGCCACTCGTCGTCTCGCCGTCATTACCGGCGGCGGCGGCCACGGACTCCCGTGCTCCACCTGTCGCTCTACGGCCTACAGGCCATGCCATTTAATCTACGGTCGCAATGGCGGTGGGCACCCTACGGCTAGCCGACCACTGTCCATGTGCAGTGCGACAGGCTAACAATTCTTCAGGTTCAGGTTCCCGAGGTTCAGATTCAGCGGCTCGGCCAAATTGACGTCGCTGGGAGCCAGCTGCAAATCTGAAACGAAGCATTGCTTGAAACGCAGGGCTTGAATTCGGGTCAGTGAGCACAAAACGAAACGCTGCGGTGAGCTCCGGCGACCCCGGCTACCGGTGGAAGCCAGGCGTCTACCGCGTCATGGAGGTGCGGGACTTGTTGCCCTGCGCCGGCAGCGGCGATGACGGTGGGATGAGGATGACGGGAGAGCGATGCCGAGCCCCTCTTTGCGGAGAGGACGGGGATTGACGCAGCGGCGCTCCGGCGAGCCGAGGCAGCACCTCAACGATGCCACTCGCCCGTTGGCGCGCGCCAGCGCATGCATGCGCCACCCAACGGAGCCGGAGAGGTACGCCGGCGGCCGGCAACGACGAGCTCTGGGCGCTGGGACCTACGCTAGTCTCCATGCCGCTGGCATGCAGCCGGCGGCGGCCGAAAGGATGAGCGCAAGTAAGATGGAGAGGCCCTTTGCGACGGGGAAGGGCGTCGAGAGGGAACGCGGCGGCTCTCTGACGGGCACGAGGCGCGAGCAGCCGGTCGGCTGGGGCGGACGGTACCGACGGGGTGGACGGTATTTGAAATACCGTCCACCCCTTAGGCCATGTTAGCCGTCGAATCGGCCACGTGCGGTTTGGATCGGCGAGGGCTCGCGTTGGGACTTGGTCAAAGCGAGGAGGCCCACGCCAAGGCCCAGGCAGGCAGGGTGAGCACGGCCACGGCGCCACCACGGGGGGAGGTCGACGGCGAACGAGGCCGCCGGCCGCGGAAAAGTAGGGGAAGCCTCGTAACTTGTCGCCTGCGTCGGCGATGTCTCCGTCTCGATGTCCGCCGTCTGCCGGCGTTGCGGCCAGGGACGTGCTCTCGTGCGCGGCGCCACGCCCGCAGAGACCACGTCGCCACTTCTCCTCGTTTCAGGTCACCAGAGGTTCGCGCGCAGCATCTCGTGGCCGAGGCGCCGGTCCCTCATTGGGTTCGCGAGCTCCAGGGCGGCGGAGGCCGGCCGCCGCCAGTTCGCAGTCAGGTAGCCGGCGACTCGGCGCCGCCGGCATCATCGCCACCTTTCACGCGTTTGTCGCCGACGGTTCCTGTGTCCCCTGTCCACACGCTACTTGTCTTCTGGTCGGCAGTCCGTGGAGAAGAAGCGGTAGCTGCTCTGAATGTTCAGAATCGTCTCGCGTCGTTTCAGGTTCGAAAGTTCAGAACTGCTGCAGGGGCCAGCTGCTAACAGTGAGAGCACGGGAATTGAGCAAACCTGCCTGCAGCACGGGAAGTGGTGCCGTGGCCAGCCAGCCTTTGGAACGCAATTTGTATCCTGATTTTTTATGCGGCCGCCATTGCATGTTAATTGTTCATAATCAGCAGCAGGCCAAGCAAACGGATGTGGGCCTGCTGCAAGCCTGAAAGTGAAGCATGCATTCGGATGCAGGATTGAAATGTACGATGGATCGATCATGGAGTGCAGTGTCAGATAGCTAGGGTTCTTAATTTGCAGGTTCAGAGTTGCTCAAACTTGAGACCATCACAAGCCAAGTAAGAAACTGAAAGTTCCGTAGCACAAGCCGCCGTCGTTGATCTCATTGCAAGATGCCTACTTAGGAGCAATCCACGACCTTGGGTCCACAACCAAATATAATATAGAAAATGTTCATGGTAACATTTTTTTTGCAAAGGCAAAAAAAAAAAAAAAAAAAAAACTAGTGCTCCCGACGTAGTTCTCTCCAGTTTGCTTCCATGGCTCAGACTACTGTACTGGATTGGGTTCATTTTACTTCCCTAACTGAGTGAAGTGGCGTTCATATTGAAACAGGATCTGAACCAAACATTCATGGAGCTCTAAAATCTGAATGGTTGAATGTGTATAAGAACATGGAGTGGTCGTTTCAGCAAAATGCCTGGATCTGAACCATGGTACAAAATAGTGGGCTAAGGCATTTAGCCGGAGGCCTCCAAAAACAGCTAATAGCGGGCTAAATGGAGCTATAGCATCAAATAGCGGCTAAATTGCACGTAGAAGCAAATAGCGGCAGCTCTTTAAAATCAGCTATAGCGGGAGATAGCGGAGCTATAGCCGGCTATTTTGTACTATGATCTGAACCAAGCAGCAGGTGCCGCGGTTTAGCTGCTGGTCGGGCCTCCAGGCCATGGGACCGCCATGCTCTGCGCCGACAACCGCAAGCGATCCCCGTCACTCGTCACTCAGCGGCAACGGCAGGACGTAGCGTGTTGCCGGCGGCGGACAAAAGGATGGCAACGGCCGGAATGGAGCCCGGCGAGCCGAGGCATGACCAGCCAGTCGACTAGTGCGGACGGCATTTCAAATACCGTCCAACCCTTGGTCCCTGGGAACCGTCAGATCGGCCACGTGCAGTGCGGATTGGCGTGAGGTCGCGTTCGGACCGTGCTAAAGCATGCCGGAGCACATGCAGAGGCCCAGGCAAGCCATTCACGATGAGGTCACGAAGCCACAAGCATCCATCAACGAGCGTGCCGGAGGGTTATGCCGGCTACTTCCGGTCCTTTTGGGTTCACGAGCTCTGGCATGGCGAAGGCGGAAGGGCTGGCACCGGCGGCCAACATGGCGAGGACGGTTCAGAGCCCGGATGTTGGAGTTGTACAGCCTCATGGGCGTTCCGCTCGACTTCCTTCCATTTCGGCGGCGTCAACGGTCGTGGCCTCGTGAAGAAAAAAACAAAAGGCTACTCATCACTTCGTCCGTCATTTGGCCCAACAGCCAAGCCATTCAACAACACAATAGCCCATATGATTATTTTACACTAATCTGGTCAAGGATTAAGACAGAAGTTAAAAAAAATTGCGACCTTAGGGGGGGGGGCATGGCCCCCTCTGGCCCCCTTAGCTCCGCCCCTGTCTCACGTGCCATGCTCAACCAACACTTTCTAACTTCATCGTATGCGCATGACTCAATGGTAGTTTGGTACTACGGTCGGATGTTAAAACATTCAATGTAATTGTCTAGGTACTTCACGAACTGATCCTTTGGGATATAGGTTGGGGCCTCCGCCGGGTATGACATATGGGGCAACTCGCAAAATTCCTTTGCAAGGTGTAGCTTTAGGCGGTCATAGGCATGGTTGTGCCACAATGGTGCACTACAATCCTCACACTCAACGATGATATAAGGGATACGAAGTTGGGTGAGGCATGCTGCTGTTGCAAGTCCTGCTGGTCCTACGCCAACAATGAGGATTACTGTTTGCACCTCCATAGTTGACAAGAGTGCTACTAGGTGTAGGGATAGAAATGTGAAGTTAGCACTCAGGCAAATGGTGATTGTTAATTGCTTGGTGGATTATGCAAGTTTTGCTGAGGAGAGGGGAGTATGTATGTCTTACTTTTGACGCGTACACATTGCATTTGACCGAGTGGGAACATGACTATTGTTAAATTTTGCAATATTATGTCGAAGGACAATGCATAGTACGTATGCTTTTGTTTGTTGAAAAGGTGATCCTTTCAAAGAATAATTATTTATTATATGTTACAATGAATATGACACAAATAAGGAAACGTGAACAAAGAAAGAGGTGTAACCCACTAGGCTACTGTAAGTATTGTGTTTACATTGTGCAATAGAGTTGAATATCAGTTTGAAAGCTTTATATATAGTTAGAAACACGATACAAGATATTTATCTGTTAGGCGTACGTTCACTTTATACCTTACTTTTCCTCAAGCGTACGTTACTTGCGACTTGCCTACATATATAGAACACTAGAATCATTATTGAAAGGTGACGATTTATTATTATTCATTTTAGAGCTAGCTACTAGCTTCTCGCTTTGTACTTACATCAGTGCCGTAGTGCCCCAAATTTTGCACGATGTGTAACAGTCCAACCAGATGGATTCATGGACGCATCACGCAGGCGATTCAGACACTGAAGGATTCACAAGGAGCTCTCTCTAGTCTGAAATCTCTGCTCGACGCGCCGTCCATATAACCAACGCAGCAAGTTCCCTTCAAACATTTAGGGAGCTCTCTCTCAGTCCGAATGGCTGAATATCATTACCTGAACATCGAGTGTTCCGGCAAAATGCACGGACTACAGCGGCGTTCGTGGTGCCAGAGCGTTCGCAGCCAACGCGCCGACATCGCCGCCACCCTCGTAGCTATCATCGTCGACGGACGACGGTTCCTGTGTCCACAGGCAGCGCCTCCGTAGGCCTGTCTTCTGATCGGCAGTTCGTATGTATGCTCTATGCTGGGAAGGCAGCTGTTCTGACTTCTCAGTGTTCAGATTCGAAAGTTCAGAACTACTGCAGTCTGCAGGTGCCAGCTGCTAGCAGTGCAGTGGGCATAAAGTTAAGCAAACGTACAAATATGCAAATTCAAACTGATCTTTCATATACGAATTGAGGCCTTGTTTAGTTCACGAAATCTTTTCGTGAAAAGATTTCGGGTTTTGATTTTACCGATTTAGAAGTAGTAAATGTAAAAAAAAGGTGAAAAGTTATATGGATAGGGTGGAAATATCGAGACGAATCTAACGATGGTAATTAGAGGGTAATTAATCCATAATTAGCAAATGGTTACTATAACATTATTGTTGCAAATTCTGGATTAAGTAGGCCTATTAGATTCGTCTCGTGATTTACAGCCTATCCATATAACTTTTCACTTTTTTCGTGATTTACAGCCTATCCATATAACTTTTCACTTTTTTCGTCTACATTTAATACTTCATGCATCTAAGATTCTCCTTTGATGTGATGGGTGAAAAAATTTTGGGTGGAAACTAAACACGGGCTGAAGCGCGCTAAAGGCGTGATTTTTGGAGCGATTTTTGGGGATTACAACATGTTAGGAATGGTGCAGCCCCTGACGACGCGAAATGTACATCCTACGACAACAGCTTCAAGTAAGTGGTCTGTGCATACAGAGGCCTTGCCGGTCTTCAGCACATATCGGCCGTGTTTAGATGCCCTCCGAACAAATTTTTGAATGCATTAAATGCAAAGAATCTTGTATGCATGAAGCACTAAATGAAGTTTATTTGTAAAACCTTTTCACGGATGGGTGCAACTTTGCGCGACGAATCTAATTAGCATAATTAATCTATGTTTTGGTACAGTAACTCTACAGTACCAATCCTCTAATCGTGTGGTCAAAGACCTCGTTAGATTCGTCTCGAGAATTTACCTAGGGTTGTGGAGATAGTTTTGTAAACTGCCTTTAATTAATACCTCTAATTATTGGTCAAAGGTGCATTTATCACCTTAAAAACTTTTCACCGCCTGTCTAAACATGCCTGCAGGTTCAGGATTCAGATGTCTTGTAGTGACCAGCCAGCTTCTGGAACTCAATTTGGATCCTGTCTTGCAGTGTCCTGGGCGCCGCCGCCGCGGCGCACGTGTGACGAGCTGCGTCCCGCACGGAAGACCTCTACTTCCGTCTTCCGGTGAGACCTCTACTTCCGTCTTCCGGCGCGGCGGAGTGGAGGGTCTGGCGCTGGCGGCCGACGCGGCGAGGAGGTGTACCTGGTGCGCTTCCCGTTCCACGGCCGCGACTTCGGCACCGGCCGGACGAAGTTTCTTGGACGGATCCCCACGCCGCGGCGAGCTCAAGGTGTCCGCCGCGTCAGGGAACTGCGGGACGCCAAGCCCAAGCGATCCCAGTCAATCGTCACTCGGCGGCGAAAGAATGATCTCGAGCCCCTTTTCTACGGGAAGGGCAGCGGCCGGAATGCGGCGGCGCTCCGGCGAGCCGAGGCGCGAGCAAGCCGGCCGGAGCGCACGGTACCGAAATACCGTCCACCGCTTGGGTCGGCGCGGATCGTCGCGGTGTCGCGTTTGGACTCGGTCAAAGCGAGCTAAGTGTGCGAAGCAGCAGGCGGGCAGGGTGAGCACGGCGCCACGAGTTCGAGAGCGGAATCATCGCAACTTCTTCGCCGCCGCTTGCTTGAGCAAGTTCTCTCTCCGCCGCCCGCCGGAATCGGAGGCGTCGGCGATGGCTTCGTCCGCCGTCCGCCGGCGTTGCCGCCAGAGACGCCCTCTCGACTCTCGTGCACGGCCAGGCTGGCGGGTCTCGTCTCTCGTCGTCGCAGCGAGCCGCCCGTCACGCCTTCATTGCAGGCGGAGGCGGCGGCCATGGACTCCCTTGCTCCACCTGTCGTGCACGACAAGCGCACTGGCGACAGGATAACAAGGATTCAGGTTCCTGGGCTGTCAGACAGAGCGGCACGCATGGCGGCTAAATGTTGTGTTAACTCCGACCTCGCGTAGCACCCCCAAAAAGTCCACCCTATGACATGCAGTATCCTAACACTATTGGATGGCTCAGCTAATAACATTAGGTTACCACTAAGCAACTAACATAGCCTGAAAAAAATCAGGCATACAAAAGAGAGTCAAGCCACAGTACAAGATAAGAAGTCTGAGGAAATGTTTGAATCTGCAGAAGAATTTCATCCTTGGAACCTCCCTTGCAAGCCTCAACTGAGGAGGCCATTGTCATTGGACAAGCAGAGAGAGGCTTGCGGTCTTGGAGGTGCATGCTACATACTCCTATGCTGTGAGGTAGAAAGAGTGCTGCAGACAGCAGCCGGAGGCCCTTGTTGGGCGGAATTAGAAACATGACACGAGTAAGCTACATACTGCAGCAATCTGCAATGACAGTGTCGATAAATTGAAGTCAAGATAGACAACAATACATATAAATAAATGTGTTTGGGTTACATAGCAATAATGATGATGATCATCTCCCATTCACACAATGGCTGGTAGAACCAGCAATAGCAAGCAAGCAAAAGGCAACGCAAGCTCAGCTAGCAATCTGGCCATCGTCTTCCTCTTGCTCGGGCAGCAGCCGGTGGCGGCAGAGAGGGCAGACGGGGTTGCGGCGGAGCCACTGGGAGACGCAGTGTTGGTGGAAAGCGTGGGAGCAGGGCATTGCCCTCAGCGTCTCGTCGGCGCTGAAGTCCTGCAGGCACACGGCGCAGTCCTCCCCCTCGCGGGAGCGGCCCGTCACCTCGGGAAGCCCCAGGACGATGGCATCGGCGATGGCGGCGACGCGGGCACGCTTGCTGCTGCGGACAGGGGCGGGCAGAAGATGAGCATCATCATGATCGAAGACACCGGCGGCGGCGGCCAGATGGTCATCAAACAAATGCGCCGTTGCCATCCGGCCAGGGAGGTGATCGGCGAGCATGGGGTGGGATATGGGGATCTGCTGCACCGGCGAGACGGAGCCCCCCGGGCCAAGGACAATCATGTACCCATGGCCGGGCCTGAGTGGCATGTAATGCATCTCGTTGTTCTGCCTGTGCATCGAGGCATCCATTGACTTGAGATCTGTTTTTTGCGAGGAGGAACAAAAGCTAATGAAACGGATCGAGAGATGATGATACCTGTGCATCCATCCAGGAGAGTATTCCTATTCTATATATAATAGGGGGGCGGCGGCGGCGGCGGTAGAAGCAGCAGGTCGCGTCGGATTGCAATGGTGGTCGGAGTCGGAGTCGGAGTCGGAGAAGATCTCCTTTTTTTCTCTGGAAGTGGAGGAGAGGGAGAGAGAATGCCAGCCGTTGATGGCCGGGCCGGGCTGCATTTTCTTGGGCTACTAAGTGGGTCGTGGAACACAAAAGGACGGCCCATGTCGTTGACGAGTCTTCGGATCTCACTCTTTTTTTTTAGAATTGGATCTTACTCATTTCATGCTCAGGGGGGCTCCGCCTCGTCTCCAATAGCTTGGTCCACCTCCAGATGTGGAGCTGCAAGGCGTCAGCAGAGATCCAGCTTCTGTACACGCCCAGGCTCGCCTGCCTCTGCAGTCTGCACAGGGGTGCACCCGTCGGACGGCCGCAGCCTGCGCACCCCCGTCGCCTTGCGAGAGCTGCACGGCCTCATGATGTACTGCCACTGTCTCTCTTATATCACCCCGTTCAAAGAGAAGGTACTACTACAATGCTTGCCACCAGCATTGCATTGGATTGATTCAGTACAGTAGAGGAGGACACTACAACATTCTGTAGATAGTTAGGTGAATATGCTAAACATCTGTAATGAATATGCATAAGGTACTGCAATGCTTGCCACCAGCATTCTGTAATAGTTAGGTAATGAATATGCTAAACATCTGTAATGAATTTGCATAAGGTACTACTACTACTATGCTTGTCACCAGCATTGGATTGGATTCACAGTGCAGTAGAGGACAGAGTACATCTGATGGTTGATCCATTGACTGACTGCATCTCTAACTGTCCAGTTGGGCACCCGCCGCATCGCTCCACTACCGAACCTCTCCACCCTCCGGGTTTGCATGCAGATGTCAACCCGCAGCCAAGCGATGGACCTCCTTGACCTCCTTAGGCACCTGCCCTGCCTCACCAGTCTCATACTCACGGTACGGAAATGGAACTGCATATCTCTCTCTCTCTGCCTGTGTGCATGGATCCCAAGGAACCAGTTCAATCATGTATTATTCTCACACATTCTCTCCTTTCTTGTTTGCCAGCGCGTCGATGGCACCCATCCAGCAGAACTGGAAGAAATGGCTCATGCACAAGACGAGCTCTTTCAGATCCCCTGCATAGCTGATTCGCTGCGCCTTCTAGGCCTTAAGAGCTTCAGGGGAGGCGCTGCAGAGATTTACTTCGCCACACATGTACTGGCTGCAGCCCGAGAGCTCAGCTCCCTCGTGCTTTACCCACACACCACGCTGCCAATAGAAGCTGCTGCCCAAGCTGCCACCCCCCTGCACACATGCGCCAGGGCATCCCTGAAGGTTACATTGCTCCTTTTCCCAGATGATTAGACCAGGACTGCGATTTGTAGTCCAACAAAAAGATTGGCATGCCTGCGATAAAAAAACAAAGTGAATTTTAATGCCTGTTTTGCTGATGAATGTTACAATCAGTAGATATGTTCAATTTAATCCGGATATGCTCTTGTTCCTCCATGATTTTATGCCCAATTTTGGAGTTCTGTGTCATTAAATAGTATAAGGACCGGCAATTGAACTGATCCGGATCAATGCCGAAGAACAACTTTGAAACTAAGAAATAGTATTTGTCCTACTAGGAGGTGAGTTGTACACCTCAAAATCTGATCCTTTTAACAAGTTTTGGACTGATAGGAACACAGTCAACTAGCAGGAACCCCTCATGCTATAATTCAATGTTTTTTAGGGAGAATTCATTGTTAACCATGCTGGTGTTCCTAAGCAGAAAAACTTAGTCCTGCAGGAAAAAAAAACTACATGTAATTGGGGTTTTGGGGTCCTAGCGCCAAAAGAAAAAAGAGAAAAGAATGCTACATCCATGTAGGCATGGACACATGTAATTGGTTGCCATGCAGGAAAAAAAAACTGTTTTAGATGTGAAATACTACATGCAGTATGAAATAGGCCATGTAGTAGCAATGTCAACAAAGCACGGGTCATGGTTTAGGGAAGGGTGTGTTCTATTGGATTATATGGTAGGCAAACTATAATTGGTAAATCTTTCACAGTTTTCAGTTTTGTAGAACAAAGAAGGTATTGCATCCACACATTAATCTTTTTAAAAAATTATACACATCAATCTTGAAATCAGAGTTAACACAGATCCAGACGTAGCAGCCTATTCAAATGAACATGTGGAATATTTCGAAAAACAAACTGATTCAGCTACTATCAAACTGCAGCATGTACTATAGAGAGTATATAGGGCTTCCAATAAGAAATGGAAGCCCCAGCCAACCCAACCACCAACCCGGTCCAACCAAACCAGCTTCCTGGCCAATCAGCCATGCCAGCCGCCCAGCCCACCCCGCCACCCCTCCTCCTCGTGGGACCCACCAGATTAAGGCCGGGTCGACAGCCACACCTCACCTACCTCTCTTTCTCTCTCTCACGATTCAAATCGGCGATGGTGGCTGGCGCTTGGCCGCCGCCGGCGACTGCTCCCTCCAACCGGAGCTCCCTGCCCCGTCGACCCTCCCCACTCCGGCAAGCTCTCTCCCCCAGCACCCCTCTCCTGCGGCGCGGCGGAATCCCTGCGGTCTCCAGGCGGCGGACCAACAAGCAAGGCGGGGCAGCGCAGCCGCCTGGAGCACCTTCCTCGTTGGTCGAGGATGCAGGGCTCGGTCCCGCCCACGGGCGTTGACCTGCCTGGCATGCGCTCTAGCGCTGCAGTGCGGTCGTGCCCCATCTCAGTTGGTGTCTCACTTGCTTTGGTCCAATAATCTCGCCTAATGTGTGCAGTGAGCATAAAAATTGACTAGTGACATGTACTTTCCTCAAATCCCAATACATCGCCTTGTATCGACGCGGTCATGGTGGCCGGAGCTCCATCCATGACGTCACGGAAGGTGGAGTGATTTTGTTTTCTCTATGTGCATGTGTGCGTCACGGTGGCCGGAGCTCCATCCATGGCCCTTCCCTTCGTGCCCCGACGGCGACGCTTCGGCAAGGCTGCACCGGTGAGGCCCCCTTCTCCGCTGTGGGCTTACCTCCACGAGCAGATATCGCGTGGCTACAAGCCCTGCTGCACGCCTTCCCTAGCCCCTCCTCCTCGATGGCGCATCTGCAGCTCAGCGAGCAGCATCTCTCCCTCCAGGTCAGTTCCTCATCCGTTCCTCAAGTCACAAATTTTTGTTGAAAAAAACTGATTTTGCCGCTTCTACTTGCTACAAATCTCTCCAGGATGCGGACCAACGACCGAGGGCAGATCCATGGCGTAGCGGTGCCGGGCAACGACTGCCTGACGGAAGAACAACTTTTTTCTCCTAGCAGCAAGAAAGAAACTTTACTTTTGAGAATGTCACATGCAGCTCAAGAAACTCCATTCTGATCTAGAGAGTGAGAGAGATGGAAATTGCAATCAATATACATACATTTTCAGGAGACTGAGTTTGAGATGTTGAAACACAAAATCCTGGAGGCGGAGGTGGGAGAGGAAGGTTAGGAACTGAAGCAGCAGGCATCCCAGTGTGCACAGCCAGACTCTACAATTGGAGAACATATGAAGCACATAAAAAACACAAATATTTCACCATGGAAAATGGAAGACATATGTGACTAGACAATCAGTAGTTCAAGAAACAAAGCACATAACCATATCTCACCTCCATAAACTTTTGCATCTGGCTCATAACAACTTCACCCCAGTCAGACATCTTCTGGGCATATTCCTTAGCCAAACGACCCTCATGAGCTTCCTTCTTTGCACGTTCCTCTTCTAGTTGGCGTTGACGCTTGGCAGCCATTGAAGAGGCACGACTTCTCTTCAACTCAGGGAGAACTTCTCTATCATCAACGATCCCATTAAATAGAGCCCATTTGCCATGTGAACGACCACAAGAGCATTGATAAAGAGCTCTGACATCTACTGGAGAGTGAAGCCAATCAAAATCTGGTCCATTTAACTCCATTGCCTTCTCTTTGTATTTCTCCTGTCTCAGAAAAATAAATGTGTAAACATTTGCAAAATGTACAATATGCTAGAATGTCATTGGATAGAAGAAAACAGGACAATAAGCACTCAACCAAAGCAAAAAACAGAACAAGAGAAACATGGTACTAGTACTATCACATTTACCACACATGCAGTACTATGAATAATTTTATGAATGTAAAACAAAAAAAGGCACTTTGTCGCTCATACACTTACCAGGCATACAGTAGCTTCTTCTGTGTTTAGTGTATTAACATCCTCAAGATCTGAACCTCTATGAGTGTGCACCCAAGCTTCAACCTCAGATACTTCTCTTCCTAATTTCTTGGACTACATGAAAGAATCACATGTTACTTGGGTATTGTTGCGAACGCGAGGTACCTCGACGAGGACCAGTATCTGATGAGTCCGAAGACACTGAAGAAGGGCTTCAGGTTAGCGCATCCAGTGGCAGAAACACCATCATCAGGCATGCCGCACAGCATCAGTGCTCCTGCAGTCCAGCAAGCTCTATGTCCAGTCCAGCAAGCTCTATTGTCCAGTCCAGCGAATCAGCCATCTAGAGTAGAGTAGTAGACTAGAGTAAAAAAGGAAAAAGCAAAACTTTACCACTTAGGCCTCCTCCAAAGGTTACTAGCTCATACATCTAAGAGCTAGCTTAAGAGATAGGTCACCCAACAATAAGAGTCAAATGCTAGCTCTTATGTCTAGATAACCCCATATGTTACCCTCACATGATATGGGGATGTGTGCATGAGACTATCTCTTAAACAAGGATGCCAACAAGAAGCCCAGGAAGTAGACAGCACCGAAGAAGAGCTCCAAGTTGGATGCATCATGGGGTTCCTCGGAGGCTACAACAAGGGCTTACCTTTATTTTGATCCTACTTGTGGAATGGTCTTTTCTTTTGGACTGTAATAATTATTTAAGGGGCACAAGCCTAAAAACATGGATTTCTCCTAGTCTGTGCATCAAAACTCTTTGGATGTTTCCTCCTTTGCCTAGCTATGCTAGTGACAAATATCAAAGCTTCATTAGTTCCTCATGAATCACAAGCAGTGGAAAGTATTTAGCTGGAATGTAAGGGGAATAAATGCTGAAAACAAATGGGAATCAATTAGGAACAAGGTGGTGGACAGTGGCAGTGATATAGTGTGTCTGCAGGAAACCAAGAAAGCATCGTTTGATATACAATTCATCAAAAAAATATGCCCACCAAGCTTCACTGATTATGAGTTTCTGCCATCTAATGGTGCCTCTGGTGGCATGCTCGTGGCCTGGAAAGGATCCCTCTTCCAGGGAAAGAGTGTTTTCTCTAATGAGTATGCAATGTCACTAGAGATTACCTCATTACACAATGACTCCTCATGGATCCTGACAAATATCTATGCGCCATGTACTTATAATGGAAAAAGAGAATTTCTGCAGTGGCTCAAAGGTATCCAAATGCCAGGGGAAGTGGATTGGCTTGTGGTAGGTGATTTCAACCTCATTAGAAAGCCAGATGACAGGAATAAACCAGGAGGCAGTGTAACAGAGATGCTAATGTTTAATGAAGCAATCAGTGAATTGGGTTTAGTGGAATTGCCATTGCATGGAAAAAGATACACTTGGTCTAATAAACAGCCAGACCCCTTATTAGAAAGGCTAGACTGGTTTTTCACCTCCAATACTTGGACACTCTCCTACCCAAACACAACAGTGGACACTTTAACCATGGAAACATCAGATCACTCCCCCTGTGTTGTCAACATCTGCACTGATATCCCCAGAAGCAAGATATTCAGATTTGAAAATCATTGGATGATGCAGGAAAACTTCATGGCTGTAGTACAACATGGTTGGTCAGTGCCTGTCTCAGCAACAGACAAGGCAATGAGGATCACAACAAAGTTTAAGAACCTGAGAAGAGTTCTGAAAGCATGGAGCAAACACCTCTCAAACCTGAATGACACAATAAGAAACACTAAACTGATTCTCTCCCTCATGGAAATTATGGAAGAGTTTAGAGATCTCAGTGTAGAAGAATGGAATTTCAAGGAAATCTTATGCACTGCCCTACAATCACTTCTGCATCAACAAAGAATTTATTGGAGGCAGCGGGGCACAATAAAATGGGTTTGCTTTGGAGATGAAGGAACTAAATTCTTTCATGCTAATGCCACCATTCAGCACAGAAGAAACCTAATTAAAACTCTAGAAGATGCAGCAGGCAACACCTTCTCCCAGCATCAAGACAAGGCAGCTCTGCTATGGGAATCTTATAAAGACAGGCTGGGAACATCAGAGCATATTGAGATGCAATTTGATCTTGAGCAGCTTCTCACAAGGGCATCATCTCTGGGTTGCTTAGAAGAACCCTTCTCCAAAGAGGAAATTGATAATGTTGTCAGGCAACTACCAAATGACAAGTCTCCTGGTCCAGATGGATTCTCTAATGAATTTATAAAAAAGTGCTGGCCAATAATATGTCAGGACTTCTATGATCTATGTGAAGCTTTCTATCAGGAAGAGGTCTGCCTGCAGAGCATAAATGGCTCCTATATCACATTAGTCCCAAAGAATGACAATGCATCTACTGTCAATGACTTTCGTCCCATCTCCCTCCTGAATTGCTCGGTAAAGCTGCTCACCATGCTACTTGCCAATAGACTGCAGACAGTAATCAAAAGTATCATCCATAGAAACCAATATAGGTTCATACAGTCTAGAACAATTCAAGATTGCTTGGCCTGGTCTTTTGAATATTTGCACCTCTGTCACACCTCAAAGAAAGAAATAATAGTACTGAAACTGGACTTTGAAAAAGCATTTGATAAGATCGAACATAAGGCAATGCTACAAATAATGGAGCACAAGGGTTTCGGGCAAAAATGGCAGGGCTGGATGAACAAAATCTTCTCAACAGGCACATCCTCAATTCTGTTGAATGGAGCAATTGGTAAAACCTTTCATTGTCGAAGAGGTGTAAGACAGGGTGACCCACTATCACCACTATTATTTGTTTTAGCTGCAGATCTACTCCAGTCAGTACTTAATCAGGCAAAAGATCAAGGGCTACTCAAATTGCCAATCCCACTACAATTCACGACAGATTTCTCAGTCATTCAATATGCTGATGATACTCTGATAGTCATGGAAGGCTGCACTCAGCAATTGCAAATGCTCAAAGAATTACTACACTCCTTTGCATTATCGACGGGATTAAAAGTTAACTATGCCAAGTTAGTCATGGTGCCTATCAACATCACCCAGGACAAGTTAGACCAACTATCCACAACATTCGCTTGTGCCAAAGGATCCTTCCCCTTTACATATCTGGGATTGCCACTAGGGTTGACGAAACCAACTGTGGAAGAATTTATGCCATTGGTAACAAGATGTGAACGAAGACTGACAAGCACCTCAATGTTCCTGTCACAAGCGGGAAGGCTACAACTAACTAATTCAGTGTTCACCTCCCTGCCAACATTTTTCCTCTGCACCTTTGACATGCACATAACAATCATAGAGCTATTGGACAAGCTACGAAAGCATTGTCTATGGAGGGGAGCTGACATTAATGGGAAAACAAGGCCAAAGGCAGCCTGGACAATGGTCTCTAGGCCCAAAGAAGAGGGAGGCCTGTGAGTCTTAAATCTAAGAGCACATAACAAGGCACTCTTGATGAAAAACCTACACAAGTTCTTCAACAAGGAAGATATCCCATGGGTACACTTAGTCTGGGAGAAGCACTACTCTCATGATAGGCTACCCAGCAGCACAAAGAAAGGGTCCTTCTGGTGGAGAAACATTCTTAAGCTGCTTGAGGACTACAAAGGAATAGCTATTGTTAAAATAGAAAATGGACAGACATGCCTCTTATGGGATGACCAGTGGAATGACTCCATCAAAAAGAGTGATTATCCGCATCTATACACATTTGCAAGAAATCAGAAGATAGTCCTATCCAAGGCAAAGCAGGCCACAGTCCTCACCAGCTTGTTCCATTTGCCACTCTCTGTTGAGGCACACCAAGAACTGCATAGTCTAGAACAGCACATGCAGACAGTACACTTGACTGAAGACAATGATGTTTGGAGCTACATCTGGGGGAGCAACAGATTCACTGCAAGTCAAGCTTATAAACAAATCATAGGACACCTGCCAGTACACCCAGCTTTCCGATGGACATGGAAATCATCCTGTCAATGCAAGCACAAGGTGTTTTTCTGGCTACTGATGAAAGATAGACTCAGTACAAGGAATATACTAAGAAGAAAGACAATGACTCTCCCTGATTACACATGTGTCCTCTGCACTACATCTACAGAAGAGACAGTAGAGCACCTCTTCCTCAACTGCCCGTTTGCAGCAGACTGCTGGTCAATCCTACAGCTATCATTGAATACTCAAGGAGACATCTACGAAAACATACAAGTGCTCAAAGATCAACTCCCTTACCCCTTCTTTATGGAAATCAATATCCTCATGAGCTGGAGCATCTGGACATGTCGCAATGGTCTAATATTCAGGGGAATTCAACACGCTACCCAGAATTGCAAAGCAACCTTCAAGAAAGAGTTTGCCTTACTGTTGCACAGTGCAAAAAGAAAATACTTCCCTCAAATCAGTGAATGGATAAACACAATTTAGCAAGAGTCTTCAGCTACATTTTCTTTGTTTCTTTCTTTGTTTCTTGAGCCTACTGGACAGTCGGCCAGACGGCCAGTTGGCCAGATGGCCTGTTGGCCTTTTGTAATAAAAAATTTAAAGTATATAATATATAACCAGTAGGGGGCAACCCCTCCTGTTTCCATCAAAAAAACATAGGCAAAAAGCTGATGTGGCACACTTATGAGCTAG
Organism: Urochloa ruziziensis; assembly: GCA_015476505.1. Classification (NCBI taxonomy): domain Eukaryota; kingdom Viridiplantae; phylum Streptophyta; class Magnoliopsida; order Poales; family Poaceae; genus Urochloa; species Urochloa ruziziensis. Next base: position 51,780,733 of record CM027122.1, on the reverse strand, counting down.
CTGAGTTGGCATCATTGGAGGAGGCCTTAGAGCCTGTTTGGGAGCGCTATTGCTGGCTCCGGCTTCACTAACCAGCGGACTGTAGAAACACTGTAGGTCTGTAGCGACACTGTTCATTGGAGCCCGTTTTCTCTCTCTCGCCTCTCCCTCTCACAGAAACGAACTGAAGCTGGTGAAGCTCGTTTTCGTGGCTTTGCCGGCTCCGGCTCCAACGCGTCTAACGAGGCTACAGTGTTGAAGCTAGAGCCGGGAAGAGCCCTCCTAAACAGGCCCTTAGCCAGAGTTCGTCACCAGCTCCGACGGCGGAGGGAGGAAGAGCGACGGACCTCGAGTCCTCGACGAGTGGTGTAGATCTCAGGGAGTGGCGGCGGCAGGAAGGCCCAGAGACTTGTTGTGAAGGGGGCAAGGAATCCATGTGTGGCGTACTCCATGGCGTGTTTCCCGTAAGTTTTACTCGATTTGTAAAAAATATGTACAATATTTGTATCTTCAAATAAATTTGTTAAAACACTAGACGAAAAGATCTTTCCAATGATACTAATTATGTACCATAGATAATAATATTTTTTAATATAAAATTAAACAAAGTTTTTTCTCTGGAAGTGGCAAAAACAGTTATTTAGGGACGAAGGTAGTAGATCTCAGACCACCGTTGGTGCCGACGCTCAGAGGAGCCTTGACGTCGTCGCCTAGAATTTTTTTTTTGAAATGGCCGTTGCCTAGATCTGGGGTGGGGTGGCGTCTGGTGGGGGTGGAGGGGGCATCCACTGGGGGTCCTTGGCTGTTGATGGTGGCGTCGCGGTTTTCGTTTGCGGTACAGTGAGCCGTTGGATACGATGTAGTAGCCACGTGTCAAGGAATCTGAGCCTTTGGATACCAGTAGAATCATATTTACATCCAAGTTCAAGGGGAACAACAACTTCAGGTCCTCAAACATTGCCTTTAATAATCATTCCATACACAAAATTCAGTGAACATTGCTCCTGTGAATCCCATTTTACATACTACGACCTAACACTTAACCGAGATGGATCTAATCTCCGAGGAAAATAGAGGCATTAGACACCACACAGACCAATATCTACTCCAAGTCATCCAATATGTAGGAGACCACCGGGCGGGCACCAAGCAACACAAATGTATATACTCCTTTATGCTACCTAATCATCATCAGAATCCGAGCCGATGCTTAGTATCAACCTTGGTCGAACTAAACGTCCATCCTCAGGTGATGCTCCAGTTAGCCTATCGTTTCCCCACGGCTGAACCTACGCACAAGGAATCACATATTTTAGTAAAAAGTCTAGAGCAACTCTGTGACAACATTGTAAAAACAGTGTCCAATTTTAATAATCTAAGCCACCATATTGGAAACAAACTTCTAAGGGACAAACAAATAATCACATAAAATCGCACAAAACCAAAACAAGTTAGACCATTTCTGCCATGTTACCATCTAAAGCTAGTATTCCACTTCCATAGGTCCTCCTTTTCTGAGGTCCATTTCTAGCATTACTTGGACAATCATCGGTGCCACTGACACTAGCAGCTGTCCACTTCTCAGGATGGGCATCATCACATGGTTGAGACCGGTTACCCAAGTTATCAAGAGACTAATGGCACCATCTCTTTCACTAGACGTGCAAGGTTGCAACGCACCATCATGCCGATCTTTCACCAAGCTTGCTGCCACTGCTACTACTCTCAAATCACCACTATACATTGGCTCATCAACCTCCCCTGGATTATCTGCCACCCGTGTACCCGGATCAGACATCTTGTAGGTAGGATCATCTCGGGGGCTCAGAGGACGCTCCCAAAATTACAGCCCCAGATCACCAAAACCTTCTTTTAATGCAAGAAACGACGTTTCATTTGGGCATCCACCCCATTTGTTCACGCATTCCTAGAGTTTCAGGTGGGTTGGATGGAAACAGCTCTGCAGTGTCATGTGCTGAGCCACAGTTCACAGCACTAGGAGACAACACCATGACAAGTTGACAACATCATCATCTGAGTCACTCAAAACTATTACATCCTGATCCGCTGATGTTGGAGGAGCATTTTCATTTGAGGCTGAATAATCAAGATCATGGACATGGGTCATAGAATAGTCATTTCTTCCTGCTTCTGAATTATAACCTTCATTTCTAGAGTTCATGCCGTCAGTACCGCCTGTCAGAATGCTGCAATTTTTATTTTCCTCATGGTCATTATCAGAAGACAACACCAAATCAGTATCCCCTGTGTTGCTGATTTTCCATTGGCCATTGTTGTTTTTCCTAACTCCCAACTTGAGACGACAACCAACCTCCTCAGACAAGGGCTCTTCTTAGTCTCATCCTTTACAATACACATTTTGGCTTTGGCGGTTGTATCTGTGGCCACACAGAGAGAACCATCTGGCAGATGCTGCTGAGTAAGATCCTTTAGTTCGGCTCTGCCCTTCACTCTCCAGGAACCATCGGTTTTGACATCAATCTTAGATGTATCATCTCCACAACTTTTGATCTGGATAATCAAAATGCAACAAATTAGCAACCGCACGCCTGAAAAATGCAGATAGGAAACAATACTCCATGTTCACTATATACTCACCAAAGAAGTAATGCGGTTGAAATAAGGATCAAGTGTTATGTTCTTTAAAGAATAATTCTTCAAACAAATTGGACATTGCCACTGCGAGCAAGGAAACATAGCTTGATTTAAATAGAGAAGATAGTACTTGAACAAAACCGTGTTAGATTGAGCTTCAATCAACAGACCAACAAAGACAACCGCAAGATCTAGAACGAACGGTCTAGCGACCTTCTTCCTGCGAAACAAGACGAAGGTAACTAACAGCTAGCGCACCAAATTCTTCCGTTCGTCTTCGTCACCGTCTCACTCAGATCTCGCCAGGCGCGTCCCGCGCGGCCTCCCACTTCCAATCCCCGCGAAAGCGCAGGCCAAAACCCTAACCCCTAGCCTTGCCATCGCTTTCCTGCCGGAGCAGGTCGGAGGCGGAGGCGGAGATGGCCTTCATGGCGGCGCTGGAGGCCGATCTGCGCGCGCTTTCCGCCGAGGCGCGCCGCCGCCACCCCGCTGTCAAGGACGCCGCCGAGCACGCTATACTTAAGGTCCGCCTCTCCTGACTTACGCCCACTTCACCAGTGATCATGACGCCGCCACCCATTTCGCGTTCCTGTCGCACGCTCGCACGTTCCGGATCCATTTAGCGGCCGGAGTCGTATCCGACCGTTTGGAAATGGTCATTTGGTTTGGTAACTCAAAGTTCTAATTCTGTTCTGCGATAGGAGCGTGTTGCGAATTAGTGATTTACTGATATGGGAGTAGGATTGTCCTCAAATTTACTTAAACGGTGGGAACCTGAGTGAGATTTCAAACTTCTAGCTACAATTTGGTAGACAAGTCCATCCACTAGGTGGGTATAGAATGTCTACAATGATCAATGGTTTTGGGTGTAGTTTGAGGCTTAACTAGCTTTGGTTTAGATGCCTGGAACTGATTTTGTGACTTGTCTGGAGTGGAAAATCACGCACACCATTTCCATGGTTTTGCGAGAAGCTTAAGCACTGTATTCCCAAAGAAGAATAAACCACGTTGAGCTGGAGGAACTTCACTGGTTACTTCAAGTTGAAGGGTTTATTACCTAGTAGGCCAGTAGTCCTTTGTTCCATGGCTCATGTGCAATTATAAACTTAATTTTGGAACTATATGCAATGGAGGATTGCTGTTATAATTTCTTGTGCTCTTGAGAACTTATATGCTCTGGAGGTTGGGTGTTTGCCCCCCTTGTGTATGTGTCGGCTTGTGTCTAAATAGTGTGGCCATATCTTCATTGTCCAAATAATCAGCGAGAAGCTTAAGAACTCTTTGTTAGCAACATTGTACTCTGGCACAATTTTTCTTAAACTTTTTAGTTGGTATCTGATTATACACTTGTACTTTGCCCACATGGACATCCATGTGAATGCTCTTTGCTGGAGAGTTCAAACCTGTGGGAGCCTGTGCCACTATTTTGATTCCATATGTTTGAGGCAGTTTTTGATGTCATTATGGTAGATGTAACCAGTTAGTGACTTTGTTCCATGACTACTTGGGATGAATCTCTATTTTGCCTGTTAACCAGTTATTGACTTTGTTCCATGACTACTTGGGATGAATCTCTATTTTGCCTGTTATTTTGCAATATAATGAATTAATGATTCTGCATATCCATCTAAACCATAAATTTTAAGTTTATTTAGGAGCACATTTTTTTATCTATTTCCTGGACATGAACATTTTTTAGTTAATGATGTTAATTGAGACTTGTGGTTTTTGACTTTCTGTACATTCTAAGTAATGGCATACCATATGCGGAACAAGTATTGTGGTACTCTTTTTTTTGCTGATGAGAGATATATTTTCATTTTTTTTTTCTTGAAGCTCCGATCTCTATCTGGCCCAAGTGAAATCGCTCAGAATGAAGATATACTGCGGATGTTTCTGATGGCATGCAGTGTCAAATCAGTGAAGTTGAGTGTAATAGGACTATCCTGTTTGCAAAAGCTTATATCACACAGTGCTGTTGCATCATCTGCATTGAAGGAGATACTGGCGACTTTGAAAGATGTGAGTTCTTGCCTTCTTACTTACTTTTGTTAAATGCAAAATTCAAACTAATTCTGTGTTACCTTTTGATTGGCATGCCATTTAGAAACTTAACCTAGTGCTACCTAGTTCCTAGGTTGGACCCATTTTTTTTTTTTTTTGGGGGGGGGGGGGGGGGGGGTCTATGCCACTTACTGTTTTCTGATTTGAGTTTGAGAATATGTTTCAGATCATCTCCAGCAGTTTGACAATAATTTTTTTCCCAATTAATGGGGTTGTCCCAATATTTCTTCCATTGTTATTGGGGGAGTTACTTTTGCAGTTCCCCAATAATATCATCCCAATCCAACTACCGTATCGGGATGAGTCACAACTCCCCCTCTATTTAGGGAGGGTTGGGGTGAATTATTGGTTTGTCCCATTAATTATTGGGAAAAGGAAAAGATAAAGGGGAACTGCAGGGGCACTATTTTTTCACCAACTCTCCCAATATGGTAGTTGGATTGGGGAATGGGATCTGCTGGAGATGCTCTACGGACACTTCAAACCTAAATCTGTCAAACTAGAAGTTTGTGGTAGCTGTTTATTTTTGCATTAGAACCTTCTTTATTGTTTTTTCGGTGCATGTCTTTGATAAATTTGATTTCTATAATTTTCTGTAGTTAGCTGCAACCTTGAACTCATTGTTTCCTAACTCTGATGTTTGTTTCTTTGCAGCACGCAGAGATGACAGATGAGATTGTTCAACTAAAGACTTTGCAGACAATGTTGATTCTCTTTCAGTCGCATCTACATCCTGAAAGTGAGGTATCAACTATCAGTGGTTATAATTTTATTTCGTTTGGGTGGAAGTCTTCTTATGTGTCATGTGTTTAGCTAGTCTTAGAGCACGCGAAAGCTTCAATCTATCAAAATAGTAAACAAAAGACAGCAGTAATGATTAATGAGCCAACAGGTCATCACCTGTTGTTGTATGACGTTTAGCGGTTTAGGACAAGATGATTCAGTTTCATTTTGGAACTAATCATCTCGCCCTAAACACCATATATTTAAGAACGGGGCAACTGACCCGTAACTTCTAAATCTGCTGTTAGGTGGGGAGCATGCCTGTTTGCTATTTCTTGGATTATTTTGAATCTTGATTGCTTGTATCGGTTGTTCTTTGGACCATAAGTAACAGTTGAGGTGTCATGCTATGAATGTCTTCTCAGGATCATAGTACTATTACCATCAGTAGGCTTATCTTATCAGTAGATAGTTGTTTCTTTCAGGAAAGCATGTCTCAAGCTCTTGGAATATGCCTTTACCTACTTGAAAGCAGTCGATCTTCTGACAGTGTACGCAAGTAAGCTCATTGCAATACTGTTGTCTCACTGATTCCAAGTCCCTTATTGTGATATTCTAAATCACATAATGTTCATTTAGTACGGCAGCAGCTACATTTAGACAAGCAGTGGCATTGGTCTTTGATAATGTTGTTCGTGCTGAATCACTTCCCTCCGGTAAAGCTTCTTCAGCAAGACTGAGTTCCCGTGTTAGCTCTGTTGCTGATAACGTCACTCATAGCTTCAGTCACACACTGTAAGGCTCCGTCTTTTTCTTTATTGATTATGCTATAAAGGCAACGCTTAAATGCTACTTGACATTATGATAAAGCAGATAAACTTTTAGCCCAAAATGCAAAACTCATACATTTTGAGCAATGCACTTCTTTTTTACTCACTAAAAAGTTGCATCCCATGTATTCTGTTAGATTCTTCTTAGATGCACCGTATTTGAATTTTGCTTAGTTTAAATTTTGCTTAGTTTAGTTCTGTGATGGGCTTGTAGCTGACATGGGTAATAATATGAAAAGCTCAGTATTTTATTTGCATTCTTATAGCTTCTTCATTCTTGTTGGGTTTGAAAAGGAGAATTTTATACCAAATACACGTTAGGTACTGCAGGAATGTTATTGCTGTTTTCTGTGTTGCTTTGCCTTTCTCCTTTTTTTGCTCTATTGATTCAGATTGCTTTACATGACAGGTCACTAGCAAGCAACTCTGGAGAGCCTACTATGAGGGAGAATTTGAGTGATGTTGGAAAGCTTGGGCTTCGTCTGCTTGAAGACCTGACAGCTCTTGCTGCAGGTGGATCTGTATGTGCGAACAATTTCTGATAGCACCTTCTATTATTCTGGAAATGAGGACATACATAGTGTTTTCTTTTCTTCTCTTCACATAATCTTGTGGGTGACTCCTGACTTTTTCCCTCTAGGCTACGTGGCTTCGTGTTCATTCTCTGCATAGGACATTTGCCCTTGACATACTTGAGTAAGCTTTCAATGTGCCAAAAATGAAAATTTTGTTATGCTTCCATTTGCAGGAATTTTATCATTCACTTCTTATCATATATTAACATGATGCTACTAAGGCGTTGAGTTAGAAATAACTCATCCTCATGCTCTACCTTACTTGAGGGTCGAGTCTTGACTGCATATATTATGAAGAAGATGCATATAGAACATATCCACTGTAAATGTTATGCAGAACATGCACATAGAACAATCTAAGCCTCATATCATATGGACATGTTTTGTTCCAGGTTTGTGCTATCCACATATGTTGCTATATTCCGGGCATTGTTATCTTATCAGCAGGTCTGTGTTGTCTTACAACCTATTTATCACCTTTTTTTAAATAAAAAACCCCATTGATTTCATAACTTTGGAACCTCTTAATAATCTGCCAGGTCTTGCGTCATCAAATTTGCTCACTTCTCATGACTTCACTCCGCACTAATGTGGAGGTAGGTTCATTGAAATGAGGAGTTTTACTTTATTGATATGTTTTTGTAGTTCTAAATTTTGATTGCATCACCACAGTCACAAGCTTCAATGCATACGCCTTATCTAAATTTTGTTATTTTCAGTATATATTCATGTTTGCTACATTGTCATGTTTATCTTTACAAGTCACAAAGTTTATGTATTTCTTGGTACTTGATGTTGAAATTGTAGGTCGCCACGTGTTCTTTTATCTGATTTTTGGAACCCTGTATGCACGGAAAGTATTGAATTAGGGTTGTAATCTTTTGTACATAGTTTCTTATTAGTGAGCTCATGCCCTTTAAACTAATAGGGCTAACACTTGGTCATTTTTGAATCCGGGGATTGGGAGGTTTGACATTGAAATAAATAAGTCCAAGAAGTTGGCCTTCTTGTGTCTTGGCTCTTTGCTACCTTTACCTTACTAGTTTTTCATGTGACCATCTTGGTCCTAGTCTCTGTTTGGAATTGCAAGGGCTTTTCAAAGGCACCTATTAATATCTAATTTGAATGTGGCAAGTAGTTGAAAGCATCTTTTGTGTGACTTTAATTGAAAAATTGTACAGGAATAACTAAAGTTTCTATAATAATTTCACAACACAACAATAGAACACTAGCCATTAGCAGCTTCTTTATCTGACTTATTTCTTTTTTCTTCAGCTCGAGGGTGAAGCGGGGGAGCCTTCTTTCCGTCGTTTAGTCCTACGTCTTGTTTCCCATGTCATTAGGCTCTACAGCTCTTCGCTTGTTACCGAAAGTGAGGTATTGTTTTGCCCATTCTCATATCCATCCCAGTCCTGGTACTCATTATTTAATCTAGAGTTTAATAACCAAAAGCTTTAGCTGACTACAATGGTGACTGCTTATTGTGTTTTAACTTAAGACTAAATTAGCCATGTGACTGGCCATTTAGGTTCGATATGCTTGGGAATGAGTCATACACAATCTTAAAATAGCAGAATGGGAACAATTGTCCGTTAGTTATATCCAGATGATATAAATTAAGCACCATAACTCAGCAAAACCTTCAAAATCTCCTGTATCATTAAATTTAGACATGACTTTATATCATGTCGGTAATCAGCTTTAGTTCCCATTGTCCAAAATTGATTTACCCGTAGATATTAGAGATTTTATTCTGCAATTTCGAGGGTAGTTCCTGCCATCTGCTTTCCCTGATATGCGCACCCCCCCCCCCCCCCCCCCCCCCCCCCCCCCACACACACACACACATGCAGGAGAACTGTGTGATTAGAAAATACACAGCTTTCTCCCTGATATGGTTGACCATGATATCACATTTTACTAGCTAGTCTGCACGTAACACTTCAAAACAAGGTAATTTGGGATATGAAATAAGTAGTCCATAATTACATGAGTGCTCATGATACTTTTAATTCATCCAGTTTTGTTAGGCTACCTATGCTCTAAGCTGCTTCTGTTCACAGGTGTTTCTTAATATGCTTGTGAAAGTTACCCGTCAGGACTTACCATTATGGCATCAGATACTTGTTCTTGAAATTTTAAGGGTAAGTTTCCTTGGCTACAATAGAAATTCATGCTTGTTGATGATTGATCTTTTGTTATTTGTTTATCAGGGTTTTTGTGTAGAAGCCTCTACTCTGCGCTTGCTGTTTCAGACGTTTGACATGTATGTATTATATCCACAATGCTATTCTTGAATGCCTCTTGATATGTTCATTGCTTCTTCTGGTTGATGGATTTTGTATAAAGTTTTTCTCCAAAGTCTTTGTAGTCACGCTTGTCTTGTAGGATATAAATTTAGTTTTTTTTTTTCCTGTTGATCCAATGATCCATGTGTAAGACTGGTGTTGGAGAGCCATAAAGACCCTTTATTTTCTGTGTTAGATTGGAGCAATCCTGTAGAAGACTACACTAAGATAAACATAATCAGTGGGCAACATATCAAGTCATTTCTAATACTATAAATGTACTTTTCGATCTTTTTTTGGGGCAGTTTACTTTTCAATCTTTATGAAATGTGGCGTGTGCCTTAAGGAAGTTTTGTATCTGTTAGGAATCAGTGTTGGAAATACAATGTAGATTTCTTTTAAAAAAAACAGTGTAGACATCTCTTTAAGTTTCCTTATTTTCTCCTGGTGATTGGATGCACATAACACTTGTCATGGGCTTTGAGTAATTTTATGCCTTTCATTCACGTGAAGAGTTACCTGTTGAGAGTTTTGACGAGAAAGCTCCCTCTTTAAGTTTTATCTTTTGCATTGTTGCTTGGCCAGAAATTCCTTCTTGGAGCTCATTAACTATGCATGTCAGGATGCCACTGCATTGGTGCTTTATGTCTCTGGGCATAACATTATACTTGCATGTTTTTTTGGGAGAACTTATGCAGACATCTTTTTTCTTTTGTTAATAATACAGGAATCCTGTGAATACTAATGTTGTGGAGAACATAGTGAGAGCACTTGCTTTGGTGGTAGCTACTATTCAGGTGGTATTTGTTCGCTTGCTTCAATAGAATATCATCTTTGTCAATTACATGCTTGCTTGAACTCATGTTATTTGTGAATTGTCCATTGTTATTCCTTTAACTAGAAATATTTCTCTTATAGGCTTCAGATTCAAGCGAAGAGACTCTAGCTGCTGTTGCTGGAATGTTCAGTAGCAAAGCTAAAGGTACTCTCTGCAGTTAACGAAGTCCGGTGATAAGTTACTTCCTCTGATGTTGTTGTTTGTTTACTCAGATTTTAACTAATTCCTGGTATTGACCATTATCATACACAGGGATTGAGTGGAGTATGGATAACGATGCATCAAATGCTGCTGTTTTGGTTGCTAGCGAAGCACATACCATCACTCTGGCCCTTGAAGGCCTCTTAGGTGTAGTTTTCACTATTGCAACTTTGACTGATGAAGCTCTAGATGTTGGTGAGGTAAGAACTAACAGAACTAAGAAGAGACGATTCTTATGAATAAAATAATAAACCTGGGAATTTGAAGTTATTAATTCTGTTTGTTTCTTTTTTAGCTTGAATCACCAAAATGTGAATCAAATAGTATGGAATGTAGTGGACAATTGGCCCTTCTGTGTATGGCTATGGTCAATTCAACGTGGTTAACCATCCTTGACTCTCTGTCACTTATTTTGATGAGGTCAGTTCAATCTTTAAACTTGCATGCACCTTCTTATAAATTATATGATATTTTTTCCTGTTCTTATGGTTATGGGTAATCTAATTAACAGGTCACAGGGGGAAGCTATAATATTAGAGATATTGAAAGGATACCAGGCATTCACTCAGGTGATAGTAGTGATCTGTTGATATAACAAAACCTTTTGAAAATTTCCCTAATTGTCCACTTAAGAGAATAACAGTATCCCTCCCATGATATGGCGAGGCCTACTGACCTTCTGTTACTTTTCTGCTTTATCATTTCCCATCCTTTGAAGTAAATTAACTGTTTGACAATCAGAATCTGGGATGCGTTTCAGGCTTGTGGAGTTCTCCGTGCTATAGAGCCCTTGAACTCTTTTCTAGCATCACTTTGCAAGTTTACAATCAATAACCCAAATGAAGGAGAGAAGAAAAGGTATGTCACTGGTGTCCTGCTTCCTAGAACATTGACATATAGCCAAATATCTTCTTTCTAGAATAATACATCATTTGCCTGCAGGCCCCTTCTCTTCTAAGTCCCTATTGCTCTTTCTAATACATATTCTAGAGATGTGATGAATATCATTATAATAGGGTTGATTAGAAATACTGAATAAGCATATCCTAGTGATTTTTCCTGCAATATTCATCGTCCTCTAAGTTCAAGCCTTACAATTTGTTTATGGTTAATTTTGGGGGCCTATCCTAAGCACTTAGCCTAATTCTATCATAAGCGTGTGATAGAGCTAAAATTTATGGCTTTATCTGTTCCTACAAAAGGGCTTCCTTTTTTTAGTTTTAAATTTGGAAACTAAGAATTCGAAAAATGGAGTTTGATCTTTAGTGCATTGTAGTGACAGGCTGAGCTGAGGTCTTTCAGGGCACGCTTGATGTTTTATTTTTAAATATTTGTGGACACGTGTTCCTTTATTTTGGTAGGATGCTATGATTGAAGCTCCCCTTTTCCTTTTATAGCTACAAGAATCTTTGCAGTCTTGTCTGTCATATCGGGCATCACTAATGAACTCATAGAGGATAAGATTTGTGTTACCTTGCTGACTTCTGTGGTAGTAGTATTGTGATAATTGACACGGATTATGTCAAAAACGATATCTTAATTGGCTTCTGTATAAAATATTATTCGCGGATCTTGATGGTTGCTGGTTGGATTGCGCGTTCGCTAATGTTTTGTTTACACTTGCCTTAGTCTGAAATCTGAAGATTCAGGCATTTAAATTTATGTGATGACGTGTATTGAATGCTTCAGTTGTGTGCCTAAAGTTGCGTGCTGCATCTGCTATTCATAACCTTTCTACAATTATTTACACCACTTCTTATTTTCCTTTCCTATCTATGCCAGCATCTTGCAGTCTCCTGGATCAAAGAAGTCAGAAACTTCAATGGATCAGCGTGATAGTATTATTCTCACACCAAAAAATGTGCAGGCAAGTAGGAAACAATCGCAATATTGCTTACTGCTATATTACAACCCATTGATTTTTTTTCATATATATATTTACACTTGTTTCATTCTGAACTCAGGCACTAAGGACACTTTTTAATGTTGCACATCGATTACATAATGTCCTTGGTCCTTCCTGGGTTCTGGTAAGTAGATAGATTATGTTGTACGTACCGTTTTTTATGAAAAAATGGGTTTCATGAATTGCAGCTATATTTCTTATCCTTGTAATCGTAGGTGTTAGAGACTCTTTCAGCACTTGATAGAGCTATTCATTCTCCACATGCTTCCACTCAGGTTACAATCTTTTGTCACCAGCTTACTCGTTACATTTATTGAGGAATTTTTGTTATTCACTGTACTTTTCTTTTCTGCTAACATTTTATTACTAGAAATGGTATATTGTTTCCTTTGTCTAATCTATGTTAGTACTATCATGTTGTTGACACTACCAGTTCCTCTTACAGGAAGTTTCAGCTTCTGTTTCACGACTTTCAAGAGACACATCTGGACAGTACAGCGACTTCCATATTCTCTCCTCTTTAAATTCTCAGGTCAGGAGGGAAACCTTCCTTTTTCTTTCTTCATTTTTCTTCATTCAGGCGTCTTTTGTCGCTGTATTCATCTCTTAACTGCACTGCCCTTATGCTAAAGTGCATTTTTGTTCCATTGTTGTAGAGTTTTTTTCCTCGAAAGTTGCTGCCTTTCACGTTTTAACTACATTGTAATGCTAAACTGCATTTTGCTTCTTTGTTGGAGGAAGCTGTTTGAAAGTTCAGCCTTGATGAACATAGCTGCAGTGAAGTCACTTCTATCTGCATTGCACCAATTGTCAAGTCAGCACATATCTGGAAATTCTCAATTGTCAGGCCAGCAGATCGGGAGCATTTCATTTTCAGTGGAGCGCATGACATCGATACTCGTCAACAATCTGCATCGTGGGTGCTTTCTTTACTCGGAGCATTCTTTTCAGATAAAATAACATGCATGAATCAGTTATAATCTTTTATGCTTCAAACTAGAAGTTTGATCAGGTATATATACTACGAAGATGCACTTTTTTCAATACTGGCAACTTGAGGTTGATCACATATATATTTATACTGAAGATGCATTTGCTAAATTGAACAGTTGAATTTACTGGATTTCTGCTTTCCAGCTTTCAGAGGATGAGCTCAATTTGTAGTGTATCATCTGCATTTGTGCTTGTGAGACATCTCAGACTTGTCCATTCGGTGTGGCATTGATGTCTTCAAATTTTCCTGTTGATCTATAGCATTCATAATATATTGAGGAGCATGTCGTTGCATGAGATATTGACATAGCAAATTACTACTGCATGACATAGGTCATGTGAATGAATTAGCATTGGATTTAGGAATATTAGACCATTGTGAACTTGATCTAGTCTTTACCATGTAGTTCAATTAATTTGGAGCATATTTAGGAGATGAAGCTAACTGGCACCACAGTTTGTTTTAGTTCTGCTACTGATTATTTATGTTATTTGTGCTGTTCAGGAGTTGAACCGATATGGGATCAAATTGCTGCTCATCATCTTGAGGTAGCAGTATTATCCAGTGGTACTTTTCTTTCCATTTATGTGACACCATGATGATCTTGGTGATGGCAACACTTGCAGCTTGCCAATTGCTCCAACCCACAATTACGAAGTATGGCACTGGATTCATTAGATCAATCAATTTGTTCTGTAGTGGGCTCTGAAAAATTTCAGGGCATTAGTTCAGCGCCTCATCAGTTTCAAGAAAGCCAAGTAAGGGCTCAATAATTTTACTCTGCTGTTTGCTCTGCTTGTGTGATTTGTCTGACATTTCTGCTCCTATTTGCTTGCTAGATGATCAATGAAAGTGAAACTGTATCATTTGAGTATGCAGTTTTATCTCCATTGGTGATCCTCTACTCCAACAAGAATGTTGATGTTCAAATGGGTGCACTAAAGATTCTTTTGCATGTTCTTGAGGTACTTATTTTCTTGTATGTGCTTATCATTGTGGGCATCAGACAATACCTTCTTACCCGTTTTGTTTCAGAGGCATGGAGAAAAGTTGTCATATAGCTGGCCCAGCATCCTTCATATGTTAAGGTGTCACGGCTATTAATTCATTCCATGGGATATGTTTTTATTTACATTTACTGGTTGCTTACATACATCGTTCCTTCCAGGGCGGTTACTGATGCATCAGAAAAGGATCTCATCTCCTTAGGCTTTCAGGTAAACTTACTAAATTACTCTCTGCTATGTTTAGCATGGTATGATTTCTCTGTGGGAAGTTTCTCTCCCTTGCATAGCTGCTCGGGCCTGTTATGTTTATGCCTATATTCGGCTATGGAAGTCGAAGGAGATTATGGGACTAAACTGTTCGACTCTAGAATGGAGGACTGAACTAATGTACTGATAAACTAATATTGACCTGTAAAGGCTGTTTTAATTATGCAACTAGGGTACAGTGCTAAACATTTATAAACTTTAACACTGATTTTTTTATACTGGCCGTTTTAGTTAAACAAAATGATAATAAATGTCGAGTACTCATTTGTTTTTTGGGGTTTTTTTTATGCTAACGCTATACATTAGTACATCTTAATGCTTTATCACTAGCATATAAGTTGTACCGTGCCCTTTAAACATTCTTCAATGCAACCATTTAATTTGCAGAGCATACGTGTAATAATGAATGAAGGACTGGCAACTATACCTGTACACTGCCTTGATGAGTAAGTCTCTCGAATCCACTGTGTTAGTAATGTTTGCTCTTGCTATTATTCTCACTTTGCTAATAATAACATCACATTTGTTGCCTATGAGATAACCTTTTCCCCAAGTTTTCTCCTGGCTATTTGAAAATAAAACAGAACCATGGACAAATAGGAACAAAACATGTACTGCTACCTCCTTGGATTCAATGAATTTGACAGATAGTAATTACTCTAAATTGAATCGGTTTCATTTAAACCTGCCTTTGGCAGAGCGACAGTGTCCATAGTACTTGAGACTATTGAATATGCTGTGGGAGTCCATCACTGTGGCTCTTTCCAATTTAACTTAGTAATTTGCAGCTTATCATCCTTGCATGACTGATGTTGCCAATCGCTCCTTTTTTTATTTCATGTAAATAAAAGCCCATTTGGTGCAGTGGTAGAGCTTCACCGCCTGTGACCGGAAGGTCCAGGGTTCAAGCCCCAGCCTCTGCACATTTATGTGCAGGAAAGGCTGTGCGCTAAACAACCTGCCCCCAGACCCCGCATAGTGCGGGAGCCTATGGCACTGGGTACGCCCAAAAGCCCATTCAACAGGTAGTACATAGCATGATGGTTTTTCTTTGCTTTGACAAATGGTATGTCTTGTTTTGTAAGACTAGTTGACCTGAAAGTAAATTGCAAAAAGAAAAGGAAAAGTAAATCAAAGTATTTCAAGTCTTTGGCTTCCTTACAATCTCATTAGAAGGCAGACCATATAGATCTTATATAAAAAAATGTCATCAACATAAATCCTGAAGAATGATGATTCAGAAAATTTCACATGCTACACCTCGGTCTTGTTTGTTCGGCATGCAGCTTTCATAAGCTGGTTTCTGTGGGCTACTTGTAAAAGCCTGCTTTTGAAAAGCTGAAAAACTGTCTTCGTGCATTGGCTCTTCCATGAATGAAATGCATAATTTATGTGATACCTCTCACAAGTGCATCCTACTGAAGCCAGCAAAGCTCCTTCAAGCTTCATCTGTCTTCTAATACAAATACAGCTCTTTGGGGGCCAAGACTCACTTCCAGAATCAGGCTGTTTGTTTCAGCTTCTGGCTTCTGACAAGAAGAAAGCCAACAGAAGCTGAAACAAACAAGGCCTTAAAAGTTTGACTATGCTAGCTGAATGGACACTAAAAGTACTTAAGGCTGTCAGATGTACAGACTACAGATGTAATAACCTACAACTGTTATGCACTTATGATATCATGACATTGAGTCATCCTGCACTGGCAAATAAACATCCTGCCTATCCTGTAGTTTATTTGGACAGAAGATCGTGGCCTGACTAGTGCACTCAGAAGTCATGGGAGATTTCTTAATAAAGATGGGTCATTTGCCATCACTTTCTGCAGCTCTCTAGAAGCTTTTATGCTTTCTGTGTCAATCATGACTGATTGAATTGGCTGGTTACAAATTTTATTTAAAATAGAGTATTAGCTAACAAAAACAAAGGTATAAGAAAAGAATTCCAGCTTGGCTTCCAAGTAAGAGGAAAAGTTGTATTAAATTCACACGAGTTTTATCCTTGTCTTGGAAATGAGTTGAATATTTAATTTCCTTTACTATTTGGTGCAATTTTCTTATACTTTCTTGTGTCAACTAATGCAGATGCATTTTGGTAACTGGAGCATATGGTACCCAGAAAACTGAAATAAATATAAGTTTAACGGCAGTTGGCCTTTTGTGGACTGCTACTGATTTTGTTGTGAAGGGATTAATCAGCAAGTCTGTTGAGCAAGCTAACCACATTAATGAAGGTGTGTGGTCACCACATATAAGTAATTAAGTATACTTCCTTCTCCCTGATTTTGTACATCACTAATACGCATGCCTCCTTTTGCTTTGCAGAGGCTCAGTTGGGTTCAACAATTAAAGAGGCAAACATCAAGCAAGTTCCCCCAAAACAAGTTGTTGATTATAGTAAACTTTTCTTTTCAGTTTTTTCTGTCCTCCAGAAGTTAGGTTCAGATGATCGTCCTGAGGTACATCTCAACATACCATTTGTTCTGTGCATGAACTCTCATAATATTGTCGAGCAATCTTTTAGTAACTCCTACCCCAACTTGTTTGGGACTGAAAGGCTATGTTGTTGTTGTTGTTGTCATTGAATGATTGGCGATCTCTGTATGGTACATTGGTACTGCTGTTGTGCTTTAATATTGGTAATGCATGGTAACCTTGGCATCCTCTGTATGTGCGTCACATATACAATGCACACTTCTTATTCCTATCATGAAAATAGTTTTAGTTATCCTTCTTGAAGAAAAATTATTTGTGTTAACTTGCCAGACGAATAATTTCCATTGAATATTAGGCGGACACAAATTTTCTTTTTGCGCATAGCTTTGAAGTACAAACTTATGCCAAGTATTCTTTTGTCTTTCGACTTCAAGGTTCGGAACTCGGCTGTGAGGACACTCTTTCAGACTCTCAGCACCCATGGCCAAAAGCTTTCTAAAAGTATGTGGGAGGATTGTCTGTGGTTATATGTCTTTCCCATGTTAGAGCATGTTTCCCACTTGGTAAGTAATGTCGCAATTAGGTAGCACATTTTATGTTTCCCTTGAATCTCCTCTGATGATAATTAGGCTAAACCTTCCTTTCCAGGCATCTACCTCATCCCGAGATGAGTGGCAAGGGAAGGAGCTTGGGACTCGGGCAGGCAAAGCTGTTCATATGCTTATCCATCACAGGTTTATAATTTTGTCAGAGAACATAGGCAATAGGCGTTGGCTATTAACTGAATATGAACTACTGCTTATCAGAAAAGAAAGGATCAAGTGCTATGAGTTTTGTTACTTGATCTGGGGGGAGCCTTAATTTACTTGCTTTTTGTGGGTTTCTCTAGAACTTCAACAATTTTTATACCTAGATACTAGCTTTTAGCTTCTGGTATTCCTTGTAGGATCAATTTCTCTGGCATCAAATCACATTGAACTCTTGATTTTTTTTTAAGCTTGCACACCTTTTCAAATCTTAAGTCAGCGAATTACCTACAGCGAGCACAAGAGATTTGAAGTCCAGGACTGAAAAAAAGTGTTTTCTCCTTGCTCATTGCCTACTCATGGAGTTACCTCGGTCTTTCTTCTAATTGACTTCTTTGTCTTTGCAGTCGAAATACAGCACAAAAGCAATGGGATGAAACTATTGTCCTTGTACTAGGTGGTATTGCACGGCTTTTGCGTTCATTTTTCCCTTTCCTCCAGCAATTGAGCAAATTTTCTTCTGGTATAGTTTTCTTGCATTCCTATCATATGTGTATATGTTATTAAATTTCAAGTAACAATTCATCGTATTGAAATATGTTTAGGTTGGGTGCTTTTACTTGATTTCATAAAAAATAGCATCCTAAATGGCAGCAAGGAGGTTGCTCTTGCTGCCGTAAATTGCTTGCAGACATTTATTGGCGCAAACTGTCCAAAGGTACTGTCCACCGCCCCAACAATCTCTCTCTAGAATTGTCAATTTATACCTTTTATCTTGTCTGCTAGGAGCTACTTACTGTGTCCCGCAGGCCTGCTTGCTTTGTTCACCTTAAAAGAATATGCTTATCTTATTATTATTAGGGATAATTCCTCCCATGTCCTGCCAATTTCACTGATTTTCCATATTGTTTTTCTTTTTAAGAAATGTATGTGAACCAGCATCAATTTGCACAGAAAACAGTCTGAAAAATTAACATGGGCCCTGGCCCTAAAGGTGCAATGGTGGTAAATGAGATAACCAGGTCTAGAAACTCAAATTACCTGTGATTTGTTTATCAGTATAGTGCTCATATTGTTTGAACTCTGTTAAATTTCTTAATTGAGCAAATCAACTTCAGAAATAACAAATCCATCATTTCTCGTAACTGTATTCAAGTATTGGCATACTAGCAAACAATGTTCTTTGGTATTTTGGTATTTCTTTCCCAAACAAGTCAAAGAGGTTGCCAATTAAAACTAATGGGCGATTTTTAGTTGAGATTGTTCAGTTTGTGTATGCTGGCACTAGCCACTATTGCTGGAATGCAATCTGTTAGCAAATGTAATCACCTGATAACAGATAAATTGACTTACAAGTTATAAGCACACTGGCTTCTTTTGGTTTTTATTATATCCGAACAACACTGATCTGTATTTTATTGGAAAACGTATTTTTTATTACCTGAGAAGTGCTTATTATTACTGTGGTTGAAATTGCATCCCTGGACCGGCCATATGTTTCAGATATTATTTAGATAATGAAAGCATCACGAGTACATCTTTCATGGATATATTTTTCAGGGCAATCTGGAATCTTCGTATGTTAAATCTGTTCTTGATATTTATGAACTTGTTCTTCAAACTTCACCAAATTTTAAGAATGACTCAAGTGACAAAGTGAAGCAAGAGGTCCTCCGTGGTCTTGGTAATTTATGACTTCCTGTTCTCCTAGCATCAGATATTGCAATGAGTTATTAATTGTGTTTCACTCCTGCAGGTGATCTTTACGTTCAAGCGCAATCTCTGTTTAATGATGACATGTATCTAAGGCTCATGGCAATTATGCATCTGATGATTAAGGCTACCATGACTCCTACTGATTATGATAGTGAACTGGTATACCTGTGCATGCATACCTTCATTAGTATATTTTTTTATATGAGTTTCGTTTCTTGGAACATGCTTCTTATTTACAGTTCTGGTTTTGTGTGAAAACTGGGCATGGAAATACGGCACTAGATAATCCTTAAATCTATTTTCTCGTAAACAGTCTTGGAACTTGTTTCTCTTTCAATGCTTCTATGATGGTAACTTTCATACTTCAAATTGGTTTGGTCCTGTGTAGGATTCTTGTCTCAATTAGTCTTTTATGCTTTAGGGTAGTATCCCTGCCGTACAACGAGGTATATTGGAAATCATTCCTATGCTACGCCCGACAGCAATGTTGTCTTCCATGTGGACGCCTCTCCTCCTTGAGCTGTTATGCTATCTTAATGGGCAAGAAGGCCCTCTCCAGAAAAATAGTAGACAAATACACGATCAGAATTCTGATGTGCTTGTAGATGGTTCAAAGCGTGCCCTCGGTAAGACATGCTATGATATCTTATGTATAATGTTGCATAATCTGAGAAAATATATTTCTTATGGAGTAATATATGTGTAATTTCTATGGTTACAGTTGAACGAAGTAAGCTCCATGGCAGCAGTACGAAACTGGACGCTGCGGTGGGCTGTGGTTGGGGTGTTCTATTTGTAGAAAAGCTTGTGCCAATCATTATCAATCTATTTCTGGAGGCTCCACCAAATGAAAGGTTTAGTGCCTCTCCAGAAGTCATTCAAGGTCTTGGGAGGTAATTTCTTTGATAACATAATGCAACTTGTCAAGAAGGCTCTATGCTCATTGCAGAACCACGGAACTTTTTGATACTTATTTTTTATTTTCCATATCAAGATGGTTTACTTAAACAATCTAGATTCTAGATAATGTATGCATGGAATTAGTATTGTTGTCCTGTATTCTGACTCTGAAAGTTGCCTGCTTAGGTGCATGAATACAAGGAGAGACAACCCAAGGGGTACCCTTTGGAGAATATCTGCTGAATGCTTCAATCGTGTTGTGACAGACGAGGTGAGACAGGACAATGCCGATTGCAAAAGTGATGTGAATTCATATAGACTTTCTAGAGCTCGTTTCTGGAAGGAGGTCGCGGACGTGTATGAAACCTTTCTTGTTGGTTCTTGTGGACGTGTGCTGTCATCAGATGTCCCTTCAGCTGACTCTATTACAGCTGATGAGACCCTTGAGATGAGTGTCCTCACTGTCTTTGGAGATGATATTCTGAAATTACAAAAGGATGCTCCAGTTGAGGTTAGTCAATAAGAAGTATCTGTTTACCTCTTGCAGTTGCACATGACACCCGGTAGTCCGGTGGCTAGAAAGTCACTTTTCTCCTGACCTTGTAAATGCTCAATTATGACCATCTGACAATCACATTCTTTCAGGTTTTGCAAAGGCTTGTGAACTGTCTTGATCGCTGTGCCTCACGAACAGGATCCCTGCCTGTTCAAACTGTTGGTCTTTTACCTTTGCACTGCAGCCGATTTTCGCTGAGCTGTTTGCAGATGATGTTTTCTTTATGCAGGTATGAGCATTGCGCAAGTCTATGTAAAATACTGCAGATCATGTTTAAAATAATTTTTGGCAGCGTAGCTCATATTTTAAAAGCACGCATGTAACATGCAAGGGATTAGGGGAATGGGGATCTATCAAAAATGATACTGGGTAGTAGATGGCAGTTTACATGTATCTAACTTTTCCATTTCTCCTTTTTGTGGGCACTGCGTTGACTAGATATTGGCATTGGGTGATGTAGTTCTGCTGAAGCTGAACTGTGTAGCTATTTTATGTGGTTGCAGCTGTATAGCAAATGCAAGCTCACGTGCTGCGGTATCAGAAACCAGCAAAGTTTCAATTTCCATTCTTATGAAGCGGTGTGAGGTTATACTGGGCCAGTTTTTAGCTGATGAAAATGACCTAGGTATCTTCGAACTTCATATTTATATTCTTGAGCTTTTTTTTAACAGTCTTGATGTCGTTATAATCTTTAAAAAAACTATAATCTACATTATGAGTATGCTTCATTTTATATTGATCTTGTCGTGGTATTGGCATTCGCAGGAGAACGTCCTTTGCCTGCTGTGAGGGTTGAGGAAACGATTTGTGTTCTTCAAGAGCTTGCTAGACTAATCATAGACATTGATGCAGCTAATGCTCTCAGCATACCTGCATGTCTAAAAGAAGCTTTGAGGGAAAACAAATCCCATGGACGGGCTCATTTACTGTCTTTGCTTCCCACTTTCTCTGAGCTTGTTGTCTCAAGGTAAGAAAAAGGTTTCTGGTAAATCTTAGAATTTTCAGACACAGCTGTCAGCTTGTGGACCATGGCAGTTCATGTCTTTTTTTTTTCAATGCTGAGTAGGCCATTTATCATAGCCAGCAACTTGTGCTTCTCCATGATGTATTAGAAAACTCTGTTCATGTGACATGATTTAGGCCAAAGCTTGAGTCATTTCTAATTTTGGCAGTGTATAGTTAGGCAGTCAGCATCCATTGCAAACTTACATGTCAGTTCCATTTTTCAAAATCATGGTTCCTCCTTAAATCTTCTCTTTATTAACAAAAGGCTGATTTTGTTTAGGATCTCTGGAATACTTGTTCCTTCCATTTTTGCTGTTTGAATCGATTTTGCATGATCCTGCTCACTTTGGGACTGTAAAAGTAGAAAAGTCAAAAGATATAAAAAACCTCATTTTTAAGCATCATACTTGAAGCAATCAAAATTATTGCCAGTATTATGTGTCTCTTGTAAGCTTTTACATTTGATGTTACGGCCAGCCTATTGAACTGGGACCAACATGACACATTGTGTGTGAACTTTTTAGTATAACTTATTAATTGTTATTGTCCCTGTTGATCCATCAGAGAAGCTAGGGTGCGGGAGCTTGTACAAGTGCTGCTCAGGCTCATTTCCTCGGAGCTTGGACTACAACGTCTGACATAACAACTAAAGATGATACTCTGTTTTCTATTCTTTTGTTGGATGAAATCATATAGTTGTCAGTATTTTCCCCCTTATCTTACGAAATTTATTTTGTAGATCCAACATGATAGTTAACTAAGTGTTTGTCAAATGTATCTAGGAACAGAGTTTGTATATGTAACATTTTGATGGGAAAATATGGTGGCTGTTTCTGTAGTATATGGCCCATTCTTTTAACATTTTTTATGTAAGGAACACCCTTTCGGCCACTCATGTAAGTTATGCCACTCCCCTGTACACATGAATATAGTTGTAGTTGTCTTGGAGAACAAAACGCTTGCCCCACGCGGATAGCCTTGCAAGTAAAATCAAACTACGGAGTTGTTTAAACTTGCATAGGATTTTCATTGTTCCTGTGTAAGTCACATTCTTATTCAGTGCTGGACCAATTCAAGTGATGTATGGTGTATAACCTTTTTATTTATGATGAAATTTCTCCAGTCCAGACATGTTGAGATAGTTTGTTTATAGTTTAATGCAACTGGACTGAAAAAAAAAACACCGTTCTCCAACAAAAACGAATAGATGTACGTGGTTATAAGAGTTGGCACTGAAACAAAGCCGTATTTTATCTTCTTGTGCTTATCTGTGCCATAGCGAGCCAATTTTTCAGCAGAACAGGAACTTTTGAACCAGCGTAACAGGCTAAATAGTAGTTACGTCGGACTGACTGACTGATAAGATATCCTTCACGAGTTGGACTGATTGGTACCCACACGGTTGGAAATCTTCGGTGTTGCGAAGCATTATATGACAATAGGAAAGTGTCTCAGCTCTGGCCCTGATCCCGCTGGCGAGGAGCAAACCGTCGCTCAAGGGGCATGTACAGTATAAACCGGGATATATAATTTTTTATTATCATTACGAACGGACAACTCTCCAATTCCCATCCTTATAAACGACCTAACATTTTTGCCATCCTCTCTCTTCAGTTTCTTACATTTTCGTCATTTTTCACATGTGGCACGGACACCTCAACCTGCCAGCGTGGATGAGGCATGCAAAAAGACAAGAATGCCCCTGCCTTATCTATCTCTTTCCCTCTACCTGCCACTGACGCGTGGGACCCACTTGTCAGTCGTCTTCAACCTCCAGCCATGCCTCCTTCAACTCATCCCCATGATCGGCGCATCTGGGGGCCGGCCGCTGACCCCTCCCCATGGTCGGCGCTCGCCGCAGGACGGCCGTCGCGGCTGCCCGTGGCCGCCGCTCGCCTTGGGTGAGGCGGCGCGAGCCATGGAGGGCCGCCGCTCGCCTCGGTGGATCCCGGCGAGGAGCTCCAGCCTGGGAGGGCGGGGCGCCCTGAGCGCCCGGACTGCCGCCCGTGGCCTCCATGGCTCGCGCCGAAGGGCCGCGCGTCCTCGTGGCCGGCGCACGCCCTGAGCGGCCGGGCCCCCGCCCGTGGCCGCTGCTCGCCCTGGGGGAGCCGGCGCGAGCCATGGAAGACCGCGAGGCCTTGGAGGGCGGGCCGCCGCCGCCCGTGGGAGGACCGCCGCCCGCGGCACTCGCCAGAGATGGCCGGGACAGACCTCAAACTGAGAAGGATAAAGCCGTCCATGGAGGTGCTTTGAGGTTGAAGACGACCTGACAGGTAGGTCCCACGCGTCAGTGGCAGGTGAGGGGAAGCGGATAGATAAGGCCGGGGCATTCTTGTCTTTTTGCATGCCTCATCCACGCTAGCGGGCTGATGTGTCGTGCCACATGTGCAAAAATGGCAAGAATGTAAGAAGTTGAAGAGAGAGGATGGCAAAAATGTTAGGTCGTTTATAAGGATAGGAATTGGAGAGTCGCCGTTCATAATGATGGTAAAAAATTAAATAGTCCGTATAAAACGAAGTCAATTTCGGCCACCAGCTAGATGTCGAGGCCCGTGCCGGCTCCTTCATCTTCCTCCGGAGGCTAGCGCCACCGCTTCCCCGCCACGCGCCGCCGAGAGCAGGGAGGGGTGGGTGGCGGGTGGCGACGGAGGAGACAGGGTGGAACAGGTCAGGCGTCGGAGCAAGAAGAGGAGAGAGTCGCGGATCAAGGGGCTTGAGCCGTGGGAGCATTGTGGTCCTTCAGGGCTGATTTGGGAACCGAACTTCCCGTCGGGTTCACCGCTCGTTCCCGAGGAAAGCCGCCCGACCTATATACATCGGGCCGGGGAGAGGGCTCCCAAACAAAGCCTCAACGATGGCCGACACATCAGTTCAGCGAAGGGCAGCACCCGGGCCCGCGTGTCTCGTATAGATCGAGTTACATGAGGCAGGAGAAAGTTGGTAAACGGAGATCATTCGTCAATAATCTCCGGAGGTTTATGAAAAAATAGTCGAGAGTCTCTAAATCATCATTTAGAAAGTTATTTGTATAAAATCGTTTTCTATATCTTTATGTTTTTCAATAGTTTTTCTATATCTTGCATGCGCTCATCTATTCTCTTTTCTATATTTATATAACGGAGAAATCCGAAATAGATTATATCTTTATGTTTTTCAATAGTTTTTCTATATCTTGCATGCGCTCAGCTATTCTCTTTTCTATATTTATATAACGGAGAAATCCGAAATAGAGATTGACTATTTTGAATAACCAAATAGAGAGGTTGTTGGAAGGTAGCTTTTTAACTAGTAATTAGAAAGGATTTAGAGAGTCTCTTGGAGTTAAGGGTGGTAATGAGCCATGACCCTTATGCCCTCTTCACGATCCAATCCTGGAGTTGCTCTCTAATGTAAGTTTAAATGAGGTAAAAATTGGGTTGTCAAAACTAGTAACAAGATGAATACTGAAACTATCTTGGGCTTCAAGACCATTCCAGGCCCAGCCCAAGACCCAGCACTATACCTTGCGACACCATCGTCCTTTTCCCCTCGCCCGCGCCGTCGTACTCCGCCGTCACCCTTCAGCCATCGAAGCGCGCCAGGCCACCACAGCACTCAGTGTAGTCAGTACTCACCCCACCTCGCGTCAGCCTGCTGCAGTCCCGCTTCTCCATTTTCAGGTATTGGGTTCGCGTGGAGTGGGGATCCATCGGGATTTTAGATTGATTTCTTCCGCGGGTAAGGAACCCTAACTTGCTTTGGTGGATCTTTCTAAGAGTGAATCCCATCCTAATTTCAGTTCTCGCGGTATGTTTGTAGGGATTTTGGTAGGCTTATTGAATCCATTTCACCTTTGGCTGATTGTCGATTGCATCTTTGTGCGTAGACTAACTATGGGCACAAGACTTATGAAGGGCTTAAGCCCGAAGAGGCTCCTAGCACAGTGCAGAGCAGCTGGTGTGTAGTATTTTCCTTTCTCTTCACAGAAGAGGCTCGCAATTTGAATTTATATTCTACCATTTTTTTGACACAAAATGACTTCTACATTATTGTTTCTTTTCTGTAGATCTTTACATTAAATCACGAGCATTCAGCTCCACTGTGTCATTTTCTGATGTTGATGAGAAGGATGACATGAGTGGCAAAGGTGATGATGATTTAAAAGGTCCTAGGAAAAATAAGGAGCATCAATTCCGTGGTGTATACCGGGTAATTGATGCATTATTCTACAGGAACAGTTTTTCATACTTTAGTTTAAAGTAGAGGAATTTAACTCATTTACATAATTCTTTCTTGCCAGGCAGTTATTTGTGGAAAAGTTGGACAAGTGCCTGTGCAGAAAATATTAAGCAATGGGCACACCGTAACTGTATTTACTGTTGGGACAGCTGGTATGTTTGACCAGAGGATAGTAGGCGATAACTTGCCAATGCCAGCACAGTGGCATCGATAGCTGTCCATAATGAGGAGCTTGGTGCATATGCCGTTCAGAAGTTGGTCAAGAAGTATGTGATCTAAATCATAGGATTTTATTTTCTTCTGCATGCTATGATACTAGAACTTTAGTTCAAATTGTAGTTTTGCTGGTACAAAGCTGTTATAACCATGCATTGTTTCAGTTCTGCAGTCTATGTTGAGGGTGATATCGAGACTAGAGTCTACAATGACAGAGTCAATGGACAAGTGAAAAATATACCAGAGATCTGTTTGCGACGTGATGGTATGTTAATTTCCATTCAAGTGTCAGTTGTCCTCTTTTCCCTATTAGATCATTCCATAGCAAAATGACATATGGGGTTAATTAATCCCTGGTTGGCTATGAATGCAGCCTAAATATTTTCACTTTTTTTTAACTTAATATATCCACTTATATCAATATACCTTATTCTTATTGATTCTGAATTGATGACATTGTTGTCATTTTTAGAATTTGTAAGCTCTAAGTCCCTTTCATTTCTGTTGTATGATTTATAATTTAAAAATATCATCTGTGCAGGCAAAATACGCTTGCTTCAGTCAGGGGAAAGTGATGTCAGCAAATCATTAGATGAATTAAGTAAGTCCAGTTTGCTCCTAGAAGGTTTTATGTTTCATATGGACATGTATAGAACATAAGGATCATTATCAGTTCTTATGCACGATTGGTAACTAGGCGACATTGCAGTTCTAGCAGTGTTTATCTGTGTTCCTTTTGCTTATGGACTAGCAAACTCGGTCCATGTTTATCATCCAGTAATTCTGCACCCACTGGTACCCTGATTTCTCATGAACTTAGAAAATTGGAACCTAATTGCCTAGAATGGTTTTGTTCATAAAATCAGATTCATGTGTTGCATGTGTTCATAACAATTCACGAAACATGATCACAACAACCTTTTGGTGTGGCAGGGGAAGGACTGTTCTAGCTGTAATGCAAAGGACTGTCGGCCAAGACAAGGAGAGATGTTCTTATCCTTGCAGATGCAAGAAACCTGCCGTCTTTCATTTTGTTTAGCTTTTTTCTGAATTTAGCTGAAAGGACAAAGGAGCACCTTATGGACGTTGAAATAAATTTATAGTATCATACGAGCGAACGACATTTCAGCTATTACTTCATAAAGTTGCACAGTCCCCTCTCATTTTATCTTGAGCTTGGGAGCTTCTTTTTTCAGATATGATTTGCATATCTGGAGAAACCCTCGCCGTTATCTGGTAAACAAAACCGCACCATGCGGTGGAATTGAAACTGCCGCGTTTCTTGAACTATTGCTTTGTAACAGGAGGTCGAGAAACTCATGGTCATAGCAGAGGACCCTCGTCTCCTGTTTAGTTTAGTTTGTTACTGCTACTAGTTTTCATCATGGGACTGCTAAAATCTTATGGTTCATGTATGACACTTGACACGATGTAACTTCTAGAGTTCTCGTAGTAGTGTTTTCTGGGAACGAGATCCTCTGCAGTTGGTCCCTCTGCTGTTGTGTCGCTGACATGTGGGCCCAAGCTCTGTGGGCCCCACATGTCAGTGACTCAATGGTAGAGGCCCAACTGCAGAGGAACTGCTTCCGTTTTCTGGCCGGCAGTTGGTGACAACTTGTAACGCCGGATCTGCCACCTGGCTGCTCGGTTCCTGCATCTGAGAACTAAACCAAAATTATACAGCAAAAAATATCAGCATCTACCTATTGAAACCAATTCGATGCTATAGAAATTTGTGCATATTTTATAAATTTAATTAAAGTTAATGATGTTTGACTTAGGACAATTATTTTTAAAAGGGAGGAGTAAAACACAAGGGATATAAACCATTTTGATGGCAGATAGACAATTTTAATAAGTTTTGATGACATATTGGAAACTGTCACACTCTTAATGTTAATAAGTTTTGATGACATTATGGAAATTGACATCTTCATACGTTACCCGTTCTTGTGTAGGACAGCATACGCTCCAAAAGGTTACACTGACCGGGTGGAGTAGATAGTATCGTTCCATGTTGACTTACGCAAGATACAAGTGCTAAAACGGATACTCTGGAACCAAATTTAATAATAACTAGTAGGAACCCCCGCGCAATGTAAAACCGTTAGCGTTCCTAAATGAATCAAGCCACCATATCATGGTATCAATTAAGGTTACAGAATTAAATACAACATTTTCATGAACTCCATGTGTTACAATCAAAATACTTTAGTAAGTATAGAAATAATTTAGCCAGAATTTACATCCACTTGAAACGACAAACACGCCCATCGTTTCATGTGTGATACATTTTCTGTAAGGTGTTGCAATTCGAATTTGTAATGCGCCAGTGATATGTAAAAAATAAACAGACGAATCATACAACAAATTTTAATGTCGCATCACATATTGTTGTTCATTTGAACTCTCAACGGTTGATCTCCAAGAATATCCACCTGATTGATGAATGTCCATATGCTGGCAATTTTCATTGTTCCAACTTGATTGCCTTACCTGCAGCATGAATAAGAAAGCAGCAATTTTTTAAGACACTAAATAGTCTGTTAGCTGAGTCGATGCGCAGTCTTAAAAGGGAAACAGACAAATCAAATTGCAGAAAGATTTCGAAGTGATGAAATCATACAGCAATTCTAGCTGAGTATAAAGCTGATACCTGTATCATGATCAGGGCACAGGTTGGAAGAATGGAAGCTGCAGCTACCGTCACCAATATGCTAGTATCAATTTAAGGTGGGTAAGGGACAATATCAAAAAAAAAAAGGGTGGGTAAGGGAAGAATGAGCAGTACCTCATTACACCCCTTTTTTTGGGCATAGAAGCTAATGAGCCAATGAAACCATGAGTGGCATAAAGGCCAGCTAGCGTATTCCAGTATTACACAGATGCGTCATTGAGCCGCCAACTTGGGAAACACTGATGAGGGCATGCCATGAATCATATGGGACCATTGCACAATCTGTACTTATCTGAATGAACCAATTAACTGAAACGCTGTCCCATCTGCACAATTAGCCGGAAATAGATTAGCTTACGAAGGTGATGCATTGAAGACTAATGCAATAGGGGCGGATCGATGGTCCGTGCTGCTCGGCCAATGGCGGCAGCGCGAATATTTTGACTGACCGGTGTCTACTGTGGGTGCAGGTGATAGCACGCATCAACAGCAGAAAGATGGGAAAGATGGTGCAGGAGCAAAGAAGATGCAGGGCAGGCCGGCTGGGTGTAGCAGAGGTGGGAGGTGGGAGAGGGAGGAAAGATGGCGGCAAGGGACTCCAGCGAGCAGGGCTGGGTGTAGCAGAGGTGGGAGAGGGAGGAACGGTGCAGGGATGGGCAGCACCCCACCTCTGATGGGGAAACTGGGATGGAAGGAATCAGGAGAGGAAGACGATGGGCGATGTGTTGCGTGCATTCGTTGCTGTGCTGGATAAGGACGCAAAACAGATAAGGACGCGGGGGCAAGTGTGGTGAAGGTGAGATCGAGGCATCGAGCAGCCGTATGCGGTGAAGATCGAGCGGCCATGGTGAGAAGTTGGAGCATCAAACGGTTGTTGCACAATACTGTAGATCAGCAGTAACTTGTGTCACTGACAGGGGCACGTGGCGCGTCCAGGAGAAGCCAGGTGCTGCATAACGGGCAGAAGGGGACAAATTCACCACGTTTAGAAGTTTTATAGGATAGGATTCAATCTTCCAAATCAAAATAGTTTAAACTTAAAAGCAACGCCATCGATAAAAGAAATATAAACATATTTAACAAAAGCATTTTTATCGCTCCAGAGCCACTCACTTCTGAAACAATCTAGTTAAAACCTTATTAGATGATCTATCCTGTCACAATCTTTAATTAATAATTCAATCAATAATTTTATTTTTGTAATGCAAATTTGGAATAGTTAGATCTGTAATTAAATATATTCTCTAGTGATCATGAGTTCATAATATAATATAATATAGTATAATATAATATCATATAATATAATATAATATAATATAGTCAAATCGTAACTTGAGGCATTGTCGGATAAAAATGGAGTCCGTTTCAAAATATAAGTCATTTTAACTTTTTTTGAAGAGTCAAACTATTTTATCTTTGATCAAAATTATAGAGATGACTTCAAAGATTTATGATACCGAATAGCTATATTATGAAAATATATCTAATGAATAATATAATGGTACTTATTTGATATCATAAATGTTAGTATTTTATTGTATAAATTTGGTCAAAGTTGAAAAAGTTTGACTCTCCAAAAAAGTTAGAATGACTTATATTTAGAAAAGAAATATAAAAGGAGGGAGTGTGATTTAACGAACATATCGAAACCATCTCATAAACCGCAATTTCACATTTCGTCCATTCACTCCCCATTTTGTGCATCGATCCTTCAGGCTCCAGCTTAGGCCTCCTTTGGAACGGAGGATATTCAAAGGAAAAACGGAGGATTCAACAATCTAAGGAATGGTTACTGTGGATGCCTTTGGAACGCAGGAACGCACCTGAGAAAATCCAGAGGAATACTATTGGCATCCTACAATTTCACAAGAATTTTGGAGGAAAAAAATCCACTCGAACCTCTTTGTTTTGCTAGCTCGTGCGTAGGATCCGGACAACTCAATGCCAAACTCGTCATTAGGACCGGGCAACCGACGCCCTTAAGTTCATCTGCATCTGCTCGAGATCGCCGCCACTGTTGCTTGAGCTTACCCATGCAATAGAAATCTGGGGAGAATGGGATCCAGTCGCTGGAATGTAGTAGTATGAGACAGGCAGGTCGCAGCCATCATTCCGTTTTCACCATCGTCAGCTGCCTCAGCATCTCGAGAGGAAAGCTTGACTAGGCACCGGAGGGGAAGAAAATGGCTCTGAAGAGATTTTTACTGGACTGCTGGTCCACCTGTAGGTGTCGTTACTTTTTCTAAGAACAATACATATATGTGCTTTTTTTAGAAATGAACACATTGTCACGTTGTTAGTTAAATTAATGCATTGAGGTATTAAACACCTCCTGCCTATTCCTATGAATTTCCTATGCCCATCCAAACACATACCCATACAATTTTTCCTATGTTTTCCAATCCTATGTTTTCCACTTGCATTCCTATGAAATTCCTATGGCTTTCCTGTTCCTATGTTTTTAGGATCACGTGTTCCAAAGGGGGCCTAAACACTGTTTGCTAGGATTACTAATAAATAAATTTACTGAAAAAGGAAAAGAATCTTAAATTCATAGCTCCCTGACGGAAGAATCACCGTGAGGAGGCGTGAAGGCTCACCCTTCTCCTCTGACCGACCCCTCCGCGTTCCAACCCCCATTCGTCACCTCCACGTCACCATAACCTCCTCTTCCCCATCCCATTCTCACGCGAGAGAGGCGTCCCCCCGATCGGAACCCTAACCCTCTCTTCCCCCGCCCTCGGAAGTCACCACCACCGGCAAGGGAAGCTGAATCGGAGCACCCCCAATCCGGCAAGATGGTGCTCGCGCAGCTGGGCGGGAGCATCTCCCGCGCCCTGGCGCAGATGAGCAACGCCACGGTGATCGACGAGAAGGTGCTCAACGACTGCCTCAACGAGATCTCGCGCGCGCTCCTCCAGTCCGATGTCCAGTTCAAGATGGTCCGCGACATGCAGAACAACATCAAGCGCATCGTCAACCTCGAGGCGCTCGCCGCCGGCACCAACAAGCGCCGCATCATGCAGCAGGTAGGGGCGTAGTGCTATGTTGCCTCGCCCGCCCAATCCGTCGAAAGCTTCGAGGGATTTCAGTGTAATTTGGGGGTTAACCTGTGCATCTCGTTGATTGCGTCAATTGATCTCTGTTGCTGCTGCTGTAGGCCGTCTTCACAGAGCTCTGCAACATGTTGGATCCCGGGAAGCCTTCCTTCACACCCAAAAAGGGCAAGCCAAGCGTGGTCATGTTCGTTGGTCTGCAAGGTTGGTTCCCCCCTGTTGCTACTCTATGCCTCATGCTGATAGCTGCACATTTGCCCCAACTCTGGCTGATGGTTTCCTTTGCTCAAGAGCTCCTGAATTATCTAAGCTTGATTTGTTGCAATCTAGTCCAGTTGGAATGCTTTGCCGGCTCATTCTTGTTTAGAAGAACAGGCCATTGCCCTGGCCCATAATTAATTTGAAGGAAACTGCACAATCCATTTTACATCGCATAATGATGTTCACAGCGGGATTGGTGACCTCCAGTCATCCAACTCATAAGTTGAAGGCGGTCAATCTCTTAAATATATCAGGAAGTAACAACTGATAAACTGAAGGCATGATTACATTCTTGACTCTCTAGTTTGCTCATTCTCATATGGGGTTTATACTTGTCAATATCAAGGTCATTAATACCTGAAATGTTGGTCGAGACCAATGCTAAAAGCCCTAGCAAATTGCTCGCTTGTCTATCTAATTATTGGTCTTGTTATCCTTCCTGAAAAAAAAAACATATATGTTTCACAACAAGTTTTGTCTAAACCCTAAGACCACTCGGGTAGTTACAGAAGAGTGGTTGTTCTGCTTTCTGGATGTATGTCTCGTGTTAATAATGAGTCATTTCCTTGAAGAGACACATCTGGAAATCCGAGTTAGATGAGGCTGTTTTAAATCTGAAAATCATGAAGATGGTTGCTTTGATATGAGGCTAATGCTATAGCATCAAGTATCTTTGTTTTGGCTGAATTTGGTTGCACAGAAAGACATAGCTTTTGTCGTACGCCTTCTTATGGCATATGCAAAGATGGAACAAATCCTGAATTTAATCGCGATCAGTTATCCCTTGCATGCTCATCATTCTCCTCACAAGATATGCCATTTTCGTGCAGGTTCTGGTAAAACTACCACATGTACAAAATATGCATATTATCATCAGAGGAAAGGTTTCAAACCAGCACTGGTTTGTGCTGATACATTTAGGGCTGGTGCTTTTGATCAGCTAAAACAAAATGCAACAAAGGCCAAGATCCCCTTTTATGGAAGGTGCTATAGCTTGCAGGTTCAGTTGTTTGTAAATCTTATTATTATCTCTGTCTTCTCTAACACTCTCTTTGCAGCTACATGGAGTCTGATCCAGTGAAAATTGCTGTCGAGGGTGTGGAGAGGTTCAAGAAAGAAAATTGTGATCTCATTATTGTAGATACAAGCGGAAGGCACAAACAAGAAGCAGCACTTTTTGAGGAAATGCGGCAAGTTTCAGAAGCAACTGTATGTGCACTCAAAATTCTCAAATACATTCTGGCTTTCAGCAATGCCGTGAAACCTAGCAAAATCTTACTGCAATTCTTGTGGTTTTCTGCAGAAACCAGACTTGGTAATATTTGTGATGGACAGCAGTATTGGTCAGGCTGCATTTGATCAGGCACAAGCATTTAAACAAAGTGTTTCTGTTGGTGCTGTGATTATTACAAAAATGGATGGTCATGCGAAAGGAGGTGGCGCTCTCAGCGCGTTAGTATTCTCTTCCTTTTGTTGCAATATCGTCTTGGTGCTTTTTTTCTTTTGGCTTTGAAGAATTATTTCCAAAGAATCTGAAGTAGATGTTCTCAATTGGAATCTTTGTGACCTTTGCTATAGTCAGGTTGCATTTTGCACTGATAATTCCACATTTCATTCTAGATAAGTGATGCAATGAGTACTCTACCATGAAAGATCAGTTCAAAGAATGAAGATTCTAGATAGGATTATGAGATAACATTACTATTTAAATAGCTATATCATATCACATTTTGCTCAGGATAAATGCAGTTTGAACCTAGAGTTACTGTATGCAGAACACTGTCTTTTGCGACGCCTTTAATTGGTTCTGTTTATGTAACAAGGTTATTCCCCTTCATGCACACTTGTGCATCTAGGACAACTCACTGAAAGTACTCGTACATCAGATTCACATTTCAAAACATATGCTGAACTTAACATGTCTTGCATCTTTGTTTATTTTCAGGGTTGCAGCAACAAAAAGTCCTGTTATATTTATTGGAACTGGAGAACACATTGATGAGTTTGAAGTTTTTGATGTGAAGCCATTTGTTAGCCGCCTGCTAGGTCAGTGAAAATATAAAACGTTTGGTTTTACAGCTTTATCTGTGTGTTACTTTCTGTTAAGCTTTCTTTATGCAATTCACAGGTATGGGAGACTGGTCAGGCTTTATGGACAAGATTCATGAAGTAGTGCCTACCGATCAACAACCCGAACTTCTGCAGAAACTGTCTGAAGGAAGCTTTACTCTCAGGCTTATGTATGAGCAGTTCCAGAACATTTTGAAAATGGGTCCTATTGGCCAGGTTCTACTTTTAGTCCTTGAAATTTCTTGAACATCTAGTCAAAACTAACACCGTAATGGATTCTTCTTCAACAATGTTTTAGAACTGCAGTAATAGAGGATCAGTTCCTTACACCATGATCAAAGCTCATCTTTCAAATGCAATTTTGAATTTCTTATTTTCAGGTCTTCTCTATGTTGCCTGGATTTAGTTCTGAATTGATGCCAAAAGGGCATGAGAAGGAAAGTCAGGCTAAGATTAAACGGTACATGACAATGATGGATTCCATGACAGATGCTGGTAAGTTGCTGTGACAGGTTTCTTCCCTACACAAATTACTGGATGTTGTGTTGTGTTCATTGTAAACATTTTCTTCTCAGAGCTTGACAGCACAAACCCAAAGCTAATGACTGAGTCACGGATTATTCGGATTGCTCGAGGGTCTGGTCGGCCTGTTAGGGATGTCATGGACATGCTGGAAGAGTACAAACGGCTTGCTAAAATCTGGGGCAAGATGAAGGGGCTCAAGATCCCAAAGAAAGGAGAGATGAGTGCATTGTCCCGCAACATGAATGTTCAGCACATGAGCAAGGTTCTTCCGCCGCAGATGCTGAAGCAGATTGGTGGCATGGGCGGTCTGCAGTCTCTGATGAAACAGATGGGATCAAAGGAGATGAGTGGTATGTTCGGGGGCATGGGTGGTGACCGGTAATTTCATAGAGACA
Organism: Urochloa ruziziensis; assembly: GCA_015476505.1. Taxonomy (NCBI): domain Eukaryota; kingdom Viridiplantae; phylum Streptophyta; class Magnoliopsida; order Poales; family Poaceae; genus Urochloa; species Urochloa ruziziensis. The sequence continues at coordinate 51,745,672 of CM027122.1, read as the reverse complement.
ACGATCAACAATCATCAGAAGTCTTGGTTTAGGTGGATCAACAGGATGCTAAACTGGGATCTTTGAAGTTGAGCCTTAGTGCTACGGTTGAGATTGTCGTTAGAGTCTTCCCAGAGGATTCGCGTGCGCCTTGTTAAAAATGTTTGGTTCCCATACAGGATTCTGTGGCTCCTCCGTACACCTGAAAATTTAATTTGTGTACTGTATGTTGGCCTTGGCAGATGGAAGGGGTATATTCTGACAAAATGGAGATGGTTGTGTAGTTTGCAACTCGATGCGTTACTCCTTGCCTTCTGGTCTATTTCGTGCTGCTTCGTCGGTCGTGCATCCGGATGTAACTTTGCAAGCCCGTTTGACTTGCAGTTGTGTTTTTTTAATCAAACGTACCTGTATTAAACTGAAAGATACGGTACAAAGACCAGTACACATACGGGTACATTTTGGCAGGACACACAGGATAACTGTTCCATCAGACAGTTTACACAAAGGTCCCTAAAAAAGGCAAAAATTACAACCAGGTCCTAGAACCTTTGTGAGCCAGATTCTGCCATCCTCGACCGTCACCAACAGCCGCCGGAATCGATCTCCACCAACCCATGGCCAATCGGGACTCCATCGTTATCAAGCTTTGAGAAGGCAATAAACACTCGCCAACATGGACGAGATGAATGCAACGGTATAATTTTTGCAATTTAGCCCTTTTTCGGTAAGAATTTTACATGTGGACCCTTGGCGGAAAAAAATTTCTTGCCGGAATAAACTTTTTCAGAAGAAGAGGCCGGCTGTAAGCGAACTTCCTGAGGTGTTCTTGATGGAACCATTCCTCATGTTTTTGCAGGTAAGCACGGCCACAATTCACAAACATATAAGGTACTAAATAGCATTTAACGGTCTCGTAGCGGATTAGTGTTGATGTAGCGGATTGCGGATAGCGGGTGCTATAGTCCAAATAGCGGAATTTAAAAAATAGTCAAAATTTTAGCATAACTTCACCTAAAATAATATAAAAGTTTTTGTTATCCATTACATATCACGTAAAATCACAAAAAACAAAAATAAATATATATAAAGAAAATGTATGAATACATATTAACATTAACTTTTCATATCAATAAAGAAAAACATTATTTGTCATTCAATCATTCATCATTATCGTCTAAACAATCGTTTTCAACATTCTTATTGGCATTTAATTTATTTTGATATGTTACTTTAACTATAAATTTAGTGAAATAGCGACATAATGTTAGCAATAGCGGTGAAATATGAGAAACAACAGCCAAAATAGCGGAAAATAGCGGCGCTAAGTCCGAGCTTGCTATCTTGGATCCGCTACCTTGTAACGGCAGCGGTAGAGGACCGCTACCGCTATAGCGGCCGCTATTGCGGGTGCTACAAACGCTATTTAGTGCCTTGCAAACATGGGCTGATTCTTCAGCCATCTGCACACATAGAATTTGAATCGTGTGATGAGAAATGGTATACTTGATTACTCTGCCAAATGTCACTCAGGAAGGCTATAAATTTTCTTGGAGGTCACATGAACCCCTGCTCATGAGATATATCGCAGCAATAAAATTCCATTCCGTTTTAACTGTGAAGCTTTGCATAGGACTACAATTATTCACATGATTAAGAGCCATGTGTTGCTGGTTCCTTATGTCCACATATACTAAAAAGTTGTATACCCATGCTTGGAGATTTCATTGTGCAAGAAGAGCCCATCAGATATTTTTGTTCCTAATTCAGAACCATACCCTGATTTCGTTGCTGGTTCCTTTATACTCATGCGTGGAGATTTCGTTGTGCAATAGCCAACTGATTTGCACAAAAAGACCCCATCAGATATTATGGTACTACTTCAGATAGGAAATGGTTTAATTAACTCTAGGATCTTTAGCTTTATGTTTGTTTTACAAAAATGACCAAACACGACACATTAATAAATGTGCTAAGTAAAAAATTATTAATTCATTATACAGAACAATCTTTTGCTTGCAACACAGCAAGTAGGTTTATGGCTTTATGCATTGATGAACCATACTAATGATCTATTGGAGTCAGTACTGTGCATCATCTTGCTCCTGAACTTGAACCTCTGTTTTGTGTATAGGTCATCTGAGCTACCTAATCTTTTACTGTTTATGAGAATAATCTTGGAACCTTGATATGTATTTTGGAATAAAAATATATTTACAACTCGAATTGGTTTCAGGTTTGTATACTTTGAGATTGTCCTCTATTAAGATTCTAAATGTTGTCTAAAACATGTGTACTTGATTTATAACGCAATAAGAAATAAAATTTCCATCTGCTTTATGCATTAGCTTTTAGATACATGAGGTCTGCGTCCGTGTGTTTTTAGGATGAAGACCTTCACTCTGAGTTCATTTTTTTCAACCAAAATGCAAAGCGCATGATAGGTAAATCTGTTGCAGAGTTGCAGTTTCTCCATTGACCTCAATGTTGGTGTTGACATTTCTATGGGCGATGCACTAATCATGTTCGATGAAATTGGTACAAGGTATACCCTTTTTTCCCTTTCAACTTTGCTTGCTAATTTTGTGCAACCCCATCTTTATCAGTTGTGCTATATTCCGATTAAGAGTTTAAAACAGAGATTGGCATGAGTTAGCAAGTTATCGATTTTTTCAATGTTGAATAATAGCCTACACGCTGGAGTCAGAAATCGTCATTAGGACTGCTCTTCTATACAATTGCATGGATGCACCTTTGAGTAGCAACAGACTATATGAAGTTGTTTGATTCATTGAAACATTTCTTGCTGTGATATCTTTTGGACCATCTCAACAGCTTGAGAAATAATTCCGGTCTGGCTTTTGTAGGACCTTTAATATTCCACACTTTTGTTGCTAATTAATTCTCTAACTGTTGTTCTTGAATGACTGTGTCGTATGGTTGTTTGAAGCAGCACAGGTTGTTCATTTTGGCTTCCCCTCATTTCTCAGAAGTACTAATTTTTATTATTGGCATTCTTTTTAATACTCTTGTGGTGCCTTTATGTATGCACCATTGCTAAATGTTTGATATTCTTTGGTGTCCTAATTGGTAAATAGAGCCGATACAGACCTACATGATGCTATTGCTATCTCTGTTTAATGTCATGTGCCACCATTATCATTGAATGATTTGTATGTTTAATACCATCTGAAACTTGCTACATTTATCTGTCATACCTTTTTTGGAATGTGACCTATAATGCCTGCGTATTGTTGCTTGCACTTCCATGCTTAATGTTGCTGTGAGCCTGTGACCATGCTCTGGATACTATGCATCTGACTGGAGAGTGGACCTCCTTTTCTAGGGACTTCGATGGATTGGCAAAAGCAAAATATGTCCATAAACAAAGCTTTGCTACCTTTGCATTCTACTGTTGTATTAGTTTTTCCTTAAATATTTACTATTTCATTTTCAGAAAAAGCTATTAGCCTAATAGTGAGAAATTCTTTGATACAGTTGTTGATTGTGCACCTCCAAGCATATGGAAACTTGCGGTTTATATTCCACTATCATCTGCTTTTCTCCATTGCACAATCTGCTATGGGGTAGAGATATGCATGGTCCTACATTCCTATTGGCTTTATTGCAGGTATGTTTCATTCTCTTTTTACTCTTCTGTAGACTCTTTCCAGTGGGCAATTAATACTTCAGTTCAATGGGGGTGTTTAGTTCACGAAAAAGGTGAAAATTTTTGGACGTGCACAGAGAGAAGAAATGAACTGACATGGTTCTCTAGGTGGAAACTTTTTGGATTTCGGGTGGAACTAAACACCCCCGATTCATGTGATGGTTATTGCTCTTGCAGTTCAAGAAAGGACACTTCGCGCAAGAAGCAGATGTGCTCCTATTGTATACCAAATACATCCAGTTGCTCGCTACTTCGCCCGTTCAGAGCCAGTGTCAAACAACTAGATGTATTGCAAATTGTGTAATTTTTTTTGGATTGGACTAATCCGTTATGTGAACTAGAGATTGTCCTGTTAAGATATTTGTCGTGCATTTGTTCCTCCTTTTAATACACTTTCTATATCGATGTCTATGCTGGTCATAGTTTTGATCGGGGTGCGCAGCGCCCGACGAATGTTCTAGTTCTCTTCTATTATTGTGACACCCTGGGAACGACGACAGGGCTGCATTGGCACGCTAGGAGAGCAGCCTGGTGAAGCAGATACGGATGACGATGGGGTGATCGGACGACAGCAGCGGACAGCAAGGGCATCGAACAGGTAGAGATGATTACTGTAGTTCTACAGCGTGTCAATAGGGGAAGGACAGGCAATGGGCACGACAGACAAAATCACCACTTTTAAAGATCTTATAGGATATAAAGAAACTTACGATAGGGAATAAAAGAAAGCCATGAAACGACACTGCATTGTCTATACGCATACTGACATACACCAGGCATCGTACATTCAGTCACTCGGAGAAGGCCGCTACTCCTACATCAAGGAATCAAAAGGTGCATTCTGCATTTACCAATATTATATATGTGACGAAGCAGAAAGCACACCACACCACAAAGCCGCCCAATCTATTACGCTATATACACCTCTTGGTCCGTAGCACCCCGGATGCACTGTCAAACTGCCATGATTACACATTAAAAGAACAATTCAGGTTGACTTGAGCAAGTTACATCTCCGGCATCTACATGATATTTGAATCCTCTGAAGAGGTGAGTTCAGCCTTTCTATCAGGATATGCTGGTTCTGTTGCTTGTGTTGGGCTATTGGCTGCAGGCCTTAAATAATCTGAAGCAACACGATAAATGGTCGTTAACAATCTTGGCAATCTGTATGGAGTAGATCATGGTAGGGCCAACACACTGGAACCATCGGTGCATCAGGTCCTTGCTTATAGCTTCAGCAATCCTGGACCCAGGCGGACGAAATCAATGGCCTGGGTGAGTTGATTTATGAGGACTCCGTCCAAACAAGCCCAAATTGCCGAACACATGCTACGCGTAATAAGTACCTGACATTCCTCCATCTGATGCACTGACTGCAGATTTGCAGGTCAGTAGTAGACAAGGTGAGCGATTTATCCTGAGCTACAAATTGCTAGCCTTAAAAAAAAGCCAAAAAGAAATGACAACAGCTTGAATCCGAAGGAGAAAAAGTGCCAAACGATAAGAGGATAAGCCACCGAGTACCTGGAGTTCCTTGTGATAGACACCCATTCTAACTGCAATATCTAATAGCATCCATTAACAGAATATTGCTCGGTAGTGCCAAAGATTGAGATTACGTGATGACTGGTATTAACTCTAGAAGCAGCAGCAGCAACAACAACATAGCCTTTTGTCCCAAGCAAGTTGGGGTAGGCTAGAGATGAAACCCAAAAGAAACAAGGATAAGAAAGACATAAAACGGCACAAGACCAAAGATAAGGTTAGGGGTAAATAAGAGAAGAAACAAAAGATCACGGTTCAGGCACGTTAATTGCAAGTCTCCAAGCGCATCTATCTATAGCTAATTCCTTGGAGATATTCCACTCTCTAAGATCCCTCTTGACCGACTCGTCCCAAGTCAGTTTAGGTCGACCTCTACCTCTCTTTACATTATCTACCCTTTCTAGAACCCCACTACGCACTGGCGCCTCAAGAGGCCTCCGTTGGACATGTCCAAACCATCTCAACCGATGTTGCGTCAGTTTCTCCTCGATTGGTGCTACGCCGACCCTATCCCGAATATCTTCGTTCCGTACTCTATCCCTTCTTGTGTGCCCACAAGACCAGCATAACATACGCATCTCTGCTACACTCAATTGTTGGACATGTCGTCTTTTTGTAGGCCAACATTCCACACCGTATAGCATCGCCGGGCGAATCGCCGTCCTATAGAACTTACCTTTTAGCTTTTGTGGCACCCTCTTGTCACAGAGGACGCCAGAAGCTTGACGCCATTTTAGCCAACCGGCTGAAATTCTATGCCTAACATTTTCATCAATATCTCCATCCTTCTGGAGTATCGATCCTAAATATCGAAAAGTATCCTTCTTGGCCACCACTTGCCCATCAAGGCTAATGTCTCCATCCTCATGTCCAATCGCGCTGAAGTCGCACATCATGTATTCTGTCTTCGTCCTACTAAGTCTAAAACCTTTCGACTCCAACGTGTGCCTCCATAGCTCTAACTTCCTATTAACCCCCACCCTACTCTCATCAACTAGCATCACATCATCCGCAAAGAGCATACACCAAGGGATATCACCTTGTATGTCCCTTGTGACCTCATCCATCACTAAAGCGAATAAATAAGGGCTCAATGCTGACCCCTGGTGTAGTCCTATTTTAATTGGAAAGTCACTGGTGTCGCCATCACATGTCCGGACAGATGTCATCGCATCCTTGTACATATCCTTGATGAAGGTAATGTACTTAGTGGGGACTTTGTGCTTTTCCAAGGCCCACCACATGACATTTCTTGGTACTTTGTGTAAGATTGTAGGATGCGTATAATGTGGTCGATGTATTGCATTGAGCCCCTTGGGCGGTATATATGAGAGTACAGGGCAAGTAGCCTCTCCTAGAGATAAGGAAGGTTATCCCGGGATTACAATCAATCCTAAACTAACCATATCTACGGTTGCCATATATCTCTATACGCTAACATCCCCCCGCAGTCATAGCGTTCGTAGCGTTAGCAACACGAATGGACAGACTGGAGCAATGGAGAGATATCCCCCCGCAGTCGAAACGCTGGTGCAAGCGCTTCGACTGGAGTAGCTCATGCAGATGATAGCCCCTTAATGTCGAAGTAGCCGAAGTCGAGGTGGTCGTGGTCGAAGCCGTGGAGGAGGGGTCGGGTGATCCTGACCCCAGCGTGGCCGCTTGGGTGGCGCCGAGTGGTCGACCGGAGACGCCGAGTGATTGACCGGAGAGTCGAGTTGCCGCAGGTAGGCAGCAGCTTCTGGCGGCAGGTTAGCAGGACAGTGCGGTAGGATTGCGATGGTGACGGCGCAGCTGAAGAGCGTGACTTACAGTCCCTTCGGCACATCGGCGGCGGTGTCCGCGAGTTTGCAGCGTGAAGCACTCGGAGTAGAGGCGCTGAGTCGCCGACCGGCGGCGCTAAGGAGCGCCGAGTGGCTGATCGGAGGCGCCTGGAGACGGTGCTGAGTCGCCGACCGGCGGCGCTGGGGGCGCCGAGTGGCCGATCGGAGGCGCCTGGAGGAGGTGCTGAGTCGTCGAGCTGGCAGCGCGGGGAGCGCCGAGGGGCCGGTCGAAGGCACAAGTGGTCAGCCGGGGGCGTCGGGTGGTCGTCCAGGGGGCGCCGAGGGGCGACGAGGTGGTGCGGGCGCCGCCGCCGTGAAGGCGGCGACACCGGCGATAGAGGCTTGATCACGAGCGTCAACGCTGCAGCCTGAGAAGGCGCAGCAACAACCTCGTCCTTCGGGGGTGTCGACGATGATCGGCGAGGAACGGCGATGGCAGCGACGAACGGTAGGGCGACGGCAAACCGATCTCTGATCGGTAAAAAAAAAACAGCAGCAGCAATGGGAGGGTGAACATCCGTGTGCAACACCAGAGTGCCCATAGCGTGAGTACCCAACCCCTCTCCTTATCTCTTCCCGTCGGTCAACCGAACAAGGAAAAAGAAATCAGAAAAAGGATCATAGATGCAGCAAGCCAGAGGAAGGAAACCAACACCCGCCGTTGGGCGCAGTCCCGTAGGGGGCAGGCCACCCAGCGCACGCGCCGACACCCAGCAAGGGCGGAGCGGTGGCCTGGTGCCCCAATCCCACCGGCGAGCCCGTCCCTGACGACAAATCCTGAAGAGGCGCCTGTCCGGGAAGGGTGCTGCAGCCCGGCGATGTCGTCGACTGGCGCAAATCCAGATGCGACTCGGTGGCATGGCGGCCACGGGTAGAGGTAGGCCCTTTGCTGTTGCTTGACCACGACGGGCACGGCTGATCAGAGGGATCTGCCGTGCATCCTACAAGGGCGCTGCCCCCGGCGGAGATCGATCTCCCCGGGGGCGGCGCGAGGCAGCGGAAGCCGAAGGCCTAGGGTTGAAACCTAGACTCGTGATACCATGTAAGATTGTAGGATGCGTATAATGTGGTCGATGTATTGCATTGAGCCCCTTGGACGGTATATATGAGAGTACATCCCGGGATTACATCAATCCACGCAGTATACACCAATCTTACACTTTGTCATATGCCTTCTCGAGGTCAATGAAAACCATGTGCAAGTCCTTCTTCTGCTCCCTATATCTCTCCATCAACTGTCGTATTAGAAAAATTGCCTCCATGGTCGACCTACCAGGCATAAACCCAAACTGGTTTTGGGTCACGCTTGTCACTCTTCGTAGGCGATGCTCTATAACCCTCTCCCAGAGCTTCATCGTATGACTCATCAGCTTTATCCCACGATAATTAGTACAACTTTGAACATCTCCCTTGTTCTTGAAGATCGGTACTAATATACTTCTTCTCCATTCTCCAGGCATCTTGTTTGCCCGAAAAATGAGGTTAAAAAGCTTAGTTAGCCATGCTATCGCTTTAGCACCCAGAACCTCCACACCTCAATGGGGATACCATCAGGGCCCATCGCTTTACCTCCCTTCATCCTCCTCAACGCCTCCTCGACCTCCGCCTCCTGAATTCTCCGCACAAAGCGTCTACTGGTATCCTCAAATGAATCGTCCAACTCAAGGGTAGGACCCTCATTCTCCCCATTAAACAACTTGTCGAAGTACTCCCGCCATCTATCCTTGATCTCCTCGTCCTTCACCAGGAGTCGATCTGTCCCATCCTTGATGCATTTGATTTGGGTGATGTCCCTTGTCTTCCTCTCACGGATCCTAGCCATCCTATAAATATCCTTCTCCCCTTCCTTCGTGCCTAGCCGCTGATAAAGGTTGTCATACGCCTGACCCTTTGCTACACCCACAGCTCGCTTTGCAGCTCTCTTCGCTATTTTATAGCTCTCGATGTTGGCTGCACTCTTGTCAAGGTGTAGGCGCTTGAAACACTCCTTTTTCTCCTTAATAGCCATTTTCACCTCATCATTCCACCACCAGGTGTCCTTCGCCTCCTGTTTGCCTCCCCTACTCACGCCAAACACTTCTGAAGCCACCTTCCGAACAGATGTTGCCATCTTTAGCCACATGTCGTTTGCATCTTCTCCTTCTTCCCAAGGCCCCTCGCCTAGCATCCTCTCCTTAAATGACGACCCGATCCTTGCTCACTTGACACCGTGCCCAGATCGCGACACGGCGCGTCACCAAGGGGGTTCCGATGCAGCGCGTCGCTAAGAGGGTTACGCCCCAACGAGTTTCTTATGGGTTTCATATCCATCAGAGCGGCTGTTGTAGGTGCTGGTTCGCCAAACCTAACACACCCCCTCCTCCTTTATCCGGGCTTGGGACCGGCTATGTTGAGACGACTCAAGAAAGTCTTCCAGTCAACATAGGCGGAGTTGTATTAACTCTAGAAGCATAAGAAGAAAAAAGAAATATCAGGATCCTTCTTCCATAAGAAGAATTATAGTGTGCAGTATGGAGTATGCACTCATTCATGATTTAGGTATATGGGAAACATGGGGGGATCAAGAAGTGCCTCAATTAAAATCATCAACGTGCAAAGATGAACTGAGCAAAAATGAACACAAGCAGCTAAGATATGAACCAGGTTCACCATATGAACCCTAGTATGACCCACTGAATGATAGGAACAATGGACAGATCAAGCTCTTGCAAGTAAATCCTAATCACAGTCCCACTTACTAAAAAACTTTAATATCTGGAGAAAAAGAAGATAATGTTCCACAAACCTGATGTACTGTCTAGCATATGCTCCTGTAACTGTAGAACTCTGACCAGAGGCTAACAAGGCAACTTCAAGCAACTTTGAGCTCCAGATTCCAAAGACATCCTACAATGACAGTAAAGAAAATGCCATATGGGAAAGACTCAGAGCAAAAGAAGTTGGAATTACTGCAAAGAGTAAACCACCCCTTAGCTGATAAGAAATTGATTAGAGGAGAATTCAACATTAAGCAATAAGAATCAGTTGCATGATCTACCAGTCTGACAGACATTTTTCCACATGATATATCTATATCTTGCACAGAATTAGTATTACACCAACTGCAGGTTGCAGCATTACCAAATGGTTGAACTGTACGGAATCCATAAGATGAAATTCGCGACTTTGGGATATCCCTACAATGCTTGGCGAGATGTTTCCCTGTCATATGGATAAATTTCACAAACAATCAGCGTTCGCAAGCAAGGAAATAACAAATTAACTAATATAGATGGATTGCCAATCAATTGAAACTTCAAATCTTTTTCATCTCTTTGCAGTTAGATAATTTCTCAAATCGTCCCAAGCAGGCCTTAGCTTTACATACACTGGTATCATGAATCTGAATACAATATATCATGGGTAATATGATAAAGTAAATATAGAAAGGTAAGGTAATCATGGCCCATATCACACCTCTATATCCTTCAACATGAGTAGATGATACAAATTCAAGGATGGCATATTCACCAAGTGAGTATTAAAATCAAGCGTTAACTATGACATTAAGCAAGATAGTAAATAAGGATGAATAAAGCCACAAAATAAGTTGTTTTAACTTATTGAGAAATGTAAACGTTAACTTTGTTTGAAAGTAGAGTTCTGCGTAGGCGCTTGGTTATACCTCCTCTCCTTGTGAGAAGATTACCAGATGTGCCCTTTTCTCTTGGATGAGTGAAATATTGCTGACGCCAATTAATTAACACTGATGGTTTGATTTGGTAGAATTAGGTTTGCTCAGTAAAAGCCTAAAGTTAAAGAATTAGTAAGCTGATTTCAGTAAAATCATTCAAGCACTCATCAGCTGATGCTGATATGTGAATCAGAGAAAAAGGAATACACATCAGAAAACAAGCAAATTTGAACTTATTGGCTGTTATTTGGAAAATGGAAAAGGAATGTGATATCCTTCAGTTAATCGATCAGAATACAAACAAACATGCATAATCAACTGATATGGTGAGGGGATAGCAGGAAGAACCTATTCGTTGCCCTCCCTCTGGAGGCTCTGACTACTTTTAGGGTCCTTCTTGCTTGATTACAATAGATGGTGTGGCTGTGCTTATATAGCCCAGCCACCTAACAAACCCTATCTAATCTAAACAACCTTATCTCTCTAACAAATCTTATCTCTAATGACCTTCTAACAAACTAATCTTATTCCCTGGTACTGTTCACGCACTACCGTGCTCATGGGCCCAGCCTACGGCTCGTCCCACTACCATAACATCGATATCCTCAAGGTGCACCCCCCAGTTTATATTAAGCCAGAATTTTGTGAAAAGACTATGTATGCCTAATTGCCTACTGAAAGTGGATTGGTTATGGGAAAGTTATTTTGCCGAGAAGATCCACTTTCCTATGTTCATTTCCGCTGTCCGTGAGGTCCGCTGTCTCTGTCTATTGTATCTATAAAGTATTGGAGATAACCGGTGAGGTGTTCTGTACAAATAGTTCGGAAAACTGGCGAGTGAAAGCAAGTATGGCTGGGAAAGATTAGTAGATTGATTATGGGTGCAAAGGCACGTGTACATATATAGGCCAGGAGCTCTAGGGTTAATAGAATCAATACCCATCAAGAGATCCTGGCCGTACAATCATCTACCCTTAACCCTAAGGGGGGGCGGCGCACGGCAATGGGCCGTGCGGCCAGCACACCACCCAGGCCCAAATAACCCTCACGCTAACAGCGAGGTGTTCTGTACAAAGAATTGGAGATAAATAAATAAAAAATAATGCCCAATACAAAGTATTGTTAAGTGTTAACTCTTGTGGTCTTGTTCATACACTCAGAAATTTCAATGCCAAATTCAGACTATTGACTATAGATTATCTTATTCCATGAAGAATGATCAACTACTGAAAATAATATACTTCCATGCCCATAATTGGATCTAATTATCACTATGCAAAACATGAAAACAAAGAAAGAATACTTAACTCAGATAAAAACATTTCAAACAAGGGAAATGCAGCCTACTCTCTAATTCAAAAATTGATCATGTATTTTGTCTTTCGCCTATACTATCAGGTGATAGAAGCGATAGGCAGATGCATTTGCATCTTCTTGCATCTCAAAACAACGCAATGTTGAAGCATCACATCTTTCAGCTATCACAAAGCAAATGAATATACCTTGCAGTCATTCCGTCAAGCAGGTTGTGTGCGTCCTTCACTCTAGAGTTGCTGAAGGCAGTGGCTGCTGCTAGTTGCTTGCGGGAGCTACAGGTTGCACAAAAGAGGACGCTGGGGTTGATGCCGGTTTCATGGCGTTCAGCACCTTCCTGCAGGCCGCACCAGTGGGGGCATCGAGCTCGCAGCATCATGTCGTGCTAGAGCCACAGCGGCAGGTCACGTCATGGGCTCATGGCCGTGCTCGCAGGCGGCGGTCGGCCTGGAAGTGGCGCCGCGGGACGGGCAGGGCGCCAGCAGGTGGCGGCACAGGCGCTGGAGAAAGGAGCATCGAGGTCACGGGAGCTTCACCGAGCTCCATAGGGTTTGGGCTTGGGCATGGCCATCGACGGTGCCTACTTTCCTTCCCCGATGGATAGGGTTCGGCCGGCACCGCCACGCTCCAGTCCTCATGCACCGCTGCCACCGGCGGTGGTAACTGTGCCTGCACGGTGAGCGCCGACTCGGCGGGAGGCCCGTGGATGCGAGCGCGCGGGAGAGGGCCAAAGGAAGGCAGAGTGTTGATGGCGAGGGATGAGGCGCGCCGAGGAATGTCGTGGAGTGCGTCGTAGGAGAGGAGAAGCGCACCGGCGAGCCGGAGGGAGCGGTGAGGACGCCGGAGACAAGGACAGCCTCGTAGGCGCAGCTGAGTGGAGGCCGCCACCACCGTCGCTTGGCCGCGGATCCTGACGGCGGGGAGAAGCAGCTAGTGAGAGGGATGGGAGAGAGAGAGGGAGATAGCGCGACGGCGCACGAGCGGCTGCGGCGGCGCGGCGCGGCGCGACGGGGAGATGGGGGAAGGAGAATGGGAGGTGGTGGCGGCTCGGGCCGGCGGGGACTGGAGCGGCGGGGGGTTTTCCGCAAAAGTTAAGGCAGGCGGTTTTTCTGCAAATTCTACTATAAATCCGATTTTTTTCTTCTTCGATTTGAAATATTTTGACACTAAGGATGCTTTAAGTAAGAAAAACGAGCGTGTTTACTGTTCATCAGGGCCTCTGTGGACCGTATACTGTTTTTTGCAACGTTAAAGGATGTTTTTCACAGTTTCACAACGGATTTCCTATGTACCGTATATGCGGTACGGCAGCGTCAGACGCACACCCTAGCAGTACACGGGCGGCAGCAGGTGTTGGCCTGGCAAGCGCATGGGCAGGCCGCATGCATGCAACGCACATGGGCTTGTGGGCCACGCCCATGACTGATACGAATGACAGGTTTGTTTTCTTCTGTTACTTTTTGTTTCTTTGGTTTATTTTTTAATTTTCTTATTTTCTCTTGTTTATCTTTTCTTTCACTTTTTTCTTCTATTTATTTTAAATTTATTTTCTCTTGCACTACTTTTTCTTATTTTGAAGAAAATTTGAGTAGTATAATTTGTTTCACATGTATATATTTTGTTCCATGAGTTATATAATTTGTTCCAAATGTATAATATTTTTGTTTCTTCTGTATATATTTTTGTTCCAAGTGTACAATATTTTGTTCCTCTTATATATATTGTTCTTTTTGTATGATACTAGTATTTGTTTCACTAGATAATTTTGTTTCACATGTTAAGATTTATGTTCCTCCTATACTATTTTTTTGTTCCGCGTGGCCATATAATTTGGTCTAGTTGTTAAAATTGGATGAATTGTTCCTTCTTTTTTTAAAAAATGTTCCATATATTTTTTTATCTAAATGTAGTTAAGTGTGGTCTAGTTTTGAAGATTTCGTCGAAACAAATACAACGATACAATCAGATTTTGATTTGGACATTGGTTCATGGAATACGAATGTTTTTCAAAGTTTCTTTATGTGGGGCCCGCGCACACGCATGCGATGGTGGGTTTCTCGGTGTGCCTGCCTTTTTCTCTCTCCTGCGCTACGCGGGGTGCTAGCTGCTGGCTGGCCTTCGGTTGTGTGCGGCGGGCGCCCGCGCGCCGCACGTGCGGTGGCAAGGCGGCCCCGTTTCACAAGGCTTGTGGACGGTCGGATTGCGACGAATCGGAGGGCCACGAATGCGCCCCGAAATACGGAGTCTCGATAGGTAGGGCGGTAGGCGGTTTCCCAACTCCCTAGTCAGTCCGTCCCCACGATTCCCCTCTCCCGTTGTCTTCCTTCTTCGAAACACCTACTACCTCCGTTCCAAAAAGAACGCTCGTTTGGAATGCGTGTCAGTTAAAGTAGTGCACGTTTGACCAAGTTTCTAACGAATTGTACTTATATTTATGGCTTTAAATAAATTTGTAAAAAAAACTACATTTAGAAACGAATCTAATGATACATATTTCATATCTGAAATATTTATATTTTTTATTTATAATTGGTCAAATTTAAGATTCTGGATTTTTTTTAAAGCGAGAAATGCATTGGAGGGAGTAGAGCCCAAATCGGAGTGAATCTATACGAGACATGGACCGCATCTTCTTCTCCAGAGAGCGGAGGCTCAAGAGGAGCAGCAGAGCTGACCTTGGCGGCGCCGAGGTCCGCTCGTATGAGGGCCCGGATCTAATCAGCCGCCTCCCAGACGAAGTCCTCGGCGCGATCGTCACCCTCCTAGACACAGGCGAGGGCGCTCGCACCGCCGCCCTCTCCCGCCGTTGGCGCTACATCTGGCGCGACTCTGCCCCGCTCAACCTCGACGATGAAAGCTTCTTCAGCTCCCTCTGTTTCGGAGACGAACGTCATCCGGTCATCTCTCAGATCATCGCTGCTCACCCGGGCCCCGCCCGCCGCCTTTCACTCAGATCCCTCGCCCTCTCCCCCTACATCGGCCACTTCGACGCCTGGTTGCGCCTGCCGGTATTTGATTCGATCCAGGAACTCTCTCTGCACTTCCCCGTCTCCCACTACCACCCTGAGATGCCTGCCTCCGCGCTCCGCTTTGCCTCGCTACGCGTGCTCGACATCAACAACTGTGTCTTTCCGGCCGCTGGCGACTGCAGCTCACCCATCTTCCCCTGCCTGACCCATCTCTCTCTCCGCCACGTTGGCATCGCCGAGGAACACCTCCACGGCATCATCTCCAATAGCCCCGGGATCGAGGCTATCAGTCTTGATACCAATTTTGGCTACCGGCGGCTATGCATCTCCCTGCCGAGGCTCAGGTACCTGGCCATCTCGGATAGGTCCTTTGGAGAGAGGGAGAAATTGAGCGAAGTTGTCGTTGAGGATGCAGCAAGCCTGGAACGGCTACTGCTGCACGAGGTAGACAATGGTCCGTCCGTGAGGATTACCGGTGCAGCAAAGCTCAAGACTTTGGGCTACCTTGGAGCTGGCTTTCCCATTGTTGAGCTTGGCAACTCAAGTTTTAAGGTACATCGAGGCATATTTTTTATGGCAGCGTATCCTGTGAGAACCGACTTCGTGTGCAAACTATGAGAACTCCAACCAAGATCACAGGATCCTCATCCGAGGGCCAGGGGTACAGGTGGGTTATTTTAGCACTTAAACCTCCCCACTGGGCTGGGGGGTTATTTGCAAACTAAGGGATGAGTGGGGGTGTACCCCTGGCCCTCGGATGAGGATCCTGTGATCTTGGTTGGAGTTCTCATAATTTGCACACGAAGTCGGTTCTCATAGGATACGTTGCCATCTTTTATTCTTGTAAGTTTGTTTAAAGGTGCAAAGGCTACAGCTTAAAATACTGAATGGCACAATTTATATCTGAAATAGTTTGGGAGTAAAAGAGATGAAAATGACTTAACATGCAACCATTCTTGTTTTGTGTCCATGGCTGGATATCGTTTTAGCAACACCATATTGGCAAACATTTTGAAGGTTGGGAGTTGCAAGTTACACTAGTGCTACATCTCAAATTTCAAGTGTACTTGATTTTTTTTTTGTTTGGAATTATCTACATACTTAGGAGTAGGAAATAGTATGTCCAATAGTGCATAACAATTGAAGGATAAGGATCCATTTTTCCACAATAACATTTCACATTTTTGGACAGAGCTGAATTTCAGACTTGACATTTTTATTCTTTGTTTTTCTATAATCTTGAAATGTAGGGGCTGGTTCCGGCCACCTTGGTGGAGCAGTTCTCCACTGTCAAGATCTTGGCATTAGAGATGCCTGAGGCGCCAAAGTTGAAGGTCGTCATAGGCTACCTAAGATGCTTTCCTTGTTTGGAGAAGCTTCACATCATGGTTCTAGCTCTTAACTATTTTGATTTGTTCTGCTATCAGATATCATTGAATTTCCACTGCTTGGCTAATATATTCATATATTGGTGTATGTTATTTATAGTTCTTTGTCAACAATGGAGGAGTTTAAAAGGTATTGTACCCTTTGGTCTATCAGCTCCCATCGAATGCCTCGACCGCAGCCTCAAGACCATCGTGCTGCAACAATATTCAGGTCGGAAGCCACATCTTGAGTTTGCCAAGTTCTTCGTGGAGAGAGCAAGGGTCCTTGAGGTCATGAAGTTCTGCACCACTGCACGAGTAACATCCAAATGGCTTGAAAACCAGTGTAAGGGGCTCAACATTATGGAGAGAGCTTCAAGATGTGCCCAGTTTCCTTTTGTGCTACAGGGCCACTTGCCCTCGAGGTTTTGGATGGACGAGGGTTTCTCTAGTGATGACCCTTTTATGTGTGATTAGTGACTGTTTATTTTGGTCCAATTTTCTGAATCATACTTTGTTAGTGAGTGTTCCATTCCATTGCTAAGGACTTGTTATCTGAATCCTAAAGAGGTTTGTGATGCTTCACCGGTTTTGTTTTTGTCCATCAATTACTATGCTGTCTGAGTGCTCAGTCGATTTATTTTCACCTGATTGTTTCTACCTGATAATTAATAAATACTAGAAACGCCGGCGCAGCGTTGCTGCGCCAATTTAGATTGGACCACCTTTTCTTTTCATCTTTGATTCCTCACGTATCTGAGGTCGCCATAAGGATAATATAGTACTATTATTTCGATGCTCACATTTGCAGCTCAAATAAGTTTTAAAGACCAATCAAAGCAACGAGTTATACATGCCCATCTGCAACACCATAACAGTAAAGAATGTCTTGAGCTTGAGTGAACAGGTGAGGATCAGTCCATGAGGAATGCTGATTACTGCAGAAAAAATACATAATAACTGAAATGTCTGAAGCACATTTTAGTTATATGTTGTGTGCGCGCATATATTCTTTAGTAATGTTTGTGCAAGTGCTATGTTGTTGTTGTGTTGTGCAAGTGCAACTGATGACTGCACACTACAGAGTTATAAGTTTGTGGTCAGTCGTATATACGACTGACGACTGCACACTACTGGCACTCAATTCCTACTGGAAGTTGTATGAATGAGTTAGAAACTTAGAATCATTATCATCATATTGCAGTTCTATCTATGGATGAGGCCAAAAACTATAATTCTTAGCAGATTATAGAAGTTTTATCTTATCGTAGTTATGCAAAAGATTGATAGGTCCATACCATTCTACAATGTTCATATTTCTAATTTACGGGCTATGGAATGGCTTCACAAAACAGAACTTGTCCGAATTCATAGATGCAAATCGATGAAAACTCAAAGATATAGTCATGAAATTTGTCTAGATTTTGCTAGAGAATATAAGCCAACGGAGAGAGGCGGAGGGCTGTGCTTAGGCAGGGATTACGTCTGTCATCAATTGGATGGGGCGCTGCTGTGCTGCTTGCTCGATGAAGCAACTGACGACGCAACTGGAACCAACGAGGGCAGGGGTGTGGCATGCTTAGTCGTGGATTCAAGTCTCCGCTCGTCAAAATCCAGGCGTGCTTGGTGGGGGAAGCCGAACTGGGTGCCTGCAACACGCTTGAGGGGAGGGTGAGCTGGGGCCGGCGGCCGGCGGCTCGGGTCGGTCTGTGGCTGACGGCAACGTGCTTCTTAGTCCTAGTACAAAATAGCCGGCTACAGCTCCGCTATCTCCCGCTATAGCTGATTTTAGAGAGGTGTCGCTATTTGCTTCTACGTGTAATTTAGCCGCTATTTGACGCTATAGCTCCATTTAGCCCGCTATTAGCTGTTTTTGGAGACCTCCCTACTAAATGGCTTAGCCCGCTATTATTTTGTACCATGAATCTTAATTTGATTACTGATGACAAATCGACTTGCTAGCTTGGCTAGCTGCTCTATGCGCTTGGCATTGGATGGAGGCCGTGAGGAAGGGGAGACGAACAGCAACGCTAGGACGAGCAGACGACACAGGAGCCAAAGCTCCTCTAGCCTAGTTTAGTTGGTTAGAGGGTTGAGGCATGGTCGTACCAGTAGACCCAGGTTCAATTCCTCATTGGAGCAGATTTATAGGGCTGGTTTAAAAAAAAAATCTCCTCGTCGGCGTAGCCGGGATTCGAGGGTTTTCTAGACCCGGAGAAGTTACTTCTTCTTAATGAAAAACCTTGGGGCTCTTCATCCCATCGGGTCTAGTTTTTTGAGCAGACGACACAGGATGAGATCGGTCATAATTCCACTGACGCTGGCCAATAGGAGCTCGAGAATTGTCCGCCGGTTTCCTACTAATCACGGGAGAGAGAGGCCCCAGGAGTGGACTCTGCTTAATTTGACGACTGATGTCTTTTTTTCATTCTTTTGGCTTTACCATACAAATGCTTATGGAAACATGTGAGTAGAATTCTAATAGGAAACATCAGTAACGATGGACTCCAAGTTTGATAAGAAATATTAAATATGTATCCTTGTGTTTACCGTACAATGCTTATGGAAACATGTAGAGTCCGATTCTAAGTAGGAAATACCAGTAACGATGGACTCCAAGTTTGATAAGAAATACTAAATTTTATCCTTATGTTTACCGTACAATGCTTATGGAAACATGTAGAGTCCGATGTTTTCTAGACCCGGAGAAGGTTACTTCTTCTTAATGAAAAACCGTGGAGCTTTTCACCCCATCAGGTCTAGTTTTTTGAGCAGACGACACAAGATGAGATCGGTCATAATTCCACTGACGCTGGCCAATAGGAGCTCGAGAATTGTCAACCGGTTTCGTACTAATCACGGGAGAGAGAGGCCCCAAGGGGAATTTTAATGGCAATGGCAATTCGCTTCCCTACTCCCCAGCCTTTTAGTTCCCTGCCGGAACAAGAGGAACACAGGTGCTCTAAAAATTAGAAAAAAATTGTTCGGAGAAAAAACAAAAATCAATAGTGATGATTAGGCTATTACAGATCTGCATGACATCACATAACCATGTCGAGGAAAAGGGCTTCCTCTTGATAGTTTATCGAATATATACATAGATGAGATACGAGTTTGGCACGACGGCTCGCTCCTCTCGCCCCGCGCAGGCGACGGGGGCGGGCAAACCCTAGCCGCCACCCCCCTCTTCCCCGCCGTCTTCCGCCGCCGTGCCGCCGCCCGAGGGAGCTTCGGAAGTTCGTGAGGCTCTCTAGGAAGGTGGCGGCGCGACATTCTCCCCTTCTTCCAGGGGTCGGTGGCGGGCGCGGCCTTCCCAGCCTTAGAGGAGCTGTCACGCCCGTTTTCAGAAGAAAACGAACCATCTCATATGCAAGTCTTTAACCAAGGCAACTCACATATAATTGACAAAAATAAATATCACAACGTGCAAGAATAAATAGAGAGTATTAAATACCATTATTACAAGCCAAGGTTTGTCTCCATAGAATAAATAGAGTCTTTATTTAACGCTGCGAACGAAACTCCTTTAAGACCTTGAGGTTGCCTGGCAGAGACGCAGCCTAGAACTCCTGGAAGTCGCCGGGGAACTCCTCAAAGCTCTCCACGTCTGAACAAATCCGGATCGGTAGTTGCAAAGATAAATGAACAAGTGTGAGCACATGCCGTACTCAACAAGCGAAAGATAACGAAATGATATGCAAGGCTTAAACAAGGATAGGCTGAAGGTTTAAGCATTTAGCATTTTAATTGATCAAATCTTAATTAAGCAAGCTTAAGTATAAGTTTATAACACCCACAATTAATGAATAAAATAACATAAAGATGAGAGCCTCAACATAAAGTAAATGATTTGAATAAAGTTCCGATAAATTAAATATGTGAGCCAGGCCGCTCGTAACCGTGAGTACAGCTATCATGATAGTTTTTAATTAACCTTGCAAGGTTTGTACAGCTTTACCCAGCAGAAGTGTCACCCTTTCCGACCGAGGTTTGCAAAGCCCCATTAGACACTACCTTTGGTGAATGGCCAAGGATCCACTACGAAGCCTTTACAAAGATACACACCTTAGCAAAGGCTTCCTCCTAAATAGGGGCCGAGTTATACACCAACTACAGTCTCCCCCTCTTGCCTCTTGCGAGTAAAGCTACCAAGACTAAAACATCTAATTAATTGGCTAAGGCCAGAGCCCATTAGCACTGCGGTTGTACGGTATGTCCCGTGTGGTTCTCCATGTTTCCAATTAAATAAATGATCTTTTTACCGAGGCATAGCGTGATAAAATCAAGATTTAACATAGGAGTTCAATTAAACAGTAGAGCACTAGCAAAAACTACAGCATATTCATTAATCCATGGTAAAGGCATGATATTCAGGATAGGGTGGCTAGACATGTCCTTAGTAGGTAAACCCATCAAAATTAAATATAACATGCAACTATGGTCGGTTGAACATAAAAGTAAGTTTTTAATTTAAATAGGACAAAGCATGACCAAGGCGACTTGCCTTCAGCGAAAACTTGTTGCTGCCCGAGATCCTCGAACTCCTCTCCCGGAAAGTCAGCAAAGCGCGGATCGTCTACCGGTACACACATGCAACAAGCAAAAGAAATAATAAGAAAACAGTACAACAATCATAAGAAACCAACACATGGTCCACATATATAGATTGTACATAAAACAACGATTCCAACGATATCTTGAACGCGTAAAACGGAGTTAAGATGCAAAAGATATGATATAAACAAGATTAAGGACATGGGCCTAAACAGAAATAAAAGGACTAAACGGTAAGAATTTATGAACTGCGCGAGATAGATCTCTAAATAAAGGAAAGCTCGGGGGCTTTTCTGCAAAACTGGCAGACGGCGACGGCGGCGCTGATGGCCAGCTGACGCCAGCACTGACGGCGTCAGCGACGTCAGCATGACGTCGGCGCGGGGCGGCGCCGTGGACCGTGCCGTGGACCAGGTCCACGGGTCCATGGTGGACCGGGGCGAAGGGGTACGCTCGGATGATCCGACAGACCCCGAGCACAAACAAAAATCCATGGAATCGAAGTTCTAGCCCACCAACTGAGATAAGATTCTAGGCATGAGTTCTAGGCATGTATTCAAGATGATTCACCGAAGGAAATCCACTAGAACATCCCACATTGGTAGATCGGGTAATAGAAAGTTTGAATGAAAACCTAGGGTTCATGGAATTGAAGTTCTAGCCAACCAATCGAGCTAACATTCTAGACATATGTTCTAGGCATGAGTTCTAGGCATGTATTCAAGATGATTCACCGAAGGAAATCCACTAGAACATCCCACATTGATAGATCGGGTAATAGAAAGTTTGAATGAAAACCTAGGGTTCATGGAATCGAAGTTCTAGCCAACCAATCGAGATAAGATTCTAGACATATGTTCTAGGCATGTATTCATGATGATTCACCAAAGGAAATCAACTAGAACCTCATACATTGATAGATCGGGCAAAAGGGGTTTGAACGAGGTTTGAATGAGATACCTTTGAGATTTCCCGCGAAAACTCCGGAAGATCCGATGGGAATCGAACCTCCGATGCTTGGGGAGTCCAAAGGTGCTTGAAGATCGAGATTCCGTTGGGTGGAACTCAAAATCGCCTAGAACAGGAGGAGGAGGAGCGGGCGCGCGTGTGAAAAAGATCTGGGCGCTGAACCGTTAAGTCCCAGTATTTATAGTCGACGCACTTGCCGGATGATCCGACGTAGGGTCGGATCTTCCGACGGGACGGATTTCCGGAAGATGCCGCATAAGATCCGGCGGGCTGATGCTGACCGGATGATCCGGCGATGAATTTCACCGGAAGATGCTGGGTAAGATCCGGCTGGCTTATATGGACCGGATGATCCGGCTAAGGGCCGGAAGATCCGGTGGACAGGAAACAGAAACTTTCTAGATGAGATTCGAACGATGATTTTGAGAGATTTAGCTTATGGACATATAAGAACACTTGCCCCAAATTGATCAGCCACAATCATCATTACATAACCATGACCAATTTGAGACAAGAAATGATCCAACGATCACAAATCCAAATATTTTGAAAAACTCACACAAAAATCCGTTTTAATTCTATTCTAGGCAACAATCAAGGTGCATGCAACATGTCAAGCCAAGTAACGAGAATCCAAGATATTTAGCTCACTCCTTAGAGAACAAAACCTTTGCTCATCAAGAGGCTTTGTGAAGATATCGGCTAGTTGACTTTCGGTCCCTACATGACTTAGGGCGATATCTCCTTTGGCTTCATGATCTCTAAGGAAATGGTGTCTAATGTCAATGTGCTTGGTTCTTGAATGTTGGACGGGATTGTTGGCTAGTTTTATGGCACTCTCATTGTCACACAAGAGTGGAATATTTGTGAACTCACAACCAAAGTCTCTCAAAGTTTGTCTCATCCATAGGAGTTGGGCACAACAAGCACCGGCCGCAACATACTCGGCCTCGGCGGTGGATAGCGCAACGGAATTTTGTTTCTTAGAGCTCCATGACACCAAAGACCTACCAAGAAATTGGCAAGTTCCGGTAGTACTCTTTCGATCTACCTTGCAACCGGCATAATCCGAATCGGAATAGCCAAGTAAATCAAAAGTGGAGCCCTTGGGATACCACAAGCCAAGGTTAGGAGTATGCACTAAGTATCTAAAAATTCTCTTTACGGCCATTAAATGACATTCCTTAGGATTGGCTTGAAATCTTGCACACATGCACACACTAAGCATTATATCGGGCCTAGATGCACAAAGATAAAGCAAAGAGCCAATCATGGAGCGATATACCTTTTGATCAACCGATTTTTCTTCATTGAGATCAAGATGTCCATTCACCGGCATGGAGTTTTGATAGCTTTAGCTTCGGCCATGTCAAACTTCTTGAGCATATCACTTGTATATTTAGTTTGACATATGAAAGTTCCGTTCTTCAATTGTTTGATTTGAAATCCGAGAAAGAACTTTATTCACCCATCATAGACATCTCAAATCTTTTTGTCATGATCCTACTAAACTCTTCACAAAACTTTTCATTAGTAGAACCAAAGATAATATCATCAACATATATTTGACATACAAACAAGTCTTTGTCTACTTTTTGAGTAAAGAGAGAGAATCGGCCCATTACAAATCCGTTCTTGAGAAGAAAATCCTTAAGGCATTCATACCATGCTCTAGGAGCTTGCTTAAGCCCATAGAGCGCCTTATGGAGCTTGTACACATAGTCGGGGTGGTCAAGATCTTCAAATCCCGGTGGTTGCTCCACATATACTAATTCCGAGAGAGGCCCATTCAAGAATGCACTCTTGACATCCATTTGATAAAGCTTGAAATCATGATGTGTGGCATAGGCTAGAAGAATGCGAATGGACTCAAGCCTTGCCACTGGAGCATAAGTTTCACCAAAATCTAGACCTTCAATTTGAGATTATCTTGAGCAACCAATCTAGCCTTGTTTCTTGTGACATGCCATGTTCATCTTGTTTGTTTCGAAAAACCCACATGGTGCCAATCACATTTGCTTGGCCTTGGAACTACTCCCAAACTTCATTTCTTGTGAAATTGTTTATTTCTTCTTGCATGGCTACAATCCAATCCGGCATCACCAAGAGCATCTCTACCTTAAGAGGTTCCAAGAGGAAACAAACGAGTAACATGCACAAAAATTTGCTAACGTGAACGATGGTTACCCCTCTTCGGATACTCCCAAGGATATTGTCAACGGATGATCCCGTTGTATACTTTGATGTACTCTTGGGTGTGATGAGGTTGATTGGCGTGAATGAATCCATCATCATCTTGGTCATGAGAATCATCAACTTGAGCTTCATCACCTTGAACTCCCCCTTGATCATTGCCATGATCATGATCGTCACCATGAACTTGATCTTGATCTTGAAGAGAGGTTGGTGCTTCACTCTTGTTGATGGTGGAGTCAACATTTGTATGTTGCCGGAACTTGATCCTTGTCTTGAGCTTCTTGAGGTCGCACTTCACCTATACCCATTCTCATAATAGATTCGCTTGGAGGCTCTTCATTTTCTACCAAGTCATTCTCAACTTGCTCTACTTGAGAGCCGTTGTTTCATCAAATTTCACATCTACCGTGACCTCACACAACCGGAGGTTTTGTTGAAGACACGATAGGCAGTGTTCATGAGTTCCATAACCAAGTAAGAAACCTTCATCTACTTTAGGTGCAAATTTAGAGCTCTTGGTTTCTTATAAGAATATAACATTTGCATCCAAAAACTCTAAAGTAATGCACTTTGGGTTTGTTACCGGTGAGTGCTTCATATGGAGTCTTGCTCAAGTACTTGTTTAGAAAGAGACGGTTAGAGGCATGGCAAGCGTGTTAACCGCCTCGGCCCAAAATATATCGGAGTCTTGTATTCATCAAGCATTTGTCTTGCCATCTCAATCTAATGTCCGATTCTTCTCTCAACAATGCCATTTTGTTGAGGGGTATATGGAGCGGAAAGTTCATGCTTGATCCCTTCTTCATCAAGTAGTTCTTCAACATTTGTATTTCTAAACTCCGAACCATTGTCACTTCTCATGTGCTTGACCTTCAACTCAAATTCATTTTGAGCTCTTCTAATAAATTTCTTGATAATCCCTTGAGCTTCACTCTTCTCCCTCAAGAAAAATACCCAAGTGAATCTTGAGTAATCATCCACAATCACTAGACCATATTTGTTTCCACCAATACTAATATAAGCAATTGGTCCAAATAAATCCATATGAATCAACTTCAATGGTCTAGAGGTGGTCAATATAGTCTTGGGTGGATGAGAAGCACCAACTTGTTTCCCGGCTTGACAAGCGCTACACAAACTATCTTTCTCAACAAAACATTGGTAATCCTAGAATGTGTCATCCTTTTGAAGTTTGGCCAAGTTTCTCATGCCAACATGAGCTAGCCGGCGATGCCAAAGCCAACCCAAGCTAGATTTTGCCACTAAACAAGTCTTCGGGTTCCACTTTAGTGGTTGTGAAATCAACCAAATAAAGCTTTCCCTTAAGTTGACCCGTAAAAGCAATAGAGGAATCCTCCCTTCTAAGAATGTTCACACCCTCATTAGTAAAGAGACAATTGTAGCCTTTCTCACAAAGTTGTGAAACCGACAACAAGTTGTATCCCAAGAATCAACTAAATAAACATTTGAAAGAGATGAATCGTTTGAGATAGCAATGTCACCTTGACCAACAACATCTCCATGATTGTTATCACCAAATGTAATTCTTTCAATGGGTGAGTCATATTCTTCTAACTTGGTAAACATACTCTTTTCTCCGGTCATATGATTTGAACAACCACTATCAAGCAACCATGAAGAACCACCAGAGGAATATGCCTACAAAACAAGTTAAGCTTTGTGTTTAGGTACCCAAACAAGCTTGGGTCCTTGGGGTGTTAGAACTAGGCAACTTTGGCACCCCAAACACTCTTCATCATCTTCTTGGCATGAATACCAACATACTTGACCACCATTCTCCCATTGTGGATCCCACATGACCGAATAATCAATAGTGTAGTTTGGAGATAGCTTGAGCTCATTGATCTTCTCACTTGTCTTCCCCGAAGTTGAGCCTTCGCACCCTTGCTAGGGGTCACAACAACGGGCTTTGCTATTGGGGTGGTCTCCCTTGACACACCATGAGCAAAGTTCATCAAATCACAAAGGTTTGCACCTTGAGTGAACAATGGCACATCTTTTCCTTGGATCCTTTTCGTGCCATTTGCTTTTCCTCCTCTAGAGTATCCAAGTCCATCCTTGATATTAGGATATCTCTCGGCATGATAAGCCGGATGGGACTCAATACACTTTTCTCTTGAGCCTTTCCTTTGCCCTTGCCAATAACCTTGTTCAACTCTTTGAGTTGAATGTCTTTTGCCTTGATCTCTTCTCTAGCTTGGCAAGGTTAGCAACACAAGAATCCACATTTATTTTATAACATCTTGAGCAACCTTTGCTAGTGGAGGCATCGGAGTCAAGAGTGACTTTGGAGTCGGTCTTGATGCTTTTCCGAAGAATATCATATTTAGCTTCACGGTCTTTGTACTTGACCTCAAGGCTTGAATGCCTTTGTTGAAGCTCACTATGAACATTCTTTAGATTAGCTAGAGAGTCATTTGCCTTGGTCATTTCCTTAGACATCCTCTCATTTGAGTCCTTAGCCAATGACAAGTCACGGCCAATTTCTCCACCTTAACCTTCTCCTCATCTAAAGCTTTCTCAAGGCAAGGTTTCTCTCCTTTTCAAGGATGAGCAAGTCTTCTTGCCTATCAAGAGTAGCTTCCCTCTTATCCAATTTCTCCATAAGCTTTTTAATATGCTTAGCACCTTTCTTGCCAAAAGCATTTACTAAGTTTTTATCATGTTTAGCTTCTTCCTCATCTAGGTTTTCTATGTCACTAGATGTTGGGGGAGTAGATGATGGAGGAGTAGAATCGATTAGTACCTTAGTCCCTTGTGCCATGAGGCACATGGGAGCTACATCATCATCATCACTATCAAGGTTCTTGAAGAGTCTTGGTGTTGGTGAAGAATCATGAATGGCAAGAGTTGCCACACCTTCATTGTCGGAGTCATCACTAGAATCCCAACCTTCACCAACATGAGCATGTCCACTTTTCTTCTTGTAGTCTTTGCTCTTCTCCTTGTACTTCTTGTCATAGGATTTGTCCTTAGACCTCTTGTCTTCCTTGCCTTCCTTCTTGTGAGGGCAATCCGCAATGTAATGCCCTCTCTCACCACACTCATAGCATCTTCGTTGTGAGACCGGCTTCTTAACACCTTTTCTCTTGATGAAGTTCTTGTACTCTCTCACCATCATAGCGGTTTCTTCATCGGTGGTTGCTTCATCACTAGAGTCTTCCTTCTTGCGAGACTTGGAGGGCTTTGAAGATTTGTCCTTGATATCACTCCTCTTGCTAGGCTCGGCCTTGAATGCAATAGCCTTGACTTCTTGAGGCTCACTAGGCTTGGTCTTGACTTTCTCTACTCTATGTGACTCATGATATTGCAACTTGTTGTATAGGTCAATGGGAGTCATGAGCTTGAACTTCCTCTTGTCTCTAATCATGGTAGCAAGATGTGGGTCTCTTGGGGCATATGCTCTAAGCATCTTCTTTGTGACCTTGTGCTCATCCCAATCATCACTACCAAGAAGTCTAATAGCGGACACAGAAGCTTCAAACCGATTGTACATGGCTTCCAAGTCTTCATCATCTTTCATTGTGAAAGCCTCGAGTTCTCCTTGAAGTGCGTCCATCTTTCCTTCCTTGATGATCTCATCACCTTCATGTGACCTTCTAAGCTCATCCCAAATTTCTTTGGCCACTTCAATTCCCCTAACCTTGTTGTACTCATATGTACTCAAGCAACTCCTAAGAATAATGACGGCTTGAGCATTGCGGTAGTTGTCATGTTCTTGTTCTCTTGTGAGGGGTGGCTTGGCTTTCTTGTCAATGCCCACACATGTCACGGTCCAAAGATGTGGATGAAGACCATACAAGTACATCTTCATGTCATCCTTCCATCGAGAATAATCATTGCCATCAAAGTGCGGAAACTTGCCCAATTGAACCGATGAGAATGAAAGTGAATCCGGATCTTTCTTGGATGAGGATGAAGAAGTATCATCATACTTGTGAGGAACATTGTGAAAGCTTGCAAGAACTTCCTTTTCTTTCATCTTTTCTTTCACCATCTTGAGAGCTCTTCTTTCAACTTTTTCATCAAACTTCTTCTTGAGCTTCTCTTTCCTCTTCTTGTTCTTCTCGACCTCATCCAAGGTCCTCTTCAACATCGCTCACATCAAAATCATCGTCGCTTGACACAATCACTTCATGAGTGTCATCTTTGTTTGAACCGCCAACACCGGAACCATCCTCGGAAGGAGCCATAGTGTTTTCTCTTAGGTGATTAAACCTTAATCAAGAGAACCTGCTTTGATACCAATGAAAGGACCAACACTAGGCCTAGAGGGGGGTTTAATAGGGCCTGTTAAAAATTCCTGAAAATTCTTCACGAAACTGTCAGATGGTCGGATGATCCGACGCAGTCTCGGATCTTCCGGGCCCCCCGGAAGATCCGACACTGTGTAGGATCTTCCGACACAGAGAGGAGACTAACTTCGAGATTCAAAATCTAACAAGCTATTCAAGATTCTATTTGAATACAAAGTTGCTAAATGAAGTAACTAAGCACCTAAATATGATCTCTAAGGTTGAACAACACCTAGCACATAGATCGGCACAAATAAGTGATGAACAACAAGAACAATAGCAAGAACAATGAGACACAAGATTTGTTCCCGAGGTTCACTCCACAAAGGAGCTACGTCCTCGTTGAGGGGTTCACAAAGAACCGGGTTGTCACTAACCCCTTGCCTCCCTCAACCAACCACAAAGGAAAGTTGAGTCACTTACTATTGCTCTCACAAAGAGAGGGGAAATACAAACTCTCCGGTGCTCAAACCACAAAGGAATGGGAGCTACCGGCGACGCCTAACCGTCTAAGGAGCAAAGCTCCAAGAGTAACAAACGAGGATGACGAATCAAGCTTGCTTCAAGTGCTTCTTGAGATGAACGAATCAAAGCTCTATGCGTGCTCAAAGCTCACACACTCAATCTTTTCCTCTCACTCAACCCTAGATGAATCAAGGCTAGAATCAAGCTTTTGGGTGGAGTAGAGGAGTGCAATGAATGCTCTTGGAGTGTTGTGGGCGTGGAGCAGCAGCATTCAATGTGAGGGGTGAGGGGGTATAAATACCCAACCCCCAAAACTAGCCGTTATGTGTTCTGCGAAGGGGTACCGGATCTTCCGGCCTAGGGCCGGATCTTCCGAGATTTGAATTTCGCAAGGCTGAAACACTGAATATGGCTAAGTCATGAAAGTTCCGATACAAGGTCCGGATGATCCGGTGAGAAAAATAATAGAGACAGAGCCGCCCGGAACTTGTGGGTCGGATCTTCCGATGGAAGTTCCGACGCCTGAGGGAGAAACACAGAAATGGCTAAGTGTTGGAGGTTCCAAGTGTATGGGCCGGATCTTCCGGTGAAAAATAAATTCAGACAGAGCCGCCCGGAATTTGTGGGCCGGATCTTCCGGTGGAAGTTTCGGCGCCTGGAGAGAAGACACAAAACTGGCTAAGTGTTGGAAGTTCCGGTGTATGGGCCGGATCTTCGGTGAAAAATTAATTCCAGACAGAGCCGCCCGGAAACTTCCGGGCCGGATCTTCCTGCCTAAGTTCCGACACACAGAGAACTTGTGAATGGGAGGTTTTTGTGCGTTTGTGTCTCTCGTGTGTATATGTCATCCAAGTATAAGCACTTTAACAATCTAAACTCATCAAGCACGTCCCCCTTGATAGTACGGTGATCCTATACTCAAATTCGAAATATAAAATAATTTAAATCGTCCGATAAACTTCGTCACCATACGAATAAGGATTGGGACCTTCCTTTCATCTTTCTTTTCTTTTCTTTTGATTTTATTCCTGCACAACTCATGCAAAGCATTATATCCAAATTTACATTGTCATTAATTACCAAAATTAGATTAAGTGCCTAGATGCACTTTCAGTAACCGTGAGTACGCCTATCATGAGTTTTTAATTAACCTTGCAAGGTTTGTACAGCTTACCCAGCAGAAGTGTCACCCTTTCCGACCGAGTTTTGCAAAGCCCCATTAGACACTACCTTGGTGAATGGCCAAGGATCCACTACGAAGCCTTTACAAAGATACACACATTAGCAAAGGCTTCCTCCCAAATAGGGGCCAAGTTATACACCAACTACAGTCTCCCCCTCTTGCCTCTTACGAGTAAAGCTACCAAGACTAAAACATCTAATTAATTGGCTAAGGCCAGAGCCCATTAGCACTGCGGTTGTACGGTATGTCCCGCGGTGGTTCTCCATGTTCCAATTAAATAAATTATCTTTTTACCGAGGCATAGTGTGATAAAATCAAGATTTAACATAGGAGTTCAATTAACCAGTAGAGCACTAGCAAAAACTACAGCAGATTCATTAATCCATGGTAAAGGCCATGATATTCAGGATAGGGTGGCTAGGCATGTCCTCAGTAGGTAAACCCATAAAAATTAAATATAACATGCAACTATGGTCGGTTGAACATAAAAGTAAGTTTTTAATTTAAATAGGACAAAGCATGACCAAGGCGACTTGCCTTCACGAAAACTTGTTGCTGCCCGAGATCCTCGAACTCCTCTCCCGGAAAAGTCAGGCAAAGCGCGGATCGTCTACCGGTACACAACATGCAACAAGCAAAAGAAATAATAAAGAAAACAGTACAACATCATAAGAAACCAACACATGGTCCACATATATAGATTGTACATAAAACAACGATTCCAACGATATCTTGAACGCGTAAAACAGAGTTAAGATGCAAAAGATATGATATAAACAAGATTAAGGACTGGGGGCCTAAAACAGAAATAAAAGGACTAAACGGTAAGAATTATGAACTGCGCGAGATAGATCTCTAAATAAAGGAAAGCTCGGGGCTTTTCTGCAAAACTGGCCGACGGCAACGGCGGCGCTGATGGCCAGCTGACGGCCAGCACTGAAGGCGAGTGCAGCGACGTCAGCATGACGTCGGCGCGGGGCGGCGCCGTGGACCGTGCCGTGGACCAGGTCCACGGTCCATGGTGGACGGGCGAAGGGGTACGCCCCGATCTAATCCGGGCCGTTGAGGCCGGATCGGACGGCGCGAGGCAGCCCCGGCGAAGCGAGCGGCCGGCGGCGAGCTCCAGCGCGGCGGCCGGCGCCATGGCCGGCGCGGCGACGGAACGCGCGGGCGGCTCTAGGGAGCACGGGAAGACACGCCGAGGGCACGAATGAGGATCGGCGGAGCTCACCACGAACTCAAAGGTGGCGACGGCGAGGCTCGAGGGCGACCGGGGGAGGCGGAACGGGCGGCGGCGGCGGCGCTAGGGTTGGAGCGGCGACGACGCTCGAGGCGGCTAGGGTTAGGGCTAAAAGGGCTGAGGAGGTAGCGGCGCGGTTTATAAAGGCCGGGAGGCCACCTTGGGTGTGCGGGCCAAGGCTCACGCGCGCAGCGGCGGGGTGCGACACAGACTCGAGCCCGAGTCCGGTGCGACGGCGGCGAGGGGAAGAGGATGACGCGGGGGCCCAACCCGTTAGCGGCTGAGCGAAGGCGGCCGGAGGCGCGGACGAGCGATGAAAGCGGAAAAGGGCGAAGCGGCCACGGGGCGCGAGCGCGAGGGAAAGGCGGAAAGGGAGCGGGGCGCCTTCGGCGTCGGCGGGCGGCGAAGCGGCTGCGGCGCTGTCGGGCCGCGCGAGCTGGGCCAAACTGGGCCGTGGCTGCTGCTGGGCCGGCTGGGCTGCGGAGAGGGAGAGGGGCGAAGCTGAGCGGGCCGAGAAGATCAGGGGGCAAAAGTGGACTTTGCTGAATTTTAAACAAACAACACTCAAACTAAATTCGAATTCAACCAAATTTGAATTCAAACAACTCAAAATAAAATGCAGCAGCATGAATGCAACAATTCAAAGCTAAGTTCATTAATTATTT
The DNA here is from genome assembly GCA_015476505.1 of Urochloa ruziziensis. Taxonomy (NCBI): domain Eukaryota; kingdom Viridiplantae; phylum Streptophyta; class Magnoliopsida; order Poales; family Poaceae; genus Urochloa; species Urochloa ruziziensis. The sequence continues at coordinate 51,713,744 of CM027122.1, read as the reverse complement.
TGGAAAAAATATTTTTGGCTTTCGATTAATTCGATAAATTGCTAGAAAATCCTTAACGCCTTAATTAAATTCAAATAAATTCTAGAAAATTTTAATAATTGCAAAAGTTGAAATTTGGGGTGTTACAGGAGCTCGCCGGCGTCGGTGGCCCCACCGGCGGCGGCGGCGGCCTGCCACGGATCCAGGCTGCCCCGCCGGGAGCTGGTGGCCAGCGCGGTGGGGCGTGCTGTGGTGGTGGAGTGTGGATGGGTGCGGAGGTGGACTTGGTGGTACGAGGGATGGCGGCGCGGCTGGTGGCGGCTAGCGCGGACGGCGGAGGCCGGCGCGGGCGGATCAGCGTGGGCTGCGGCAGCAGCGGCCCTTCAGATAGTTTGGCCCTTATACCATTGAGAGCAAAGTGGGGATGGTTGCTTACATGTTACAACTTCCAGCTAACAGCTCGGTTCACCCGGTGTTCTAGGTTTCCCTGCTGAAGAAAGCTATAGGTACATCTCTGACCTCTGCTTCATCTCCATTTCCATCAGATGCTCCGACTGTGTAGGTCCCGGAAATGATACTGGACATTCGCCATAAGAACAAGGGTCGCAGAGCTATTAATCAATTGTTGATCAAGTGGGTTGGATGGCCGGCTGTCATGCTGCCAGATGCATCTGTGAAGATAAAGATGCGGTACGCTCTCGTTTCCCAGATGCATCGGCTTGGGGACAAGCCGCTTCTCAAGGACGGGAGAATGTCACGGAGCCGGAGAGCAAGCAGTAATCGTCAAGGAAAAGGAAGCCAAGTGTTCTCTTAAGCGGGCCCGAATGGACACAGTAGGAAGAATAGGCCCATGTAACGGGCAGCCGAGCTAGAGTGACCGGCTTGTATCTCTATCTTAAAACCGTAATTCCTCGTAGCCACCCCGTGCCCCCGCGTGCCCTCCGGACCGTGATCCGGTGCCTTTGCTTGAGGAAGGCCCGACGCACCTTTCGCCTATGTATCTAACGTCAAAAGCGAATCCAACGGCTCGTATCTTTCGGGCTCTTTCCACCGGAGGACGAAGCGGCGCCGCACGAATGCATCTGCTAGCGCCGCCGCGAGGCACAGCATTTGCTCGCCAGAACTTCGCCGGAGGGAGGGTTCTGACCACGAATCAGGATGGGGAGAGCTTAGGGGCTTGGGAGAGGCAGTAGACGATGGGGAATCCGTTTTGGGGTTAGCAATGGGGATTAGGATATGGAAGGGAGGGGAGGAGACCATGGACGGCCATGGTTAGGAGCTCTGGAACTTCAGCCATGGACGCACCCGCGAGAGAGGAAGAGGGACGCCGCCCCGACGCGTGGATGAGCTCAGTCCTAGCGGCAGAAACATGAAACCGGCGTTGAGGAGCTCGATTCATATTGCTGCAAAGCTTGATTTTGATATCAGCAGCTCTCAATTTCGACGATTCGAGGCACCACTAGGGGAATCGCCTTCCAAATTAATCGATTCGCCCGGCGTCTCCGTGCACTCGTACGACTTAGCCTTCGACGGCGGCGGGTTGGTGGTCAGGTACCTAGCCACGGCCATGCTTGCCAAGGCCATCGATGGCTAGCTCGACCTGTTAAGGTCGCTCCTCCATGGTGTTCCGGAGGCACCGTCGGCGCGGCGCAGGAGAGCTCGAGTCCACGCGTGAACGGAGCACGCTCTAGTCTGCCTTCTGCTGAAAAAGCTGAGTCTTGGGGTCGCAACGCTTGAAGAAGGAAAGGCACTGGATCACGGTCCCCCCCGGCCTCACCTCATTGTCATGTCCGCCGCCAAGGCCAAGCAGCGGCGCCGCCATGTCCTCCGCGCAAGCGTGTGGCCCTCCTACCCGCTCCTCGCCAGGCACCACCTCACCTCCCTCTGCGCCCCCCCACCCCCCCCCCCCCCACCCCCCCCCCCCCCCCCCCATGGACGAGTCCTAGCGTGGCGGCATCGTGCAAGTTCTGGACGACGCGGCGCAGGCTTTCCGCCACCCCCTACTGGCGCCTCCTCACGTGGAGGACGGGCGTGATCCAGGCCCGGATTTACGCAACCGACGAGGCCGCGGAAGCAGGTCATCGAGTGCGATCAGGGCGCCTGCCCTCCACGCCCCATCCGAAGCGTCGCTTCCTTCATCACTGGTGTCGAGCAGGAGTAGCCGGCAGCCATGCTCCCCGTCGCTGCGGAGGGAATGGAAACGGCGACAGATTCAGCCGTGTGAGGACGGAATTAACTAGAGCAGTTGAATCGAAAGAAATATCAGAAGAACACGGCAAGAACAGCAAGTCTGACGAACTGAACATTCAGATGAATGCTATCCTGACAATCCGCCCGCGCGAATAACTCCGTTCCCCATCTTTCAATCTCTCTCTTCCTGGTGCCGCCCATGCGCACGCCCAAGGACGTGGTCCATCGCCGTGCTGGAGCCCGGGCCGGTACGGCAGCGGCGGCGGCGACGGCTAGCGAACGCGGGGAGGGCGGCGGCGGCGGCGGCTGGAGGATGCAGGAAGGGCAGCGACTTGCAGCAGGACGGCACGCCTCCACGCCGAGCAGGGAGCCCACGCCAGCATCCGCCTGCGGCCTGCGCGAGCGGCAGCCCACTCCTGCACGCAATGGCGATGGAGCTGTGCGGCCAAGCAGAGGTACGAGCATTGGAGCCAGCACGTGAAGAAGAACAGGAGGACTACTAGCTGACGACGTTTCCGGCTGCCGTGACGGAAGGCCAGGGGGACGGGCTAATCTTTTGACGGTAGTTTCGATGATCCTTCGATGGTATTTTCCGATTTTAGTGATTTTTTAATGGTGTGAGACCAATTTTTCAAAAGAAGAAATGTTCCATCTCTAGTAGTGTCGTCCAGCTTGCTAACTGTTAGTTTTCCACGAAACCCAACGCTTGCAAAGAAACTAAAGAGCCAAATATAGGCTACTAATAAAACAAATAAAACAAATTACGGATTAGCCTGTTTATCGCGAGACGAATCTAATGACGGATAATTAAAGAGTAATTAGTCAATAATTAACAAATTATTACTGTAGCATTAGTTGCAAATCATGATTAAATAGGCTCATTAGATTCGTCTTGCGAAATTCATTCCATCCATGTAATGGATTAAATTTTTCGTTTATATTTAATATTTATGCCTGCAATTTCACTTTGACGTGACATTTTGGTGAAAGTTTTTTTTTTTTGAGGAAATGAACACGCCAGAGAGCGCGAAGAAGTCAAACCCGCAGGGTCGCGAGGCCAGAAAACCGGTGGAGCGCGCCCAAACCTCGAAGTCCGGCAAAGTGCCACACGGCCATCCGCATCACGCCCGCTCCTGACTCCAATGAATGCGAGTCGCCCACCCCCACGGCCCCACCCCGTCGCGAATCCCCGAATGCTCCGCCACCAAACCACCTCCACCGACGGCAGGCCGCCGCCCCGCAACAACGACACCACCTCGAGGCCCCCACCGAAAAGACCGTTTCGCCCCCGGGTCCGCCTCCTCGACGCACCTCTGGAGCGGTGGACCGGGCCGGGAACCGGCGGTCATTTCGTAATACGATCGAAACCTCCCCAAACCCAACGCACCGGCTAGTCGCTCGGCTCGCACCCGACCTCTCTCGGTCTCTCCTCGTCGTCGCCTCCTTCCCTTCCCTTCCGCCCGAAGTCTCCACGCTCCCTTTCTTCCGTTTAAAACCTTCGCGTCGTCTCGACTCTACTCGCGGCCGGCCATTCTCCTCCTCCCTCGCCCAACCCACGCGCGCGTCAAACCCTAGGTCCCCCCGCAAGCGGCTCCAGATCCAATGGGCGCGGCGCCGTCGACGCCGCGGCTCGGCGAGGCGGGCGCGCCGCCGTCGCCCGGCGCCGCGGAGCAGATGTTCGCGGCGCTGGTCGGCGATAAGGCATACCCGATCTCCTCCGAGTTCTGGAAGCAGCTGCTCGAGCTGCCCCTCACCCTGCAGTGGCCGCGCGACCGCGTCCTGCAGGCGTGCCACGCCTTCGGTGAGTGCCGCACCCCCTCTCTCTCTCGAGATCCACGCCCTCCTTGCGGCTTGGGGCTGCGCTGATCGCTTCCCCTGTGTTGGCGCGTCCGCTGATTTTATTTCCTCCCCCGTCTGTGTTTTGATCCGTGGAACAATGTGGATCATCTGTGTGCGGGCTTGTCGGCTTGCACTGCTGTTGGTTCATGCCTCTGAGGTGAAGCACTAGGCTGATCGGGGTGTTAACATCATCTTTGCTACGCTGGTTGCGTCTTTGGGGGAGGCTTTAGGTGTTGATTTCTTAGGATTGCGAGCTTGCATGGTGTTTATGATGGTGATTCTGGGGGATTTAGTTGCCGTTATAGTGAATTTCATGTAGGCGTGCTGGAATCTTCGGGGCATGTGTTTGTATGAACTCCTAGTCTTGGCTGGCAGTCCTCGGTTGTGTTGCAACTTGCAAATTATGCCATGTTGGTTATCACGTTGGTAATTTCTGTGCGCCTGGTTGACCGGGTTTGTCTTTACTTGACTGGTTCAGCTAATAAACTGTGCACCACTCCTCTTTTTTGCTAATCTGAATGCTCATGTGGAACCAAAGTGATGAGTTGACCGGATAAAGTGTGAATGCATCATGTGCTAACGCCAATTTGAACATTTGATGGAAATGCTGTGATTTATATTGTATAATTGATTGATTTGTTTTGGAGTTCATGGCATCAAATGTTTGTGGATGGACCACTTGGGACCAGCATTTGTGTTTTATGTTCTCAGTAATTAGTGACCTTGTTGATGTGCCAGTGCAACAGACCTTATTATGATTGGTGATACTATTTCAAACTCCCACTTTTGTAAACTTGATGCTCTGCATATTTTGGCTGCTTTTACTTTTTTACATGATTGGTTTTTTAAATTTAACTCGTAAATATCTATGCTTACGGTTTTAGTTATGTGCATCTGCAGCCCAGAACAACTACCAAACCAAGCATCTTGCAAAGATTTTGATCCATTTGGTTTGGTGCTTGGAAGAGTGCACCTCAACAACTTCTGCATCATCTGTCGTATATAGAAGGGCTATCAATGCTGCATATATCTCATCCATATTTCTCAAGTTCATCATTGAAAATGCAAAAGCTGATAATTGGCAAGAGCTATCCCTTGACATTGACAAGAATGAGAAGAAGATGGAAAAATTTCCTGCAGGTAATTGATTATTTACATCCACTCTAGTCTGTTGCAAAGAGTGCTTATTCTGCAAGCTGCTATCTTGGCATTATTATATAAGTGACTTGGCTTGAATTCTGATGATTTTTGCTGTTCCATTGATCCTTGAAGAAAACAGTGTGGAGTATTTTCTGATGAGAGGCGTGCTGAACTACATTGGTAGCGTAGATGTAAGGTACCTCATTCATCACCTTTATATATTAATGTTTTCCATTTTAGTGAAATTTTTTTATCTGATCTAATTGTTCTTTTTTTGTTCTGTATTAAGCCCGGAATCATGCTACCTACATCATGAACTTCTGAACTTGATGCTAGTTCTTATGTCAACTCAGTTATGTTCTGGACCATCTCCAGAACCAAAAGATGTGCATCCTTTCATTGATGCAGCTATGCTTCAGGTAATACTGAAACTATTGGTGCATCATATATGCCGATTTATTTCCAATCGTTTCTGAATCCTGAGATAAAATTTGGAGTGTATCTCCATGCGACATTTTTCTTCTGCAGGACAGCTCCATAGTAGTCTCAGTGGTGCGAAAGTTGTTGCTCAATTTTGTAACACGACCAAAGTTTCCTCCAAATGGTTCACACCCTATGTTTTCTGATGATGGTAGGCCTGGTGTTCTGCAGCGGGTTGGCTCAGCAGCTGGTAACGTGGATCCTTTTCCTTAGCTAAATTATTTATAAGAATCTGAGTTCCTACTGCATTATCTTTATGATGTGTGTCATGTCAATGCCATGTATGCCACCTTCTAAATTCAGCTTAAAGATGTTTATAGTATATCGACTGTCTTGTATTTCCGTACTTCTCATGACAATTTTAATTGATATTCCTATTTGTGCTGTCCAGACCTTGCTTCTAATTTGCAACAGCATGCTACTTAGAAATTATACTGTATTATTTCAGTAATGCCAGGATATTTGTGTATTATTTCGTACAATTACCAAAGATCTTAGAAAGTTCTTGTATTATTTCAGCCATTGGGACATCCTTATGTTTGCAGTCTCTGCTAAGGGAAGTGTCTGAATTATGGAAAATCTCTTAACTCTCTTATCTGATTCTGCAGCAAATTTTGTCTTACTGCCATATTATACGTTCAACTACCTTGTAAGCTCAACTCCTGAGGGTGCAACAAGTCAATTGGCAGATAACAGTTTACTTGTTTTGCTTGTTATGATTCACTACCGGAAGTGCATTTCAACTAACGAGTCCTTTCCAAGCAACAATATATATGGGTTCAGATACCAATGACAAGGAAGCTCAGGTTTTTCATGAGAATCCTTATTGCAAAGCATTAAACAATGCTAAGGATAATCAATGTAAGATGCATAATTACTACAGAGAAACTGTGGTGATGATATAGATCTCTAATAGTCACATAAATGAATTATGCTGCAGATGATCGTGCTGATGTTGAGGGAAATGCTCAAGATGGACCTGTTGTGAGATTGTCCTTTGCATCGTTGTTTGACGCTCTTGGAAGGTCAGTATCGCCTCATATGCTGATTTTTAGTGATTTTGCTCATATTTTATAATCTATTAGCTTCATGAAAAATTGCCAAATATCATGTTCCAGTAAAACGCATAAAGCTTTTGGTCAGTTGTGGATTCTGAATAAAATTAAACATTGATCTCGTGATAGAGTTATCTATGGTTGGCAACTAATATATTGCATATATGTTTGGGCATTTTTCTGGGCTTATTGTCTAGGGTCTATCATATTTTATATCAATCATAATGTTTTTGTTATCATATTTCAGCACTCACACTTAATGTATTACTAGGAAAAGCTTCTCACACACTTACATTACTTTCCCTCTATCCCTACAGATGCTTGAACGATGAGAGCTCGGTTCTGTTGCTCTATTCTTTGGTCCATGGGAACTGTGACTTTCAGGAATATGTCCTGGTTCGAACAGACTTGGATACTTTGGTATGTCTTGTTAGCTTCATTTCTGAATTATCATTGCTAGAGTAAATGGGTATTTAGGGCAAGATTGGGTTATGCTTTGGATTAATGAAACAGCGCTGTGTTGAAATAATTTTCTTTCCAACGAGAGTATATTATCATTTATTTTGATTAGTATCATATGCATATTTGCCTTGATTTTTTTTTGTTTCATGAACTGTCTTATTTAGTTTGTTGATAAAAAATATATTTTATTTTGTGAATAAGATGTGTTTGCCTGCGAGTTTAATTAGTCAGCATAAAAGGGCGAAAACTTTTTTTAATCTAGTTACATGACAACTGCTTGATGCATGCTAATTTCTTTTGCCAATTATTTTAACAGCTCATGCCTATCTTGGAAATGCTCTACAATGCATCAAGGAAGACATCGAATCAGATTTACATGCTGTTGATTATTCTCCTGATCCTGAGTCAAGATTCAACGTTCAATTCTAGTGTACACAAATTGGTAAATAAGCTAGTTGACGTCTAATTTGTTTATTTCAAAATTATTAATGATGTGGCATGCAACTCCAGGTGCTTCCTGCTGTTCCTTGGTACCATGAGCGCCTTATGCATCAAACGACTTTGGGATCTTTGATGGTTATAATACTAATCCGGACCATCAAGTACAACCTCTCAAAGCTCAGAGTAGGTACCATATTCTTTTGTGTTTTGTACAGCAGTACAGGAAAATTGAAACGTTCTTGATTTGCCATATTGGAAGTTGCCTTTTGAATTTCCCTGCTATTTGATGCTACAGCTTATATTTTGAGCTAACGCTATTTCAGGTTATTTAACTGTTTGATGATAAGTAATAACTGTTTGATGATAAGCTTGTATACACTTGCAGGACGTCTACCTTCACACAAACTGTCTCGCAATATTAGCAAATATGGCTCCTCATGTGCATAGACTGAGTGCATATGCATCACAAAGGCTGGTTAGCCTCTTTGACATGCTTTCTCGCAAGTATGCTATCTCTCTTTCCCCATATTTATTTACTTGAGCGTCAACTTCAAGTTGCACCTGAAGTTAACTCGTTTGCTTGTGTACAATGCATTAGGTATGCCAAGCTAGCCGAGTTAAAAAACGACAAATCTCACAAAGTTATATCTGATCATATGGAAGCAGACAACATCGCAGATGATATGGTAGTCTACATTTATTTTGCGCTGTAATGTCATTAGCATCCTTGCTTATATTTCTCTTCTTTTTCTAAATATAACAATTTATTGCAGTCTACGGAGCTTCACATATATACAGATTTCTTGAGAATTGTTCTGGAAATCATTAATGCAATCCTTACATATGCATTACCCCGAAATCCCGAGGTATGTGCTGATCAGCAAATCAGTTTACTTGACAGGAAGAATAGAACTGCTTCTAACATTTTTTTACAGGTTGTGTATGCGGTATTGCATCGTCAGGAGGTTTTTGAGCCATTTAAGAACCATCCACGTTTCAATGAACTGCTTGAGAACATATACACAGTAAGTGTTACTGTTTATTTATCATGAAGTTTCGGAAGTACACATAAATATGGTTTCCAGATTCTTGTCCACATTTGATGCTGTGTTTGATAGGTATTGGATTTCTTCAATAGCCGAATGGACATGCAACAATTAGATGGGGAATGGTCTGTGGACAAGGTGCTTGAGGTCATCAACAAAAACTGTCGTTCATGGCGTGGAGAAGGAATGAAGGTAATCATTTCGTCTTTTTTTTGCCTTAATTTATGTATGTGTATGATCTTCTGGTAATAAGATTGGCTGATAACATATAATGACTTGTTTTTCAGATGTTTACCCAGTTAAGGTTTACATATGAGCAAGAAAGCCACCCTGAGGAATTCTTTATCCCATATGCATGGCGCCTTGTCCTGTCACAAGGGTAATCATTTGTTCTATATATGATTTCAGATAGATCTTCAGCAACATGCAAGTTCTATAAATATAAGTCATTGGTATGCTGTATTGGTACCAGATAGATGTCTTTTACCGATACACAAGATATGTTGATTTTTATTTATTGCATCTTGGTTTGCAAGGCACTCCCGTGCAAGTCAGACTGGGTGTTGCAATTTCGTACAGTATTTGGCTGCCAACTGAACGTCAGTTGCTGAGACATTTCATTTTTAGATTTTAGAGTGGTGTCTTAGTTCATTCCTGCATGTAAGGCTCTACATTTCCAACTTGGACTGGTTTGTCCTAACTTTTTTGTGTATTCAAACAGATTCTCTTTCAACCCTGGTGCCATAAATCTGTTCCCTTTGGAGATTCACCTTGATGTAAGTTACAATCTTCTTCCTTGAGTTTATGCTACTAACATTAGTCAGATATATGCTTTGGTCTGAACTTTGTGCGTCTGTAGAACTATTTCTGGGTAATAATGTGCACTGCGAGTGCTACTTCATTCTCATTATAACATTTTATTTCTGCCAAAATGATTTACTCCCAGGATGCACCGTCCACTGAACAAAAGGTTTAGGAAGAATGATCCGAACCTGAGTCCTTACAAGAACATAAAGACATCTTTTTGTTTCCTCATTGCAGCAAAGAGCTCGTTGTAAATAGGCGGCATATACCAAATGGTTGAACTGTATTCATTCTTTTGTATTAATATTTCTGTTTCATAATGCGTGTATGATGGAAGGGATGGAAGGATTGCACAATGGGTTAGATGTTTTTGTTAGTAAGGATGCCATGTAGGGTATATACACAATTCGTTCATAAGTTTATTGTTGTATTGTAAGCTGAAAGGCCTTGTAACCACCCCGGCCTCACTTTGTATTGTAAACTCTGCAATCTACCCCCTTTTCCTGTGATGTACCTGAACTGTGAGTGCTGCCTCTGCTCCTCGATTTTACTGGGCTGGTAGCATGGTAAGTAGCCCCCGTTTCTGTCGCAACGGGCCATTGCAGGCGAAGTGACGCTTTCTGAGTACACTTTAAACGTCGCACAGTTGGCATTAATCTTTAGTATTTGGGTGTTTGGTTTGAAGGGTGATCTATCACTTTCGCATCGGTTGTTCCATTGCCACCTTATCCTTGACAAGGACTACTAAAATTTACGACAAACAAGGACAAGCAGAAAAATTCTGAGTAACCGTGTACTTGCGGCGCAGTTGAAAAACTCACATGCTAAGCCTATGGAACACACGTTATCCAGTGAGATGCTCAAACATCCCCTTCCCCCTCACTATTATGCCTAGGGACCTAATTATGCCAAGTTCTGAACAACAGTGTGGCCATCCGTTCCCTTTTGATCAAACAAACAATCAAAAGCTTTCATTCATTTTGTATAGATGCTCCATGATCCTTCAGTGGTCTGTATCTGCAACACATTAGCTGGGTCTGTCTACATGCACCCTGAGATACTTGTCCAGGACATCCTGGAATACCTGCATCACAAAAACAATATCGACAAATATGTTTGGTTTCATATGAGAAACTTGCAGAAGACATGCATTCGAGATTATTTCCATGATAAGAAGCACGGCTAGTTTGCTTTAAAACTTCCATGGATGGAAGGTATATTTGTTTAGCTAGTAATTAACAGGTCCTTTAGCTTTCACTGTGTTATTTCAGTGGGTAATTAATAGAGATTCTGACTTAATCATATGTATTGAAATTGAAATATTATATGAATGCAGAAGTACCTGAAAAGAAAACAATTCCTTTCCATTGAGAAGCACATCCATTGCAGCATACTGATCCTCAAACACGCTATATAATGTCTTGTAGAACTCAGCCCTGCATCACGCCATTCGACAGTTTAGAAGTGTTAAAATGTGGTCTGCCTTACAAAAATTACAGTAGAGAGCACTGACTGTTCTTCTTTTGTAGTTTGTTGATCGATCTCATCAAACTTCCTAGTCAGTATTTCTGCTCCTACTGGCCCGAGCATGTTGAGGACTAAAGCTTCTACTGTCCTCGGGAAAGTATGCTGAAATATCATAGAAGTTTAAGAGGGCTCAGCTTAACAACAACAAAAATAATAATAATAAAGAATTCACTGCACACTTATTGGATTTCGAAAGATAACAGAAATGCAATAGTATCAAGTGATTGTTCAATACTTAATGCATACCACCATTGCAAGCATCATACTCCGCAACTCAAGTGGTTCAACTGGCAAAATAATTTTTGCAACAGGATCTTTGTCCAAGAGGGATGAATCATCTGCAGCAGCATTCCTAGTTTTGTCTCTTTGGTTGGAAGATGTATCCGAAGATGTTTGTTCTGTTTTGTAATTTTGGCCAACCACTTCAGCACTGTTGTGGACCAGTGAGATTAGTTCGTAAAGTGCTTGGACAGTGGAGGGTTCCAAAGTCTGCAATGGTGAATCTTTTTGCAAATTGACTAGCTGGAAACCTGTCAAATGATAAACAGAAATTCTGATTTGTGTGTTACAAGAGAATCAGATCCAAAGAAACAGAATAAAAACAAATATAAAGAAGGTAGCTGCTGATTTAATTCTATCTTTATTTCTTCATAGAGTGAGTTGGTGGTGGTGATGGTTTGTTCTATAACGTGGATTTTTGTATGTGTATTAACAATTAGTAAGAAAAATCTAAATTTGTGAGTGATAGCTCTCTGTCTCTAGAAAATATTATGCTTCAATTTTGTTTTATTGGAGATCCATTGCAATGCGGGGGCACACCAGTAGTAAAAATTGAAAAAAAATGGGGGAAAAAACAGCCAATTTATGCTGAAATGATGTCCAAGTATCAAACTACCAACGACACTATACAGTTACTGTATCGATGAAGATAATAAAAAATAATTCATAGGGTGAAATCTTAAGATGCCTCAGGTGGCATAAAGTATTGACCTGTCAATGCTTTGTCCATAGGCTGAATACTGGTGCCATCATTCGAACGACAAAAAGGACTTTTCTGCACCATTATGTTCTGTCTCACGGGAAGGAACAAGGAAACACAAGTTATTCATTGAATGAAACATGAACCCAGTCACTAGTAGTAAATAGGAGTGAACCAAAGATACAATGTGAAATGGTCTTCCAAAGTGCATGTGTTTAGTACTGCATACAAAGTAGATGAATCGTCTAAACTTTTAAAGGGTCAGATGAGGGCAACGAGCGACTAGAAACCTATCACACTTGTAATGTTTCCGAATGATGAAAATAAAAAGCTGCTTTTTATTATTCTAATACAATAAACAGAAGAGGGGCATACCATCTCCTTATCCATCAATCTTCACTAGAAATAATTTGTAGAGGTAGAAATACCCGAGACAGCGTGGAAACAAGGGTAAAAACAGTCAGATATTGGTCAAAAACAGGTAGAACATTGGAGATAGAAAAAAAAACTTGGCAAGAAATTAATTTCATCAATGTACTTCAAATTGTGAAGTCATATTTGTCAGCATAAAAGATCTTATCCCATTGTCATGTGGGGCCAGCATCATAGCCATTAGTCAGCACGTGCAGGCAGGCAGCAAGTGTGCCTCCTCCAGAAGCCACCTAAGGCTCAAAGAAGAGCCTTTGAGAAATTTTGCTAGATTGTTTACCTATGTGTAAAGTTTGTCTTGTTGAAAGAGTATGAATTACACTGATGTTCAGGGGTATTTCTAAGAGCTAAATCAGTATGCGTTAGTCTAAATTTTTCATGGAAACAAAATTTTGAGGGAGCTACTCGATGAATAGGCCTTTGATGGCAACATCTATCAGAACATACCAAAAAGTTATCTTATGTAACAAATATGCTTTTATCACTCTGTTGCTTGTTGAAGGCTAGGAGTGTCATACAGAAGATGGCTAGGAAGTACAGGATACTCTGTACACTTCGTGGCACCATGGAAAACCAATCTAGGACTAATGTATTGCATGCTGAAGGAAATGTACATAACTAATGCATTATAAAATACCTGCTCAGGATTCGGCGCAGATAGTAGGCATCCATATGTTCTAACATTTGAGTCATTATTCTTGACTTCCACCAAAAGTTAATTGCTATGGTTAAATCATCACTATCAACTTGGTGATACCTGTTACAAGAACACTCAAACTGTTAGATGGGTCAATGAAGTACTGGTTTATCAGGTATAAATGACACAATAAATAAGGAAACAAAAGTTGCAATGCTTAAATGTGAGAACTGTCACAAATATTTAGTATCTTAGGAGCAATAATACATCTCAAACCACGTCACTTCATTCTACATTCAGAGGGGTTCAGATTAGTATTGTGAAACAAATTTTACTTCAGACTCTACAGATGCAGACTAAAGGTGGCTTATGTCTTTTTCAAATATATAAAGTATCCGAATATGAGATGCAAAAAACCCACTGTAAGCCTTGATGTGGTAGCAGAAGTAGTACTCAATGACAAAAACATAGAGGTGTACCATCCTTCTGGTATGAATAGAACATCGCCGCGATTTAGAACGACTCTTTCAGAATATTCTTTCATGTATCTTGCCCTTGCATAGCTTGAATAATCTGGCTCCTCAATGCTGACAGAACTGCCAAAAAGATAGTAAGACCAGATTAGGTATTTCAGACTGCCATATTTTTAATTACTCCGAGAAAGTTCATACAATTAAAATACTTCCTGAGTGGAGGACTTCACCTATGGTTGGAGGCCTCGCCATACACAGGCATTGGGTATAAAAATGGGGATGCAGACGGAGGCCACAAAGTTACTGTGTGAAATTTATAGGTTAAGGAAACCGTTAGTTTATGTTCCTCTAGATAACCCTCAAAGGGTGCTACACATAATCTGTAAGACAGCTAAAAAGATAAGAATCCTTTACAATGGTCAAAGATTTCAAAATCAAACTTGAAAAGAAGAAAAAAACAATAAAAAAAATATCCCATCTGCAGCGAAAGGAGTTTCTATGCTGACCCAAATTGACACATCCACCAAAGCACCAGCAATGCGCCACAACACGGAGGCACTTTAAACAATGTCAAAGAACTTTCCTTGCGACGCTGCCCCTCAATGACTATTACAAGCAATTAGACTATACGAGGAAATTTCGCAAATAAATTAAATGTTCAGAGCTTTGGTTAACAGTCCAAAATGACATCAAGCTATAGCAAATTGCATAATAGCATCGAATACGCACCTTTTTTGCAACCAGCCACCACGCAAAGAAGGTTATGGTGGGGATCATAATGAGTACTTGATCTCAAGTGAGCCCCATTCATCCAAAAGTTTATTGATGAAAATGATTTTCCTCTCAGAAATATAGGCTGTAGCAATAAAGAGAAACAAATTGACAGGACAATCAAACTTCAAGATCATGAGAGTAGACTATTTGACTAAAAGGCAAAATTAGTGCAGACCTCCTGAACATCCTCTTTCAAAACCTCTAACGAGCATCTCTCTTTGTTCTCAGCATTCATAATAGATACCTGCCAAAGGTTCGTTATTAAACCCATTTCCTGTCAACACAATCTGTTCATATGGTAAAGGCTTATAAAGCGAACTTGCCTGTGCTAGATATACTCGTTCTGAGTTCTCTGAGTTACTCAAACAAGTAGGCTCCTCAGTGATTCCCTGATCTGTCGATGAATCACTAGCCGCATTCGTACTACTCAGGTAAGACTTGCACGACTGAATGAACATGGAGAATGGAACAGACACCTGGAATGGATGAAACAAGTAGCATTAGCACATCAATGCAATCTGTTCATATGGCTGACTTTACAACTTGCAAGTAGCAATTCAGATAAAAAACCAGCCCTCTCATGACTTCTGAGATCCCCATAGAACACATGCCCAGTGTTCGACATCATAGCTTCCACAGCGACATCGCGTCCCACTTTTTCCTGAATAAAATATTAGACGCAGAACTGATTATTGTAGCGAAAATGCCTGAACACGAATTGTTTTCCACCCGATGTCTCATGGGAACTGCGGAGACATGTTCAAGGGGGAAAAAACAGCAAGAGAGGGAATTGATGGAAACCAGCAGGTAGTCGAGGCCGCCTTGGTGAGGATCCCACCGGGTGGATGCCGCCCACTCCTTGGCCACGCCACGGAACACCTGGAGACAACGGGAACATGTGAAGACCTGATGGAAGCAGGGGGGAGCTCGGGAAGACGAGGGGTGTGAAGGTTTACCGCGGGGACGTTCCTGGGCTCGACGTCGGCTGCGAACTCGT
Organism: Urochloa ruziziensis; assembly: GCA_015476505.1. Classification (NCBI taxonomy): domain Eukaryota; kingdom Viridiplantae; phylum Streptophyta; class Magnoliopsida; order Poales; family Poaceae; genus Urochloa; species Urochloa ruziziensis. Next base: position 51,698,492 of record CM027122.1, on the reverse strand, counting down.
CAGCGGACGGAGGCGACGCGAACCGAGCAGCGCGGAGGCCGGCGTCCAGCCGCGCGCCCACGAACACCCCCTCTTCCGCCGCCTCTCGCATTCCTTCGCCGCCCATCGCCGCTCCGGAGCACGAAGCAGCAGTCGCTCCCGGCCGCTGAGACATCGACATGGGCTGAGGTCGGCGCAATCTGGGCCCGAGCAAATTCTCAGCCGAACATTTTTGAAGGGAGCCGACCGCCAACCCAATAAACTTTGGCCCAATAGATTTGAGGCCCATCCGCTTAAATCTCTGCACAAGGGTTCGCGGCTTTTGTCACGTTTCCAGTCAAAATCGCGACGAAAAATTCTGGAATCGTTTATTTCAAAAAAAAAAAATGGAATAGCGCGTACTAAGGATGGAATGGAGAAACAACAAAGAGTGCGAATTTTGCCCTCATCCTCGACCTATGGAAGGAGAAAATAAATCGAGAAAATCTATGGCAGGTCCACCCCCTGTGCCCTTGTATTTTACCAAATAAAATCTGAGAAGATTCACGGAAGCTGAGGGTTCAACAACGGAGAATCAATCACCGTACCAGTTTTCAGACCTACCCAGACAACGACGCTCCACGCCGCCGTCCGGCGAGCCTGGGCCGGCACTATCCGCGCGACGACGCACCCTGCACTTGTGTGTCCAAGGCTCCATGCTCTGTACTCCAGTGGGCATGACGCGAGCAGGGCAGTTGGCCAGTTCAGAAGCAGTTGACGCGAGAACGAAGGATCCAGGTCCGCGTCCCCGTCCAGCGCGCAGCCTCATGGCCTTCGTGCACGCGTGGAACACGAGCTGCTTAGCTTCTTCCCCCGCCCGTCCGGCAGCGTCCGATCCGGCCGGCGCCCATGGACAGCACTCCGACATGCGCGTGTTCGATCGGCAAGTGTTCCAGGAGTTCGCGGCCGGAGGTGCCGGCCGGGTTCGGTGGAGGCCAGGATTGCATGGTTTCTCTACGATCCCGGCGACGCCGACCGGACCCGACCCGACAGGAGCTGAGGGTGTGCTTCTGATGATCTGACAGTGCGAGAGCGTCACGGGGCTAACTGTAGCTTGTAGTGCCAGCAGTCGTCTAGCGTTTGCCGTAAGGAGCCCTGGTTGGTCAGAGTTACGCACACAACTACACAAGAGTGTTCACGATTTACATGCGCGCATCCATGTTCTATTTGTTCTAGGTACCACACACATATTGGCGCTGCATTTACTTTGGCGCTACGTATTCAGTTGCAATGAAAAATGCTCCTGGATCATCTCCCGGAGTTCGTCCTTCGTTGCAGCAATTGAACCAGACAGTAACAGCGCATGCCAGGTCTTATTGGGGAAACAATTTCTCAAGATTGAACTTGCTCAATTCTCTGAGAGGGTAGCATATAGCTCTATTTCTGTCGTTCGATCAGTTGGTTAGCACAGATCATGCATGTACTCCGATACATATATTCCTTATATAGGTTCAAATTTATATCAAAATTGTAGAGAGTACATCGTCCCCACATTTTACAGAAAGGTCCTTATTAAAATAAAGATGCTACAGCCAATGTCTTCTCTTCTAGTTCTCACAGTCATTCGCCACAAATACGTACAGTGCAAATTAATCACCGGAGCCTGGAAACAAGCTAGCTTCCAACCGATGCTAATGAGGGCCCCAACCTTTGCCACAAAATCGAACACAACCACACCAAAATGCATCTGATATGATACATTGAAAGCCCATCAATGCTAACTTTTTCTCTGAGATATTGTGGAAGGAAAATGAATCCCCCATTATGAACCTTAGAATGTCGAGAGCAAAGAACTAGAAGTAGATACCATGAGTCCACAACTATTGGCACAAGCAATGATCCAGTACAGCGAACCCAATGTAGTGGAAGATGTAGATCTCCGATCGTCGCAAACTCAAAGTTGCTACTAGTAAGGTTCGTCATCGTCGTTGACCCAGGAAAACCCTAACCGCCAAGGAAGAAATCCTCTATGGAAAATTAGTCTTATATAAACCTACCATACCTCTCAACTACTAACGATGACACCCGGCGTTAGGAAAACCCTCGTACTTGTAGTCTCGTAATATCATTTAGACCATAAGAGGATTTTGTATTCAAATAGATAGGTCGTTCACAAACACGAGAAAGCCTGAAATCATGACCAACAACACAATTTATTATTAGCATCTAGGAAATAAATAGTGGCAGAACCTAGCCAATTTCCCATATATGAAATGACTACTTATATATGAATTGTTACCATAAATGAATATATGAATAAGATCAAAAAGCCACTGGATGTGAAGAAGCACATAAATAAAATTCAATGTTAGTTAGCTGCATGCTCTCATGTTATCACAAAATCATGAATAATGGCATTTGCAAAAAAAAATCATGAATAATGGACAGCAAGAGAGAGTCTAATTTATATAGTGAGAACCCCAATAAATCAAGATCTCATGCTTTTCTATATGATGCTGAAATTGAAACTGAATATTTAGCAAGAACAATCTGAAAAAAAAATCTCAAGCTCTGAACACATACAAGAGACACGAACATGGTATTAGATAGCCAAGAAAATTACTGGGAAATTCACTACGAAGAATAAAGAAAAAGGCTAGATAGTTTCATGAGTATAATTCCTTCATATATACACCCAGCAAAAAATTATCCCTTTATTTCCTTTTATCTAACTTAGTTTGTAAAACACAGTACATATGTAGACACTCGCATACTGCACGCTATTTTCTCTTTTCTACTTATTATATTGTTGAAATGTTCAAAAAAGAAGAAAACACTATGGTTTCTGAACACACACAAAAACAATTATAGATCAGTGAAGTTCTTCTCTCCGTAAGAAGTTCTTCGGTTTTGTCTCCTACAAAAATTTCTATGTAAACGTCTGTGATTAAATTTCTTTAGGGATGTTTGGATCCAGAGACTAAAGTTTAGTCCGTGTCACATCGGATATTTTGATACTAATTATGAGAACTAAACATGAGCTAATTATAAAACTAATTGCAGAAGTCGTGGCTAATTCAAGAGATGAATCTATTCAGCCTAATTAATTCAACATTAGCATATGTTTACTGTAGCACCACATTCTCATATCACGGCCTAATTAGTCTTAATAGATTCGTCTCGCAAATTAATATTCATCCGTGCAATTGGTTTTGTAATTAATCTATGGTTAATACTCCTAATTAGTAACTAAACATTCGATGTGACGGAACTAAACTTTAGTCCAGAGGATCCAAACACCACTTTTAGTTTTTTGACGGAAGGGACAAAACCGAAGAGTTATATAAGAAGCCAGATCCAAAATCGAATTAATGAAGATGCATATGAGACTACATATCAATCAAGAAACAAGCAAAGAGGTGCACTTAAGTAAAAGGAAGAAGGATTAAAAAAAAAGAAGAGATCAACGGAATTCAGAAGCAAGCCAGGGCAAGAAATAATCTGACTATTCAGTGACGAACTGATTACAAACTCTTAACTAAAATTCCTAGGGCAACACACATGTACATCTAGCGTTGAGGCCGTGAGGATGGTAGCAGCAACAGTACCGTGGAGACTGGAGAGAACCACATCGATGACCCAAATGACTCACCTGACAGCACATCCAGCTAGCGTCTCTCTTCAGGTCAGTAATATTATTTCACCTCAGATTTTCTCTGGCCACGGATTTTTTATGCTGGAGCCGTGCTCATCTGATCTACCTTTTGTACGTGATAATTTCTGTGGCGGTGAGGTGGGACAGAAATTTAAAGGCTGGAAAAGGGCGGGCCTAATTCTTTTCTGTGCTCCAATCAGCAGGTGAAACTGCACAGCACGATCTGAATCTAGGCATCCGAAGTTGCCAAATCTTCATCATCAGAAGAAAGAACTTAAAAGAAAGATCAGATCATGCTGGCAGCTTCAGCTGCTGAATGTGCACACATACACCACACGCATCATCGTTCTACATGATGTTAGCCAGGTATAGTCGTCACTATACGATATCACAGGATAATTGGTGAGGGGATGGGGGCAGGGTTAAGGGTACAGGAGCCCCTCATATATATAGAGCAGTATAAGGTGAAGCAATAAGGCATCTCAGTTAATGTTAAACAGCAGAGGTTAAAGTTCAAAATGGGAGGAGCTGAATTTTTGCAAGATTTTAAAATGTCGAAAAGCTAGCTACGGGGGCTAGCGGTGGTCCTATCAGCGAGAATACAGAGGAATATGTCGAAAAACCGATGTTATCGTGCATGCGATGCTGATGCTGATGCTCACAGCACCAGGAGCATAGCCTGGGTATGTAGCTAGGGTTTGCACAATTGTATATCTGTACCCGGACACTTTTTGTGCTGCGATTAGCCGGGGCGTGCAAACGCAGTGCGCAAGGCCAATTTGACCGTTGCAGCTAGGTACACGCTACACGGTGACCTAAGTTGCGGGACCATTGCTACCTCCTGTTCTGGTCCCATGTGAGCCACCAGCCTTGAGCGAGCCAGCTTCAGGCTTCTGATCGAGGAGCTAATAACTTCGTCCACGCTAGCTCTTTGTGACGATGATGCACGAGCACGATTGGTGTGGTACAGCTGCATCAGGACGTGTGTGACAAAGAACTAGCATCAACTTTTGGTGCCGATTCATGGTAGACGGCTAAAATTGGCTAGCTTTTAATTCAGAGGGGGTTTTGCATTGGCCGATCGGATAGTTCAGCACAAAAAAATACGGTACGATTGTTACGTGTGATGTCAAGGCTTCCCTATTTTTTCATTTCAAAATCCCTCGATCGGTTGATCTTGAACAAGATTGCAAGCAGCTGATGTACAAGATGAACCAGCGAAAAGTCTGTCGAGATTCACAAATCGCGTTTTATTTTTCGACTCCGCTAAGTACTCCACTCATCCGTCGTCTCAAATTACTTATTACTTTAATTTCGTCCTAAGTCAAATGTTTATAAATTTGATCAAACTTATAAAAAAAATCTGGTACGGTTTGTTATATGTGATGTCAAGGCTTCCCTACTTTTCATTTCAAAATCCCTCGATCGGTTGATCTTGAACAAGATTGCAAGCAGCTGATGTACAAGATGAACCAGCGAAAAGTCTGTCGAGATTCACAAATCTCGTTTTATTTTTTTCAACTACCGCTAAGTACTTCCCTCATATGTCGTCTCAAATTACTTATTACTTTAATTCGTCCTAAGTTAAATGTTTCTAAATTTGATCAAACTTATAAAAAAATCTGGTACGGTTGTTATGTGTGATGTCAAGGCTTCCCTATTTTTCATTCCTAAATTCCTGAATCGGTTGATCTTGATCAAGATTGCATGCAGCTGGTGTACAAGATGAACTTGCGAGAAGCCCGTCAAGATACACAAATAGCCTTTAAAATTTTAGGAAAAGTTCGATTTTCAACCTCTAACAATGACAAAAGTCCGATTTACAACCTACAACTACAAAACCGGATAAAAAGAGCCATCCAACTGTCAAAACCGTGCAAATTTGGCCCTTTGGGTGGTTTTAAAGGCGGTTTTACATTTTCTAGGAATTTAAAAATTCTAGTTTAATAAAAAAAGTCATAGCTAATTCATTTTACATCATAAAAATATGAAATTGGTACCAAATTTTTTATTAAAATGCAGGTTGTTTTTTGGTTTTGTATTTGGAGTTATATACACATTATTTTTTACTTCTTTAGTGTTTTATTATTTATAATAAAATATAAGAAATTGGAACAAATAAGATTAAAATGATGTCAAATAGAGCACCAACAAATACATTACATTTTTAGAAAAATTTTGGTACCAGTTTCATATTATTATGATTTGAAATGAATTAGTTATAAATTTTTTGATTAAACCAACACCTTCTAAATACCTAGAAAATGCAAAACCACCATTGAAACCACCTAAAGGGTCAAATTTGCATGGTTTTGACAGTTAGATGACCCTTTCTACCCGGTTTTGTAGTTTTATGTTGAAAATCGGACTTTTGTCATAGTTAGAGGTTGAAAATCGAAGTTTTCCTTAAAATTTTCGACTAATGGCAGTAAGTACTCCCTTGATACGTTACAAATTACATGTCACTTTAGTTTTATCCAAGTTAAACATATCTAAATTTGACCAAACTTATAAAGAAAACATGTAAACTTCACGATACTATTTGCATTTCACGATAAAATTAACGAAATTAATTTAATATATATGTTGGTATTTTTTATAAACTTATCAATATATATAGATGTAATAGAGCTAATTTTATATTGTAGACTGAATTAAACACGCATGCCTGATTAGCCTGATGTGATGGATTCATGCATCATGGTGTATGCGTTTTCTTTTTTCGAAAAGATTGTAGTATACTCCGTATGTGTTATGCTGGTACGGTGGGTCACTGCCCGGCCTGAAGCCGCGCGCAAGCACTGTGGTTTTCGATTCTCCGGTTTCCAGAGTTGTTCCTCGATCAGCCACGAGCAGTACGTCGAGCAGTCGGGGCCGGCGCCGGCAGGGTTCCTCTCCTCGATCCTGAATAATGTTCAGGATGCCCCAGGCGCCGGCCGGGTCAGCAGCTGATCAGCGCGTGGTGCGCGTGCGCCTGCCGCCTGCACGTCGGGGCCGCCAGAGATCGGTGGCGGCCGTCGACCGGCCACGTTCACACGGGGCGCGCCGGCTCAGGGCGATCTCACGATCTCGCGCGGGAAAACTTGGCAGAGAGCCTCCGCCGCCGCCGCAGAGCATTGACGACGACGATGTTATCACAGCTAGCGAACACTGCACTTTTTCAGCGGGATTTGGCTTTTGGAGCCCAAGATCGACGGCCTGTGTGCTGGGTGCGCTCTGCGCTGCGAGTGCGACGACGTGCTGCGGAAGTTGGGGCGCAGATAAAGCTGCTGTACGTGCCACGACGTCACGGTCTCATGGATTCACGCACCGCGTGCTGCACAAAATCGCTGCGCTGTACTACGGTTTTTATAGAATCGAGAAAGCTAGACGACGATGCAGTTAAAATATATGGTCAAATGGGCCAGTATTTTACATGGATTCAGTACGCATAGAGCACTGAACTGATAATCTTTTTTACTGAGCCTAAAAGGCGCCAATAGCTAGCTCGATGGCTATCAAAATTATTAGTGAAGGTTTCCACAAATAGTAGTTACAATCATGCAAAGAAACATGGGCTCGACACATGTACAGAGATAACGGATCGGATTCCATATCTAATAATGTTTCCAGTCACCCTACATATATATAGAGAGAGCTAGAGACAGAGTCTGCAGCCGGCTCAAAAGTCTTTTATCTTGGCGACTTGATCGACGACGACCTCGATCGTGATTCTTTCAAATAACGTATGTCCAGTTCAATTTCGTCGTAAAATGCACGTCGATTGAACGACCTTTATTTGAACGCCAATCGAGATCGATGACGGGAGCAAACTTAGCGTGTACCTAGCTAAGCATCTCTGCAAATAGTCGTATACTCCCAGCAGACGCGCGCAGCTACCAGTAACAGTAACCAAAGCTGCTAGCGCCTCGGCGGCCGGCCGGCCGGTGGGCCTGTGTACGTACTTGCACGATCCACACCGCCAATGCATGCGGCATGCGCAAAGCCATATCGGAGCGGCGCGCATCACATGCAAGCACGCGCGCGTGCCGTGGTTCGATCATGTGCGCGCATGCGCACCTATCTGTGGTCCACCCTATTGTGAATGGAAAAAAAAACGTACACATTCACGCTACAAATTTAGTGCTTTAGAGCAAATGTAATTAAAGGGAACATCGAACGCTAAGGATCGAGCGGCTTCTACAAACCGTCACTGACAAGTGGGCTCCTAGCTACTCGGTCAAAAGGCGTGGATGATGAGCTATTTGTCAGGCTGTGTTACATATTGTTTATCGAGTTGTGTTTTATATAGTATTGCGATGTAAACTATGATATTCGTAAAGCATAAACGGATCTAGCGGTTCACGAGGCAGGTTGGGACCAAAACTTAAATAGAAAAGCAAAACCCTACTATGTTTCTTACTGGCATGTATAGATGTTCAGATGGGCCTGACACGATGGGCTGCACGATGCACGACACTAAAAAACACAACACTAACACGACACTAACACGATGTCGTAGTGTCAGTGCCGACACGACACGATGGTTGGGCCGTGTTTGGGCCGCGACCTCGGCACGCAGTGCCAACACGAACACGACACGATTTTTGACCGGGCACGATTACCTCGATCATAGTACTGTGAAATAGATGCCTCTGTTAAAATATTTGATGAGATATATATATATTTATATGAATTTATGATGGTGATCAATGTTCATATAAGTTCATGATGAAATGGATGAAATTGATGCATATCTAGATGAATTTGTGATGAATATATAAAGTTTGGAATTGAATGAGTGGATGCATAGTGCCAGTGCCGGCACGAGCACGATGGGCCATCGGGCCCATGTGCCGGCACGACACTATAAAAACGACATAGTGTAGTGTCTGGGCCAGAAGGTCGGCACGACAGCACGACACGACACGACACGATTAGTGTTAGTGCCTATTAGTGTTAGTGCCTAATAGTGTCGGGCCAAATAGTGTCAGTGCCGTGTTGTGTCGGGCCGCCCATTTGGACATCTATACTGGCATGGATGTGGTATCAACCAACTACCATCGAGCTCCAGAGATTGTTGGTGGTCCTGGTCTACCACGCGTCGTCGCTAGTGCGCCGCATGATCTGCTGGCATGCAGGCATGGGGAACTATTGGTAGTTCTGCACACCAGAAACCAGTGCCCACCCAGGATGCATCGAAAAGCAACTTCATATTCGTACTATCATTCTTGTTAAGTTAGTAATATATATACTACATTGGTTTAGCGTGAAGTAAAAAAAATGACATGATGGGACCAAACTTCGTTTGCATAAATATCATGCATGGCAGTCGACATTCCTTGCGATACTCCATCCATTTCAAAATAGTGTATACTTGGATTCACAAAAACAAGATACGCTACTAGAGAAATGACCTTTGGTCCCTTGTCATTTAGTCTCGGTTGCTCAAAATCCGGTACTAAAATGGTCATCGAGTCATTTAATACCGGTTCCAAATGTTGGAAGCCTATAGAGACAATTTAGTACCGGATTTTAACACAAACCGGTACTAAATGTCATCTTTTAGCACCGGCTGGTGTCTCGAGCCGGTACTAAATTGTTTAGAGACAAGTTAGTACCGGCTCCCACCTATAGCCGGTACTAAATCACAGTCCACACTGAAAAAAGTCTAAGTCACAGGCACAGCCAGCGGTGCCCCTCCCTCACGCGGCTCTCTTCTCTCCTCTTTCTTTATTTCCCTGACTCTTCCTTCCCATTCTTATCTTCAATCTTCTCTTTCCTTCTCTCTTCTTCCTTTTCTCTCCTCTAACCTCATCTCCTCTCCCTGATCTGCAGATTCCGAGCGGGTGCGGGCGAACCCCGGCTGCGGCCACACGCGCGGGTGCCGGCGGCGGGAGGAGCTCCCGGCCGGGCGGCCCCAAGCGCAGGTGCGGCGACGGGAGGAGCTCCCGGCCGGCCTCGGCGCGGGCGCGGGCGGGCGGTGCCCCGGCGGCGGCCCCTAGAGCGGGCGCAGGCAGCGGCGCCCCGGCGGCGCTCGGCTTCCCCGCCGGCTTGTTTTTTTCTTTTTTTTTTGTGATGTAAGAAAATTTTCTCCTGGGATTGAAGTGATGTAAGAAAACTTTCTGTGAATGTTTGTAATGCTTGTAATCGCTTAGTTTTTCTCATCTCCAACTTATCTTTTTTGGGTTCTTGACTTCAAGAACAGTTTGAGCACATTTCTGTAAATGCAAAGAACAGAGGAGAATGGAAAGAACAGAGGAGGGAGGAGAGAGGAGAGAGAGGACAGAGAAAGATGACGACGTCCAAAAACTTTAGTACCGGCTGGTAACACCAGCCGGTACTAAAGTGCGCAGTTTAGTACCGGTTCACAACCGGTACTAAACTGTGTGCCACTTTAGTCTCGATTATTTAGTTCCAGTTGAGGAACCGGTACTAAACTGGGCATACCAACCGGGGAAAGTGCTTTTCTAGTAGTGATATTATAGATCTAGATTAACTATTAATAAAATTATGCACATGTTTAGCATACAAATAGATGAATCCTTAGAGATTCGCAGTTCAAATGACTTTGAATTGGATTTGGTTTTGATATTCAATTGACAACAAATTACAAGAGAAATAAATGGTCAAAGTATACTTTGAATGCCTTATAAAAAGAACCGAGGGATAGATATTAGAGTTCACAATCACAAGTTTCTTCTCTTGATTTAGGCAAAAAAAAAAAGTAGTGATTTCATACGCAAAGATATTACAGTGTCTTTAGAAAACATTATTAGGCTTGCATTGTAAAGTAGCAAATTCACTTTGTTGTATTATGTAAGCACTCTAACTTTCAAGGTGAATCACAGCCTCGGAGGTTTGATCCACCGAACAAGCCCCCTAATGTGAATGCCGAGGCGCGCATGGTTTATATGATTATTATGTCCACCTCTCACTGCCAACTCATAGATACACACAACGTCAAAAAAAAAACTCGCAAATGTAACGTTTAAATATCACATTTCGAACATTAAATGTTTTAAATGTCCATGAATATTGTCCATACCATGTGCCACAGCAGGACGTACCAAACACACATTGGCCTATTGATAAGTGGACTTGTGCATTAGTATGTTCCTTGTTACTCACTCCAGTTAAAAGCTAAGGGTTTTTGACTTTTTTGAATAAATTAATTTTTGGTCAGCCAGCTTGCTTCGCACCCTCCCGACCAGAGTTCGATCCTATTAGGAAGATTTTTTTTTGAGCTGCGTGAGAAGGTCTTCTTTTTTAGCGCAATGTCCAGGGGCTGTCTTCCCCCGCGGGTCGAGTTTTTTTTTGTTATGTATCAAGACATTATAATTTGGAACGGAGTAGCTAGGTTTATCATATCCTCGCCCATTCAAGAAGGTTTTTTTTACCTAGAAGTAGGTTTATAATAAGTTGGTGGCGTAACATACCGCAAATATTATTTTATATAGTTGCAATATAGGTTATTTAGGGCATCAACATGGCCTTAGCTCGACTAAAATATATATTATTTAGAGAGAGTTATATACATACTATTAAATATTTTTTCACGACAAATCTAGTAACATGGAATGAAACTAATTATTTGCAAAGAAAAAACATGAAGCATATGTTGTCACTCTATGTAACATTTTATGTATTAAAGGTCAGAGCCTAAGTAAAAAATATTCGACCAGCCAAAATCTCAATGCGGTCTAATTTGCTACTGGACGGAGCACATGCCATTGTAGCTTATTACTGTATCTATCAAAAGCCACTACGCTAGATTGAGAGCTGGCGATAGCAATCATAAACGACACATATTCTTAGGAAAGCATGAGGTGGAAAACAACTTCCACCTGTACGAAGGGGAACAACAACATAAGGGCCTGTGGAAGCCTGTGAAGCAGGCTAGCAGCAGAAAGGGAGGTGTAGGCCATGATTGCACCAAAAACATAACAACATGTCCCCTCTCCAACTCAACTGGGATCCAGCTTTAGAGCCTAACAAAGCATGATAATGCTTCCCCAAATTAAATCCCTGAGACAGGGAGCATGACTTGGGAAGAATCAAATGCGCCCACAGGCATACTTAAACCATTAAAACCTGCGCCGAAAGCTTGATTGGTTGAAATGTTCTAGCTGGTGCTCATCACATTCTGTCAAAAGGCAAGCTAGGATCGCTGTTCTTAACTCACATATTTAGTAGAAATAAAACAAACTCTTGTGCTTCCTGTAAAAGGTTCCATGTCCTGTATGATGTAAATACTTCAGTAACTTAAATCTTCTTCAGGCACATGAATGCGTAGCAAGCTGATAACAGGTTGAGAAGAATAAAATAAAGTTCATGCTCCCAATATATGACTGCAAGCAAATAAGCATGTCCTTAGTTCAGCAAAATGCATAGATTCATCCTGTTAAATCATGCTCCCAATATGACTAAGCCTTTGTGATTAAAGGGTTCGGCTTTCCTGCTGAATTTCAGTAGGTCCAATTTTCTAAACAAATTGAGTCATGTTGCTGAATGATGTAGTCATAATACAATCAGATAAATGCTTTACTTTAGCTAACTTTTCAAAAAATATCAAGAGGAAACGGAGACCCACAAAGCTAGAGTTTCTTATAATGAGCTCCCTGCACTACAAATACTACAAGGCTCACAGGCAACAATATGTTGTCTTGTTGTTTGCTTTCTAGCTAATCTTGAAGTGTCTAACATCAATCCATCATGGTCTGTGGTGCTCACTTGCACATCTGCCTGTCTTTCATATCAGATTATTCTGTTCCAGGTTGCGCTTGAGCTAACTAAAATGCTGCTCTGATTGCTCAAAGTATTTCAGAACTTGAGCTGCAAAGTGTGGTTGTAGTGAGATCATGGGAAACAACAACGTCACTGGACAAGGTATGCATTTTGCTGAATACAATCTGCTATCTAACAATGAGGTTCGGTATTTCACTAATTATCTTCTCTTTCAAAACTGCAGTAACAGAAGAGACTGCTAACGTAGCTGACAAAACCATTCAGCCTTTGAGTGGCGGTTCACCTGGGCTAAACAGCACGAACCGTGAAATAAGTATGCTAGTAGTGTACTAATTTAGGCAAAAATTCAGTATAATGATTTACAACTGATCTGCCTGTGTATGCTAGATAATGGGAAGGATGGCACTGAGGATGTCAACTTGTCAAAGTCCCCAAAGGACCCCATCATTACCACTTCTGAAGATAAGGAGGTGGTCTCGTATCAAAATATTTCATCAGATAATACCGAAGACTTAGATGAGAAGAACAAGGGCTCAATTCAGGATAACACATCAACCCAAGAAGCTGATCAGAGTAGTAACTTACCAAGAGGTTAGTTCGGTTTCTAGCTCGCTTGGTACCCTGCCATATCATTTTAGTTTACTTGCTTTAGTTCACAAAAGCTCTCCCCCTTTCCTAATTAGTGAAGAAGCATGGCTATCATAGAAATTTCATAATGTTAGTGGTAAGAATGAAAATATCCCCATAAAAAGAGAAATGAAAAATAGCAAGATAAATATAGATATTCCAAAAGAATGCAGATATGCTCCCATTAGGCAGCTATCCCCCTTTTATTATGTCATCTTCAACAAACAACTATGATTTAATGAATAAACTTCAGAATATAAAATTGATGACTATTCACTAAGACAAAAGCACCATTACTGCTCTTAGTTTCCCTGTAGCTTTGAATTCTCTTAACAAAAACAAGCAATTTGGGCATTTGGCACAGATGATGAACCATTGAGGAAAGGCGTAAATGAAACAACCAGATTTTCTACCAATATAATTGCTTTTGACAGCCCCACGATTAGAAGATGTGACAAGCAACAAGGACAGTTCAATTTCTAGTGAAAAAATCAAACAACTTATTCATGGGGCTAGATATACAAGCGAAGAAAACACCGAAAGCAACTACAAATCATTATTACAGGAAAATATAGAAGGTTCACTAGAAGATCAGGAAGAAACTAGCAGTCATGAAAATGCCCCCACGGGTGGTAATCTAGTTGGTGAAGATACAAATGAAAACTTAGAACAGGGATACATTGAGGTGCCAGCAGTAGAGGTGGCAATGCTAGAAGAAATACATCATCAACAGAATCAATTGTCAGCACTTACCTTGATGCTGATGACTCTGAGATCAAGGAAGTTGTTGTAGAAGATAAGCCTGGACAAAGAGACAGTTCACCAGATGTGCAGCCATTAGATGGCGTAAACATAGAGACATCCAAGAATGACAACATACAAACACAAATACCACATGACAAGGAAGAAATCAGTGCAATCAGCACAACTGCAGCAGTAAAGCTCATGATTGAAAGTGTTGATGCACTAGAGGATGATAAGCATATCCATGGATTGGGAAATCATGATGAAGATAGTGCAGAATGTACATCATGTGATAATCTCTATAATGAGTGTCAGTCATCTTTAAGAAATCCAACTGCAATAAATAGCAAAGAACTGGGAAATGAACAAAATGAGAGGGTAGTTGCTTCAAGACAAATTCCAGGTTCTGTTACCCCAAAAGTGGAGCATACTGAAACAATATACAGTGAAGAAGGAATCGTTGAGAAAACTGTCACAGTTTGGACTCTAGAAGATAATTTTGAAGCAGAAAAGGAACCTGAAGAACATGATGATGACTTAGACAGTATTGCTGAGGCCAATGGAAAGGATTTTACAGGCTTGCATTCATCTGCATTAGATCATCATCTCATTGTGAATGAAGTGAAGGTACAAAGAAAAGTCAATGGAGTAAATGGAACAGTAGAGTTTGATAAAGAGACAGTAAAAGAAATTTTAGAAGAAGATGACAAGGTAAATACTGCAGAAGGATCAGGTCACTATGTTGATGCCCATGTAGCAGTAAAGGAGGAAGGAGACTCGTCATCCAATTTCCCAATGACCACACCATCAACTCCTCCTCAATTACTAGAAGATATTGAAAATGAGGTGTACATAAAGTTTCTCAATTACCTACTTTCTCATGGTTGATACCATCAGTAGAGATTATTCCTACATTTGAACTGTTTCTCACCAACTGCATACAATTGCTAAGAATTTCACCATTCTCAAGTTTCACAACTTCATATTCTCCCCTCAGTATCTGCTGAGATTGGTCACCTTGTGAGCTGGTCATGGCTTCTTGTGTATCTTTGTTTAAACAGAGATACACAAGAAGCCATGACCAGCTCACAAGGTGACCAATCTCAGCAGATACTGAGGGGAGAATTGCTAAGAATTTCACCATTCTCAAGTTTCACAACTTCATATTCTCCCCTCAGTATCTACTGAGATTGGTCACCTTGTGAGCTGGTCATGGCTTCTTGTGTATCTCGATACACAAGAAGCCATGACCAGCTCACAAGGTGACCAATCTCAGCAGATACTGAGGGGAGAATATGAAGTTGTGAAACTTGAGAATGGTGAAATTTTTAGCAATTGTATGCAGTTGGTGAGAAACAGTTCAAATGTAGGAATAATCTCTACTGATGGTATCAACCATGAGAAAGTAGGTACGGACGCTACAGCCTCAGATTTTATCTTTGAACCCAAACAGAAAGAAGTCACAGCAAGCACTGCAGCTACATGCTTTACTTCTGAATACAATCAGGCAGAAGTCACATCAAGTGTTGATATGGCTGTCGAGGAACAACATCCTCTTCAGACATCAACCCTAGGGAGGGAAGTGGATGAAGAGACTCCATTACTCCAGCAGTGCAAAATATAGATTTTTTCAATTCTACTAAACAACATAGCCTAGAAGATGTTGAAATCCCCATGACTGACGTTCCTGTGATGCAAACTAGAGATGAAGTTGAGGAAGAATCTGAGAAGAGCCCACTGTTAAGCCCCAGGGGAACATCAGGAGGAGGCTTCAGAATACCAAATCATTCTGCAAGAAACAAAAAAACCGTTTCAGAGCTTACTGACAGAACGCGAAGTTGGTATGCGATCTCCGTTGAAGGAACCAGAAGCAAACCCAAAGAGTAATAGTATGGCTAGTTCACCAATAAGCAAAGAAAAACAGAAGCCAAGATCCTCTCTTTTTACTAGTTGCATGTGTTGTGCCACTGCTACGAACTGATATACTGTTCCGTTTGTGAGTTTTTGCGTTCCTTGATTTTTCAGTGTTTGGTTGATTGTTTTGTACTACATGCTTGGTATAGTGAAACACGTATTGCGGTTCCCAAGATATAAATTGAGATGTCATGATTTGTACTTGATTGGGCATTTGTAAATTTGCACTGGTTCATGTGATGAAAAGAATGAATGGCCTGGGTTTATAACAGCAACAATGTACCTAGTGGTCTAAAGAGTTATTTAGATAAATACATCATTTGTATACTGCACACAATATATAGCATTTCAGTATCTAGTGCCTCATGAGTAATTGTTCAATTCCCAAAATAAGGCAAATATGTTCATATGATGTCAGCATACCCCACTTATCTCCCTATTTTCTTTACTTTTCCTTGTTCCAAAACTATACTACTTCGAAAATTTTGCCATGAACCAGACCATGTTATTTTTAGCCAGATAATTAAAAGCAGGTTCAGTAAATCAAAATGTTGACTTCATAGTTCAGAATAACTCACCTAATACTCTCTAAAAATGGACATGCTTAAAGAGCAAACCTTTTCAAGAGAATAAAAAATCTACTGATCTGTGATCTTTCATGTAAGCTGACACAGCAAAACATAAACCACTGACCTATTGAGTGCTCCTCTGATTCCTGAATAATTAAGTCACACACATGTACGCTCCTACCCAATTTCCTGTCTTCTCAGAGTAGGAGTAGGATACTTCCCATGAAACTTTCGGTGCCATAAGAAAATGCTGGTCAGCCAGACAACCACCATCAATTATTTTTTTCTAAAATTTCCCCAAGAAAAAACAGAATACGTAAATATCTGTTTTCAGAGCGTGCATTGCACATGTTTCATTAAGAAAAGGTGAAAAAGACCACAGGTAAAATCCTTTTTTTCCCTGATTATGCTATTTATGTTTCATCATATCAGTGTTCAGTGAATCCAATATAGATGTCATGGATCTTATAGACAACTCTGTCTGAACTAGATGATTTTCGCCAACTTCTCCATTTAAAGAACAAAAAACATGCTTCAAAACAGGCAAGATAAACAAAATGGGTAACATAGAAAATGTGGCAATAAAAATATTGGCATCCTGAACGAAATGCAAATAATGGTGAAGATGTATACATACAAACCATGCCAAATATCCGTTGTCATGCTTCTTAATCTTTGCCTGCGTAAACTCATAAGTTATCTTATCGGTATTCTACCGTTGATCCTACCGAGGGGTATCCCGAGGTAGTAGAGTTTCAGGTGGGTTTCGCCGAGATCAGGAACGCAAAGGATAAGAGACTCAGGATTTTAGACAGGTTCGGGCCGCTTAGATGGCGTAATACCCTACGTCCTGTATGGTGGTTTGTATTGGTGAGATCGTATCTTTGGAGGGGGTCCCTGCCCAGCCTTATATACATGACGGTCAGGGTTACAAGGTCGGTTTCGAGTAGAATCCTAACCAATTACTACTCGTAGAGTGCTTTACAAGCCAATCCGAGTAGTTTACAAGTCACACGACTAGTTTCCATAGCGAGAAGAGTCCTTGCAGTACTCTACTCGTATTCTTCACGCCTGGTACGACTCTTTCTGGAGATAATCCATGCGTCCCTGTGGGCCCATGGTCGTACCTCCAACATATCTTCCATCGCGCTGATCTGAATTTATAAGCAAATCCTCAATGCAAAGGTGGAGTGCCTAGTGCGTACTGCTGCAGCTGCGATCTGGAAGAGAAGGGTTGGCAAGGGGAACTCTGAATTCATATGCTTAGTTCTCAGGAACGCATGGTGCAACAGAAATGTGCTTGGGGGTTATGTGGGAGGCTAACCGGAGAAGGGATGGAGCGCGCGTGGCCGCCGCGGTTGAGTCGGCGGTTGACAGATACCCGAAGGCGTGGCCGCACTCGAGCGAAATGCCTCGGAGGGGGCGAATCGAATGCCGACCAGTCCCGGGTCTCCGTTAGTCGCAGCTATCGAGACCTCCTGCTTACCCCGTACCGTAGTGGTAATGGATGGTGAAATGAGCGCAACGAGCAAGGCGGCACCGTCCTTGCAATGACTCTCGCCGGCCGGCGAGGCGCGGCGAGAGTGGTGTCAGAGTCAGCAGTGCCGCGTGGTGTGCCGTGGGATGGACCCGTGCCATGGCGCCCAACCCAATCAACCCAATCAAAGTCAATATGCGAGCTGGCCCACCTGCCGCTGCCTCTCGCCAGATTTTTTTATTTTTATTTTGATACTGCCTCTCGCCAGGTTAACAATGTCCAATGACATGATGAGTTATCGAGTGTGGCTGTAGCGGTACCACTAATAACGTTTAGGCAAATACGACTGGATGATGGCAATGTCATGAGATGCAACCTTCTAGTGGCAAAAAGAATATATGAAGTGTCGCGCATGTTATTGTTTCAATCCAACCATCCAGAATTATTTGTTGTATTACTCAATCTTAATCTATTTTTATATACAATAATCGACAACACTTCTGTCGGTTTCGTTTAAAAAGAAATACATACTCCCTCCGGTTTAGTAAAAGAAGTCGTTTAGGACAGCGACACGGTCTCCAAAGTACAACTTTGACTTCTTATTTTTATAAAGATATTTATTAAAAATTAACATATGTATACTTTTATGAAAGTATTTTGCAAGACAAATCTATTCATGTAGTTTTCACATTTCCAAACTCAACGACTTAAAAGTTATTCACGATTTATATTCCCAATGTTTAACTCAAATCTTGTCCAAAACGACTTCCTTTACCGAACTGAGATAACAAGAAGTTGTCGTTCTTGTGTGACAATAAGATATTATAACAAACTGTCATCATATATTGAGTGCAAAACATACCTAGTACTGGATCATTCAATGTTCCTCACAATTTGATGTTACGATTAAGTGTATTCTTGTCGGTTTTTCTGTTAATTTTGTACTCTTTTGTTCCATAAAAAATTTCACATCGCCATGAATGTATTCCATGCCATTGTAGATTTTTTTTAATCAAAATGTTGCTATTTGCCACTGCTGGTAAATATTGCGCCAAAAATGCTAGATAAATTTCCATCTCTGAATGTTGGCACGCGCTCTATGGAGTCCTGAGCTAATTCTCTCTTTACCTGCCAACTGCTAGAGCTCCTGCTTTCTTTTCCATCTTCAACAACACAGCGTTTCCAGCTTCAGTCGAGTCCTGTGCAGTTGACAACTGGGCCTCGATCGGTACCGTAGTTCCAGTCTTCCCGAAGACACAGCGTCCCTATCCTCTCACATATTCCTCCTTCCGCCTCGGGCCCGCCCGTCCCAACGCGATGCAGCCGATGCGGCGGCGGCACCGAGGCTTCCCGCTCCTCTGCCTCTCTGCCGCCCTCCTCGTTGCCGCCGCTCTTCTCCCCGGCACGGCCGTCGCCGAGGGCGTCACGCCTTCCGAGGCGCGCCGGCTCCGCGACGAGGTACGGCCCGCCCCTCAGATCCGCTACTCCTAACTCTTGTACCCATTGCTAGTCCGGTAGCTCCCGCGCGAAGCGGTACTCTTACTCTGAGTGGTGATTTTAGCTTGATTGAGGTGCAACAAGGCGTGGTGTTGGATCGCAAGGGTGCAGGTGGTAGTCTGCTTGCTTGGCGAGCTGATTTTGTGATCGATGGATGATTGGACGGAATTTTGAGCTTGCTTAGATTGATGGTCTGTTTACGCAGTTTTGTTGTTCTGTTAGTGCAAATTTGCTTTGGTTCATGACTTCATGCTTTTAGTTAGTGATTTTACCGGTTCTCTTACATGCTTGTAGGCTTGTTTCTCAGTCGTATGTTTTAGTTCTGGCTTTTTTTAGTAGGTCTGCTAGTTATCATGTATGAGTATTGCCTATACTGAATATGACATGTCTGAGTAACCTGGCAACCGATCATATTGGTAATCTTGTCCTGGATTAACTCATACCAACAGGAATGGCTCTCTGAGCTTCGAGACTGCATGGGAACAAGCTAGCTGTGTTGTTAATGCCCTATGTTATGGCAAGTTTTATTTAAATGGTATCTTTTCATGTAGGTGAAAGATATGTTCTATCATGCTTTTGATGGGTACATGAAGTATGCTTTCCCACTCGATGAATTGCGGCCCTTAAGTTGCCAAGGTGAAGACTCCCTTGGTGGTTATGCACTTACTCTTGTAAGAAACTAAGAAATTAGCATATCTCATACCATCTATCGCCATCATGGACTTGTCATCACTCATTGAACACTTACTTCATTGAACAGATTGACTCTTTGGATACTTTGGCTTTACTGGGTGATAAGGAGAAATTTGGTGCTGCTGTGGAGTGGGTTGGTAAGAATGTCCGCTTTGATATTGTAAGTAAGCATGTGGACCATTAAGTGAATTTGGTTTTACTAGCCGCAGATCTCAGTGATCAAATAACTGTTATTGGATTTGTTGTAATGCTGGTACATTCTTGAGTTTGCATATAATGAAAGCGGATAGATGCTAATTAAAAAATGTGTCCATTTAAAAAGAAAGAAATGTAGTTATGCTAGTTTCTGGTTGGCAGCAAGATTTGTTAATTAGTAGCTGATACAATCATTACTTATGTGAACATGTGATGTAAATATGTAATTCACAATGATGAATTGAAATCTCACTTCCATATCTGCGTATATTGAAACCTTTGCAACTGTGGCTACACTATTGTTGCGATTTTTAGCCAAATAGTACATTAATTCTCTTATCTGATAGAAAGTACTTAGCTCATTTTCCTATTGATGTTGAAGAAAAAGTATATCTTATAGACTAGACATTTTATCACTTTGCATTTTAAGAGCTCGTATGTGTCACTGGCTCACGGCCCTAATCAGGGAACCATGCAGAGTAGTAGGGAATTGGGGATTGTGAGGGGTAACAGACGCTGAACCGGACACAGGAATAGATGAGGATCTCTCCTGATAATTCTTAATTGATTCCTTTAATGGATACAGCTTACTTGACCGCTAAGTAAGATATCTCTAATTCTAACTCTAACCCTAATGGAGGCCCAATAGGCCCAGCATCGGGCCAGCCGACCGCCCATGACAGTATGCTATTGGAAATTTAAATTTGGAATGAACAAAATGCTAAATTACTGAAGTATTTTATATTTGTGTAAATATTTCATTGTTTATGGCAATGTAGCTGTTTTACTGGCTTAAAGGTTAAGCATATACGTCGCAATGTTATAGCTTTTGGCTACAACATTTAGCAACCTACTAACACTGCATTATTGTTTACAGCATATGTTATTTGAATAATCATATGTTTCCTTGCTCTGTATGCAGAATAAAACCGTCTCTGTTTTTGAAACCAACATACGCATCCTTGGGGGTCTGTTATCAGCTCACTTGATCGCCAGTGATTATGCCACTGTATGTCTGTTTTATCTTTTGTATTCTTTTTTCCTTTGCCCTTAATCTCTTTTAACCGATTTCTTGCTAGTTTCTGTTCACCGAGTCCATTATTCTTGATCTTGAACATCATTTTTTTTGTATGACACAACGTGAGAAGTATATTGATATGAACTAAATACGAAATGTGTTCTTGATACTAATACTGCTCCGTGCGTGATGCGAACTAAGTACTGAAGTATCAGATCAAAGCATCACTGAAGTCACGGGCAAAACCAAAGCTAGTGTAAGAGGATGATATATACTACCTCCATATCAAAATGTTTGACGTTGGTTAGTTCAAAATTTAACCAGCCAGCGACAAATATTTTGATACGGAGGTAGTATATATTTTCCTTTTATAAAAAACTGACCACCAGTAGAATTCCCTACCCCTGGCTTTGCCTTAAGAGAAGGGAGTTCCGGACCCCTTAGGGAGGAATTCACGCAACCTGTGAGCACCCAGGTGGGCAGCCTGTCAACTGGAGGCTCTACCAACTGAGCTATCGCTCAGATGATATTGATGTGTCAAAGACTCAACGTATATTATCATTGTGACATGGTTGTATTAATGGACGCATGGTAGGCAGGTTCATTTGTGTTGGAGTATAAGTGAATTGCCCACCTCTCCCCATCAGCTTAAGCTTTTGGGTTGAACTGGTTGGTGCATGCAACTCAATATGGTATCAAAGCCAGAGGTCTCGAGTTCGAATCCTGGCGGGCGCGATTAAATAAAATAATTGCAGCCCACTCCAATTTTCACGTATGCGGCCTGGGGAGCCTGCACGTGAGGGGGAGTGTTGGAGTATAAGTGAATTGCCCACCTCTCCCCATCAGCTTAAGCTTTTGGGTTGAACTGGTTGGTGCATGCAACTCAATAATTTGTGTTCCAAAATGGGCCATAATACTAGGAAGCGACCTTATTTTTTTTATTGGTAATGTTGCTGCTTAGGATTTTTCGTTGATGTGGAACATATACTTCCAATGACTGGTAACTGATAAACTGATTACAGATCAGTTATGGCCGGTTGCTGGTTAGCTTTAGGCACAAATCCATCTGCTCCATTCTTTACGGGCAGTGCGATTTAGGCCCCCACAAATCCGGTTGCTGGTTTCCATATACTAACTTATGTTTCATATTTGAGGTTCTCAAAAATATTTAAATGGCCGAATGCTTTGGATCAAATACTGCACTTTCCTTATGTCTATTTAGCTTTTTCTCTGTTATTGTTACAAGGGTTCTTGAGCCTTTTCAAATTTCAATAAACGTAGCACTGAAGAAAAATGTTGCAGTACAAACTGTACTATTCATCCACAACAGTCCAACTATTGTTTGTGCATAATAGGACATGTTTCTAACTTTGCAAAACTTAACAGGTTACCAATGGTATCTAATTTAATTCTAGTGTTTTAGCTTTCGTGTTTTATTCATACTTAAGCCTTGAGAAGATTTCATAGTTATTATTTTTAGGCAATAAAATTAGCATAATGCACATAAGATTAAAGCAAAAAAAATGTGAACTTAAATTGTTGCTGCTTGTTATTTTTCAATCCAAATTAAATATTCCTTTGTATCAAGAATGCTTCTTGGCCACAGAGTTTTTTTGAAGTTCATTATGGTTCAAGTGGTCCAATGCTTACTGTTGCTTCTCATGGACAGGGTATGAGAGTCCAATCTTACGATGATCAGTTACTTCATTTAGCTGCCGACTTAGCTCAGAGGTTGTTGCCCGCATTTGACACTCCTACAGGTTCATTACCTTTTCTATTATTATAATCTTCCTGGAATGAATGGATTATATATTGCACCAGACATTTGATTTCTTCTTTTTTTTTAATGGTTTTTGTTGGCAAAAAGACCGTTTTCACTAGTTGGGGATTGTTACTTAATTGCAATAATCATATTTCACTGCATTCATTGAAAAGACCGTTTTCAACGAATGCAGTTGTTAGAGACAAGGTTTATGTGGGAAAGGTGGTTTACAAAATGCAAATTATGGAAGTCACCATTTTTATTGAAACCTGCTCGCACCTGAACCGTTTGATACTCCTTACTGTGAAATTGGAATGTAAATATATTCTGAATGTTGTTCAATATCATACATGGAACAAGGAGCTAAATTGACAGGCCCCCCCCCTCTCACCTTATAGAGATTCTCCGTTGCCTTGCAGTCAACTTGAACAAAAATACCCTTGTCACCTTTTTTCGACATCATGTTGCCTTCTTAATTTCCTATGTCTTTCATGACAAGTGTTGTTTCCTTCGCAGGTATTCCATTTGGATCTGTTAATTTAAAGTATGGAGTTGACGAAAATGAAAGCAAGGCAAGCTTCTTCCTTCCTCCATTTTGTTGGTTGTAGAACTTGGCAAACCGCAAACATAAACAATTCTGCACATAAATGACCTTGAATATTGATTTTGGAACCACTAAAAGAACGTGGAGGGAGTACCCAGTGTTGAAACCTCCCACACAAGATGGGGTCTGGGGAAGACATCCTTACTCCTGCTTATTTTGCAAGGAGGCTGCATGGAGAGACTCTACCACTGTGCCAGGCACACCCAGTGTTGAAACCACTAAAAGAACACACAACTGGAATTTTTAAACATCTATATCACATTTTAATTTCCATTCATTTTTCATAACAAATATCACCCCTTCAACCTTGCCTACTTTTCTATTTGTGCTCAAATGGACATAAACTGTATTGAGTTCCACTGCTGAGAGGCTGACACTCCGTATATTACTGCAGATAACTTCAACTGCTGGTGGTGGTACTTTGACACTGGAATTTGGCATATTGAGTCGCTTGACAAATAATACTGGTAAGTGTGCACCATTTTGATGACTGCACTGATATCTTATATTGTACATTTTCTACATGACTGTGATGTGTACCTTGTACAAGGAATCTAGGATTACTTTTCTTTTTGTAAGCAATAGAGATTGCAGGGAAATAATGGATTGATTGATAGGGGGCACAATACATGTACATATATGGGCAGGGATCCCTGCCGCCACACCTATCGGGGGGGGGGGGGGGGGGGGGGCAAGCCAGGAAGGCTTGGGCGCCAGCCACACTGGGCCCAATGGGCCCCTAAACCATAACCCTAACCATCTCGCTAACAATATGGGCCTACAATATATGGGTCTTGATATACTTAACGTAGGGTATATTGTATGCCAACTCTTCAAGCATCCCCCAACCCCAAGCGGTATGCTTATTGTCTTATTTGAATAGTTCTAAAGCCTATTTTGATTGCTAATTACACTTTTGTGTGAGTGTAGACAATAATGTCATTATGGAAAAATGCATATCTGTGTTCAGAATACACTTTGCATATCAAACAAATATATAAGATGAAAGTATGTTACAATGCTTAAACTAATACATATGCTTCTTGGCCTGTTCATCTCATGCTTCATTTGTATTGGTCATCTATCATACTTTACCATTTTAGCCCTGACAGCGTTTATTTTGGTACTCATTATTAATCTATTGTACCATAATTTTTAAGTTTGCTACTTCCCTACTTGCAGTTTTTGAGCGAGTTACAAAGAATTCAGTGCGTGGCATATGGTCGCGAAGATCAAAACTCAACCTTGTTGGTGCCCATATAAATGTCTTCACTGGTGAATGGACACAAAAGGTTTGCTTTTAATCTCGCAGTGATAGCTGTAAACCAACTGCTAAGATTTTCTTGTTGATATTTTAACCCCGTGTATATTGCATTTGTGGAGCCATGCAAAATGCCAGCAATAAATATCATGTTGAGATAATTACCTGCTAGTTGTGTTTATTAAGTTGACGTGTAACTGTATCAAAGAGGTCCTGATTTTCTTCCTGACTGGTTACATGAAAATTTTACTAATGTTATTGTTGTTTGTTGCATGACACATAAATATAATAATATGTTTTTAAATTTTCCTTTTCTCGGCCTTAATTGTAATTTAATTAACCATCATGACTAATTGCTAATGATTTTTCCCTCATTTCAGGATGCCGGAATTGGCACAAGCATTGATTCATTCTATGAATATCTTCTAAAGGCAAGGAACACTACCACCTTTTGTTATTCCTGGTGTTCATATTTATTCATTCCAAGTACCTGAAATCACATTTTCCTTTCTTTTTTAAACAAAAGCTATACATATGCAAAGTACTCAAAGTACACCATACGATAATGTCTACAGGTTCTTAAAACTTTTTTAGTATGCTCATGTAAATTCATGAGCCTGAGAGTTTCTTCTGTTTTTGCTTAAGCCTGAAGGCAATCATTTGTGAGCAGAAGTGCTCGTGTGTTCTGAACGCAAACACTGAACCGTAAGGATCTTATGCAGTGCAAAGATGGGCTGGTGTGTTGTCCTGTAACTATAAAAAAACAATGTAACACAGTTCTGGGGACCTTGTGTGCCCTAAGCAATTTTGTTGCTATAAATGCATGATTCTCAGGTTCCTACTTGAACATAGCATGCAAGTTTTAAGGACGCTGCATAATCTACTCTTAACGAATCCTAGAGTAGATTATTGAAGTTATCGTTGATCTATATTCTTTGCTAGAGGATGGACAAAACTAGGCTATGTTCACAAATGGCGCTTAGAGGCTTCAGGTCAATTCACTTCCAAATCAACTTATGCGGCCTTCTTCAATGGGTCCATTTGTTTTGAGCTGAGCAATCTGATATGGGGGACTTGGGCTCCAAGGAAATGTAAATTTTTCCTGTGGCTAGTTGCCCATAATCGTTGTTGGACAGTGGACCAGAACATTATTCTCTCGGCGTGTGTGTTCACCCGACAGTTTTGGCATCGGATTTTGAGCTGTTTTGGGTTTTAGGAGGTCACACCTCAATCAAACAGTGCTGATTTCTTTTTATGGTGGCAGCAAGCATGTGACAGAATGAGCTTCAGTGCACGGTGTGGTTTCAAACACCTTGGTCGTGCTAGGGGCGAGAAATGATGCTGTGTTCAATGGGGTCGCTCCCAGGGTTGCTAGAGCCCTCCTACTTGCACTGGAGGATACTGAACTCCAGCTTGCAGGTGCTAAAGGGCTGAGTGCAGTGGTCTCTATGCACTCCCTGACTAGGAGTTGGAGTGAGCCCAGTTGGTCATGTTATTAGCTGTCCTTTGGCGCGAGTGTAGTTATATAAATCCCCAGTGAATAGGGGTATGTGGTATGTGTTTGGGTGCGTGGTGATGTGTGTGTTATATGGCTATTTGGGCCTAACTCTCCCTCTCTTAATGCAATGATATGCAGCTCTCCTGCATATTCGATGGGAAAAAAGAAAGAAAAAAACTAGCTGTTCCTTTCTTCCTTTTCTTATACTGTCATGCATTTTAACAGTTATTTTGTGTGTCATCATTGAGCAGGCATATTTGTTGTTTGGAGATGAAGAGTACCTGTATATATTTCAGGAAGCTTACAAGGCTGCCATGCACTATCTCTATCACGATCCTTGGTAAAATCCTATTCATTACAGTTGACATTTTCTTATTCAAGAACATTACTTCAGTAGGTTCTTTTGTTTAGTGCTTGGATGTTGGAAAGCAATCCTGGTTATATTCATGAGCAAACTGATATAAATCAAAGTAATTTGTATTCCCTCCTTTTTATTTTGTAAGGCGTGCGTTTATATCAAGATTCTACCTTCTTAGTCTTGGATTAAACATGTGTAATTATTATAGGACAAATCTGGTATGATAGGATTCACATTTGAAAGTTCTTTATATGATATGAGTCTTATGGCCGTGGGAGCGAATTTCAGGATGGTAAAAAAAAAGTCACTCGCTGGTCGGCTGAACCGACCTGTAGTGGGCGCCTGGGCGGGCCCTCGTGTAAGGGTCTGGTCATAGGGGTTGGGCCTCAAAGCACGGGTCAAGGCCCGAACCATAGGGGGGCAGCATCTCCATGTATGAGGGCCAGCTTTCGTGACTTTTTTGGCTGGGCTCTGGTTGAGCTCTTCTTAGTGAAATTACAGTTGGGTGGCTTCCCCCCCACCGGTCGAGTTTTTTTAGTATCTCTAGCACAAAAGGGGTGTAGCTACAGATATGTGATTATGTTTGTTTAGCTCCTTGGTGATTATCAGATAGTTCAGGGCTGCATGTTACTTCAGAAGTTTTGTGTACCCCCTTTATTTTTTTGGGTTCAAACCACTATTTTGAAAATTCCATCCCAGGTATGTGGAGGTAAATATGAATTCTGGTGCTACTGTTTGGCCACTATTCAATAGCCTGCAGGCATTCTGGCCAGGACTTCAGGTTTGGATTACTTGTATTTTAGAAACATTCGCTGTGGCTTTGTTGCACTTATTCTAGACGATTGCTTATTCTGCTTAGATTTAAGGTTTTAGCCGGAGACGTTGATCCTGCTATTCGAACACATGCTGCTTTCTTCAGCGTCTGGAAAAAGTATGGTTTCACCCCTGAAGGTTTTAATCTTGCTACATCCACTGTCCAGGTAATGAAACAAATTTTGTTCCCAAACCTTGTGGAAGAATTATTTAACTCTTGAACATCAAACTATCAACCTCATACCTAAATACAGAGCAAAGGTTGTAGCCAAATTTCATGAACTAGTTGGAGGCTTAATTTGTTTCTTGTTGGCCTTTGGTAGCTGAGGGCACTAAAGTTGAAGAGCAAAAGAGAACTTATTTATACTTGCACTGACATTGCCGTTTTCTATGTTTCATAGAATGGACAAAGGAGCTACCCACTACGGCCAGAGTTGATTGAAAGCACATATTGGTTGTTCAAGGCTACCAGAGATTATAGGTGTGTCTTTCTTTACAAGGTGAAGATAGACTTTATTTTGTTGTATAAGCAATTCAATGTTTTAGTTAAAATTGCCATTACTGGTAGAAATAGGCTTTTAAAGTGCGGTGGTTGATGCTCGGGGACCTCTGGTGTAATTTTCCCAAAGAAGACCAAGCAGTAGCTGTTTTCATGTCAGGAAGGGGATAATGTGCACAAAATCACACTTGTTATAATTTCAACTCAATGTTCACATTTGCATTGTCAACGGAAATTTACCATTTTTATATTTTAAATTTAGGTTGGTTCTTCAGACTTGGTCAAGTTTTCCCAAACCATTCATGACAAATTTATTCTGTCATTGTCTACTTATGTCCTGCTTACACTAACTCAAGGTAATCCTGCGATTGTGATTACCAAAGGTATGCCTGCTATGTGGTTGCGTCCAAAGTCAAGCCCAATCTAAGCACATGCTGATTAAGGTCTAAAGCACTTGCATTGCCAGTTGCTGTGTCTGTTATTTCAGTCAATTCTTGTAAAATGAAACGTCTTTGTGTGATTTTTTAGTAGTATTGGTTTCTGATCCATTTGATTTTCGCTTAGTGATGCAAAATAGATTTGTTATTACGAAAAAGTTGCAGGATCTATCACTTTTAACTGATACTATCAGGATGAGAATTCTATGCCCTAGCTTTAATGTTTATCTTTATATTAATGCAGATACATTGATATTGGGAGGGACATATTAACAAGCCTTCAATATGGTGCTAGATGCCCTTGTGGCTATTGCCACATATCAGATGTGGAAACCCACAAGCAGGATGACCACATGGAGAGTTTTTTCCTTGCAGAAACGGTGAGAATCTCTACAGCAGATGTTGCTGCCTCTTTTTCCTTTGCTGATATGATGCTGGTATGCCGATGATTTTTTTGGCAGTGGGAGTGTTGTGGGACATCCAGGAACTTAAGATCTATTAGACCATATTTTGAATCAGATGGCAACAGTTAATCAGTTATGTTAGCCTTGGAATTTTGCACAAAGATGACAGATGACAATTTAAGTTATTAGTAAGCTCCAGTTTGTACAAAAATATCTCTAAGTTCACGTAATTGTAACATGATCCTACATTAGCCATTTTACCGTGAACTCCATGAGTATATGACTATCATGAAAAAAAAATCCTTTATTATTTCCATTTCAAGATTTATTCCTCTTCTGCTGAAATCTAACTACCAGTGCATGCCAGGTCAAATATCTCTGGCTTCTTTTTGATTTAGCTGCTGGCCCTGATAACATTGTTGAAAATGGACCATATAAGTAAGTATGATACCATGGATTCAGTAAGTTCAGCTGTTTATTCAGACTTACAGTGTATCATCGGCTCAGCAGGTACATATTTAGCACAGAAGGTCATTTGCTACCTGTTACTCCTGAGATTGCCTTGGTAGATGAGCATTGCTCCTATTTTGGAGCATTCTGTAATGGCGGTGCAGACCATGGATATGGTACAAGTGCTAGTTCAACTCATCAAAAAGCAAACTATACTCAGTTCAATGATATCCAAGCCTCTTCCAGTCTCTATTCAGTGTCCAACATGTTTACAACAAGAGGTTACCTCAAGGTAATGACGTGTTCCTGATAAACTTTTTTCTTGGTCACTGCATGTGAGCCTTGTTGATAGAAAAAAGGGATAATGAATCATATCGTGTAAAGTGGGTTCCATGGGACATAGAATGGTGTATATGGCATCTTATAGTTAGCAGTTATTAATTGATTGGAGTTTGGAAGAGAATAATATGAGTATGTAGCTTGCAATCTTTCTCAATCAGGTGTGCAGTATATGGCATATTGGCATCCTACGTTAGCAGTTATTAGTTAGTTACTTAGTTTGAGTTCGGAAGAAATGAAATACATGCACAAAATTTAGAATGTTTTTGTCACGTAAATTTTGTTTTATTTTCCTTTTCTCCAGCCTTAACATATCCTTTTTGTTAGGGAGTCTGTCCAGGATTGACTCATGCACAGAAACTTGGGATGTCGTACTCTGATGAAGAGAGTAATGTTATAGAGCAGACTTCTGAGAGTCATGAGCATCATAGTGAATCTGCGGTAGAATCTAGAGTCGAAGCCCAATCAAGTGATATTATACTGATCTCTCATCCAGTTGCAAGCCAACATGATGAGGTTTTGGAGAGCAAGTCTGGAAGTGGAGATCATGCAGATATTGCGGTAACTGCTGATTCTGATTCCATGAGCCATGACAATGCTGGTGGCTCACTGGGAGCGAACACTGAAGAACCTACTGAGGATACCACACCCACCTCCAAACAGACAGATGAAGAGATTGCTCCAAATTTTCAGTCAAAGGAAGATATCAGCTGACCCTTAGTTCATATAGGGACCAATTTTTGTCACTTATATGCAGAAACTTCAGGATCAAAGCTTGCTCAGTGCAGATCAAGTTAGTGAGCAAGCAATACTGAGCCTGGTCGATGCGCCTATATCTGGCCCCTTGACTAGTTGATATGAGTTGGTGAGGTCATGAGGCAATTGTTGTAGAAGAGTGACTTGCAACCACCGGAATTGATATTTACGTCCGGATATGTTCTTTCTATAGTATGATATTACAGGGTGAACAGTCACCAATTTGCAATTTGTTCTTTCTGTATTGGTTGCATGGGTTCTTTTGATCGATAACAAATGTAAAGTTTTGTACACCAGCACTATATGAAAAGACAGTGGATACATCATTTTTTCTTACATGTGTCATAACTAATGCTATATGTTTGTTCACACGCTGTGGCGGTGCACATGGAGTGTAAAATTGGTGGGCTGTGGCAGTGTACATGGAGTGTAAAATTGGTGGGCTGTGGCGGTGTCAGACAGTAGGGTTTCTCGTGAAAGTTCAAATTGTTTTCAGCAGAACTCTGCTAAAGTTCAAATTTATGCATAACGTTTTCTCGTGAAGTTATGCGCGTAATCTCCACGGATCAACATATCACTTCATCCCATCGCTAACATCTCGCAAAAGTTGAAGCTTAGATACAAGTAGCCATGTCTTAGATTACACCGATGACCACCGCCACATGTTTACATCCGGATCAACAATTGCAGGAGATCGAGGACGGATAAGAGATCTAGAGCGAGAGGCCGGACTCCTCGTCCTCATCGAGGTCCGAGGTGTAGACGGTGTAGAGCGACCAGATGAGGCCGAAGACCCCCAGGAGGATCCACCCCAGCAGGTTGTTGCTGAGCCCCAGGCTCAGCCCGGTGCCCTCCGTCGACATCCTCTCGTCCACGAGCGCCAGCGCTGGCCCCGCCGACGCGGCCACCGCGCCCGCCGCCGCCAGCAGCGACGCGCCCGCTCCCTTGGCGCTCACGGGCGCCGCGTTCTTGGCGTCCTTGGAGTAGCTGCACCGCACCCTCTCGCTCCTCGCCCTCAGCTGAGGCAGCCCTGCAAGATTGCATACGGATCGAGCTCACCTTGGGAATTCAAGCAAGCGTGAAGCGTGAGTGATAAACGGCAAGACCAATTGCAAAGGTTGCATACCAAGAGCGTTGGGCCTGGCGATCGCGGCGCGGGCAACGACGGTGGTCGCCGCGGCGGCGCTGACGGTGGCCATGGCTGCTGCTGCTGCTGCTGCCTCCGGATCTCTCGCTGGACGCTTGCTCTGCCGGGTGCTGCTGGAGAGTGTGGTGTTCGTGGCTCGCGTGCGCTAGCTGGCGGCGTTTTCCATTTAAGGCGATGCACGAAATTGTCGCGAGCCGATGTGGCTGCAAATCGCCTGCCGCCGCCAGGATTGGGTGAGGCACGGGATTGGCTATCCTTGCACCCACGGCCTATCGGCCCGCGACCAATCGGCGTGAGCCAACTGGACCCGTCGATTTTCTCCCGTGTAATTCGAGTGGAACCGTGGAAGCTCAGCTAAATGGCAGTTTGCGAGGAATCATTATGGAAGCTTAAGTGTCAACCACTGAGAGCTGTAAAGCAAGCACTCGCATTCATCTCCATCATATAAGCTTTCCTAACAATTACTTTCATAATCTAAAAAAATTACCTTCATAATCATGGCGTCTCATGATATGCACATGCTACACGACCAACAAATTCTTTTACTTGCTGATTAACTTTGCCTTGTAACCAGCTTTCAAAAAAAAAAAAATTGTCTAATGGTCCTGAGAAAATTCAGAGAATAGCGCCACTTTCTCACGGTCCACGAAACAGCACCATAAACCTATGAATTTAAATAACAGCACCGCCGATGAGCAGTGATTCATGGAACAACGCTCCTCCTTGTGTTCCTCCATTTCCACCAAACTGAAACTTACCCCTTGTGTTTCTCATTTTGTTCCCCAGCACGGCACTGACTGTTCATCAATTGGGACAAATGATAGCTTACTACTTATGCATGGAATTTTTTTATCCATGCAATGTAGTTGCTCTTTTGAGATATCTAAATGCCAAACTTGGTTACACTGGAGCATGGGAATTGCATGATATTTGGTGATCCTTTTAACTTATAGTAGTTCTTTTGAGATGTCTGAAATCCAAACTTGGTTATATGTAAAGTGCAACCCCCTATGTCAGATAAAATGATTTATTATATGCAATTTGCTATTAGTAAATTTTGCAATTTATTTGTTAAAACAGGATGAAAGGGTATAGAAAGGGAGGCCAGCATACCCAATTCTGTTTTTGAACTTATCTCAAAGTTTGTGCAATACTATTACATTCTCTTGGTTAAAACATAGTAATCCTTCCAGTGCTTTCTTGTTGTTTCCTTTGTACGAGGGAGGAGCCGAATCCTACTCGATTTCACTAATTTATTTTTGACCCAAAGTGAAGAGTCCATGTATGGATCCAATAGTATAGTCTAGTCATGCTCACGCATGACACTACGTGACTGACACTGGTGAGACTCACTTATTTTATCATTTCTGCGTTTCGAGTCGTGCCATGCGTTGAACTTTTATATATCTAGGCTCCAACAAAAGCGATTGGTGAACACGTTTTCACACGGACTAAACCTTATTATATGCACGCCACGTACATCAAATGTGCTCCTGATCGATCACTTTATTAGGAGCCACTAGGACCAGGCATCACCGAGCCGGACGACGACGCACGTGAGCACTGAGACGGGGCCGGCGAAAGCGAGTGAATCGGAACCCACACACACAGTTTCTACTTTCAAGTATCGACGACCACTGGTTGCGACTTGCGACCGATCAACGCAAGATGTATACATACATTTATTTAATTAATTTAATCCTGCATGCACACACGGCTTCGGCGACAAAGACACTCGCACCCGGCGTGCTGGTTCTCAATAAACCATTATATTGTTTCACCGTGCACGGTAACAACACGCGGGATTCACTTTGCGAATTGTTTTAAAATAAAAGGAAGAACACGGTGGCACGTGCACGTGTTAGTACAACACTAACACCGTGCCCGCACACGGTGCTGCTGGGCCTGCTGCTTTCGACTAGTATCCTAGTCCTCTAGCAAGCAGAGTAACAGTACAAGAGGTAGGGACAATGCGGCGCGCGCGCTTTCAACATGACCGCGTTGCTTGGCGACCGGTCAAACAATCCGCGCGCGTTACCGCCAGTTTGACTTGCTGCTGGAAGCGGCTGCAGAACCTTCTCCCCCGCCGTGTGGTCCGGCGGCCTTTCGATACGTATATATAAGCGCGGGCGACGCGCGTGGCGCCAAGGATCAGAGATTCAGAGCGAGCGGCAGCACGCGGCGCCGGACGTAC
This sequence comes from Urochloa ruziziensis, assembly GCA_015476505.1. Lineage (NCBI taxonomy): Eukaryota > Viridiplantae > Streptophyta > Magnoliopsida > Poales > Poaceae > Urochloa > Urochloa ruziziensis. The sequence continues at coordinate 51,664,896 of CM027122.1, read as the reverse complement.
ACATGGCGGATCCGTTCTTCTACTTCGGCCACGACGCCGCCGCCGCCGCCGACGAGGACTACCTGATGAGCCTCGGCCTCATCCTGCCGCCAGCGCCGGCTCCCCCAGCGGTGGTGGCGTTGCCGGCTGGCAGCGCGTTCGAGGCGTACCAGCGGCGGCGCGCGGCGGCGTTGCCGGAGACCTCCCTGATGGGGCTCCGCGGACAGCACGACAACAACGACAACTCCGGCGGCGGAGCGAACGTGCACCGGAGGATGTTCGGTTACCTGGCACGCATTGTCCATCACGACGCCGCCGCCGGCGCGGCCGGACCAGCGCACCAGGCGGCGCCCGCGGACGAGGCGGCTGCCCTCGCCGCATCGTCGCCGTCGCCGGCGCCGCGCAGCAGCAGCTCGCGGTTCCGGCACATCACGCGCGAGCGGCTCCGGCGGGAGCGCCTCAGCCAGGGCTTCGCCGACCTCCACGCGCTCCTGCCCCCCGGCGCCTCGTCCAAAGTTAGTCACGCGAGCACTTTTCCGGCTTGGCAGGCATCTGTATTAGTATGACCTGAGCACTACACGCTGATCTACACGTACGCAGGGTGCCAAGAACGACATCGTCGGCGCGGCGGCGGGGTACATAAGGGAGCTGGAGGGGAGGAAGGAGCGGCTCCGTGCGAGGAACCAGGAGATGCTGGAACGGGCGGCCACCGGCCGGCGGATGGGAGGAGCGAGGAATGCCGCCGCCGGCGGCGGGGGCGGCGACATGGCGGTGGTGAAGGTGCGGGCCGAGAGCGGGGACCACGCGACGGCGGTGGACGCGTTCGAGGCGGTGCTCCGGCGGCTCAAGGCCATGGGGGAGCTGCGGGTGACGGCGGTCCGGTCGTGCTTCTGCGGCGGCGGGATGTGGATGGACGTCGGAGTGGAGGGCCAGGTACGCGCGCGCCTAGTTCCGTGCATGTCACTAACATTATTGATGTGTATATTATAAAAAACACTATTCATGTGTACGGAGTACATTGGATGTGAAATAATATCTCCTTAAAATGTTTTCTGTGTGGATGTGAGACGTTTCTCCGAAATCCGAATAGGTCAGCTCTCATGTGGAAAACCAAGAAATGTTCAACTTCAGCTCCATGACTAGTCATGACAAGTCAAAGCACAGTCTCCTGTTGATCACACTGCACACGCAAGCTTGATGAACAGTGATAAGGGATGATGTACCATTTTTTTTTCTAACTTGCGAGGCCATTTCAAACCAAACTTCCTCAAAACCGTGCAAACCACTTGGCACGTGGCAAAAACCATTTTACACACGGCAAAAGCTGAAGCACACAACATACACAGGTGGTTTCGTGTAGTGAACCATCGATAGTAGCAATTTTTTCTTTTGCTTGTTGACGATGTTAACTGAAAGGAGCACCCCGTGTCGTCCGCAGTATCCATCAACTATAGTCTGAATACAAATTTATACGCGGAAAAGGAATGACCCTTTATCTCTATGTTGCAAAGTGAAGATTCGCTTCTCTTTATATACACGCAGTCTTTTTTCTGTCACACGTTTGGTCACTAATTCCAATGTATCTTGTGCATGAAGGTGTCCACGCGTGAGGTGGACAAGGCAATAACAAATGCCTTGACGGAGCTTGCGGGGAACGAACTCGGCAGGCAAGATACAAGGAGCTGCAAGCCGAGCTTTAGCTGCAAAGTCGAAAGTGGCGTACCGATGGGTTGATAATGTTCGGCAGCAGCCACAAGAGTAGCTAGAGACGAACTGTTATGGCATCGTTCGTTAACAAAAAATGAAAAGAAATATTATGACATTATCTGCTTGAAAAAAGGCATAAGGTGCGGCACAGTTTCCAGTGCTCACGTATATGTAAAATTTTATTTAATTATCCAGTCACTGAATAACAGCATTGGCAATTTTTTTTAAAAAAAATCATGTTTATTTTCATTCCTCGTTGTTTCCTTAGTTACATATATGATATATGTGCCTGTTAGCTCATTCCGCCTGCAATATTATGCTAATGCAGTAATGCCGTTCTCCTGCCACGGCGCTACCCCATCTGTTGTACGGCACGCGCGCATCTCCGAGCCCGCCACCTATGTAACGTGGTTGGGTCGATGGATGGGTCGCGACTCGTGACAACCCGTGCGCAGCAAGATTGTAACGTAGTACTCCCACATGTAGTGCGATGTAACTAGGCAAAATTTGTCATTTGACAAAGACGAGCAAAAGAAGAAAAAATGTTTGGTTCAGATTCACGATCGCCCGGTGTATGTATATATCATCTCTCTTATTCATTCAGCTTGAAAACTTGGGTGGTACAAAAGAGATTAATAACTAGCTGCTTAATTACACGACTAGTCCAGCAAATCAGAACCTCTAGGGACTCGATCTGGGGGAATGAATTATGGGGACGGGAAGCAGGCCTCGCTGTCGAGGATGGCCCCCTTGAGCTCCCGCTGTATGGACGCCCTGACCGGCGCCGCCACCAGGTCCTCCCACACCGACCCCGCGCCGCCCGTGGGGTGCCCGTCCGGGTACAGCTCGTGCACGCAGTCGGCCTCCTCGTTGATCCGGCTCAGCCGGTCCAGCAGCCCGATCTCCTCCACGTCCACCAGCAGCCGGCTGTCCTTGTCCTTCCACCCGATCAGCTGCATGTACCATATATGTATATATGTAAACCATCATGTCAATTATATTCAAGAGCCTCCATTGTCAATGTACAGTGTTCTCTGAACAACAAGGACCTTGGCGCCGGCGATGGTGTTGGTGCTGTAGAGCCTGGCGTTGTCGACCAGGTCGCAGTACTTGCGGAACGCGCCGGCGAAGCGCTTGTGCGACTTGAGCTGCGAGTTCACCCGCACCGCTCTTCCGGAGATGATGGCTCGCCTGTTGACACACCATGACCGGCTTGCTCGTGTCAACTACTCAAGGCCATGCGATGCCATCGACGAACCATGCATGCTCATGTTGTCTATCAATATATATAGTTACCTGATGCCCCTGACGACGGCGAGGTATGCGTCGCAGACGATGCCGACGATCTCTATGCGGTAGGGCTTCCTGGCCCTGGGCGCCCCCTCCTGCTGCCGCCGTTGCTCCTCCTCGTCCTGCTCGTCGACGGGCTCCCAGTACTTCTCGGTGGTGGTGCCGTCGGCGGCGACCTTGTAGCCGACGCCCATGCGGTAGCGCTGGCAGTGCACGGAGCGGGCCATGGCGATGGTCTGCAGCACGAAGGGCTCCCACGACAGGGTGCCGTCCATGATCACGTCCCGCCCCTCGTTCAGCGCCGTCACCAGCAGCGACGCCGCCGCGTCCGTCGACGACTGGTGCACCAGCTCCGCCGTCTGCAGCATGTCGTTGTGGTGGCCCCGCGAGCTGATCGCCTGGTAGATCACGTCCGACTCCTTGAACGCGTCCGCCTCCACCACCACCGCGTTCTTTCTCGCGTCAGTCCAGAACACCCTGCACAACGCATACACGGTGATGTCACTGATGATGCTGCCGAGTCTGCACCTGGTGGTGTTGTTGGTGACAGAATTGAAGCACAAATAAAGGAACTTACTCCTTCATGATCTGCTTGAGCACGGTGCTCTTGCCGGCGCCCATGCCGCCGCCCATGAGGAGCAGGACGGGGCTGCGGTCGCTGTGGGCGGCGGGGACCATCACGTCCGTGCCCGGCCGCCGGTTGTCGGGGTGGTGGCAGTTTATCCCGATGGCCCGGAGCTCCTCCACCAGCGTGGTGAACAGCCTCGTCACCTTCAGCTCCCGCGTCACCCTCTCGAACCTCATCTTCCTGTAAGGCTGAATTTGTTAGACAGGACACGATTTCATTCCTCGAATAGAATTAATTTCCTATGTTGACGGCGTGCATGCAGCTGTATTACCTTGTAGCCTCCATTACCATTCTTCTGAGTTTTCTTCTAGGGTTCTCGTGGTTCAGAACCTATATTAATTTATATGCAGGTGAACAAGGGTGCACCCAGAATATGTGAAGATTTATTTCAATGGTTAAAAAAGCATAGAAGGAGCCGGTGCGCAATAATTATAATTCTGGTGAACCATGCATATCGATCGATACCTGCGTGATTATGTGGGTTGCGAATTTCCAGTGGAAGGAGAAGTAGCCGAGGATGCATTTGTCGAGCTCCTCGATGAGGCGCACGAGCAGGGCGTCCGGGTTCATCTTGTTGTGGAAGAAGGCGAGCAGGTTCTGCTCGTAGCCCTCGGTCTTCTTCAGGTAATCGTAGGACAGCGTGCAGAGGTGCGGGCACTCATTCAGATCTTCGAACCCGATCTGCGTCGCTGGACGTTTCAATTCATCGACAGGAAATTTTTTTTATCAAAAAACAACAATACGTGTAAGCCATCCGCCGTTCATTATCGTCAAAAACGTAAGTCAATTCAAATGCAATAACGTAATGCGATGAGAAAGTGAATGCGCGTACCGACGTAGTGCGCGAAGGTCTGGATCTCGTGGACGCGGCCGCCGGCGGACACGAGCAGCAGCGGCACCACCGGCTTCGGGCTGCGATCCTTCACCGCCTCTTCCTCGCCGCCGCCGCCGCCGCCACCGCCCGCCGCGGCCTCGGTGATGACGCCGCGGCTGGTGGTGAGATCGGGCAGGGTCGGCCGCGACATGGGCCCATCTACCGGGAGGAGCTACGCGGCGTCGCCTGTGCTGCGATGACGGTGGATGACCGGCGCGGGGCCTGGGTGAATGCGCCTTCGCTTCGCGCACCTGAGAATCGAGAGAGGGTAGGGAGGGATCCAACGCGTGCGGAGGTGGTGGTGGAAGACTTGCGGAGGCGAAGCGAAGTGCATGCATGGGCCGGCACCCGGCAGCTAAGCTGATCGATCGTAGGCTATTGCCGGGCCGCGCATAGGAGGACACATATGCTCTCTCGTTCGTACCAAGCGTCCGTCCAAGCCGTTGTCGTGCGGTCGTGCGGACAACGCGGAGGCAACATGCTCGTCGTTGGCACTAAGCCGATTTTCGCCTGAATTCCATGCAGACCAGCTGCCAGGTTCAGCAGCCGCAGTCACCACTCAAACGCAACATTCCACGCCAACCAAAACACCGGGACCTGTCAATCATATTGAGTGGCCTTCGAAATGTACATACAGAATATATCATCCAATTCGGGAAACCAAAAAATATATCGCCAACCAACATACTCAGCTAGCTTTCAGCCGAACAGGACATGGCAGTGGCCAGTGGCAAACAACAAATCTTATTTCAAGAAGTATTAATTAATAGTTGTACAATTGTAACGTTCTGTCAGTAGCTTCCTATTCACAGACAGGACATCACATAACGCCTCATCCCATCACAAAAAAATATCGAATCGTATGGTGTTACAACTGAGACATAGCTCAGAAAAGATCGACATACTGAGACACTCATCTGGACATACCAAGGATGATAAATATAGCTGCACCGCCTTTACAGATGAAAATGCACGCAGCCAAACGGTAACCATGACACCGCGAAAACAAGCACTACCGGGATTATCACGGCGAAATAATTGATGCCAAATCAACTGGCTGGCATTTTCCATTAAGGTAACTAGCACAATGGACAGAAACCTCCAGATTTGGGTACTGCTGTAGGGTGTCCACTTGTTCTGTTCTGTTTTATGAACGAAGTAGCTCTCTTTCTCTTAGCTTTATACTGAGCTCTTCTCTTGATGGTAGCTTCCATTCACCTTTCTTGGCAGCAGACCACCATGCTTTCAGCTCATCCTAGAAAAAATCAAACATAGAATCAGCCATATAAGTAAACTGCTATTTCTAACGGGTGGGACTTGTGTGAATGGCAAAGAGATTTGGGAGAATTCTGAAGTATCTGCTATGATGTATATCATGTGCCTTTTCTGTTATCAACAATTTGCCAGGTAAGGAATTAATATCTCAGTCCATAACAGATTCATCTTTATTTTATTAGTACATTTCACTGGTTTTGCTACACAGGTTTCAACAGAAAATTCAACAAAACTAAGATTACTTTGAACAATATCTTTGACGTGTGGAAAGTCTAGAGACAATTCAGGAAAAATATGTGACTGCCACACTTTGTCCAGATGAAAAAAGCAAGGAACAGTCCACCAAAAGAAAAAAACTATTATTGGAATGAATATTTCACATTTCTCTTAAGGTACAATACATCAAACTACAATATGTTACCCTGTTCACTGCCATGAACTAGATGCACACTGGTCGCATTCAAGGTTGGCTTTAGAAATTATTAAAGTGGTGCCACTGTATTTGGTAAACCTTCAGTTACCACCCAACTAAGATAGTCAAAACATCAAATTTCTGTACCATGGCACCATAATTCATGCATTACCTCATGGAAGTCATGGTTGGATACAAAGCGAGAATCAACTTGACAGGTTGAATTTCTGATCGTTACAGAAAGACGATTCCTATCCAGTGCTCCTGTAAGACAATTATCCATCATTTACTCTCCTTTTCATTTAACAATTTTTTCATTCATTCTTTCTAAGACATTACAAATGCTCTGCAAGAATTTCATTTTTTTTCCAATCACCAAACTAAAGCAGCTTTTTAGTCATTTACCGTTCAGGCGGGCAACGTGGTATCCAGTGCCACCCAATGCTTCTTCCCATTTACCAAATCGCAGTCGCACAAAAAAGCCATCTAAGGTAGTGTCCATGATTGGTGATCTCAGCCATCTGTGGATCAACAGAAAAGAGGACTAACCATCAGCTTTTCAGTTCTTAGAATCTTCCCTAACTTAAGCATATTTTCCAGAGCCATCAACCCTGAGGCATAACACTCTGTTTACAGCTGCAGCGAATATGAATCACACATTAAAAGTCCTAATTCATTTCCTGCGAAACGTGATTAGTGCAAATTTTCTCCACTGTTGATGAAACAGGTGCCATTTCTCATGAAAAAAACAGTAAAATGGCTTTGTGTGCTCTTAACTTAAAATCAAACCAGGCAGTAGAAAACAGCAGTCAAACTACATACAAGGTAACAAGGCTGTCTAACCGTATATATTTTCGCACTGGAATGTTTCCTAACATCATTATACACATGTTCTATTCCCTATGAGGATAGCTGTATTATAAATCACACAAATGAAAGCATACATGCTTTTATTAAAAAAATGCATGTGCTTCCTAGAAAGCAGAATTTTAACCAACAAAATTCAAAGCTCCAAAATATCTTGTGGTGTACCTTATTATATCCGAGCGAGACAAGCGAAGCCTATGTAAGGCTCCAAACACAACACTTGATTCATCACAGACAACATTGGGCATAGTGCCATAAGGTACAATTTGCCTGTTATCTGGCACACCAGCCATAACATCTGAGACTCCTCCCTTCAATTCTATTCTTTTTGTATCAATATATTCGGCCAATGTGTTCACTTCCAAATTATGCAGAGGAGTTGATTTTCCAGCTGTGCTCCCTCCACGATCCTGATGCTCACGCTCTGATAAAAGGTTTCCTCTTAATTCTCCATTACTTTGAGTAGACAATTGTTCCTTACCTTTGTCATCTGCCCACAAAACCATTCTTCCATTTCCGCTAGAAGATTTATGAGTTTCGTTGCCCACATCTAGTTCATCATGGCTGTTGTAACTACCGATAAAAGAGTTTGTTTTGTGGTTATTCAGTTTGGTCGTTCCACGATCACATGCGATAGCCAACCTTACTGCAGAGGTCTTTGCATGTCTAAGTGCGTCCAATCTCTTTGCAAAAACAGAAGCCATCGTTCCAGATTGCTTAGGTTCTTCTTCAGGCATTGCTGGGCACTTACTACTTGTTGCACCATCACTGCTTCCTCTGCCAGTGAGGTTTTGTGTACCATTTAATTCCTTCTCCACATTAAAATTTGGAAGAGATGGAAAATGCGATCTGTCACCCACAGCCTTTGGATTAACAGCACTCTCTACATTGCATGGTGTTGCCTCCACCACTTCCAATGATGTTTTTGGCAAAAGACGACTTACCCACAAGCTTTCCCCAAAACCACCTTTATTTCCTGTTGCATCATTTGAGCAAACGACAGTGCACTCATTCTGTTTTTCTTCTAGAGATTTAGAACAAAACTGACTGGAGTTTGGCAGTTTCATATTTCTTTCTAGTCTCACTGGGAAAATATCAATTTGATTATGAACATTTCCTCTACTGCCACCAGAAACCATCTGAAAGCGTTCAGCGGTCACATCAAGAGTTTCTCTGCCCATGCCAATTTGTTTGTCCAACATAGAATTGCTATTATTTAATTCCAGGGTCAGTCTATTGAAAACATGCTCTGTGCAGTTGCTTTCTGGTTGATGACAGTTATTTCTTGAAGTTATCATAACATTGTGAGTATACAGAGACCGGAAGAGTGAATTGAAGCCAACAGAGTGCATAGGAACGCCGCTGTTGTTTTGAAGTGGCAGGGGAGAAGCTGCAGATCCCTCTCCTGTACTTGCTGAAAACTTCTGATCAAGTGGAACAGCAGCAATGGCTTCATCAAGCATGGGTAACCCATTTGTGAGTGATGACATCCAGTTAACGAAAGAGCTGCCACACTTTTCCAATAAACCTGAGCAAGAACTCTCATTGTCTCCCCTTCTAAATCTTTTGTTTCTAGAAGGCAGCGTGGCTTCAGAACACTGTCCGTGCTTCCGCTTTGGAGCTTTTGTACTCGTACAGCTCTGTATGCTCTCATTGCTGTCATCACTCTCCTTTGTATTGCTAACAAAGTTGCTCTCATTGTACTTAACTTTTTCTTTGCCCTTCGCAAGCTTTCTGGCATCAACTCCAGGTGCTGACTCACATTTTTCAACAGCATTGGCAGCAGATGCTGACTCCCCTCTCGCAACAACAGGCTCATCCTTATGGCCTTCCTGCAGAACCGGATCTAGAAGGTTGCCACGAGAATGAATTGCTGGAACATTACTAATTACATTGCTATCATTGCCCAGACTTTGAACATTTCTGTTGCCTAGGAAACCTACCAATTTGCCTGAGAACTCTCCTGCATCACATGAAATTCCCAAGGAAGAAGGTGGCAATGCATTCTCTGTGTTCTTTGGCAACATAGAATCTGTCTGACTAACTGCTTTTATTAATCGAGCACGCCATGCATTAGTTTCCAAAGATCTTTCATTATGGACAGTGGTTGCACAGTAAACCTGGTTTTCTGAAATACTAGCAATGACTTCTTTTCTGGAAGCTGAACCTGTAAAGTGGCATGATAAGTATTTTATTTACCAAAAAAAAAATTCTCCTAATCAATTTTCCAAAACATAGAGTATTACTGTGGGAAGCATCCTTGCAACATCTTGTTGGACAACTACCCACTTCCATGTCCTCCGGCTTATCCATACAGCAGTTTGCAGACCCTTCTTTCCCTTCATTCATAACATTGATCCCTTCACAGCATTCCACAAGTTTAGCTTTCAATAAAGTAATCACTGAGGGAACTACCATCAGATGATAGACAAAAGAACTTCTTAGTTTTTTTATCCAATTTGGACTATACATACATATGTATTACATGGTAGATGAATTTTCAAAAGCTAATGCAACAGATGCTAGGTAACAGAGTTCCCTAACAAACCTTAAAAACAAAAAGAGTCTAAGCCTCATGTCAGAGGTGCAATTTTTTCTGACTATATTAACAAAATGCTTTTTATATTCAACATGTATGTTTCACATGTGCATGTGACCACATGAGCTATCTATGCGACCACATGAGCTATCTATGCCATTCATTTCCCTCTTTATATTCACTGAACTGGACCTTTTTAACATGATGAGCAGCTAACTAGACCATCAAAGAGTGGTCAAATGCATATCTCTGGGCAAAAAGGAGAAAAACACACACACACAAAGAATTGTCTTCAAATGACTAGCTTACTGAATTAGATTCAGTCTTTTAAACTTACTTGAATCTTGCTCCTGAGATCTCATAGATGTAGATTGTAGGGCATCAAGGTTTGCAATTCTATTTGGATTAGCTGTTACTCTCAGTGAGCTGTCACTGCGAGTCCGTAGTTGTGATGGCATCTTTTCTGACACCTCGAGGTTATCATATGTGTTATCACTGCTCTTTGCACCACCAGCACCACTTTGTTGAGGCGAAGATATTACTATGCTTAACGTATCTGCATTCCAGCGAAGAGAAGCCTTCCTTGTGCTTAGGCTGGACGCTGCAATTTTAATACTCAGACCCTCATCCGGAGACCACACCAGCTCAGAGAGGGGGCTCATGCCGAATTTCTGGACTGCATTTACACCTGCACCTGAAAGCCAATAATAGGCCTTCAGAAATATGTACATAATATAGTTTTTTTTTGCATAAAAAAAACAGTGAAGCAAGATAGCGAATGGCTAGAACTACAAAGAGCAAGTAAGCATGTATGTTCTCTATCTAAGCACAGAATTTTTTCCCCACTTGCATGTATCAAAGGCCAAAGGCGTATCCACTGTTAATTACTTAATTATAGCAAGCCTACTTGTATATTCGTCTGGTTAGAATGTTGCAGGCACCAAGAGCTTAATTAGTTCTTTCTCAGTAGGAAGTCATACAAGAAACATAGCGTTTGATAAAGTAGCTTCTGAAACTTGTAAGATCTTGATCTTTAGCAACAGATATTATTCACAGCACCACTGGCAGCGATTTAACAATGTCGGGGAACACACAGATCATGACGTGCGAAACACACGCACCCACGCCTTATAAAAACAAGGAAAACATCATCTACGTCAATTGTGCTTGTTTTTGTTTAAAAAATTGCAGAAAGGTACGGTGAAACCTTTACCGAAAGCGGAAAGACATCAGCAACGAAAGACCGGCAAATAAGTAAACGATCTACGATGCGCAAGACAGCAACAGCCGCACCTCTGGGAGTAGCCAGCAACTACCATCTCATCTCACTGCATTCCTGCCCCCATCGCGGCCGGGTGCCGGAAGCACCACGCGGCACCAGATGAGAAGCGGCCGGCCGGCCTCTCTCGCACACGCCACCGGCGGCGCGGGTGCGGCTACAAACCACGGCCCACGTGGCTGCAGCAGGCCGGGATCGCGGCGGAGGGCTTGCACGGGGCGCGGCGCGGTGAATCTGGGAGCTGCGGCCAAGGAGTAGGAGGAGGAGGAGTGCAGCATGTCCGCACAGCCGAGGCCAGAGGGAGGCGGAGACTTTGTTGCATGCGAGGGAGGGGCGCGCCGCCGCGGGGGGCATGAGGCGGAGGCTGCTCCACGTAGAGGCCGCGCGGGACACAGGCCGCCCGTACGCCGGGTCTACCGGTCCACGGGGGAGCTCGGTGTGGGGTACCCGAGCGCGCGGGCCTCCCTCCGCCTCTCGTTCCGCTCCCACGAGCGGCCGCGATGCCGATGCGGGAGTCGAGGGGATCGGGCGGCTGTGGCTCGTCGCGCCGGCGGAATCGACGGATGGATGCGGTGACGTCCGGGCGTTGATGAGCTGAGCTGTCCGTCTCGTGGTAGGGCAGTGGCGGGACAGGGATGGGATTGGGATTGGGTCAGGAATGCGATGGGGGTGACGGGACGGGAAGGCGGCGAACAGAGGGAAAGGATAGGAAGGGTGAGCGCCGCGATCGCCCCGGCAGGACCTTCCGCTTTCGGAGTCGGAGCGCGCCAATCATGCGCTCCACGGCAAATCCAAAGTAAAATTTCTGTTTTTGTTCGTTCAGATGAAATGAGACTGGAGGTGCCCCAAGTACGGCTGTGCAGCATGTGCAGTGCTAGTTTTTTTTTTTAGATCATGTGCAGTGCTAGCTTCTGTTACTCTGGGACGTCGCCTCCTGCTCCTGAGAGTATATATACTATATAGATTGTGGCCAAAAGAAAGCGAGCATTTTAGGACTCTTCAACAGCAAGAGCTACCTGCTGGCTCCATCGGAGGAGGGAGAGGCTCAGAACAGTGCCGGCAGGTGCTTTGGCAAGCGTGCCTGTGAGAGGAAGAGCATCGATCCGTGTTTAGTTCCTCTCTTTTCATGAAAAGTTGTCCATCCTAGAAAACCGTGCCAGTTCATTTCTATCTCTGTGCACACTTCCCTAGCAATAGCTCTTCGAACTAAACACGCCCCTCGCCAGCACCCGTGGAGGAAAGAGAAGGCTAGCAGAGGCCCAGCATGTGCTCGAAAACCGTGCACGTGAGAGGGAGAAACACCGGGAGACGTGAGAGGAGGGAAGAGCTAGCGAGCTGATTTTGCCACTGTTTACGGATTAAAATAGTCTTTCAGCCGGCTACGTCGCCAGCCATTGAGGACACCCTTATGGAACATTTAGCTTGTGGCCAAGATTTAAGGTCCCTTTGGAATTGGAACGAGGACTTTCAAAGAAAAAAAATTTTAGGAACCACAACATAGAGGAAAGGGACCTAGGGCGAGTATTGGAATGGAGGAAACGGGTATACCCATTTCACAATTTATTCTAAAAAATACCCATTTCACAAGAATGAAAAAATCTACTCATTATTAGTCATTAGTTTGTTTTATCTTCCTTTGCACATAGTTTTATGGTATACGATAGGTGGCATGTGGCGCATCCCAGAGCATATGAGGCCTATTCGCTAGTTCCTAGGGTCTACCTAGCTAACTCATTTTGTGGAAGTACCAATTTTAAAATTGTTTTATTGAACTGGCTAAAAGAAGTTCAAATCAGTGCAGTACTATGTCCATTAAATAATCTTCATTGAACATACATAATGAGTTCCATTTTTTTCTACGAAGTTGATGTTCCACTGATTTGACTCCAACACGATGGGTAATGGAAGCCTTTAGTCTAAAGCGTTTGTCATCTTATTTTCCCAACAAACGCAATTGAAGTTTTGCCACAAAAAATCCAATAATAGAGCACTGGATTAGTAATGGCATCAAATTTATTAGTTGTTTTGTTATGGGGTATGCACCAGAATTTTGCTTTGGGGGAAGGGTGGTGCCATAGTTGCTCAATTTTCAGGCTCAGATTCCATAAGAAAATTAGGCCCGTCTTTGTTTGTTTTGGCCGTCCTTTATAGAAAGGAATCCCAATAGACCACAACTTGCCATTCTGATCAAAAATGAAAGTTTTGAGATGATTAAACCTTTTTGCCATATACTCCCTCCGTCCTAAAATATAAGGCATAAAGTTTTTGGCAAACTAAAAATTTGCCAAACATTTCTCTTGTTGACTGAAAAATTGCCTTTTATTACTATTAGCTAAAGGTATATGTGACATTTGCTCACCTCCTTAATCTGTCCTAAAAATCTAGGATGCCTTGTATTAAAAATCCTAGGATGATTTGTATTTTAGGACGGAGAGAGTATATAGCATGTGCTTGTGCAAGGTTTTCAACTCATTTTAAAAAGGTATTCCCGGGTGGAAGCTCTTCTTTACTTGTACTGGTTTGGAAGTTCACTACCATTATTCTAGATTACTTTGTAAGTTTATATGACTCATGTGGAAAAGACAAGGTCATGACATTAAACTCCATGTTGTGAACAAGTGTTAGAGAATGGTGACCCTACTCTCCACAAATGAATTTTGTTCTTAATGTAATCGTTCTTGTATTCCCTACGTACAATTATATTGGAATTTTTGAAATATTGTGGTGTGATTAAGTGTTAAAGACAGTTGGATCCCCAGATAAAATTGGTCCCAATGTAACCATGCATCTACTAACCTACAATTCAAGATGCATGGATCGACAAGTTGCAATGTAGATACGAATATTGTTGACAGCCATATATGGTGAGTGTACCACCTAACATGTTTTCTTTTTCTCATAGCTACTCATCAAATCTCAGAGCAGGACCACAAATTTTGAATAAGTTTAGCAAAAAACAACTAATACATCGAAACAATAATGAAGAGATCAACATACTCTAGATGGAAATGGATATTGATATGATTCCCAATCATGACTTTGACTACAAACTTAAACCGCAACGCATTGAAACCATAGCAAAACTTAACAAATACAAAATAGAATTATAAAAATTGCACACATAGCATTTAAATTATTAAGTCTCACTATACATAAATTAATTAGTAATATGAACATAAAAAATAATCAGTGTAAATGAAATGTATAAAATATCAGCAACTCAAAAGATAACTCTACGAGATATCAAGGAGCATTATAATAATTTGACCTTATCTCATTTTTTGTCGAGCGCTATTGATTATCGCATATGTTATGCCTCCGAGAACACAATTTCTATTTCCTAATAGTGTTTTCCATAACTTTTTATTTTTAGAAAATTATAAAATTATCCATACAACTTTTACCCAATTTTTTATGCACGGGTTTTTACGATAGTTTCTAAGCACAACTTTCTAAGAATGTTTGTGAGCAACTGAGCATAACCGAGCTTTGATGCATAACTTCTCTACACAAATTGTAAGACAACTATTACATGATAATTATTTAGTACAACTTTTACGAGAATATTGTTTATGAGAACTTGCTCCGAGACAATTTATTTGAAAATAGATATTTAGAATAAAATAAGATAGGGAAGAATTTCCTATCTGAATATCTTGATCTACTAAATTTCGTACAAGACTCATATCTTCTAAATTCTTTAATAAGATTTAAGTAAATAGTCTAGAAGAACTTATCTGAATGATGTATCCTGAAAAGACTTTGCTAGACATGATGAAGATAAGTAAGGAAGAAACGTGGTCAAAGGAAAAAGGAAAAAATAAAAGAAATGAAAAAAAACATATAGTTCCGCTTACTCTCGTGCCGAAGCACAATACCACACCGTGGGCTCAGAGCAAGCGATCGCGGAAGTGGATTTCCGGCTCTTGTCAATGGTCAACGTGGAGCTGGTTAGCAAGTATAATACGATTTCTTCTTCTTTTGTGAAATTGCCGGTCATACCCTTATGAACACACACGTGGAAGTGGAACACAGTAACACACAAAGAGCAAGCTTAACCGGTGCTGTTATGGGGAATCTTTCAGAGAGCGTGACGGCACGCGCGCCCGCCTAACCACGATTTCAACAAACGCTAATGACTCGACCAAATCCTCTGTTTATCCATCGAGGCGGCGTCACTTCTCTACGGGCCCCGGAGCATTCAACCTCTCTGCTGACTGCTGATCCACGTCCGCAGCGCACCGAGAGCTCAACCACCGCGCCGCGCCTTTCGGCCGAGTCCGGCTCGCGTCGCTGTCCCCGGCGTGGCGACGCCACCGCCCTCTTCCCCGCCGCCACGCGCCACCTCGCCACCCCGCTTTCGCCTTTGGCTCCATCCGAAATGAAATACTTATATGCAGAGAACGGGAGGGGGAGGCAAGTGGTCGGTGCTCGCCACCTTTCTGCCGAATCATCGCCTAATACTACCTAGCTAGCGGCAAACCTTTCTGGCCGCTGCTCCCGACAAGATCGACCTCCCGCCATCCGGCTCCTGCAGGCTGCAGTCACAGATCGGGATCTCGAGAGGCTGGTTCGTTCTCCAGGTGCGTTCTTGCTGGTTCTTGACTTCCTCTGTTCTTCTTCCAGTCTTTGGTAGCTCTCAGCTTGTTGCTTCTGTACCTTCTGTTGGAGCTACTTGGAAGTTTTTATGGAAGCTTGAACTCGCCGTTCTGTTGACTGGAATCATTAGAATTCTAGCTTTGGTTTCTCTGGGGATTTAGCTATGCTGGCTTAGTTTAGGTGGTTCTGTAGAAAGAATTGCTTTTGAATTACGAAGAAAAAAGGGTATTTCTGAACAAGTTTTGGCCTACTCTTCAGATCAATTCTCCCTTTTTCTTCTGAGTTACTTGTCATCTTCAATCCAGTTCTCATGCTCCGTGATGTTATCCTTGCAGCAAAAATTGTTGCGATCTTTCGTTATTTCCGACTCGTGTGGCATGATTGGTGCGTGTTTACTTGGACTTGTGCTTTGCAAAATTCTGTTGGTCCTGGGTACCTGTCATTTGCCATTACGTTTGGTGCGTGACGCTTTTAGTTTATATGTTTTCTTTTCTAGTGATTCCCAGCCTGGTGTTTGGGCTCCCTGCCTTTTATCCACCAATGATTAGCTTTAATAATTCATCAAAATGTTCTCAACGCCTCAATCGTACTGAACTTTGATGCCAGCAGCTCTTTTTCTTCTTATCAGGCAGTAAACGTTAGATACTTCTAACATTGAATTCACACGTTGCTCAATAACTTCTTTTGACTCCTTGCAGCCATCCTACACCTACTTCAACGGCAGTCACCTCTGATCGGGCTTTGGCCAGTCTTGACAGATTGGAGCAGGCTTTGACACGCCATTGGAGATGGGTACAAGGATGCCAATCTTACGCCGAGTATCGAGCGCACTGTCCACAGCGTTGCTGGAGTGGATCTTGATGCTGCTGCTGTTCATTGATGCGGTTTACAGCTTCTTGGTCACTAGATTCGCCCGTTTCTGCAGACTACCGGCACCATGCCCTTTCTGCTCCAGGCTCGATCACGTCCTGGGCAACGAGAAACCGTGCTTCTATAGGGAATTGATATGCAAAACTCACAAGTCAGAGATTTCATCCTTGGCCTTCTGCCGCCTCCACCAGAAGCTCGCAAGCGCCCAAAGTATGTGTGAGGGGTGCTGTGAGAAAACAAGCGATGACGACAAAGCAGATGAGCCTGCCATGGATGCCACTGAACTTGATAGTACTCGAAGAAATGATGATGTGAGGAATTCCCCTCCTATAATAATTTGTTCATGCTGTGGACAACATTTTAAACAACGGAGCGTACCCTTGTCCTCTAGAAAGATTGCACAACTAGAGCATACTGAAGCTGTTGGTTCACCAAAGGTTTACACGGATTATTCTGTAGCAGGTCAAGTGGATGAGTCTTTGGAACCTAGAGATATTTATCACCAGAGTGATTATACATCTCATGAAAGAGATAGTCTGCTACAGATGACATCTGACTCCGAGATTGAGGTTCCTTGTGCCCATGACGTGAAAAGTTCGCACTCTTTTGAAGCCAATTTTGTGGAGGAAGACTTGCAAGCAGATGCAGCTTGTGAACAGCCTCTTCTTCCTTCCCCTGAGCTGATCAAGGAATCCGAAAGAAATGTTGAGATGGAGGTTAATGTTACAGAAGCCTGTGATACATCCTCGGCGTGTCCTGGTGCAGTTGATCATCCTGATAGCAGAATTGATGGGGTTCAGATCGAAGAAAAGGAAAGCTTATTGACGAAATGGGCATCCCCGCACGTTCCTGTACTCAGGGAAGATTCAGGCTTAAAAGGTAATTGTTCACAAAAAACTCAGGCAATTAACTATACTGCCAAGTGCCAAGCTTCAAGTGATAAATTCTATAATAGGGTGAATAATCATGCAGATGCCGATATTTCGCAAATTCTAGCAGCAGAAAAAGATGAGCTACCTCAGACTCTTGGTGAAACTGAACCTTCTCAGAGCACAATTGAAGACAACACTGACCCATTTAGATCTCAGTTCACAATACTAGAGGAACACTATGCTGTTTCAGGAGAAAGAAATATAAACGGTATGCTCTCTTGATTATTAATTTTACAAATGTGAATACTATTTTTCATCTCTCCATCTAATCCCAACACAACAAATTATTAGATAATCTAGAACGAGTTCACGGGCCAGTAATTACTGGCAGATCAGGTGGTGAGTTACCACAGAGAAGTGCATCAGCGACCAATCCAGATATAACTGAATTGGCACCAAAGAACACTCACCATGTTGCTTCAGAAGATGCAGATGTTAAAGGTTTTCCCCCTTTGACTTTTCTTTCTGAATTTAGCATTTATGCACATTTGCTATAATGTAATTAGAGGACTTCTCTGTTACCACTGTCAGATGATTGCGGGGATATCTGTGTTTCACAAGTTGGTGCTGATTCCGAAACAAATGGTGAAGTCGAGGGTTGTGTTAAGAAAATTGAACCCCCAAATGACATGGGGACACACAAACTGGCAGTCCAAGATCCTTCTGATAAAGGTTAGTCAACAATGGGCAGGTTCGCTTCGCTGCGCTGTGCTGAAAGTCTGTTGTTGATTTTGGCTGGTGCGGCGCTGATTGAATAGTGTTATGTGAATGAGAAAAATCTGTTGCTGCTCTGTCCAACACCAATTTTAAACTGTGTTCTTACATTTAACTATTTTGCTCAGGTTATGTGGAAAAAGCTCATATGCCAGCAGCTGCAAGCTAGATCAGGTGGTGAAGTTCCTCAGGATCATGGTGCCGTTGAGGAATACCCCAAAACAAGTGAAGCCACTGTTGAAAGAAGGCCATCTCTAAGCACTCAGATTAGCATGAACGAGGCCTACAGGCTTGCCATTGGCAGCAAGAGTAGCTTGCCATCCCCAACCTTGACGGATGTGATCCTTGGAAAGGACTCTACTTCTAGCATAAACGAGGAATTAAGATTACTGTTATCACAGCTCTCAGCTTCTAGGGGGCTCGAGGCACCGTGGGTTGATCCAGGGCCTAGCCCCCGTGCATATGGACGTGGTGATGAGCTGGTAGTGCAGAACATTACCAAGAGAATTTCACTGGAGAGAAATGCATCCGGGTTGGAGTCGCTTGACGGAAGCATTGTTAGTGAGATGGAAGGTGAAAGTGCCATTGACCGGTTGAGACGACAGGTTGATCTTGATCGGAAATCAATACACCTGCTCTGCAGGGAACTCGAAGAAGAGAGGAATGCCTCAGCCATTGCTGCGAGTCAGGCGTTGGCTATGATCACCAAGTTGCAGGATGAGAAGGCTGCAATGCAGATGGAAGCTTCACATTACCAACGGATGATGGAAGAACAAGCAGAATATGACAGCGAAGCACTTGCAAAAGCTAACGAGCTGCTCGCTGAGAGAGAGCAACAAATAGAGGAATTGGAAGTTGAGCTTGAAGACTATAGGAGACAGTATGGAGGTGAACCAATAGAGAAACAAGCCAAAGCCCTTGAAGAAGGTGGTCTTGAAGTCCCTATGATTAACACTCCGAGGGGTACAGATTCTTTAGTGAGTTTTGAAGAGGAGAGAGCATATATAGCCACTAGTTTGAGAAAGTTGGAGCAGAAGCTTCAATCCTACTCCAACAACAGCACTTCTGATGATCTATCCGGTTCAGATGCTATAGAGGATGACCTCTCGAACAAAGCAGAAGACAGCTCGTTACATCGTCAGGATAGATCAAGGAAGACAGAAGAGCATATTTCCTCGGATAAGGGAGACAGCACATCGGTGTTGAGTGGAGAGGTTGATCTAATCACAGTTCAGGAAGAGATTGCAAGCTTGAACAGAAGGCTGAAGACGCTTGAAGGAGACCGGAATTTTCTTGAGCATAGCATAAACTCCCTCAGAAATGGCACTGAAGGTTTGATGTTTATAGAGGAGATTGCTTGCAACCTGAGAGAACTGCGGGCAATTGCTAATGACAAGAAATAGCCTGCTGCAGCATATGCAATAGATTCCAACTCAGCATCTGCATTGTGCATTTTTGTATCATCTAAATTAAAAGAAATTCTTCTTGTAATTAGGGTACCAGATACTGTTGTAATTATTTCAAAGGAACTTCCCTCCAAAAAAGAAGCTTGTACTTATAGGACGCAGATCGTTTTAATCAAAGCTGGTTGTGGTTGGGACTTTAGCAGTACCTGAAAATACCATGGCATGTAGTTTTCCAACACAGATGGTGCAAAATCCCATCACGCCTCCACCTTCCCCGAGCACCTAATCATGCGCAGCACAACCTTACACTGAAGCAAAACTACAAAGTTACACAACACTGGGCGTGGGTGAGGCGGCGATTTATCTGCTTGGCTTGTTAACAGCAGTTACTCTCCGAATAAAAAGCAACATACAAGCACTATACTCGATGCAGGTAATGCATTACATGCTATATCCTTTCTTTCCCATTTTGAAATTAAGAAAATTCAAATGAAAGGCCATGGCAAACCTTAAATTGGCACCATGGTCAGTTACAAGAAGTGCTATTGCTGGTTGTATACAGGCATCACCATTGCCCGTTGGCATGGCGATATAGATATTCCGGGTATTCCCCAGTCACCCTCCCACTTGCTAAACTAGCATAGGCCCCCATCCTCTGTGAGAATGCATTAGAATTATTTCCAAGGTTCACTGCTGGATTTGGATGGCTGTATTGCCAAGGCTTCGGAGCAGCTGAGTCCAACCTTCCATTGGAGTAAACATCCAATGTGGAAAGTTGCCCATCTCTCAGCCTATGCAGAGCATTCTGTGTGTCGTAGGCCCTCCGATAACCCTCATCATAGTAATGGTCGTTGAAGTTAAAACGGCCAGAATTACTCAGAGAAGCCATTTCAGAGTCTGCCATATTGCCTCCTGAAGAAAATGGCAAGCCATTTGTATGATATTCATGGAGTGGAGATGCAGCCAGGCACACACCGCTTTGATCTTCATCAAGCAAATCATTGATAATATCCATGTGTGGGAATTCTTCACCCACTGGCCCCTGCTGTTGGTGTGAAACAAAACTTGTGGGCATCTCGTTCTGGAACTGCCTATATTGTAGTCCTCCCAATCTGCCATGTTCTGTTCTGCTGCTGCTCACTTGCTGATAAGAAATATCCTCCAAGGGTTGCACATGCACATTGCAATTGCTTATTTGATGGTTAGGAACATCATCTTTCCACATATATTTGTTAACATCAGTATTACCTTTCCTTGAGTGCCAGTTATCAAGAGCTTCAGACTTGCTAGGCCCAAACACGTAGCTTTGCTTACCTGGTAATTGGTCATCCCTTTCAGTACGAGATGCCATGACAGATGTTGCTGATGCATATGCTGACAATGGCTGTGAAACCGCAGTATATTGGCCTATAGAAGTTGATTGCTCAAGACTTGATGAGGTCGTATTCAGACTACCCTTACCAAGGAAAGCATTATGGTAGGCATGTGATGTAGTTGGGGCAGAAGGGGAAGACTCATCACTCGGTCGTTCAGACACGGTTGATGACTGTGAAACTGACGGAGAAACTTGGACTGACGGTGTAGGTGGTGTTGACCTTGGTGCCTGGAATAGAGGAACGCTTGTAGGCCTTGATGTTGGCGTAGGAGTTTCGGTCCTGGGTACAGAAGTGACGACAACCCTCTCAGAAACTGTATCTTCTTGAACTTTTGAGATAGATGTGGACGGAATCTGTCGCGATACTGAGCTATGTTGCGAAATTTTATCAACCTGGTGTGCAGGTGATTTTGGGGCAGCTGATATGGCTCTAGCAACTTTATCAAGCTGTGATGCAGAAGGTTTTGTGGTTGCTGGAGTGGCTTTAGCAACTGTATCAACCTGTGGAAGAGGTGATTTTGGTAGAGCTGGAGCAGCTTTACCAACTGTATCAACCTGTGGCAGAGGTGATTCTGGGGAAGTCGGAATAGCTTTATCAACCGGCAGTGATCCCGAGGGCACCGAAGTAGCTCTGTCAATTTGATGACTTGAACTTGAGACATGTTCTTCGCACAATATTGGCTCAAGTTTAATTGGAGTGGGTGTGACAATAGGCACAGATTTGGTGTTTATGGTGGATGTTGCCATTGCTGGAACAGCTTCATTACTGTCACCACTTGTGGCTGCAGGTAAAGACTTTGGAGGTGGTGCTTTAATATTTCCATCATTAATAGTTACCAACGGTTGCTCTGGGCCCTTCTGAACCTGAGTCTTTTCCAAGGAGTCAGACGAGGATGCCGAGGATGAACCTGCTGCTGCCTCAGCAGCTGCCTTCTTTTCCAAATGGGCCTTGAGTAGTTCCCTTCCCTCAATTTCCTTCTGAAAAAAACATAAATGGAACAGACTAATCAATTTATTTATTGGCAGATGAATAAAGTGGCAGGATAGCTGATCGATACAAGTGCTATATAACAACTATATCTTGATATCAAATGATTAGCAAAATTAAATAGAATTCCAATTCAGGAAATGAAACATCAGAGAACATTTTTGACATCTACCGAGTAATATGTTACAAATATGGTTGCCAGTTTCGGATGTAATCTTGATGTATCTGGCTACGGTATATTCACATATAATAGTACAGTAAGTACAATAGTAATGTAAGTTGAGGTAAAATTCAGGAGAACCAAAATTGAGACCAAGAGAGAAAAAAAAATCAACTGAAAGAGTGAGTTCAAGCAAGGAAGATTGTCCTAAATGATTGAGTGAAAAACCAAGAATATTAAACCATGATTCGAAAATAATGTCAGATACTTTTTGAGAAGAGTAGTTTCACCTCGTGTAGTCGTTGTCCAAGCTCACGAAGCCTATCTTTTAAGGTGAGTAGAGCAGTCTCTTGGTCACGCCTTGGAACTGGGCTACAACCATATGTATTGCGATCTGAAGAGCTAGATGAGGGAAGGTCATCTTCATATCGCGAAGTGATTATACTACTAATGACCCTGTTTCGCCGAGATCTCCCTCTGTACAGTTATAATAATTTATTAAAACCAACCAGTGAACAGAGGTATTGCAAACATCAAATGAGATGCTAACTAACCTAGTAATATGGCTTGTACTGTCTAGCAAGTTATTTATTTTGCCTCGTATGCTGCTCACAGTAGCAGATACAGATGTTACAAGTGACTCAATGTCCACGGTTTCCTTCTCGCATGCCTGCACATTTTTCATGCCACTGCCAACATCATTCATTGCATTCACAGGTAGGGTAATCCTGTCACACGTGTCAGTTTGGCATACCTCAATTGATCCATCTATATTGTCTGATACATCTGAAGCACCATCTCCAGAGTTGTCAAGTTTCACAGCCAACATTCCTGCATTATTAGAGCTCTCCCTATCATGATTTGTGCTTCCATCGCGATCCCTTTCTAGGAAATTTGAATCAGATGTCTCCTCTCTTTCCTTTTCCTTAACCTTACGACTGTTCTTCTTTTGTTTGGCCTGAAATTATTAGTGTAAGAAAACTAATTTCTAAATCCAGCATAATAGAAGAGAAATGACAACTGGACAGTAATAAGAGATATACACTAAGGTAGAAACTCAAAACAGATCACTGAATTCAACTCAGAAGTTCGCATCCAGGAACAAGTTAGTATATGTGTGCAAGTTATTTGGCTTGGACACATGGTTAGCTAGTTAGTTTATTAGACGCATATCCATCTGTGATCTGCTAGCACACATGTTCAGTATGGCCATACAAAGAGCAAGTCATCTCCTTTGTACGGAAGCAAGAAATAGAAAGGTTTCAGCATGATCAGAGTCTCCTGCATCAGGGACGAACCCTGCCTTGGACGAGAGTGGTCTTGCCATCATTCCATTCCGCCCACAGTTCAGACCGAATTCGCCTGCAGCCCTGCACCCTCCTCAAACCCTTAATTCCATCCAGTCCATATCACAATGACTTATATTCATTCCAACAACTCAGTTGCGAAAAAAGAAACTTCGCCGCAGCAAATAAATTTAAATTTGATCATATGACCACTGGAACTTAAATGTTCTTAAAACAGGTTGATTCTAGTCAAAGGAAATAGGCCAGGATTCTAGTCACTTTCAGCCCAAATAAAATCAGGCCCCATTTTCCTTTTCTGGATATCCCAGTGAGAAAATTGATTGGTGTCCATCAGTTAACACTAATGTAATTTGTCAGTAACAGCACAGATATGGCAAACCAGCCTAAGGCTTGAAACTCTAGAAAACGATTAGGAAACTTGCCATGCATCAAGCAAACAAAACAACAAGAGCACACCAATTGATATGGAAAATAATCACCAAGGATTCTAACAGAAATAATAATTCCATATGCACATATTCAATTAGCTGGATGTTCTCCAGTTAACAAACTTGTTCAAGCAAATTGCAGTAATAAGAAAGATTTCATCATGTCACCCTGATCCCAACCACATTAAACTTGAGGCGAGGAATCAAAACAAAGACAGAGGGTTCACTAAACCTGTTTTTTCTTAGCACGCTTATCCTTCTCAGTAGCATTGCCCCGCTTCCCCTTCTCATTTTCAAGGAGTTCCTCTTCACGAATAAGCTCCTCTTGTCTCTTCAAAGCAACATCTTCTTTATAGGCAACCTCAATCCCACTAACATGAAAGCAAATGTCAATACATTGGAGTATGCCATCACATTTATCTATGATAAAGAACTGGAAAAACCCACTTCGATGAAAAAAAAAGAAAGAAAAGAAAAGAAAAAAAATAGAGAGAGAGATTGAACAACTTCATAGGCACTCATAACATGAATCTCCTGGTTGAAAGGACTAAGCATGATGTTTGAGGGGTGGGAAAGGACTAAGCATGAGATGACACCAGGACAAACAAATTAAAAAAGACAAATGGAACCATAAATGGTTGACAGTAAATAAATCACATAGGGATAGCAAGGTGATCAAGATAAACAAATACCATACCTAAATATATGAGCCAGCACAAATGTTTCAAGCATCTTCTGACCAAACCCAGTTAGGCGCCTTTCTTCACGCTCAATAGAAACATTGTTAATTTCTTCAGAACCAACATCCTGGAAGGATGAGATTTTTTTTATAAAAAAAAAAAACTGAGCAGCAAAACAATAAGTATACTGCACCAAATACTAGTAATGCTAGCAACCTCAGACATAAAGACCACAGGCATAACAGTTGATGGTTGCATAAGATTTATACTGCCACTTTTCACAAGAAATGGTATCATTTTGACTTCCAACCTCAGAGTTAGAACTTCCAGGGCTGAGTGTGGATTATACAATTTTGGTGTTAGTGAAGAGTTCAAAGGGTGATACAAACTTCTCAATAATTAAATCCCGCCCAAAGAAAGTAACACACTCAGTCAGTATATTTGAACAAGCAAACAAAGCTTGTAAGAACATAGAGATGATCAACAACAACAACATAGCCTTTTAGTCCCAAGCAAGTTGGGGTAGGCTAGAGTTGAAACCCAACAAGAGCCACAAATCAAGGTTCAGGCCAATGAATACAGCTGGTATACAAGGAATACAATCACCTATACTAGGTAAGTGCCCATCACCTATACAAGGCAAGTATACAGCTGGCTATGACTATACATATCTAATACTAGCCTATCACATATATCCTCGTTCCTTACTCGATCCAACATAGAGATGATCGCAGAAGCAAAATATTGCCTCCTTTCGAGCGCAACAGGTTGGAGAGTAACTATCTAAGCAAGTAAGTATAGTTAGTAGGGATGCAAGTTTCTTTTCTCTCCAATCAACTAATCTGGATTTCAAAGCAAGAAAAATGGAGGGGAAAAGAACTAAGACAATGATCCAAAACTACCCGTTGGCTACCCACTTGCATCCCTGATTAAAAAACAAAGATATTGTGGCCACACTTGCAACAGCTGAATGCCAGCTAGCAAGTAAAAACATTCCAAAAACACTACAAATAAACAGCATGATCGAGATAATTTTTTAGCTGAACTAAGTTAATTCATATTTCATACCAATGCAATGAAACAGATAAAAAAAACTAATCTAATAGAAAGGGATAATAATGATAGAGTTCATCTGTGGGAGAAAATCTAATCTCGACTATAAAACTAAAAGAGCGGCTTATAATCATACAATAAATACATACCTTAGCACGGCTTTGGGAACATTTGTCATCTTTTGATGACAGAGACTGACAAGACAACGGCTCTAAAGCTGCCCTCTTAAGCACTGCTATGAAATCACCAGCCAAAACAAACATGTCCATATCAACATGGACCATAGGTGAGGGAAGCTCCTCCAAGTCCATTGATGTTACTGCTCCTTTCTTGACATTGCTATGGCCCTCAAGTGCCTTCAAACCAGTATACAAAGCGTCCATAACTAATGTTGAGGTGACTTCTTTCTCAAGAAAAAAATGCTTCACCACCATTTTCAATATGATGTCGCTCTTCTCTCTGGACATGCGGCGTTTTGTTTGTGGGTCAATGGCAAGCCAGAAAGCACGGAAACTGCAAGACAAAGAAAGATCAACATGCATTAGAGTATACCAAGAAATTGGCAAGTATTAAACCATTCATTGTGGCATATAACATTCAAAAGGCTCATTGTCAAACCTGGGCCACTTCATGTCATCATCAATAAGCCTGATAAGTTTACGTCTGCGTTCTTCAACAAAGCGCCGGTAAATTTGCTCTATGTTTGTCATGTATACACGGAGCAATTCTCGACGATAAGGGCGATCGAGACAACGAAATGGTCTGTCTGCTTTCTCTCTCCAGTATCAAAAAACATAGGAGATAACATTTAAAAGATTAGTTTGTGATTAATTGATGAAGACCCGGTATCAAGAAGAAAAAAGACAATAAGAGAAGCATAATTCTCAAGTATAACGGAGCTGAGAAAATAATAGGTGTACATAAGAACAATAAAGATAGAAGCTAAGCTAAGGTTTAAACAATTAAAGGGAAGGCCTCAAATATAAGAAGGAACACTGGACGAAATACAGCAGAACATGCTTCTTTGCAATAGAAAAAATAATTACAAAGAAGGTTTCTACTGCATGAGCAATTGCATCTTGTAACATGAGTCTATGATTGAACTATCTAGAAAGCACGGATACCACCACCAAGACCAAAAATCACAGGTACTTCAAAAACATGGAACTTGCAAATCTTAAAGAATATGTGTGGAATATTTCATTGCATGAGGAACTCAGGTACAGTTTATATTTAACCATAGGGATCCCAGGTCATAAAGGACTTGTTGGTTCTAATCATGAAAACCGAAAAGTGACAAAAGGTTCTAATCATGAAAACTCAAAAGTGACAAACTACCTGATAACTTGAACTTGAGCTATGATTTCAAGAGCATCATCAACAAGAAAACCATCTTGAATCTTTGACAACTCCATAAACTTTTTCCATCCCCAATCATGCTCCTTCTTCCAGAATCTGTGCAAGGTGTCTGCAAAGTTACCAAGTCAATCTCCGATGGTGGCTGTTTAGCTCAGAAGGAAGAAAACATCATTTCAGATCACCTGAATATTTGTCTTTCTTTGGATCAAGGTTCCCCACAGCTATAGTAAATTGCGCAAAATGGCTCCATCCTTAAAGCGTCAAAGCCATGATTAGGAAGGAAAAAGAGGTGTGGAGGACAACAGACAATTTAGGCAACATAGTAGTACCAAACCTGGGAGGAGTTTCTCATGATTAGCAACACAAAGAAACAATGACAAGTGATTGGAGACCTCACATCCTTGAGGGTAAACTAGAATATACCTGCAAAAATTAATATTTGAAAATGAGCAAGGGACGACTTACACAAAAGACAATATAATCAGTATGCGCCACAAACTGAGCCACTTAACAATTTAGACTTCTGAAGTCAGAAAAGCACATAAAATTACTGGAAACAGTAACAGTAATAGCATACCATGCAGAGATAAGATAGTTTACAACTTTACATAGACTAATTAGTATTAGATATGTATAGGCGTATAGTCTTGTATTTGTACCTAACCTGTACTCCAAGCCTATCCGGCCTATCTAATGAAAGGTCAACCCCCCCCCCCCCCCACCCCCCACCCCCCTCTATCTCCAAGGGTGTGTGGTGTTTGCCCAATATTCTACATGGTATCAGAGGACAGATTCAGAGACGCAGCCATACAGCCAAGAAACTGAAATATGGATGGTAAGTAATGTAGGCAAACGTGGAGTGAACATCACACACAACTCAAGAAACTGAACATGCAGGAACATTTGAAGATACGAGAGCTTTTGGTGTGATGTGTATATCTTCAAAGATGCACTAATTTCTAAACCAATTTTTGACATTATACCGCACCCGGTATAAAAAAACATATACAATTAAAGCAGAGAATGTAGCATCATGCCAAAATCAAATCATTACTACCCCAGCTAACCAACAATCAATTTTACAAAAAATAGGAAAAAACACAATTTTATGGTAGTGAGGGCACTAGAGCTTAACAACAACATAGCCTTTTGTCCCAAGCAAGTTGGGGTAGAGCTTAACACCATTATGAAAACAACCGACAGTTCTCTTACTCGCAGCACTGTCACATAAAACAGTGCCGAAACATGAGCCATAGAGTACTGCCAGCAACCATTTATACATGATAGCCCAAGTGTAACAAAGCCCAATTAAGAAGCCAATATCATGTTAATCTGTAATGGACTGATAGCATACAAAAAAAATTAAAGAATGCTAAACTGCAGAGACATTTCAAATTAGGTTCATCACCAGACCAATAAGAAAAGAAAAGAGGAATGCCACAACATGTTTTAGTCAGCGATCAAAGGGAATCCTACCACTTGTAACCACCAGCTTCAAATGGTTCGCTTTTCATTTCTCTCTTCTTCTCCTTTGAAAAGTTTTCTATTCTCCAAGTATGTCGCCCAAATAATTCCAAAGGTCTGGGCCCTGAGATCATAATTTTCAGACATGAGCTAAATGAAATGCGTCCATGACTGCCACTCTACCAGTAAATTAAGGGGGAAAAATGTAAATATTGGTGTCCATGATTGTCTACAGAGGGGGGAAAGGAACATATAAGAAACCGACTACAGCTAGCAGTGTTGAGATCTGAACAGAGAACAAGTGCCCAGATTTGTCAACTAACAACAAATATTGGTGCATGGACATGATTTCAAAGAGTTTATAATAGTAAGACTTGCATTTTGCATCAATAAGTAATCAGTGCCATTGGAACAAAATTTTCAAAGAGTTGAATGTCACAGGGCTGAAAAAAACTGCATGGCAATGAACTGAAAGACATAGGTTACTGCATTATTTTGAGTGCAAGTACCCATGTGGTTACAGTTCAACAAAAATGTGTTGAGCAGAAAGCACAAGACATAATGGTACTGATACTCGTAAAATCAAACCAAATCCTAGAGCACACTAAACAGCAAGCATGCAAGGTTTTAGCCTGCACGGATCAATTATTCGACACTATTTCAGTAACTTGCAAACCTCTCAAACATAAAGGTAATAAAGTAACCATATGTTGCAGGATCATTTCTAAGGCACAGTATCATCGCTTTAACCAAGAGAAGTATATCATCTTTTTAGCAGCCCCAGCAAAAGTAGCAAATTGCCAACTAATGCTAAAGCCCTAAGCAGCAAATTTATCATCAGACTTTCCTGCTCGAGAAACTGAATCTCGTGGACTGTTTTCAGATGTAACATGGGAGACTTCCCAGTTAAATTGGAATGCACATGGTTAAGAGTTTAGGGTTCTCCAGCAACTTTTTGTTCCGCATTTAGATATAACGCATTTCAAAATTAAGGTTGTATTTGATTTAAGATTGAGATGCAAATTAGACATTTAACTGGAAAAGGTTGAAGTGTTCAAACCACATAATTCACGATTAAGCCAACCCACAGAAGGAGCAAACGCCAAACGGTACTTTAGACTAACTATACTTGCTGCATAACAAAAAAATGGGGGACAAGCTAACCTATCTGGGTCAGTATTGGTAACCTAGATGGCTAGATCCTTTAGGTCTGAGCACAAAGTTATCAATTCCATTCAGTCATCATTCTGGATTTCTTGTTGGAATGGAACGTACCGGTATCAGCTCATTCCGGCGTACCGTTCCGGAGTTAATTAAATATTATATATGTCTAGAGTCCTAAACGTAATATCACTGCATTGCTTAATGTGAGCCTAGGTCCACCACGTTAGAGGCCCAATAGGCTAATAGGTACTCTGCAGGCCCATCAAAAATCAATGCCACAAGAAGCAACAGCCACAAAGCAGCAATAGCCCGTGCCTTATCCATCCATCCACCAACGCAGACGCATGAGAAGCCGATAGTCGCCGAGACGGAGACGCCGCCGCCAGGCAGGGTTAAAAAAACCGTTTGGAACCGGTCCGGTTTGACCGGTTACCGGTCAAACCGGTCCGGTCCGGTAGCTAAATAGGGCCGGTTACCGCTCAAAACCGACCCTACCAAACCGCTCCTACTGGTTAACCGGCCGGTTTGACCGGTTTACCGGACCGGTTAGCCGCCCCAAAAAAACCGAAAAAACCGCGGAAAAAAAAACCCTGCCGCCAGGACCCGGGAGTGCTGCGTTGCTGCCGCGTTCCACGCAGGCACGCAGCTCCTCGCCTTCTCGCCGGCAAAGCTTGAAGCCCTGACTCACGGGAGCTCGCGGCCCTGGGCATGGACACGAGACGACGAGAGTTCTCCGACGCCGATGCCTTTCCCTATTTTGTTTGTTCATTCTCTGTAACTGGATTTCTTATTTTCTTCTTCTCAGATCTTATGCTTTGCTTCGATTTATTGCATTGGTGATGAAACCAAACCTCCTACTCGTTCTTCGATTATTTTGCTTCATGTGCGGCTGGTACCGAGATGGACGGTACGTCCATTCCGCCCGGAACGAGCGAGATTGGCCGGTGCTATAGCCGGTACGGGATGAAGGCTCTACTGAGCCGGTGGAGGCGACGGAACGAGGTATACCGCCCGTTCCGGCTGGGACCGGAACGGAATTAATAAGATCGCTGAGCCAGCCACCCAAAAGTGCACTATTCAGCGTGAAGACTGTAGTACTGATAATTTTTTGACACTTTAGTGGACCATATGAATAAATTACGGAATCATAGAAATAGTGATGTTTGTTGACATTTCCTTCAAACAAATACTCTAAAAAAAGTTATAGACCTTTTAGTTTGGAAGTTGTAATCTCAGCCCATACTGACACAATGGACCATGATAACAGATTCCAGCACTATTCTACCAGCTCCATATCTAAGCATCATAAGTAAATACTCATCAGAAAAGGGTATTTGTTTGCTTTTTCCTGAAGATGGTATCTTTTTTTCCTGAATTTATTTTGAATGTATGGCCAGTATTGAGTTGCATGCACCAACCAGTTCAACCCAAAAGCTTAAGCTGATGGGGAGAGGTGGGAAATTCACTTATACTCCAACACTCCCCCTCACATGCAGGCTCCACAGGCCGCATACGTGGAAATTGGAGTGGGCTGCAATTATTTTATTTAATCGTGCCCGCCAGGATTCGAACTCGAGACCTCTGGCTTTGATACCATATTGAGTTGCATGCACCAACCAGTTCAACCCAAAAGCTTAAGCGGGGAGAGGTGGGCAATTCACTTATACTCCAACAGCCAGCAACAAAGGTAGTCCATCACTCACCAGGATCATCATCATCACTGTCGTTGTCCCAAAAGGGAGGGGAAGTTGATGGTATCTCATTATCAACCTGCTCGCGGGATCGCCACTCAGAAATCGAATCACCAGAGACACTGTGATCCTCGTTACCCAACCCACTGCTGCTTGCAGCAGAATCGTCAATTATGACGGCACCAGCCATCAGTCCTTGATGTTCCAACAATTGTCTAAAGTTGTGCTGCATATTGGAACAAAAGACACAAGGTTACATTGAATTCAGTACACTTACAGTTCGAATCAACAGAATGTATGATGAATTTTCAACATCACTGAATTTTATTGGAAGGAGTGGGCAGAAATTAAGCTAAAGCTACTATTCCAGCCAGGGCCAAACTAGGTGTACGGCATAAAGGTTCAGTTGGAACCCAGTTTTTTTTTCCAGGAAACAAACTGCAGCAGTACTTATTCAGGCACCGAGGAGCCATATCTGCCAAGGGGCAACTAAAGGATTCGGGTCCATAACCACGAGTTCCAGTGCACTAGTATTGAATCGGCACAACGAACCGATTGAAGATAGACAGAAATATCAGATTGAAACGAAGCCAACTAGTAGAACCAACGGAATCCATCCAAGCAAGCTAGGATTGCTTCCCAATCCGCGTCGGCATGGATCTCCACACCACTAGCACGATAGAGGAGCGGCGGACTGAGCTACGGTGGCGGAGGATCCAGCAGAGAGGAAAGGGACCGACGGCCTCGAGCCGCTCGGCTGCTTCGGTAGCCTAAGTCTGCCTGCCCTAGTTAGTGAAGCATAGTGGGGTAGAGCTTCACCTGCGTCCGCGGCGGCCGACTACCGCGGCGAAGAGCAGCGGCGAGGCGAGACGGAGCTGGCGGCGGCGAAGCTCCCTGGACGGCGAGTCGAGAGGAGGAGAAAGGGGAGCAGACAGGAGAGAGAGAAAGAGGAAGTAGTAAAATATTTGGATTAGGAGCTTAGGGCGTGGTGTGTTTCTTCCTCGCGCGGTCAGGTTGCTGCCGCCGAGATGCGCGCACCCGTGCGCCGGATGGAGGGAGACTGGTGCAGCAGCCCTGCGCAGTCCGGAGGAGCCAGCAAACCCAGCCGTGAAAGTACACACGCAAAACGGCCGTAAAGGTAAAGGTATCTCCTCCTTGGCTCCTATATAAAAAATGAGATAAATCATAAATGTATTCCTCGAATACATTGACTCATGGCATTGTTTGGGAGTAAATTGTACAAAATCAAATTATCACAAAACGTGTTCCATCGATTAACAGATATGAACTTTAGTATGTACACTTAAAATGTTGCAAATCATATGCAGATGCTCATATATATGCTTCCACGTGTGACTGACGAACAAATTTTGATAGACAAGAAGTCACTTCGTACACCTCGCTATTGACCGTCGTTAAAAAACTAGTGTTGCCACCCCTAATACAAAAGGACTTGAAATTACAAAGTTCCATACAAAAGGATAATAAATTAAAAAGAATGCAAACAGTCATTTTGAATCGAGGGCCTCGAAAATGAAGTAGGTTCGACCGCAACTTAAATTCTGTTTTTTAGCTCATAGTTTTTTGTACAATGTCACAAGTGCACGTTGCACTATGAAAATCGCGATGCATTGATTAATCCTACAGTTTCACAACAAATCACAAGCTTAAATATATAGTTTCGTGATACTTTTATGTGTTGAAGGTTACTATTGTTAAATATTTTGCTATAATTTTGGCAATCTATATCTAGTTTTGCGATAATTTGTCATAATCCTCCCAGAGTTTGAACGAAAAAAGAAAGAGAGAGAGAGTGAGTTTACTTTTTTTTATGTAGGCTATCTTCAGAGAAATATATTGGTTACGTTTTTGGGCATTGTTGCAGCGTGAGGACACAAGAGAGACTGTTCGCTTGGCAAGCATAGCATTGGAGACTATGGTTTCTGATATTTTTGCCAAAAACGGTTGGAGAAACAATAATAGGCTTTGCTTTTGAGTTTATCATTTAAAATGTATGCTTTTTTACCATTATTTTGTGCTTAGCGTTGAGCTGAGAATTATGTAAAAGGCTATGTGCGGTCGCAGATGCCTGAATTATATTCTTTTTTAAAAAAAATAAACTGCGCTGGACAGGCGAAGGTACACACAAATTCTTTGGACTTCTTCATAGCCTGATTGGTTGAAGGCCAAAGTTTGCCCAACCAAAATTATGTCTTGTCAAAATCAGGACATGCCAAAATCATGGTATGAAATTTTAGTACTCACTTGGTTTGGTGTCAAAGTTTAGATAACCAATATTTTTCTAACGGATGTTTTCAAAAAATTTAGTTATTTGTCCTAAATTTGGGTACAAACATTGGTGTACCAAATTATTAGTAATAAATCAATTGATGGACATTTTTTTTACATGCCTTGATTTAGTTAGGTAAAAATATTGGAACCTAACCAATTAGGCCCTCAATGTGAATCCGATGATCTGCTAGTGCTAGCTTCGCCGAGCCCACCCAAATGGCCAAATCCCGTCGTCCCCTTGCATCATCCGTCCCGCCGACTGTTGAGCGCTCCCCTCCCCCTCTGCTCCAGGCCCCCTTCCTCCTCGATCCGCCTCCTTCGTCTACCCCGCATTCTCCACTGCCGCGGTCGACAATTGCGATGCCGGCTGGCACCGCTCGCCGCCAGCAGGGACCAGGGAGCGCGCCACAGGATTGGGTTCGGCGTCTTCGGCGACCCGCTTTGTGTGGCTGGAGGCCGCGCGCCGGCGCGAGTAACTCGTCCCACCCACGGCCGGCAGTTTTGAAGCCAGAAGGACCCTCGCATTCACGGTGAGCCACTCCAGCTGTTTCTACAGATACGTTGTACATGCACGAATGAGCCTAAAAACTATCGCACGATTCCACTACAGATACGATGTACATGCACGAATGAGCCTAAAAACTATCGCACGATTCCACAATGTTGCGGTACAAGACCATCTCCAAGAGTCTCTCTAAAAACTCATTCTCTAAATCATCATTTAAAGAGTCATTAGTATAAAAATCATTTTTTATATCTTCATGTTTTCCAACAGCTTCTCTGTATCTTGCATGCACTCCAGAGAGCTATTCTCTTTCTGTATTTTGCTAGGCGAGAAATCCAGAATGGAGAGCGACTATGTTTGAATAACCAAATAGAGAGGCCGTTGGAAGGTACCTTTTTAATCAAAATATTTAAAATTGACAGTCAAAAAGGATTTAGAGAGTCTCTTGGAGTTGCTCTAACTTGCATAGAAAATAACCTGGTGTATCCCAAGTTTCCCATGGTATTTCAGTTCTTCTAAACTTGCAGAACTGCCGAAGGTTATACTTAACGGAGTCCTGTTGACTATGTGTGGTGCTAAATGTTAACATGAGTTCGTTTTTCCAAACAATTAACATGAGTTCCAGTATACATCCTGGATTTTTCTTGGTACAATGTCAATGCCGAACTATTTGTTTATTGTTTATGAGTTGATTGGTCTCAATATACAAACATTGTAATGTCGAGTATTCAGAAATCAGAACAAGGGGCAGCAACGGTGACTGCATAACATACTTGCCAAAATATACACCACTTGGACCCATGAAAACAAGAAAAAATAAAAACAAAAAAAAATCATTGTACAGTATCTTGGAAGTCCTATAAGCTACAACTTAACATTGGGAAATACTATAGTTTCTTTTAGGGTCAATGGAAACACTATAGTTGCTGCAAATTTTGACTGTTACCCAAACTGTTGAATGATCTGGATAGATGGGATGTGTTTGACCCTATCGAAATCTTCACCAAGTTCTCCCAATCTATCAATAAACGAGCTTGGCATGCCTACCAATCTCAATCTCTCCAATGTAGCAAGAGACTGCAACCCAGAAGGAACTGTCGCTAGATTTTCACATAACATGATCCACACTTCCAGGACACATGGCATGGCTCCTTCAACAACATCCCATTCTTCCAGTTTCTCAAGTTCGGTTATGATAAATATTTTCAGCTTTGGAAAGCCTGGACAACAGCATCTCATTACTTTTCCCTGGTATGCTTTGTTCAGCTGGAGGAATAGCAGATTTGGCATTTGAGCGAGAACTGAAAGTGGATCTTCTTCAAGTTTTGAGAAGCTCAAGCGCAGCTTTGTAAGGTTATGCAGTTGAGCAAACCAATCTGGCAATGCCTGCAATGATCCAGCTATGTGCAATTTCTGTAGGCATGCCGAAGGCTTCAGTGTTGCTATGTCAAGAGGTCTGATGCCATCACCTGAGAAGATGGATAGGTATGATAGTTCATTCAGATTGTTTACTGAAGAACATAATTTTTCTGCATCTTTATTGTTTAAGTCCTCTATAGAAAGTTTTTTAAGCTTAGTTAGGCTTGCAATCTCATGAACAACAGCTGCACTTGCTTGCAAACCAGTTAATACCTGGAGCTTGCCAAGCTGGGCAAGTCCCATTGGGACACTGATGCTTTGGCCATCTTTCCTCATCTCTAGATGACGTAAATTCCTCAAGCACTTGATTTGAAATGCAATTATTTTTATCTGAGTCTTCCTGATATCAAGAGTTTGCAAGTGACAGAGTTTTTGCAGTGTTATTGGTAGCTTCTTCACTTCTGTTCCTCTTAGACCAAGATACCTCAAGTGAAGTAGTCCTCCTATCTCTTTTGGAAGTTTTAGCACTTTGCCATCTTCCAAATCCAAAATTCTTACTAGTTCAAAGCTCTTTGCAACAATTTTGCCTTTCATTACAGCAGGTGCACTATTGCTGAACATGAAAACAGATCGCAATCTTTTCTTGTGTTCTTTATGGAATGACACATTAGATGTATGCAATGAGATGCGCCGAGCGCTAGTACTTGCACATCTATCATGACAAATGACAGAAAAATTTCCATTTGCAGACAGCGAGATTGCAAGATCGTGAAGAAGATCATGAACTCTGCATGCTTTTACTCTCCCACTGCTGCTAGCGACCGCCACTTCTATCATGCTTCTGTTAATGAGCTCCATAAGGTACTTCTCTGCAGTTGCTTCAAGTGTCTCATTGTTTTTCTCTTGCACAAACCCTTCTGCAATCCATAACCGGACCAGTTTCTTTCGGGAGATCTCTGAGTCATATGGGATGACAGAGAGCAGCAGAAAACATGGTTTCAAAGGGTGTGGAAGATCCTTATAGCTTAAAAGCAGTGCTTGCTGGACTCCCATGTCACCGTTGTTTAGGTCCTTCTGAATGTTTTCCAGGACACACCTCCATTTGGTATCTGTTTCTTCCTTCCTTGACATCATGCTCCCTGCTGCAACTATAGCAAGGGGCAAACCAGCACACTTCCTCACAATGTCCTTTGCCATCTCCTTCAGATTTTCAGGACATAACCCATCTTTCAAGAAGGCCTTTTTGCAAAACAGACTGTAGGAATCTTCAAATGTCATTGGCTGAAGTTGATGGACATCACTTCTCGTGTCGACAACCGACTCAGCCACGATGATGTTACGCGTTGTCACAAGGACCCGGCTCCCGCTATCATTGTTAGGAAGTACCAGCTTGATGACATCCCAGAGCCCTTTGTCCCATACATCATCAAGAACAAGCAAAAACCGCATGCCCTGGAGGCCACTCAAGAGAAGTTCTTGGAGTTGCCCCTCACTGAGAGAGCTCGCCTCTGTGGAGGGGATCCTTATCAGCCCCTTGGCCATCTCACGGAGGACTCCTCGCAGCTCCATCATGTTTGAAACATAGACCCATGAACTGCGGTCGAAGTGCTTCTTCACATGTGGGTGGTTGTACACCTTCTTGGCAAGCGTGGTCTTGCCAACACCACCCATGCCAACCAAGGACATGACACTGAGCTCTGATTCCCCACCCAAGATGTGCTGAAGCAACGCGTCCAGGTCTCTATCCAGGCCAACAGTATCTTTGTCATGAACCAGGGGAGACGAGGCTAAGAGGCCATGGATCCAGTTGTCACTGGAACCTGCTGGTGGTTTGGTTGGGTACTCTAGCCGACGGCGGGAGATGTCGCTCAGCTGGTTCCTGATGCGCCTGATCCGAGACCCAACTTTGCTCTGTGCTCTTAGGTTACCGAGGATGCTGCAGGTGCGCACCTGATTGGCGTCGAAGACATCGACGACGTCCTCTGAATCAAGCATGATGTCCCAAATCTGTTGGACCCATGCTTCTGTGGCCGTGCTGCTGTCGCCACCACACGCCTCCATTTCGTGTAGGAAGATCTGCATGCTGTGGAGCTCATCGCGGAGCCAGCGTACATCCTGGCCTGTTGCCAGGAGGCGCTGGCCCTGGTCTGCTACTCCAGTGGCAAGCAGGGATGCTATGCCATGGATCAAGGATGCAAGGATGGATTCGGCCATGGGAATGCCTTTGGTTCTGTGGGTTATTGGACAAGGACGATAGCCCAGACGACTTCTTGCTTTATCTTAGAAAAGTCAATGTTTGCTGGCAGCATTGTCGAGCCCGTGTTTAGTTCCGAAATGAAACATTTTCACTCATCACATCAAAGAAGAATTTTAGATGCATGGAGTATTAAATCTACACGAAAAAGGTGAAAAATTACATGGATAGGCTGTAAATTGCGAGACGAATCTAATGAGCCTACTTAATCCATGATTTGCAACAGTGATGCTACAGTAACCATCCGCTAATTATGGATTAATTACCCTCTAATTACCATCGTTAGATTCGTATCGAGATTTCCAGCCTATCCATATAACTTTTCATCTTTTTTGTCTACATTTACTACTTCTAAATCGGTAAAATCAAAATCCGAAATCTTTTCACTGAAAACATTTCAAGAACTAAACACAGCCGCACCCTTGTTTAAACACAGCTTTTAGTTACAAAACGAAATCTTTTCACCCATCACATCAAAGGAGAATCTTAGATGCATGGAGTATTAAATGTAGACGAAAAAGATGAAAAGTTATGTAGATAGGCTGGAAATCACGAGACGAATCTAACGAGCCTACTTAATCCATGATTTGCAACAGTAATGCTACAGTAACCATCTACTAATTATGGATTAGTTACCCTCTAATTACCATCGTTAGATTCGTCTCGGGATTTCCAACATATCCATATAACTTTCCACCTTTTTCGTCTACATTTACTACTCATAAATCGGTAAAATCAAAACCCGAAATCTTTTTTTTGAACTAAACACGGCCCAACGATACATCTAAGCCCAACAACAATTACTCCTTCAATACGAGCCATACATTGATTGA
The DNA here is from genome assembly GCA_015476505.1 of Urochloa ruziziensis. Classification (NCBI taxonomy): domain Eukaryota; kingdom Viridiplantae; phylum Streptophyta; class Magnoliopsida; order Poales; family Poaceae; genus Urochloa; species Urochloa ruziziensis. The sequence continues at coordinate 51,626,613 of CM027122.1, read as the reverse complement.
TCACTGGTGCGTATTTCTTTCAGGAAAATATAACATATGCTACTTGGCATGCTACAGCTCAAGGTGAATAACACCTTTCTACTCCAAAGGACCTGCTTTACTAAGGCAAAGCATTACAATGTACTGGAAGAGGTATGTTAGCTTTGATCGGGGCCAATGTTTGACTGTGAAGGGGAAATAGATAGGTGCAGCATATATTTCGTTGTGTAATGAAAATAAAGCAACACATGATACGAAGTCTTTTTCTCTCTGTCTCGACAAGTCATGATAACAAGTTTCAAGTTGCACATGAAGTGGTACTTCAGTGATGTCTAGAAGACTATAAACTAGATTTTTCATTTCTTCTTGTATCGTATATCTATATGCTTTAGTTTACTAGTAAAATGTGCGTGCCACAGGCATGTGTTATTAAAAACTAATATATATAAAATCTTTTGTTGTTTACTTGTACAATTTAGACGACATAGTAAATAGTATTGAAAGTTACTATGTGATTATGAGTAAAATACACCAGTGGGTCCCTAAACTATTTGTGCGGTGTCATCAAGGTCCCTAAACTCTGAAAACGACCATTTAGGTCCCTAAACTCTTAAAAGGGGTCCATCTCGGGTCCCAAACGCGCCACACAAGCATCCGATGCTGACGTGGCATGCAATCGTGGAGCCATAATGACGAATATATGCAAAACACCCCCTCTCCTTTTATCTCTTCTTCCTTTTGCCCCTTACCCTCCCTTCTTTCTCTGCTACTGGGCACACACCGCCACCGCCTAGCCTCCCCACCGGCCGGCGCCGCCCCCGACCACCTCCCTCCCTCTAAATCTTCTCCTCTAGCGGTCCGACCACCCCGTCGCGCTGGAGGGCCCGCGGTCACGCCGCCGTCCCGGACTGCCTGGATCTGGCGAGGCACGCGCGCAGTGGCGGAGCTCGGCCCGCGCGGCTTACGGCTGGCTAGGGGCGGCGGCGCGCGATGCCAGCAAGCAGCGCGCCCGGCAGGTGCAGGGGCGGGTTCTCTACGACGGCGTCACCTCGTCGTCCTCTCTGCCGGGTTCGAATTGCAAGCGCAGGAGTCGGGCGGTCAGAGCGGTCAGCCGCGGCGCGTGGAGGTGGCGTGTTGGGCGAGGAAGCGTGCCGCTCGATTCCCCGCCGGCGAGCAGCGAGCTGCGGGCCGCGCTGCCCCTCCTCTGCTCCCTCTGCGGCGGCGGGAGGTGAGATGCGGTGGTGGGCGCGGAGGAATCCAGCGGCCGCACGCGCGCGAGTAGGGGTGGAGGAGGAGAGGGGACTGACGTGAGTCAAGATGGGGGCTCGGGTCGGCGGTGACATGAGTTGCATGAGCAAGACGGCGATGAGGGGGATGACGACCGGAGCTCCGACGTCCTCCATCCTCCGCGCGCAATCTTTCCACGCGGCAGAGTGCTTCTTCGGTCAACTCCTGTGGAGGGACCTGAGTAATGAAATTAGTAGGGGTTTAAGGGCCTCCATGCAAAACTAGCAAGCCCAATCACTGGGCCTTTCCACGTTGGCGATGCCACATCGGCGCCAGTGGCCCAGGTGGCGCGTTTGGGACCCGAGATGGACCCCCTTAAGGAGTTTAGGGACTTAAATGGTTGTTTTCAGAGTTTAGGGACCTGAATGACACCGCACAAATAGTTTAAGGACCCACGGTGCATTTTTTATTATAACTAATGGTGCAAGGCCGTCAACATCCTTGATGGCTTGAACGCATTCGTTTCTTCCTCCACCGCCATGGCGCCGGCGTCATTGCGTCCTCGCCGGTCGAGATCCAACCGTATGATTGAGCCGTTTGCCGCGATGACGGCATGTGCCAGAACCACTCCAAATTATGTCAGCTCAAGTGCATTGTCCTTTAGCTAGTGCAAGCAGTACAACACACTCGCACTTCAACTGACATAATCGTGTAGTTGCTGTCGGGTAGCTTCCGATTACACCACTGATCTCATTGTCGAAAACCAAAATATGGCAAGTCTCACTCAAAGATGAGCACAGATGATTAAACAAGTCATCAATTTTACATCACAAGTTCACAGTAGATTTAATTTACAAAACAAGCCAAATTATTAAGTTATTACAACACAGAGTTCAAACTGCAGCGGAAATTTTAAAACACGAGTCTAGCGTCCGTCACATATATCACACGCCAACCGTGGCCTCGACGGCGCACGGCCTGGATGTGGGTCACGGTTTGGTTTTTGCCGACCCTCGAGTGGCGCTTCTCGTTGCAATGAGATCCAATAGCCCCAATTGCAAATGGCCGCTAGCGGCGGTGATTGCGAAATCCGACTGCGGTCACGACTTCCCGCTGAACCGCCAACGGCGTCGTGTTGGACGACAAGTTGTCCTCACGAATGCTTGCAGACCCGCCGGCGGCGTCGTGTTGGACGACGACGAGCTGGCCGCGCGAACGCTCGCAGACCCGCCGGCGGCGGCGTGTCGGACGAGCTGGCCACGCGTAGGAGCGTGTCGGACGAGCGGACCGCGTCGTGATTTTTTTTTTTTTTTTTTGGACAGCAGTCCGTCTACTGGACGTCGGGTTTTGATTTTTTTTGGATAGCAATCCGTGTCCTACTAACGTACGTGAAGGTCAAGGAACGTGGACAGCAGTCCGTGTCCTACTAACGTACGTGAAGGCCAAGGTACGTGAAGGCGAAGCATGAAAGGCCTTTTTTGAAGGACGGGTCCACCTGTCGGTTTTTAAGTGCAGGTCCACCTATCGGTCGGGATTTGACGATTGACCATCAAAATTCTTTCGTTTTTATAGTATAATAATAACTAGCAGAAGGGCACGTGGCACATATTTTATTTTATTTACTAAATTAATGATGTACTTCCCCGTCTCATAGAAAGTGCAATTCTGACGTTTGAAAAAAATCCTACAAAGAATGCAATCCTAAAAATTGGATCACAACTACCTTCCTAATTAGGTGACCAGATTTGATTTGCATGCCAAAACTAACCACTTTTGGTCAAAAACCGATGACAGGGGAGTCTTTTCGCACCACCACTGTCCGAAAAAACTAGAATTGCACTCATCATGGGACGAAAGAAGTAGTCAATATGGACTCTTTAGATTAATCTAGAGCGTTCGATCATCATTAAATCCAACGATGTAGGCATTTTAAGAGTAGGATGTAAGATGGACTCTTTAAATTAATCTAGAGCGTTTGATCGTCATCATAAAATCCGACGGTGTTGAAAGGGTAAGAGTAACCCGTAAGATTTGGTATGAAAATTTTGTCGTCCTTTATATAGTATAATAATAACTAGCAGAGAGGCCACGTGCCGCAGCCACGTGTTTTGAAAAATATAGCGTGAGAAAGAGTCCTGACTACCGATGTATAGCGTGAGAAAGAGTCCTGGCTGCTGACGTATAGCGTGGCCCACTTGTCGGACCAATGGGTCCATAATATTTGACGGCCATGTGTTCACTTGTCGGATTTGACGAAACAAAATTCTTTCGCTCTTTTCTCTTTTTAGTATACTATAGACTAACACAAAGCACGTGCCTAGCACGTGTTTTAAGAAAAATATAGTGTGAAAAAGAGTCCTAATAGCTAATGCTAATGTGTAGCATGAGAAAGAGTCTTGACTACACATGACCAATATAGCGTGAGAAAAGTAGTAGGGGCTAACGTATAGCATAAGAAAGAGTCCTGACTGTTCACTTACATGATCCTGGGTCCACATGTCGGATCAATGTGTCTTTTAACAATTGACCACCAAAATTCTTTCACTTTTTTAGTATAGACTAGCACAAAGGCACATGCCACAGGCACGTGTTTTAAGAAAAATATAGCATGAAAAGAGTCATAGTGGTTAATGTGTAGCATGAGAAAGAGTCTTAACTGCTCACGTACATGACCAATATAGCGTGAGAAAGAGTCCTAGGGGTGACGCGTAGCATGAGAAAGAGTCCTGACTGGTCACGTACTTGACCCGTGGGTCCACCTGTCAGATCAATGTGTTTCTTGACGAAGGACCGTTGAAATTCTTTCATCCTTTATAATATATGCAGGGGAATCGCACGTGCCACAAGAACGTGTATGTAACAACTTGCGCCGATCATCGGTCGAGCAGAGAGCCGCCGACCATCGCCATTTTATTGTGCTTGAGCACTACTGGATGAAGAAATTGACGTTATGAAGCAAGCGATTCCGCCTGTCGTCGTCGTTACAGGCTCACAATTAGATAGGCACTTTTTTCCTTTAGACCTCTGAGAAATCCTCAAGCCGCAAGGTTTATTCTTGTCTTTTGAAACTCTTACAGATAACCCACTGTAAAAATCCCACCTTGCAGATAAATCTCACCCTCGCTCGCAAGCTCTATTCTTATCTTTTGAAACTTTTACCAATAGCCCCTACAAAGATCCCACATTTGCACATAAAGTCTTGAAACTGGACGTGGTACGTCGAGTTTTGATTGCCCACCCACCTCTCGGACCAATGTGTCTTTTGACGATTTGACCGTCGAAATTCTTTAGTCCTTTATAGTATAGATAGATAGATATATAAGATTGTTCTTTTGTAGAATCTTTTTTTAGGGCTTAATTGGTCTTTTGAATGGGCTACAGAGCCACCACAACGGTGCTTCACCAACCTGGGCCCGTGGGCCGCATCTGGAACTCAGCATGACGCTTTGAGCTTTAAACTCAGCATCCTGATGCTCTGATTTTAGCTCTGACTGTGATTCCATCCTCTCACTTGAATTGTGATATAGAGACACTTGTCTGTTACGCATCGAAAATTCGGTTCCCAGCTTTGGCATCCTCGTTTTCGGTTCTGCTTCGAAGAGTCAAATCAACATAAGCTACAAACATACACCTGCGATCTGCCACAGCTTAAGTTTGTGACGTCACGAGCCGGTCCAAAACCTTGCATCACCTGCCATCTGCCAGTCACCGATCGTGCTGCTGCCAACCAACCATTCGAGTTGAGGACCTCGCCGCTCGCCAGCTCCTCCAACAGTTCCGAGTACAGGCTCCTCAATCACGGCTAGTCAAGCAGCACCGAACACACTGCACAGGCCACATGATGGTGGGCAGGAGGGCAGCAGGTCGAACCCCCAACCTATCGCCCTATCCCTCTTTCTGTACACGTATTACGCCCATGTTTCCATGTTTAGTTTTCACCCAAAATTTTTTCACCCATCACATCAAAGGAGAATTTTAAATGCATGAAAAGGAGAATTTTAAATGCATAAAGTATTAAATGTAAACGAAAAAAGTGAAAAGTTATATGGATAGGCTGTAAATCGCGAGACGAATCTAATGAGCCTACTTAATCAATGATTTGCGACAGTAATGCTACAGTAATCATCTGCTAATTATGGATTAATTACCCTCTAATTACCATCGTTAGATTCGTCTCGAGATTTTCACCCTATTCATATAACTTTTCACTTTTTTTTACATTTGTTACTTCTAAATCGATAAAATCAAAACCCGAAATAGATTTAGTGAACTAAACAAGGCCGTAAGGTCCGACGGATTCGCAGGCGTGCGAGCCCGAGCCAGCGTCGACTGCCACTGCCAGCGTCCCGGTGCATTCACTCGTAGCCTAGGCACACGGAGATGACAGGCAGGCCTGCTGCCAGGGGCATGCATGCCATTGTCACCAGAGCTGCGGCGCTGATCATCGTACAGATCGAGTTAACGGCCTGCTCTCGGGGCAGCGGATTGGACGGGCACGCATCATTCGGCCGGGACGGGCGGGCTCCTGAGCGCATCAAATGGCCAGCGCCAGGACGTGGCCATGTACAATGGAACCGTGCGGGCTCGACGCGTGCGCGCGCGTACAGAAGGGGCCCAGTGCCGCCGGCCCGTGCGACACACCGGCGGCGCCCGAGGACCACCGGCGCGGCGCGCCAGGGGCCATGAACCTGGCCGCGCGTTGGCCGGACGCTGCCATGAGCCATCCCTGTCTACCACCACCACCACCAATCGCGCTACATTCTCTCTCTCTCTCTCGAGCGTTTGTGTCAACATATTCGCGAATCGCGATATACCCCACCAATGGAGGCGCATGGGACGAAAATTATCCTTCTCGCCTTCGCAGCCTCCATGGCGAACGTGTAGGTACCGCGAGATGCTGCGGCGCCGAAGAGTTGAATGCCCAAGAGTTGATGGATGGAGTCATGGAGCCATGGAGCCATGGAGCAGCAGCAGCAGCAGGGGGGCAATCCAGTCAGTGACAACCAAAATGTTGTACGTACGTGGTACTCACGAGGAGTTAAGTACTACAGCTTCAAATGTGCAGTACAAGTTATGAGTGGCACTGTGATAGACTGACAGACCACTGACTTGGGTGGGGCAACCTCAAGTGTCAAGTCCTCCGTGCGTGTCCGATCATTTATCCATTCTGCATTTCATTTTTCTTGGCACTTTGGATATTTTACTCCAGTGTGATACGACTTTTCTTTTTTCACGTAACAGGGTATCACCAAACAGAGTTTTATGGTGAGATATAGAATTTATGATCAAGAGCGAAACATTATCTAAAAAGGTGCTATGTTCCCTTAAAAAAAGTACAATGTTACTGCATAAACCCATCCCAGCAACATCACACCATTTAATGAAAAACTCTCGCTCCAAATATTCAATATAATAGGAAGGCATTCGCTTTAAGGGGAAATGGAGCTAAATAGCGTTGCCTTCGGACTAGTATTAGCGGATGCATTTTTGATCTGAACCGAACAAAGACACATCTTTGGTGCGGTTTTCCTACGAAGGCGGTTCACAAGGAAGAGATTGTCAATTACGAAAATCAGTTTTCGTAGCGATGAAAGAAATTTTCCTCGATCATGTGTTCTCTGCCAGTGTTGCCCCCATATATACGTACCTTAACGGCAGAAACCATATGCCACTCCAGAATCGTAACAAACGCTGAACTAGTATACTTCACTGGGAACTTCCTCATGGAAAAGCTATCATCTACTGTCCTATCAACGGTGGCCTTCAACTGCCTTAATTTTTTTTTTTCAGAACGTCCATACTCGATCCCGTTCTGTCCCGCTACAAACTGAGCCCCTGCTTGTATCACGTACTCAGGCTTGAATACGTGAGCTGATGGCAGCGTGGTACCGCAGCGGCGTGACAAAAGTGTGGATAAAAATAGCCGTGTAGACAAGCCACATTCCTCTGCTGACAAAAGCTCCTTCTCTTTCTCCCTTGTATGTCAAAAAACTTATATGCACAACTCTGCATATCAATACAAATGTTTAGCCCGGCTCCTTGCGTAACCATAGTTGCCCTAAAAAAACATTCCTCTGCTGTCATAAAGTTAAGTTACTACCATTACCCGAAAAAAAATAAAGTTACTACCATCTGGTCCCTTCTGCCATTCATTTTGCACCTTTGGTATTTCCTTCTCTACCCTGACTTTCCCGTACTCCTGTAGTCCCTATGTGTGGCAGGACTTGATATGGAGAGGGCCAACCAAATCCTGCCCGCTCCATTAATCTGTCCCCGTTCCACGCCGTTAACTGACTGCCTGTTTGCAATTCAATTGCCACACTGTGGAGTCTGAAACCTAGCTATTGACCCGCATGGCCCATAGCAAGCCATAGCCATGGACCATGGAGAAGGGAAAGAGAAGAGAGGCAGGAGCCGGTATTTACCACCAAAGAATTCACTTGGCCACATTGACATTTAACTGCCCTATACAAGAGAACCAATCACAACAGCTATGCCACCACGTGGACGAACCACCCACATTTTGTACACCACCCATAGCTAATGACTAGAATAATAACCAACTAAATAATCTTCCTCGTATTGTTACCGCTGTCACTACCTACACGAAGCTAACAACCAATCAGTAGCATCCCGACCACCACCAAGATCGATCCGTGTCCGCCTACAAGTCGGATACGACCGCCGGCGAGCCGGGCGGCGGGAAGATGCCCTGGCCCGTGGCCAGGATGGCCCGGGGGTCGTACTCGGCCTTGAGCCGCGCGAACCGCTCCCACCTCGCGGCGCCGAAGTGCTCGATCCAGTCGTCCTGCCCCTTGTGGTTGGGCAGGTACTGCTTGGCGCCGATGCCGGCCTCCGCGCAGAAGTCAAGGATCAGCTGGTTCTGCCGCGCCAGCGCCTCCGTGCTCAGGCTCTCCGGCGCGCCGGGCAGCGCCGAGCGCAGGAACGCCACCAGGTAGAACACCTCCTCGTCCGGGGTCACCACCGAGCTCCTCGGGTCCCACCTGAGATCACACAGAGCACCCGGTCAGGTCATTGTCATGGTTCCAGTTCAACAGAGATGCAATTGCGAGGAGTAGTAACCTAATCTGAAGATCAAAAGGTTGGAATAGAGTATAGTAAAGCGGCAGGGTTTAGCAGGATTCGGCTGTGATTCTGATACGGCTTTTTAGGTTGTTGCGAACGAATCATGAATGCGTTGAAGGTAGGCTGAAGCTGAAAGCAACGAACAATTGCTGCATCTATCTGGCCACAACTAACTGACCCCGAAAGTTAAAGGTGACGGATCAGGATCCGGCTATTATGCAATGACGATTTTCTGACTGTGCTGCCGTTCTCGCTTGCGCGCCCGGTTTAAAATGGGGTGGTCGGCGCCACCAGCCGCGCCCGAGATCGATGGCCGGCGTGGCTGGCGTTGCATCCATCCGCGGCAATAGAATACGCCCCTGTCGCGCAAGTGCGCGGTATGTCCGCGGCCATTCAACCAGGCGCCCCGATTCGGCGAACGCAGCTCGATCGGCAATTAACTTAAACTAATCCGCGGCAATCTGCTGCTGCCGCTGCTGCTTGATTGTGTGGCGCCAATCATGGCGCAACTCGATCGCAACAGCGAGACGCCACCTGCGCTGCGCGTGCGCTGCCGCCAGCGTGTGCGCGCGCAGGGCGGCGCCGTCGGACGGCGCCGGGACGTGGCGGGATCACGTGCTGTCCCCGTGTCCCGTGCGCTGCATGTGGGGGTGGAAGGTTTGGTTGGGTTCGTTGGAAGCGCGGGCGGGCGGGCGGGCGGGGGACGGCGACGCGCGCGCCGCCCCCCGCGTGCGTGGCGGCAGATCGCGCTGGCCGCCGCCAGCCAGCGAGGCAGGCAGGCAGCTAGATGCGACGCGTCAACTTGTCTTTGTATAATGGCGGGGTTTGACTTACTTGTGCTTGTTCATGGGGTAGATGAGGATGGGCCCGCCGGCGGAGGCGGTGCGGCCGCCGAGGATGCCGCGGAAGACGCCGCGGTCGAAGTCGGCGATGCGGGAGGCCGGGACGAAGAGGTTGAGCCACGGGTGGGGCACCTCCCACATGCCCTTGGCGCGCAGCTTCAGCTCCGCCTTGTGCACGCGGTCAAGGAAGTCCACGTACGGCAGGTCCGTCGTGAACACCGTCCCCGGCAGGAAGTTGAGATCGCCCAGCAGCGCGTCCACGTCCTGAAACAAAAAAATTTAAAAGAAAATTCCATTAGCTTGTTTTGCCTTGCTGCAGCATATCGATGCAGGGTTACTAAAATAGTATCTGCTTTGCCGACGGAACAAGATCTAGGAGCAATTCAGGATCCTCTTTTTTCTATGATGATCCGCTCACGCATGTGACCGTCATCATACGCTCATCTGGGCTACAATTATCCTATGAAAAACCGGGCATAATAACTAACTGAAAAACATGGCCCCAATGATTGGTTCGCCGCCCAAAAATGGGGCGGTTTGTTTAATTATCCCACATTATTATTTCATTCACAAGCAGGAGTCGAGTCAATGTAAACACTATACTACTCCCAGTGTTGATAAAGAAAGAAAGGCGGCGGCGGCAATGTACGCGCACTGACCTGGTCGACGGACGCGGCGGTGTCGTCGTCGTAGTTCTTGGTGACCTCGAGGCAGTAGAGCACGCCGGTGTGGTGCTTGAGCGAGCTGAGCTTCACGGGGTTCTGCGGCGAGAAGAAGGAGGACCGCCAGTTGTTGATGAGGCCCTCGGCGGCGACGACGAAGCCCTCCACGTAGTCGAACCGGCGGACGCCGGCGCCGAGGGAGATGAGCCGCTCCTGGTCCGCCGTGAACTCGGTGAAGTTGGAGTAGAGCGCCCGGATCCACCGAACCTGCAACCACCAACCACGCACGCATTTAGCGTCGTCGCCCGTCTTGCTAGATTACACGCCGATTAATTAGCAGGGGGATTAGCTGATGGATGGCTCGCTCGCTCGCTAAGCACGTGTGGGAACAAAATCTTGCGAAAGATCCCCGCGAGCTAACCAAAAACCCGGACGAGACGACGGCGACGGCTAATCGGTCAGCATAGCAAGTTGATTGGCCCCTACCGAACCCCTGGACCTCCCTTTTCCGGCAGACTCTGACGGAACAGTGTAACGAGAAGACTGTTCCGGCTGCCGGAGGCGGGCGCCAAGCCAAGCGTACGTGTCGTAACTGCCCCGCCCAGGTCGGCCATAATCGGCAACACGTACACGTGGGGGGCCCTTTTTGGACGCTGCACATGTGGCAGCCGTCTGAGCCTGTCACAAGAGTTTGCAGCCAGCCGGCGCGCGGGGAGAGGCGCTTAATTTCCCCCGCGGATCGGCGGCGCGCTCGCCACTTGCGTGGCCGGTGTGGATGTGGCCGAGCTCCCTGCCGGGTCGGTCACTAGTTGGAAAGCGAGGCCGGTGACACACACGCAACGGGAGGGGAGATGGAGACACACGAGTCACGAGAGGGAAAGTGAAAGGCAGGAGCGCGGGAGAGAGATATTATTCATCCGAGCTCCCGTTCCTCTCCAACGGCGACACGCTAGTAACTTTTTTTAGGCAAAGATGCTGTACTAGTAGCAGTAATTAACTGTAGCGTTAGCGATAAAAAAAGAAGAAGAAAAAAATCAATTGGTGCAGGTGATCGCGCGCAGGGAGGAGGAGGAGGAGAATGTCGTTGAGCGAGGTTGTTACCCTTTGGGGAGCACGCTCGAGGGCGATGCGCGCCCGCGTGATGATGCCGAACTGGCCGAGCCCGCCGAGCGCGCCGAAGAAGAGCTCCGGGTTCTCCGTCTCCGAGCAGGTCACCACCTCGCCCTTGCCTGCCAACAACGCACGTGCGTCAGTCGAGCGATCCAGAGCGCTTGCATGAAGTCTCGCTCGTCGGGCCCGGGCCGCCGCGGAACGCGCGCGCGGGGAGCTCGGGATAACCAGGAAGCAAATTAAGCTTTGGCTTGGGGAGGACGGGAAGATGGAGATTAGCTAAAAACGGCTTGTTAGCTACGTTACCTGTGACGACGTCGAGCTCGTAGACATTGCTGATCTGGGGCCCGTGGTGGAACGCCTGGCCGCTGATGCCGGCGTTGGAGAGGGTGCCGCCCACGGACAGGTACAGGTAGTCCGTCCACGACCTGGGCGCGAGCCCGCCGTGGGAGAGCGTCCAGTTGAGCACGTCGATCCAGAGGTCGCCGCCCCACACGTCCACGTAGTGCCCGCCCAGCGCCGCCGAGTAGGCGGGCAATGCCCTGGTGGGCGCCTCGGCCCGCGCCGCGGCGCCGGGGCCGTGGCTCATGTCCACCACGACGCCGCCGGGCGCCTGCGACTGCCCGCTGATGGAGTGGCCGTGTCCCCGCGCCGAGACGCGGAACCCGCGCGCCGACCCGTGCGCGGCGCGGAGCAGGGCCGCCACGTCGCCGGCGGCGCGCGGCTGGAACACGGCCACGGGCGGGTCGGCGCGGGCGACGCCGCCGAAGTCGCGGGACGCCTCGTGGAGGTCGGACGCGTCGACGCTGAGGAGGCCGCCGCCGCCGACGTCGCCGAGCTGGAGGAGCTCAGCGGGCGGCTTGACGGGGAGCCCCACGGTGGAGATGAGGGAGGAGATGAGGAAGAGCAGCATGAACGCCAGGCACTGCGCCATTGCCGCCAGCTCGGCCTCGTCAAGCTCCGTGTTCTTGTTCTTGTTGGCCTTGTTGGAGGTGGAGACGAACTATAGCTACCTGAACACGGTTCAAGCGACGCAGAGAGAGCGAGGAAGAGGAAGAGAAGATGAGATGGTTGTTTTGAAGTGGTGTGCGGCGGTGGCGAAGGGTGGCGTATTTATAGGGAGCTGGAAGGTGGTGGTGGAAGGCTGGAAGCGGAGGAGGGGGATTAATTAGACAAAGCGATTAGGGAGGAGACCGAGGAAGATAGGAGAGAGAAGGGGAGTGAGTGACGATGTGCCGAGGGGAGGGAACAGAGAACACGGACGGGGGCTGGGGCCTCTTTGGGACCGGGAATAAACAACTCCGGAGGCGCGTCATGACTCATGCACAACCCCGGATGGGGGAGCGCAGAGAATTGCCGCCCAATTTTTCTTTAGCTATTGACTGACCGGCTAGTGGAGTATTGGACGGTGCGCTTAGCTGGGAAGAATCCTGCGCCTGCCGTGCCTGCTGAGGATCTCTTCGGTTCGGACACTAGAAATCCTGTGTACTGCGAAGAGAATTTTCACCAAAAAGGTACAGGGAAGGGAAACTTTACTGCGTAATGACTCTGCACGAGATGAAGTGTGGTTCTGGAAGCTGTGACGAAATTCTTCTCGATCGGGGTCCTAAAAGGGGTTTCAGGATAAGACAGGCGTAACGACATTGCTTGTGCTAATTGACTTGACTGTGGAAATGGAAGCAGCAGGCAGAGTCCAGATTCCTTGGTTAAGAATATATTAACCACCCCCTGCATTGTTGTTTCCACACCGCTGATGGCGAGCGATTACTGGTACGGACTAACGTTTCGTGCAGCCATGTGCGAGCCGTGCAAGTTTTGGAGGAACTGCCGAGAGAGGGAGACGTTGCAATCGGCAGTTCGGCACTCAACCAAAAAGAGATGAGATCCTTGGCCCGGCTTCCGTATCTTGAGTTCTTGACCAACTTTTCAGGCCGCGTCCGTCCCGTCCTCATCTCACCGGAGGCATGCAGATGGGGAGAATCCAGAGTCCCCGGCCACTGCATTCATCTGATCTGCTACCCCTCACCTAAATAAAAAGTGTGCTCATCTCACCGGAGGCATGCAGATGTTTTGCGAAAAAAGTGTAGCAGTGTGGCCGACATATTCGAAAAAAATTCGCAAAACATTTAAACAGGGCCTATATACAGCACCCACTGGTACAGTAGTAGGTACTAGGAGTACTCCGTACAGAGCACTCGTTGCAACGGTCAACATCTCGGGTTTACCGCTGGGTATGCTAGCTTGCCTGCTTTCTTCCACCGGCTGCTGCCCTAGCTAGGGCAGCACTAGACGGCACGGCAGGCGCCGGCAGACCGATCGGGCTGGCAGTGGCAGAGGCGCATTTCGAGGAAATCGCCAAAGTGTCGTCTCCAGGCGCAGGGATCGATTGCACAGGATCACGCGAAGATTTGCCTCCTTTTTTCACTTTCTACTCACCGCTGGCGCGCGCGCTCCGGGACGGCCATGGTTTCGAGGCGCGCGAGGACATGGTTTTCGTCTGAAAAGAGCCGGAACGAGCCGATGCAGGGTGAATGAAGCTAGCCGCCGCGCGCGCCGGCGCGGGGTTGGATTCTGCCACGACTTGACGAGGGGGAAGGTCGCCCGGCCGGCCCCACCGAGAGGAGAATCATATCGGTCGCGGATTGCGTAAGGCTTCCTGCTTTTCCAAACCCCAAAGACACGATCTCGGATCATCATCAGCGCTGGCGTCAGTGGGCGTACCATCGATCGAATCGAGCCCCACATCGTCGTCGTACACACGCGGGCGCACGAGCTAGCCGCGACCACTGTGAGACATGTGTGCCGCATGCACTACAGCTCCTGCGATACACACGGTGTGCAGGCGCGGGGGTAATAAAAGTGGTCTGAAAACAATCCCGGCATTCTGCGAAAGTTTGAGAGGCAATCTTACCTGCTTGGGTATGTACTACCATAATATGGTAAGACGACGACTAGCCCCGAATACGACAGCTCGGTTAGCTCTAGTAGGCCGCTAGCTAGCGCGGTAGCTTTCAAGGCATGAGCACGACGTACTGCACGAGCTTAAGCATGTGATTCGGTCGCATGCATGTGTCATCTCACTTATGTTAACATCAAACGTGGCGTGTGTGGATTTGCAAGCAAGGGATCTGGACGAGCCAGCAGCTAGCCGAAGCCAACCAATTGCGTGCGTGCTTAACTGCTTACGGCAAACAACCGATCGGTTTACTGTCAGTGGCTTAATTAGTGCCCGTGCGATCAAATATCGTGAGAATGGCATTAGTGTTAGCTGATAATGCGGTGTTAACTGACAGGCCGAACGGTCAAAGGCCGACACGCTTCATGCCGGTCGTAGTCATCTCCGGACAGCTGCTACACTAGCCTAGCTGCCTAGGCCACGGCTCCCACGCACAGCACGAGATCTCTCCGTGCATGGTCAATGCTCCTGTCTTCTGCCTCTCATCGACCTCAACCCGACGAGCAGCCTCCATTTCTCGATCCGTCCGTGGTATCCAACGACAACCAAAGCGAGATTATTCCGTCCGCCCGCCCCCGAAAACAATCGTATACGTACTGTTACGTACGCAAAGCGCCCCATGGTTCAGGCGCATGCATGCGTATGTACGGTACTACGCCAGCAGGTGGCCCCACCGGAGTTAAAGCGTTTGCGTGGCCAGGCCCCCGATCATATCGTCCTCTCGGATTCGCTCGACCGTCGGGAGGATCCCTGCGCTGCGCGATTCGGCCCGGCCGGGATCAGCTAGCGAATCGCTCGCCGTGGCCGCATGCATGCACACGTGGTGTGGTGGCGCACGGCTACATGCATGCGTCGCTGCGCTTGGCCGGGCAGTGTTAATGGGTGTCTCGTCCCGATCGATCAGCTTCGACATTATGCCTGCCGCGCCCAGCCGGGTCCTCGGTTTTTTCTTTTAAAAAAAAAGAAATAACCGGTCCTCGTTTATGTCAAGCCTTCTTCTTGCCGTCCTGCTCGGCGGTCGCATTCAAGTCACGGCACCGGTAGTGCACGTACACGTTTTAGAGCGAGTATTGTAATGGTCTGTAAGTTGGCTAAATGCTGAGGTGGAGGAGAGAGGAGAGGAAAGAGAAGGGAAGTGGGCTGTAAGATTACAGCCCGCTTATGCATAAGAAAAAAAAAACTTGTGAGAGAGACAAGTGAGTGATACATTAATTGTGAAGAGCTAAATCATTGTACGAGTGTGTTAAGAGAAGGTTAAAGGAAATTCTTGCAGCCAACTGATTATAAGCCTAGCTCTTAATTGAGAAGGTCCCAGCTGCTACCGAATCCGGGAGATCAGGTTCTGCCACCTAAACCGCCAAGCAGTAATGGCTAGTATAGTACTCTAGCTAGCTGCACGTACGTATACTGCCTTTTGATTTGCATCGTCGTCGATCGCTACTAGTACGACGGTACGACCTACTACTGATCAGTACGACGACGAGGACGATCTGATCTGATCGATGTCGGTGACCACGTCTTACACGGCTACACTACGCTGCCGCCTGCCGCTGCGCGCGCCGTGTGTGTGTCCCATGTTGCTGGTGGAGAGAGGTGCCGTGCCGCTGTCTGCCACAATTATCACGGGACAAGGGAAAACGGTCCCCTATTAGCCATCCTGTTCTGCCGGGACAGAAATTCCACGGTGCCACGGCCAATGGGTTTGCTTGGACAGCATTCGACACGATTAATAAAGGCCTTGCCTTGCTTCGTGCACACACCAACACACGGTTACGTTTTGGTTCATGCATATATGGTCCTTGAGATGTGTCTTTGTCTGCCCTCTGCTCGCCCCAGAACGTGTAAAATGTGGGGTCAACCAGCAATTCCCTGTAGCTTTACCTCCTTCTAGAACCAACCCCCCTCCCCCCCAAAAAAAAAATCGTTTCGGTTGTAAATATATACTGCATCCCTTTCGATTTGAAGATATGACTAAAGATGGCAACGGGCATGAAAAATCCGTGTGCCCGCGGATACTAGACCCGCGGAAAGGGGATCCGGGTCGGAGTCTATGCCCACGGGCACGGGCACGGGCAAGACTCCGGACCCAACGGATACTTGCTAACGGGCATGAAAAAGTGATATCCGCATCTACAAACCCGCATACCCGCTCAAACACTTGACATGTGGGCCCCAATCCCATGGTATATAAAACTCCATTTAGGGTTTCATCCTCCGTTCACCTATGGCCCCCCACTCCTCCTCCCAGCCGCCACACAGGGGCGCCCGACCCCCCTCCCCCCGAGATCCGCCACACGTTTGACGCCGCTGCAGGGAGCTCCGTCTCCGCGGCTCGTCTTCGCCCCGCGGGCCACCCTCCACTCCGCCACGCCCCCACGCCTGCCACCTTCCGCTCCATCGCGGCGGCCGCCATCTGCTCCTCCCCGTCACCCTCCATCGAGACGAGACGCCGGCGAGCCGAGCTGAGTCGTCGCCGTCTCCAACTCCCCTTCCTCTGGTGTGTCGAGACTCAAGACGGCGCCCCCCCCCCCCCCCCCACCCAGCCCGCCGAGGCGCCGACCCTCCGCGTCGTCGCCCTCAGTTCACCGAGGGGCCGAGCCAAGCCGGCGCGCTGCGTCGCCCCATCGCCGCTGCCTTGCGGGCATGCGGGTGTGCCCGCGGGCATGGGATGCCCGCGGATCGCGGGCACGGGCATGGTTGTCTGCCCGTTGCGGATCGTGGGCACGGGCACGATATTGTGCACGCGGGCACGGATCCGTGGAGGTTGTATCCGCGGATCGTTTACCCGTTGCCTGCCATCTTTAGATATGACATTTAGGATATATACAAACTAATTGGTTCAAATGAACTAATTACTTGCATTGTCCTAAGCAAGTGTATACGGAGTACTCCGTATTTACAAAATCAAGGAGGCGCTATAGCTAGCAGTAAGTTCAAGCTACTGCCAAGTGTCAAATATCTATGACCGGTAAGCTAGGGATCAAAGTACTGCCTCCTCCCGTGCTGCATTCTACTACGTGAATTGTTCGTGCATGCAAAAAGGGTTGCGGCAAGGCATGTGACCGGTGAGGTGATGGTGATCAACCATTTTTGTTCGAGCAGGGCCCTGTTTAGATGAAACGCGGAATTTTTTTCGAGTATGTCGGGCACACATTTGAAGTATTAAATATAGACTAATTACAAAACTAATTACATATTGTATCAGTAAATCACAAGACGAACCTAATGAGTCTAATTAATCCCTCATTAGCACATGTTTACGGTAGCAATTTATTGTCTAATCACGACCTAACTAGGCTCATTAGATTTGTCTCGCGAAGTACACTCCATCCATATAATTGGTTATTTTTTCGACTACATTTAATATGCTATGCATGCGAGGGAACATACTCGAAAAAAATTTCGCGAAACATCTAAATTTCGCGAAACATCTAACATCTAAATTTAATATGCCATGCCATGCATGCGGCAGCGTTGCTGCAAATGTCGTCGGCATGAGGTCATGACTCATGAGACGGACGAGGGACGGACAGATAAATGCATGGTCTCGTGACATGCCTCTCGGGTTTTTGTCGGGGTCCGCACAAGAGGGCGAGCGGTGCGGTTCTTTGCTGCCGTGATGTCACCCGATCTCTTGCCCGAGCCCTCCGCCAACGATCAAATCCTCGGGGTGACACAAGCGTCTTTCTTTTGGATTTGGCGCATCGGGCGTCACCGTCTCATTCCCATTGTATGATGTACGGGCAGCGCACCTGCCTGCGCGTGCCAACGCGTGATGCTGCCGTGCGTTGATTCGCGCCCGCCGGGTCCGGACGAACGTAAGATGTCATGCGCCGAGGGGAGATCGAGGCACGGGTTAGATTGCATGCATGCATGATGCATGAACCTCAAAAAATTTAGCCATGCGCGCGCCCATGCCCCATGCGGCGACAACGACGAGGTTTTCTCACGAGGATAATACTACCTCCATCCTTATTCATTTGGCCCTACGACCCATTGCTTTAGGCTATTTCGAGCAGAACATCCTGTCTAAAACGTCATTTATTGACGAACGGAGGTAGTACTATATACTGAACATTTTGTATCTTCATTAAAAAAACTGTGTTGACGGCGAGTCTCCGAGTCGTGGCTAGAAAATATACATACTAGTTTGTTTCTAACATAATTTAGACACAGACCATTGTACACGCGCTAATCCCTATAAAAATATACGCACATAATCTTATCCCTATGTAATATAATATAATATAAACACCTCCTGAAAAACTGTAGGCAGCCAAATCTCGAGGTTGACAAAGTTACTACGTGCACCTCCCAAGTAACGAACACGTCGATTGTCACTGAAAAATAACTCCGGTTAAATTTTGAATATTTTTTTAAAAAAATAGAAGTATGAACATCGAGACCACAACTCAAGGCGGCTAAACTCAGTTCACATAATGCATAGTAGTTTACTCCCTCCCTT
Source organism: Urochloa ruziziensis (assembly GCA_015476505.1). NCBI lineage: Eukaryota > Viridiplantae > Streptophyta > Magnoliopsida > Poales > Poaceae > Urochloa > Urochloa ruziziensis. Next base: position 51,608,286 of record CM027122.1, on the reverse strand, counting down.
CAAAAAAGAATGCTCTTTCGCTTCTCGAGAATTTTTAGTATCTTAAACTTTGACTAATTATAGATAAAAATATCAATATTTATGATATCAAATATATACTATTAGATTTGTTACAAAATATACTTTCATAATAAATTTATTTAGAGCTATAATAAGCCCTTGTTTAGTTCCCGCCCGAAATCTTTTCACCCATCACATCAAAGGAGAATCTTAGATGCATGAATTATTAAATGTAGACAAAAAAGGTGAAAAGTTATATGGATGGGCTGTAAATCGCGAGACGAATCTAATGAGCCTACTTAATCCATGATTTGCAATAGTAATGCTATAGTAACCATCCGCTAATTATGGATTAATTACCCTCTAATTACCATCGTTAGATTCGTCTCGAGATTTCCAACCTATCCATATAACTTTCCACCTTTTTCGTCTACATTTACTACTCCTAAATTGGTAAAATCAATACCCGAAATCTTTTCACCAAAAACTTTTCTTCAACTAAACACGGGCTAAATATGAGTACAGTTCACTAGAAAATTAGACAAACGTGAACCACTGTAGCTAGCCACTGTAACTAGCACGTAACCCAAACATTTTTTGGTACATAGGTGGAATTATGGTAAGCTACTAGGACGATATAAAAATACCACTATAGTAGTACTGTAGATTGCAGACCAATCGTACAAAGCCGAGGTCGGGGTAACGACAAATAATCTGGGCCACACCTTGTCAAGAGGACCCCAATGCATGCATGCAAGCGTGTACACAGTCCCTGACGTATGACGTACGCCTAATTTTTTTGGCGCAGTCGCGTACTGCATACGTACGCTGTGGGGGGCAGCGCGCAGCATTGTCGACCGATCTACGCGTTAAATTAGTATAGGAGTACCACTTAATTAATGAGTGTCGACACATACATCATACATGACCACTAGCCCACCAGCACTGCTCGCCGAAAAGTACGTGGACAGAAAGAGACCCCATCATCTCACAGTCATCCGTTGTTTTTTTACTGCAAGTAGAGAGAGGAGACGAGATCAAGAGGCCGGAATAGAGATGGAGCTGCTAGCAGACAGCACAATCGGGGCGACATGACTAACCCTGCCAACGATCCTTGTGGCGGGACACTTCGGTCGTTTTCAGGCGGATTTCCAAGGGATTTTGCGCGCCACGAGAACGTGATCTGGTTGGCCAGCGCGTGCGAGACCTAACACGCATATGCTAGATGCACACGCAGTGCAGTTCGTGCAGGCCCCCAGCCAGATTATGTACAAATTAAAATACAAAAGTATAGGTGAAATCGACGTTGCATGAATGTATAATCTAGTACAGCACTTTAAACGATGCCCGTAAACAAATCCAGGGATGCATGGTTTGCTCAGCTAATAGAGCCACAGGTGGCGAGCAACTTGTTCGGGAAAAGGAGGAGATTAAACAACGACTGCTTTCGTCGTTGCTGATCTCTCTTTAGGTAGGTATATATGCATGGTCGAATTTCTTCTGAGTGGGTGCTGTTGCTTCTGGATTGCGCGCGGGATAGGTAATGCAAGCGCGCTTTTAGTGTTTTTTTTACCGTAAACTTTTAAAGTGAAGATATAGGTTTCAAAACCTTTCTATCTGATTCAGTTTAGGTCCAATTATGGACATGTGGGTTAAATTAATTTTTTAAGGATAAAAGATCCCCACTCGGAGAATCATGGAGGAAAAAGACGAGCGACCCATGGTACATTTCAATTTTAATTTAATTCATGTTGCAAAAAAATTAATTTAATTCATTGTTTTCCTTCAAGAGAAACCAGGCCTAGAATAGAAAGAGTTCTATACCAGTATCTTAAGACATACTTGTATCAAACAATAGTTGTGGTATTTTTTTTTTACTTTTCAAAGTCAATAGGAAGCCACCCCGGCCACTTGATGAACAATACATAAATCCAATGTACTTACCTGAAAGTCATCAATAAAATAATATGTATGAATTCCGATATACAAATGGTTGGGAGAATGTACCAACTGGATTTTTATATGAAACAAATCCAGGAGAGTATCATACATACCTGGAACTGAGATCTCGTCCCTCATCATGCAAATCCGGGCGGGCCGTCCAACTCGTGATGCCAGCGCCTAGATCGAACAGGGCAACCAAACCACAGGAGGGTGCAGTGCGTGTGGGTCGGGCCGCCCACTATTAATGCAACAACACGTGCATAAAACAAATCGAGAAGACTTTGTTTTCTAACGCTCCACTTGCACGCACAACCGATTCATGCTCGCATGTCTTTCTGAAGCTTTGCTTTACGGGATCATCGTCGTAATTTATTAATTCAGCTTTGGCATGAGCTATCTCTTTTTTTTTCTAAAAAGAAAGGCTTTCACATTAACTAACTAGATGTTCCCCTCAATTGCATTATTATTGTGAGGTGTAATTATCTGGATCTGGGCCAAATGGTCTGCTAATGACGACATTAAGTAGTTGCATCTGAACTCCTTTGCTGTACCTTTTCCAAATATATGTAACTACTGGCCAAATTTGACTGCCTTTTTGAGAATTTAGATATGTTTGGTTTTTATTAGTAGGATTTGGAAATCTACTATCTTGTTTTTTTATGACAACGATGTACTTTCGGACTTAGTTGTATTGATAATTGCTTGACGAAGCATTGTATACTTTTCTGGGAATGCCATGCATATTTAAGAAGTATATGTACATTTGCTTTCTGATCTAGAAGTTCTCTCCTTTGTTGCACCTTTTCCAAAGATACGTGAGCGATGGGCAGATTTGGCTGCCTTTTTTCAAATATGTAGATAGGATTGTTTTTCTGATTGCTAAGATTTGGAAATCTGATCTCTTGAAAAAAAAACAGTCCCTTTTTGTTGAAGAATTAGCCATGGGGCCTGAGCATCTCCAAAAGTCTCTCTAAAACTCACTCTCTAAATCATCATTTAGAGAGTCATTTCTATAAAAATCGTTTTCTATATCTTTCTGTTTTCCAACAGCTCTTCTATATCTTGCATGCACTCTAGAGAGTTATTCTCTTTTTTATATTTTGCTAGCGAAAAATCCAGAATAGAGAGTGGCTATGTTTGAATAACAAAATAGAAAGGCTGTTGGAAGGTACATTTTTAATCAAAATATTTAAAACTAGCAAATAGAAAGGATCTAGAGAGTCTCTTGGAGTTGCTCACAAAGCTCGATCGAACTATTGTTTTAGTTACATTCAGTTTTGCCGTTTTATGGTTTGATGTTTATGTACTGCTTTCCAAAACACGACATAGATTCACCAGCCAGACGCTCACACAAGTTTATTCCAGGCAATTTTGTTATTACCGCATACTAATGTCAATGCGCCGTAATGGATACACTTTACCGAATTTTGTTTCTGGTTGTCTTCTCTAAGAAACAAATGATTCAGGTATTCCTCATCACGCTATTATCAGTCCATTATATTACGAGGTGCAAGCCAACCGATTAGCAAAGAATACAATATTATATTCAGTCATGTGTGTTCATACATGATTAGCAAAGAATACAATATTATATTCAGTCATGTGTGTTCATACATGATTTATTAGTACTAATTCTAGAACCACAAATATTCTCCATTGAGCACGACCGCTAGAAGCAAATTAAACAAGCAGCCAGCTCTAGACTAACTTTATCATCAAGCTCGTGTCAGCCCCCCAACAATACGGTCAAAAAGGCCCAATTTGACACGACCAAACCAAACTGCCCGGGGTCCAGCCAGAGAAACTTGGAAAACGCACACAGGATTCCATCCACGGCTGCCGAATGACCGACGAGATTAAACTAATTAATCTCCACCCCACACCCACGCAAAGAATGTGCTTTAGCGGCCCGAGCAAGTTTGTACTGAAACTCGCTGTCAGGCAGGTGTCACGACCGAGTCGTTGCCGAGTCCACGCCCGCGGCACCCTCGGTCAAAGAGTCCACGCGCGTCCGCCTCGTCCGGTCTCCCTATCCTCCAGGCCTACTCGTATCTGCTGTGCTGCCTTGCCTAAGTGGCGGCTCGCTGACCCGCGGTCAGCGCCCCTGGAGACCGAAAGCGAGGTGTCACTTGCCGCCACAGCATCCCCACCGCTCGTGTCCGGTGGCCCCGCCTGCCCTCGTGGGCGTTGCGGCCACCGAGGCCGCCGCCGTGTCGTGTGATCGTGTCGCCACCGCGCTGGATGGCCACCGTGCACGGCACGAGCGGGAGCGCACCCGTCGGCGCGGCGGTCTGCGCTCGCGGCTAGCTGGTCGCGCACCCAGCCGCCCGGCAAAGCGATAGCCGGTAGCGGCCGGGGCTGCCTGGACGCGTGTGCTGCCGTCGGAAACTTCCGTGCCCGGCTGTCGGTGAGGCTGACATTGCGATGGGGGTTGGGCAGGCACGTGGCCCGTGTCAACGACCTGTATACAAAACAGACCCACGTGCTGACCACATCTGATATCTGAGGTTGTTTCGGCCACACGACGACAGATTACTACTGACTACTGAGGCAACGCTCCATTTGGTGTGGAGCCCTCCATGGCCCTGTTTAGATGTTTCGTGAAATTTTTTCGAGTATGTCGGGCACACATTTAAAGTATTAAATATAGACTAATTACAAAACTAATTACAGATTCTGTCACTAAATCGCAAGACGAACCTAACAGTCTAATTAATCCGTCATTAGCATATTTTACTGTAGCAATTTATTGTCTAATCACGACCTAACTAGGCTCATTAGATTCGTCTCGCGAAGTACACTCCATCCATATAATGGGTTATTTTTTTTACTACATTTAATATGCCATGCATGTGAAGGAACATGCTCGAAAAAAATTTCACGAAACATCTAAACAGGGCAGGAATTTAAAAAGGTGTGGCTCGGGCGTTTTGTTGGTGCCGGCAGGGCTGTCTTTTTTGGTTTTTGGCCTTTTTTGCGAAAGAATGGCACAAATGGACCTTTTTTGAAAAGATTTGCAAAAATGGACCCTAACTCGGCGCCATGATCATTGGCGCCGAGGTTACACGTCTCCGCGTCAAGTGCACTTGGGACACAATTGGCGCCGAGACGTGTAAGCTCGGCGCCAATGGTCATGGCGCCGAGCTCGGCGCCAGAGACTACGGCGCCGAGCTCGGCGCCATGACCATTGGCGCCGAGCTTACACGTCTCGGCGGCAATTGTGTCCCAAGTGCACTTGGCGCCGAGATGTGTAACCTCGGCGCCATCACCTTTGGCGCCGAGCTAGGGTCCATTTTTGCAAATCTTTCCAAAAAAGGTCCATTTGTACAATTCTTTCGCAAAAAATGCTAGAAAACAAAAAAGACAGCCGGCAGGGCCCGGCTGGCTCAAACAGTGCCGCACGTGGAGTTATCTCGGCGGCCGGTTGATTTTGGACGATGACGCCGGGGAGCCGCAGCGTACAGCAGACAGCTACCGCGAGATCGGATCATTATCCGTGCCCAACAGGCCGGCGGCCGGCCGGCGATGCCGATAAGGTACCGGACGGCCATAGCCCATAGGGCATAGGAGCGAGCTTTTAGCTCCGGGCAGCAGCACGCACGCACACGCACGCGTGCCCCTGCTTTCATCAACCGGCACGCATGGCGCGGGCGCGGGCGGGTGCTGCTGCTGCTGGCCTGATCCTGCCCTGCATTATGTGTCCAATAATCACACCTACACGAGTACACGTCGACCGGCGATCGCAACGAACCAAATCCGATCCCCCAAAAGAGGCCTCGACCAAGATTTGGACCCGTATCGGCACAGGATCCCGTCACATGCCGTGCTGTTGCATTGCACGCATGGTCGCATGGAGACCGGGTCTTCACCGGCGGCCGGCATCACCGAAAGTTAGAAAGACGGGAGGGCCGCAGGCGCAGCCACCAGAGCCACCCATTAATGGACCACGAGGATCGAGCGATGGCCATGGGCTCACGCCAGCGTGTCGCAGTGTCTGTGTAGTACGTTCCCTGGTGCGCGCCTATCCATTTGGAACAGCCCACGTACCGGCCTTTCTCAAAAAGACAGGAGACGGTCGATGGGATAGACGATGCGTGCGCGGCAGCGCGGGCATGAGTTGATGGCGGATGAGAATATGCGACCACCCGCGCCGGCCCCCGGCCCGGTCGACCGACCCATCCACGCAAGTCGAGTGCAGATCGGGAGATATGACACCATTGTCGATCGCAGTCGCAGAGGCCGGGGGCCGGGCACGCCACGCTTTGCTCTGGACGAGAGGAGGAGGCGAGGGCTTATCCGCCTGCCGCCCAGTCCGTCGTCAGCTTTCCACATTTTCGGATCGGATACACGGCTGCAGGATGTACTCCGCATTTATCTATCATCCGGCCACCTCGAAAGGTAGTGTACTAGTAGCCTTTGGTTGGTTGGTTGTTTGGTGGCCACGGGCCCACCGGAGCCGTCAGCCCGAGCGATCCTGCCTTTTGGAAGTACCAAGGAAGATATGGCAGCGGCGTCATCGCGATCTCGTTCCAAAAGGCGTGGCAGCAGCAGGCGCGAGATGTCACACGGCGTCAGCGTGCGCCGGCGCTGGGCCTCCCGATCGGTAGGCTCGTGGGTGAGGAAGTGCGCTGCGAGCGGCGCGCGGCCGGGGACACAGCGTCAGCCTCGTCCCCCGGGGACCCGTGGCAAGCGTGCGGCGTCAATGAACCATTGTATGTTGGTGTATTCAAATTTCGAGTGATTTGTTTGTCTGATTTGGAGAGTGAGCGTTGTCAGTGTTTGGTCACTTTAACTTTGTGAAAACCTCAGAATTGATGTATGCGGTCATGATTCGTCAAAAAGAATTGTTCAATGGGTCATCTTGCACGATTGTCACTTGACATCAAGCGCGCCATCATTCAGTGTTCCGTTCGATGTTCAGACAGATCAGCACACAACATGAGATGTTTTTATCAGAGCTGGTGCAAATATCTTGCAAGGCTGAAAGTCTGTGCTGACGCTGCACTGACTGATTGGGGTAGCTGTTGTGGGCTGTGACCCTAGCTCGCGTGATTCAGAGAACCAAGTGGTGAGGTGGGCGAGGAACAGACAGGCAGCACCAGGGTTTTTTTTCCCGACCGGAACCGGTCCGGAAACCGCGGGAACCGGTCTAACCGGTCCGGACCGGTTCCGGTTCGGGACGGTTTCTAACCGGCCAAATTTAAAATTTTCAAATTTGAATTTAAAAAATTAAAAAATTAAAAAATTTCTTAAAAATACTTTAAGGTGAGTAGATTGTAATGGTGTCAAACTTTTTCAAATATTAGTTCATTTAGTATCTTTTGTTTGTATTAGAAGTTCAAACAGCCTACTAAATCAACACGTTAAATTTTAATGCCCTTAAACCGCTACTTAAACTTCTTAAAAATGTTCTCATTTTGACACCATTAGATTCTACGCACCTTAAACTATTTTTAGGAATTTTTTAGAAATTTTCTTTTATTTTTTATTTTTTAATTAAAATTCGAAAATTTGTCAAACCGCTCAAACCGGCCGGCTAACCGTTCGAAACCGGTTGAACTACGGATTTAATTTGATTTTTAAATTTGTTCGGTTTCTACCGGTTTCCGGTCAAACCGGTCTGGCTAACCGCTACAGGTGGACGGCGGTTTGGCCAGACCGGTCGGGAAAAAAAACCCTGGGCAGTACACCCAAGCGTCTCACTCTAGCACATTGCACAACCACGCAACCTGAAGTCTGAACACGAGCGAGCACATTGCATTGCTAAAAGAAAGTCCCGTCCTGGTGCAAGCAACTTGCAAGACTGAAAGTCTGTACTAATGCTGCACTGAAAGCAATAAGAATTGCATGGACCGAAAGTACGCACTAGTGCAAACCAACTCGTACATTCTCTCTATCCAAATGGACAGTATGGATGTTCCTCGAACAAGATATATACAAAGCCATGTTCCGTGGATCAGACAAGACAGGCGGGCGGCTGAACTTGACGTGCTCCCCAGTTGTGTTTTACTAACTAGCAATGCCGGTGATTCAGTCGGCCCGGGCCGGGGTCTCGTGGCTCCTGCAGCCGCACGCTTGCGACGGCGCTAGTGGCGACGGAGATCGTTGTTCGCGAGTTGCAACAGCTTGGCGCGTACCAGTTGCGGACCAGCGTGAGGGTCGGCTCGGGCCCCGATTCGATTCTTCGGAGAGGCCGGCGCGACGAGATACGCACGCACGCACTCGTGACAGACTGGTGGCCGAGCACCTGCTGCTGTTCCGGCAGGCTATCGGCGCCGTAGTTTAGTGTGCAAGTGGCGGAGCTCAACTCCTCAACCTCCACGGACAACGGGCGGCTCTGCTGCGGTCTGGTACAGGCGTACAGCTCACAGCTCACAGCTCAGTCAAGGATGAGACAGGCAAGGGAAGGGCACATGCAGCGGAGTTGACTCTCCCAGTTCGACCCGGAGGGATCTCTTTCCTCGATCACTAGAGTCTGCATCGACAGATAGACTGCACGGAAGAGAGGAGGGGTTAATGCACTGCATCCGACAGGGACGCGAACAATGCAATTCTTTTTGCCGTCGACCCCTGCGTATGCGTGCTAATTCTTCGTCCTGGCCGCCGGCCAGAGAGCATCCACAGGCATTGCCGGAATCTTTATCTCTCAGGACGGTTCGCGTGTCTCTGTTTGCATTAGCTGGAAACGTCGACTGAATCACCGGCATTGCTAGTTAAAACACAATTGGGATTGGGAGCACGTCAAGTTCAGCCGCCCGCCTGTCTTGTCTGATCCACGGAACATGGCTTTGTATGGCCGCGTTTAGATTGTTTCGCGAAAAAATTTACAGCATGTCGGGCACACATTTGAAGTATTAAATATAGACTAATTACAAAACTAATTACAGATTCTGTCAGTTCATCGCAAGACGAACCTAATGAGTCTAATTAATTAATCTGTCATTAGCACATGTTTACTGTAGCAATTTATTGTCTAATCACGACCTAACTAGGCTCATTAGATTCGTCTCGCGAAGTACACTCCATCCATATAATGGGTTATTTTTTTCGACTACATTTAATATGTCATGCATGTGAGGGAACATACTCGAAAAAAATTTCGCGAAACATCTAAACAGGGCCTATATATCTGGTTCGAGGAACATCTATACTGTCCATTTGGATAGAGAGAAGCTGTACGAGTTGGTTTGCACTAGTGCGTACTTTCGGTCCATGCAGTTCTTATTGCTTTCAGTGCAGCATTAGTACAGACTTTCAGTCTTGCAAGTTGCTTGCACCAGGACGGTACTTTCTTTTAGCAATGCAATGTGCTCGCTCGTGTTCAGACTTCAGGTTGCGTGGTTGTGCAATGTGCTAGAGTGAGACACTTGGGTGTACTGCCTGTCTGTTCCTCGCCCACCTCACCACTTGGTTCTCTGAATCACGCGAGCTAGGGTCACAACCCACAACAGCTACCCCAATCAGTCAGTGCAGCATCAGCACAGACTTTCAGCCTTGCAAGATATTTGCACCAGCTCTGATAAAAACATCTCATGTTGTGTGCTGATCTGTCTGAACATCGAACGGAACACTGAATGATGGCGCGCTTGATGTCAAGTGACAATCGTGCAAGATGACCCATTGAACAATTCTTTTTGACGAATCATGACCGCATACATCAATTCTGAGGTTTTGACAAAGTTAAAGTGACCAAACACTGACAACGCTCACTCTCCAAATCAGACAAACAAATCACTCGAAATTTGAATACACCAACATACAATGGTTCATTGACAGTAAACTACTACGTAGTAATAACCACTCATCATTCAGAACTGCTCACGAACTTGCCGCATATGGATAACACTCAACTGCAAACTGTAATAAGTTCACAGCCTTCAATTGGTACCAGATCACAGAGTGACCAGGCTCAGAAGTCAGAACAGATACCTGGAGATGTAATACTTGGAATTGGAATTGGAAGCGCTAGCAGTTTTCATTTTCACCTCACCCAACCAGTGCTGCATGTGCACCCCAATGGCGTCCAGGTACATGCTGCTCCTGCCATGGAAGCCGACCACCTTCCCCTCTGTCGTAGCAGAGGTGAAGTAGGTCCCTATCTCGTCGCCGAAGGGGCCGTACTTCCCTCGGCTGCTGACGATGGTGATCGATCTCAAGACTCTGGGCCCTTCTTCCACGCAGGTGTTGTAGTAGCCGTAGATGCAGGTCAGGACCTCGTGTGGGTAGTCAAGCTTGATCTGCACAATGTGCATTTTTTTATATGAGAAACTGTATATAATTTTATGGTACTTCACATTCAAAATGCCGATGGTTTTCAATGTTAAAAAAAACTGCATTGAGCTTCGTGATTTGGAGAGCATTTGTGAGTACTTACTACTGAGCATGGACAGCTTACCCTGTGTGTTATCTGGCCACCATTTCCATGCTTGGTAGACCAGATGGATTGTCCACTCCTGTCATACTCGATCTGAATGGAGCCGATGAAATCGCTTCTCATGATGTAGATTTGTTTGACGCCTGTGTAGACACCATCATCCCATGGCTTGCCTCCATCACCACCCCAAGGTCCTGGCCCTATCGGTATTGGTTCTTTCACTACACCATATGTAACCTACAGAAAAAGGGGGAAATTCAAACACATTTCTCCACCAGTACTAAGTACCAACACTTCTTTCGTTATCATTCATACATAATTCAGCCAAAGGAACTGGTTACCTCATCTCCAATTTCCCTCCGTGCTAGTGCAAGCATATCGGACTGTCGAGATGGGCTCGTGTTGGTTAATTCTGTGTCAACTCTCTGTGACAACACCTTGCCTTCCAGAACATGAACTCCAATGCTGTCGATATACCATCCGGCCCTGCCATGGAATCCTACTATCCTTCCATCGGTCAAGCAGCTGGAGAAGAAGGTGCCGTGTTCATCCCCAAATGGTCCATGGCTCTTCTTTGTCGTGTGGAATGTGAGTGATTTGATCACTGTCGGACCCATGATCATTGTCGAGCCAAAGTAACCGGTTATATGAGTCAAGATCTCTGATGGAAAATCGAATACTACCTGATAAACAAAATTCTCATGTCATATATATACAACCAATAAAAATAGTTTGTAGTTTCTAGACCAAAACAACTCTGATACTGAAATTTGCATCACCTTTTCAGGTCTAGATCCCCCACTGGTTCCACGCTTATCACCCCATATCGCCTGCCCGTTCCGATCGTAGAGAACCTTCATGGAAGATATTCCTAGTCCCCGTGTCAAATTGATTTGTCGGACACCAGTGTAAATTCCATCATCAAATATGGTTCCACTGTTTCCACCCCAGGGACCAAATCTCACTGGGGTGCTTATAGTCATGGTCCCATTATCCGAATAGAAACTAGGAATTGATACCATCTGCAATGTAAAATTCAGAGTCTCAATGCCTTTTATAACTAGAAAAGGAATATCCTAGGAAATGGAACCCTTTCAAAACTTGTGTAACAATGTTCAGTTGGTCATACCTTGTTCAGCTGAGATGGATGAGGATACTGCTCCTTCGGAAGACTGCTGGTCAGTACACTGTAGTTGTCAGCTCTGTCCTTCACTGCAAGAACCATGTCGTACCCAGCACTGCCATCTGCATACCTGTGGCCGTTCCTGTCATATGATCTTGTGATGCTCTGAAGCGCGGATGGCGCATGTTTTGACAGCTTAGTGTTATTCTCTCCAGTTAAGCCTCTGAAGCTCTATTGAGCATGGATAGCAAAAATCTGAATGTCAGACTCATGATTGACAAACAGAATAATGTCATTATGACATCCATGATCTTTCAAATCGATATATCTTGTAGCATAATTTTCCAATCAACTTTCCATGAACGAATATAAATGCTTTTACGATGCTTGAGTTGCAGGAAGCTGTGATCCTTCTTCAAGTTTTATGCAAAAAGGAAAATCAATACTAACTTCAGTGAGCTTGTGGATACCAAGCAATTAGATACAGATGATGTGATGTATGCGGTTGAGCCTCAACAAAATCTATCTACCAGATGGGGCATGGTGGAATAAAAGAAAAATCCAGGATAGACATTTTGTGTTTCAGATGTCATTCTAACAACCAAGTTGCCCAAAGTATAGATCAGGCAACTGAAATCCTAATTCGGAGATGAAGAAGTGAGCATGCTAAGTTTAATCCATCCCTGCATAATTCATGCCGCTGCATAATTCCAGAACATCATTCCTAAAGACTAATTCATGCCACTGCATAATTTCATCCCACAAACAGAGTACCTCATTCAGTTCCTTTTGGCGTATGAACAATTAGCCAATCATGAAGATAGAAATACATCAAGTTCAGTAACAAACATGAAGAAGGCAGTACCATGTTCTGTTGTCCAAACAAAGCCCCGAACACCTGACAGAGAGAATTAAGATTGTACCAGCTAGTGCCTGGTGATGAGCTCACTAGGTGACTAGAGACAATGTCCTACCTATTTATAGAGGGACATATGAAATGGAAGACAAAAAAGAGGGAGCAGTCATAGCACCGTCACAATTTCACAAGCTGGCAGTGGCAGCAGCACTGACGGTTGAAGAAGCCTGAAAGCTACAGAAGAACTCGATTCGCTGACCTGTGCGATCGCCGAAATCTCTCGGTTCATTCAATCACGGGAGGGCCACGCCGGTAAGAAGCAATTTGTTTGCAACCGCTCGCTCTCAAGATGTCACTTTTCTGACTTTTACCACCTAACTTTGCATCAGTCCTGCTGTCCTGGTGTTCAAGTTCGCGACGCAGAGCTAAAGAAGCCCGCACCGCTCCTTTATTCTGTTTGATTCTCCAACGAGGATTTTTCACCTTTCTGTTCTGTTTTTTCTACTCTTCTGGGAAAATTCCTTGGCAAGTAATGTGTTTTCAATTACACTCAAAATGTTGAGCAAATCAGTACAAAAGATTTGGGGACCGTCCGAGCAGAGAGAATTCCTCAGTGAATCTCTGGGATCTAGTTCAAATTTAATTTAATATTCACTGCCAAGCCAGGCCAGCCGGAGCCGAGGGGGGGGGGGGGGGGGGGGGGGGGGGGGGGGGGGACGCGGCCAGGAGCCCAGCCAGGACCATGAGTCAAGGTTGAATCAAGTTCAAAAACAGGAGCAGGGGGTTTGGTTGATGACTTAGAGTATTTCAAAGTAGATTAGTTCATCCAAGGTACATTACGCTATATTACGAAAAATAGTTTTTACTTTTGGTGAACATTTATTTTCATGTATGTCTTCACAGCCAACCAATACATCATCAACCAAACCCCCATTGCCCATCTGTTTGGCCCCTGCGCTGCCTGCATATGCTGCAATGCAATCCATGGTCCAAGCGGGCAATTGATTACAAACCAGCTCAAACTTAACTCCCGGAACGAATGCACAGAATAGCTCAACGGGTCATATGTACATGCTTTTGCTATGTCTAACAGTCTAAGGCGGGCACACATGAAAAACAGAGGGTAAACGAAGGAAACAGAACGCATACAGCATCCCACATTCAAAGTACCACACCATTTGTCAAGAAGACTCTTCTGTGAATTGTATACTGCTTCATTGTTTATGCACTCTGTAAGGCCCTCCCAATGACCTGAAGTGGTGGTACCCTTTTTGAAGAATTGACCAGTTGTGCCTTTACTTGCTCAGAAAGGCCTTCAAAGAAAATGGTGGGTAAGAATCCTGCTCCAAGAGTTCCAAATGTCATGTATGCAGCAAAACTAAATGAAATAACAATAGTAAAAATCTGAATTCAAGTGAACTGATGAGCAGGAAGAACTTCTGAGAACAAAAGATGTGTAATAGTCCTCTCAAAAGAATATACATAACATATAACATCAGTAGAGGACATTAAGCACGAAGAACAAACTACAGATGAAGTTTTAACAAGCTATGATACAGAGTCATTGGCCGACAAGTACTTAGAGGTGCTACCTTGCCAACTTCCTGCTGTAGGTATTGTCTAACCACAGTTGCTTGCTGTACCACTCTCTCGAGTGATGAATATGCCGGCAGATTAGCATGTGCTGTCATTGATCACAGAGGAAGATCATAATCAGATCATATAAGAAATAAAGGTTACAATGGCAGGAGCTAGCCATGATATCTTTAACATACCCAGGACAGCCCGATTCAAGCTATCTGCAACATTCTGCCTGTACTCTGGGCTTAGTAGATGAAACATAGGTGACTTCTCAGGTTCTTCATAAGCCAGGAGGGCCATAAAGTCCTACAAAATGTGAAGTTGGGTATTGATATGATTCTAAACATCTGAAACACATAATCAGTCCCTTGGCCAGTAAAAAAATGTTTTTACTGGCAGAAGGGTCCTGAGACGTAGGTTTAAGGGAAAAGTACCTCTAGTTTCTCAACATACTTGGGAACCTTTCCGAACGATGTCAATTTTTTCTGGCCAAACTCAAGAGCTTCTGTGCTGTCAATCAAAACAGACATGTTGATAAAAGAAATTGCAAAGATATCTTTCCCTCCTAATTATTTTTTACAAACTCACCATTTTCTGGAACGAACTAGCTCGATGAAGTGAAGACTTAAAAGATCAAAATGTAGATCCATATCATTCTCCAGCAAGTTAGGCGCCAGTTCTTCTGTCAGCTCTATGGCCTTCAGGGTATTCCCTTCTTGCACAAAATTAAAAATCGCTGACAAAAATTTAATGCTATTAGAGGCAAATCAGTGCAACCATCAGGTAAATAGGAATAGAATACACTAATATGAAACTCTTGTAATTTTATAAGCTCATGGTCTACGATGAATTAAATGAAACACAATAATCTGTTTGAAATCACAACTATTCCATACAAAATATTAAAAAACAACCAGTTAAAAGTTCCAAAGAACGAGTAGCAATTAATTATATGGTGAACTCAAAAGTGGCAGGAAGGAAAATTGAGAAAATTTTGCAAGAATATTATTATATGAATTATCCATCACTTAGGCCTTTGGTAAGAAAACAGGACAACCAAACCTGTCCAATCCACCTTCGTGACAAATCAAAATTTGTGCACCACTTTATGGATACAACAAAGTCCTATTGTTCTGGTAAATTTTGAACTGAAATGGCATTTTGCACTGGTGCGCAACAAATCATATCCAACCACAAGTGCCAGAGTGATAAAAGACCAATTAATAACGGTAAATCTATACTGAACAGAGATGGCTTCGTATAGTCGTTAATCAGGCAAGGATGAATTACTCATTAACCATAATGGTCATAGTAAAGTGATTATAGTTGTTTTTGTTCCAACTTCCAAGAACAAATTGGTAATCATAATAATACTCCAACCTACCATTTAACTACAAAACCATAGCAGAAGGTCACGAAGGAATATGAAGATAAGAAATGTCAGATCTTTTTTATGGGATAAGACCCTCGTTCAACAACTGGGTGGTATGGATTCAAAGATTCAAGACACAATACTTCAACTTTTAGCTTGGCTGAATTCTTTGCAGTTTTCTTTCTTTTCTCCTTTCCTCCCTATCCCTGTACAGGCTAGCTAGGTAAGATGACATTTACTTTCTTTTTCAGTTTGTCTTGTTCTGCCTTTTCCTTTCTAAGTTTGTTTCCGTTGTACTCTGTTCAGATGACCTTGGTCAGTCATTTATAAAAGCTTGCCGTTGGGGGTTAAGAGGCCAAATTGCCTGCATAATACTACCCGTGGACCGTTTTGCAAACATACCACTCCCTAGCTCCAGACTACTATTTTACCACGGATTTGTACCCTATCTTTGAAATGTTATAGCAATAAATATGCCATACCACTCAATCCAACATTTCAGATCAGACCTGGTCCTCCCCACCATTATCTTCTCTATTCCCTTCCCCGCAGGCTGTACCCTGTTGTTGGGTGAGATTGGACTGGGCTCCCATGTCAGGTGGAGGTACAAGATCCCCAAGCAGGGCCACCAAATCCAAGCGAGGTAAAAGATCCCCCGCCTACAGACAAGCTCTCCTTCACAGCCACACGAAGGCATAGCATCTCCACCATCGCCAACGGCTGTGGCTATCCCGCTGCACCATTGCACAGACCTCTTCCTCTCCTGCCGCCGGAGTGTCATGCCCAAGGGCCTCTTCCTCACCGAGAACGCTTTACATAGCTGCAGGCGGAGGTCTCAGATGCGGGAGGTTGCCCTCTGCTGCACCAGTCAAAAAAGTGCAGCGAATCCCAGGGGAGAGGAGTTACGCTCAGCCAGGAGTTCTTACCAGCTGCCAGAAGGGAGGCAGACCACTAGAGGAGTGACAGAGCAAATCGATGGAGAGGAACAGGATCCACGTATGAATTAAGTCATTCCTTTTCGATTGTGTGGCTCAGTGCTAGATGGAGAAATTGGGAACTAAGTCGTGGTAAATTAGTAATCTAGGTGGAATTGATGGTATGTTTGCAAACCGAAACTTCAAAATAGTGGTACCGGGGCAATTTGGCTAACAGATATTCTGGTCAATTTATCAAAATATACCCTAAGTGCTTCAACATGCAATATGACAAATAACACACTCCTAAATAATGTAGACAAAAGATTTGGTATTGACCTGCAAATAAGTACCTTTACGCTTATCCACATTTACACTATAGTCAACAGGTAACTTCAACCCAGTACTGGATAGGAACGTCTCTGCCGTCTCTTTAAAACAGTTGTGCATAAGATAAGATAGCACTATGTTTCGGACATCGTTGTCGCTGACAGACTGCAATGGCAAGGAAAAAAATTGTCAATAGCATAGTACAAAATAACAAAGATATAGTTTGTATTAATCCACTTATCCAACAAAAGGAAGTAGCAAGTCCCCTTGACTATACGACAACAAAGGGTATGCCATAAATAAAATAATGGCAAGGGCAGAACCATATGCCATATGAGGCAGTGAGGCACAAATCTAGTGACATGGGAGGAATGTGGTAGCGACTTTGAAGTAATGCAAACCAGTGCAGTGGCAGCTGGAGAAAAGGCAGTGTGGATGATCATCTTATGGTGCTGGACAAGATACTCAACACCAAGGACATCCATAAGCAGGTGAGATGGATCAATGCTCAATATTAGGCCAGCAACAAATTTCAGGTAAGGCATGTGGCCCAGATGTTCAGTCAGCTTTTGATGTCATATATATTTATGGATTGGGGAAATACCAGAGATACAATATGGCTCATCAGCCTTGGTGTTTAGGTCCTTTCATCTTCTTAATACAAAAAGGCATAACAAATTTACTTCCTTTATTGACACAAAAATAGATGTATTAAATATTCAGTGATTCAACCATTTGCACTAAACACAATAGTCCAACAACAATTGGGACGCCCGCAGCATCGCTCCCAATATATTTTACACACTAAAAAACAACCGAGTTTGCTGCCCCCCCCCCCCCAAAAAGAAAAAAAACACACACACACACCCCATGAGGCAGAATTGCCCCTTAAGACTCAGCTGGATCCCAACCAACACCAGTGAAAAAGCTCCAGACTTCTTTCCACTACAGAACCACGCAATCGACAAGCTCCGATATTTTCTCACTAGATGTCACCTAGTGAAGAACTTCCGATCTCCTTTGCAAACCCTAAGGGCCTAACACAAGCGCACAGTCCGAAGCACTCCAAAAATCCAAGTACCCATCTATTCGAAACATAATCCAAGTAACCCTACCACCCTCTCATACAACAAATCCAATAGATGAACGCAGAGGAACACCAAATTCGCACGCAAGAAGGAACGAATCTACATGTAATGGGAGCGCCTGCCTAAACAAGGAAAACACACACAATGATTGCGCAAGTGAGGGAAGATGGGGCGAGCGGAGAGTGAGCGTACGACGTTCTCGTAGAGGCGAGGATCCAGGTCCATCATGACGGAGATGAGGGCGGCGCCGGATGCGAGAAGGAGGCCGCAGGGAAGACGGAGGCCGTTGCTGCCCGCTGCTGGGGCCTTGGGGAGCGAGGATTCCCGAGAGGAGGATTTGACTCTGTATTTTATTTACTTTTTTGCCCTTTTTGTCTGGTTTCGTTCGTACTAGAAACCGTGGCGCGGCCTTGCCGCGCCGTTTTGGATCTCAAGCCAGTATGTTTTGTTTAGAAAACGTATGCCATTTTTAATGTTAGGAATTTTTAGCAAATTATATTCTTTGATTGATGACTATATGCGCATTACAAACACAAGCACTGCAAATCAAGAAGTTGGGTGCATATGTGTTGTGGTGACTGTGATTGATCTGAAGAACGAAGTCAGTAATTAGCAAAAATTGAATCGGACGACAAAGAGTAGTGTCAAATAGAAAGCTCTGTCTGGAGGCAAATTATAAAACTACTCTATATAATGTTCTCATCAAACGCCAGTTGAAGACAATGTTGGCAACGTCTTAAAGTGGAATTGCACATATATATGCAAATATATCCGAAGCAAATCTTTAGTTTTATTTTTGCTTTAAAATTTGCAAGATGTTGTTGTCCTCCCGTATTTTGAATTGTTGGATTATTGAAATTTCACTATAAATCTGACGACTTGTGCTGCTCAGACAATATGAGGCTACTCAACTCTTTAGTAGTAGTTTATTGGTTATTGTTTACATTCTAAAAAAATGTTTTACCTATATTGATCTTGTTCGCCTACATTCTCCATCTGGAACTCCCAGACCTCACAATATTGATGGGACATTATGCCTGAAACATTTTATTTCACTATTATTTCCCTTTCAAACCATTAGATGTAAATACAATGAAATCTTAACATACTAAAAACACATAATATCTGTACGGGCATTATGTTAAATACTTTGTGTGCAAAGCAGTACAAAGAACAGATAGCTATCATAGGTAGAAACTTAAAATTCTGGTGGTAACCAGAAAATGCAACTGAACAATTTATGTTGGATTTTGCCTGGCCTCGTAGGCGGACATCTGCCCATGGACTCTCCGGCGTTCCGTGGATGCAGCTGCTACCACAGTCGTGCATCACTGTCGTTATCAAAGAACTGCAGGGTTCGTTGCACCACGTCGATGGTGTCTTGCTCAAGTAGGGAGCACCAATACGAGGACGCAGTGGAGCCCAATCAAGGCAACTGCACGGCAGGGGATCCCGGTTTGCGGAGATCGAGCTTGATGCGGATCTTGCGCCTGTTTTGTTTGTGTTTTTCTTCTCCAACAGTGAGGTGGCATTACACCAAACAGGTTGCGTGCGTCCACGCCGTGATACTGCTGCAGTAGAAGAGTGCTTTGAGCCGTTGACTGTCGTAGCTCGACGCAGCGAGCTGAACCCAGCTTCTTGCACCGCCGCGCGTGGCTGCGAGGTTGCCTTCTTCTTTGCCCCCTCTTATTCTTTGGCGTTGCAGACACGGGACGACGTCCAGGAAATGCCATAGAGCAGCGTGACAGGGATGACGGCGGTCATGCCCATGGCACACCTTGCTGATGCGATTGCCGCCGCAAGGCTTGCGGCTGGCCGTGGGGTGAATATGCCGGCTGATGCATATCCTCTTCCTTCTCGCGCTGGGGCAGGTGGCGCACGGGAGGTTGGGAACAAGGGGTCGGCGACAGACTCTGAACTGGGCGGCGTTGTAGGCGGAGGGAGTAGGACGGCGGGCGGCATCACAGGCGGAGGATGTGCAGGCGTGCGATGCGAGGATGGCCGCCGAGCCGGGCTCGAGACCGCCGTCAGCGGGGCAGCAGGGGGACGGGCGGACTGGGGGGGGGGGGGGGGGGTAGGAGGACGATTGGTCGGAGATGCTCGAGAATATTCTATTGGAAGAATAGGTTAGTTTGGACGGTGAAAGATAGCTCCCAGAAGGATCGGACGATTGAGATTTTTTGGTGACGTGGACGAATGGTAAGAAAGATTCTTGGTGGCGGTTCGTTCTTTAGAGATTTCAGGTCAAGTAAGAATACAACTAGGTCTAAAAAAAGTAAGAATACAACTCGTTCTCATTTGGATTGATTAATTTGCTATTATCTGCAGGGTATTTCTGAAAAAATGAGGACGAGGACCACCAGTTCTAATGTTCTATCTAGGTATCTACATGACGCGAGAACTCCCCGTCTACAGCGTTGTTGAAAAGGAAAGGAGAAGGGAGAAGGAATAAGTATCGAGCAAGAAGAACAAAAAGAACGAACACAAATATTAATTTTGGCGGTGAAGTGGCTATGCTCTAATGATAAATAGCTCATAAGACAAATTCTAATTTTAGCGGTGGAGCGGCGTGCTCTAGTGATAAATACTCCCTCCGTCCCGGAAAAAATGCATTTCTCGTTTATTAAAAAACTTCAGTTTGACCAATTACAAATAAAAAATATAAATATTTATGATATGAAATATATATCATTAGATTCGTTTTGAAATGTAGTTTTTTAACAAATTTATAGAGTCATAAATATAAGTACAATTTGCTAGAAACTTGGTCAAACGTGCACTACTTTAACTGGCACGCATTCCAAACGAGCGTTCTTTTTGGGACGGAGGTAGTAGCTCCTAAGAGACAGGACTATGTACGCCCTCCACTCTAATAAAGAATACAAGACTAGCTGTACACGTACAATATAATGTCTAGATAGTTAGAATTGCACTATTTGTTGGGACAGAGAGAGTATATGTCAGGGTGGGGTGGAGGTGTAGGGTAGATGGTTGGTGGACTAAGAGCATCTCCAGCAGACTCTTCAAATTTGACTCTTCATATCTTCATTTGGTTAATCACTTTAAAAGATTCTCTCCGTAATACTCTTCGCACTCAAAAAACTAGCCAAATCTCACCTTCCAAATCACGTACCCTTTATTTTCAGCATTCTCTGAAATTTTCGAAGTCTTGCATTGAGGTTAGTTTTGGTCAACTTTCAAGTCTTATAACTTTTAATTTCAAATATAACTTTTCATAAACTTTGATCAAAATGGATTCCTTAATGTTTGAACTTGTGAATGATCATCTTGTTCATCAACTTTTCAAACCCTAAGTATTTTAAATTTGCCTTGAAAGTAGGTCAAATCAAATAGCTTTTGAAATCTCAAAAGTACAGTTAAGGTCGAAATTTTGGCCGAGTTTTGGAGCTTGTAACTTTCAAAGGATCGAGTTTTGGAAAATCTTGTAATAACAAAAGTTGATCTCCTATGTCCTCTCGACAACTTTCCTTTTGGTCGTTTCAAAAGTTTCTACACGAAAACGTTGATTTCGTTGACTTCGGCAGGAGTTAACTGAAACTGTCAGTTTGAGCGAGCTTTAGTGGCCGACCATGGACAGAAAGCGCCGCTGCGTGCTCGCCGGCGCCTGAGCACCAGTCCTCGCCGCGATCAGAATACCAGATCGACGCGTCGACGCCGGGAAGCCCCTTCTGGACGCGAAGCCGTCCAAGTTCGTGCCCTGCTCCGTCGAACCGGCGCCTCCTTCTTTCCTCCTCTCCATTCTCCTCCACCAGACAGCACCGGGCGTCGGCCAAATACTCCGACCCCGCTCCCTCCTTTCCAAATCCCCTCCACCCAGTGCTGCTCCACCCCCTCCACTACCTCCCTGTCATGTCGTCCCTCAGCTGGAAAAGCTCACCTGGATCTCGAAGAAGCCGGCGAGCACTTCTTGACTTCTTGTGGCCAAGCCGCCAAGGACTTCCTGCGCGGGGACGCGGGAACGGAGGGACGACGCGCGGGGGCGGAATGCACGTGCGAGAAGACGATGCCGAGCCTGGAACACCCGCTACATTTGCCGAGAGTCGTCTCCGCAATGGTGAGTGAACAGGGTTAGCGAGGAGTTTGGCGTAGCTGCTGGAGCCTGGTTTTTTTGCGTTCCTGTCAAATTTAGCGATAGCGAGGCGTATAGCGTGGCTGCTGGAGATACTCTAAGGGCAGATTCGAAATGTTGTTGGCTAGTACACAAGGTGGCGAGGGCAGTGCGGTGGTAGAGATAGAGAAGCACTAAACAAGTGGGATGAAAGATGTGTATTGCATGAGGTATCACTAGAGAGGTTAATTTTTTTAGTAGACATGTATGAAAACGCTACCAGGGTGTGGAAGGTGACGACATCAGAAGCAGTGTGGTTGAGTATATAATCAGAGACTGGTATGAGATCTAGTAGGCGAGTGGAACAACAGTTGACGACGACTAGCGGGGTTGTCAATGTTGTGGAGGACGAATTCATGAATGATACTCGTATTTTTTTGAATTTATTTTAGAATTTAATAACCGACGCTATTCTTTTAGTGGTAGGCGATGTGCCTATCGACAACGATGCGCCAGCGGTGACTTCATTAATCTCTGAGTATTTATCGGCTCAATCTTTTCATAAAGGGTAGGGTGCATGTGTTCGTAGGTGACGAGTGTGCGTGTATGTTAGTGAACCTGATTGTCATGTTGTCTATTTTTACCGGATTTATCCTTAATCTAAAAAAATGTTGCCCATTTTTTAAAATAGTTATTATCGAGTATGAGTATGACCAATATAAAAAAATAAGCATAGTAGTGAAATTCTTAGCCTCTAAGGAAAAAATGAGGGATTTTTTATTTACCTTAAGCAAACATTTTTAATCAATAATGTCTCTAAAATAATTTATTTTCCAATGGATTAAATCACATATTTCGATAGTTGAATTTTACTCAGGTACCTGCTAACATCACTTTTACAATGTCAATCCTTACAACCCTTTTTACATTCGTAATTAAAATAAAAAATATTTGTGCTACTATGCTGCAAGCAGTGACAAAAAAGCGTACTCCGTAATTGTCAAAATGGCGGGAGTTGGGTTGGATTAGTGAAAGCGGTCAAAGTAGTGAGAAAATGCATAATTTGTTACCGGCGGAAGCAGATGGCACGACGGGCCACTGCAAGCCCTTTAGGCCTAGGCCAACTCGGCCGGCACAGCCAACCCGCCATGCATAGGCCTCGCAGTTGTAGCTCATGAGTCAGGACCACGTTTAGACGACGTGAAACATCACGCGCTCGCTCGCTGGAGCTACCTAAACCCACCATAGTCCATAACCATGCCGTCCACGAAGCTCCTGTCGCCGCCGCCGTACCTCCTCTTCGTCGTCCTGCTCACCGCAGGCCTCGCCGTCTCGCAAGTTTCCGCATACTACGACTGCGGCGACAACTCGCCCTCGTCCTCTCCTCCTCCTACCACCTCCCCCTCATCACTGCCTGCGCCCACCACCACCAGCAACTCGACGTTCCGCGCGAACCTCCTCGCCCTCCTGGCCGCGCTCCCGCGCGCCGCGGCGCCCACAGGGTTCGCGTCCCTCTCCCTCGGCGCCGGCCGCGACCGCGCCTTCGTCCGTGGCGTCTGCCGCGGCGACTTCGCTCCCGACCGGTGCCTCCACGACCTGCAGGCGGCCGCCGGCACCCTCAGCGAGATCCGCGAATGTGGCAGCAGCCGCCGCGGCGTCATCTGGCTCGACGTCTACGTCGCCTTCGCGGACACCAACGCCTCCACTCCCCGGGAGGATGACTACCGCATGGTCGCCTACGACACGCGCATGGTCGCCGACCCGGCCGGATACCTGCGGGCGTACGGCCCGCTGATGAGCCGCCTGGTGGCGCGCGCGGTGGCCGGCCAGCCGGGGAGGCCGCCGGCGTTCTTCGCCACCGGGGAGGCGCGGTACGCCGGCGACGATGACCCCGACGGCGGCACCATGTACGGGATGCTGCAGTGCATGAGGGACGTGGCGGCGGAGGAGTGCGGCCGGTGCCTGCGGCAGTCGGTGCCGAAGCTGCCGCAGTGCTGCTCGGGGCGCCAGGGTGGCGTGGTGCTCGGGTACAATTGCTTCCTGAGGATCCAGGTGTACACCTACTACGACCTGGCGCTCGACGCGCCGCCACCGGCCGCTGAACCGCCGGCGCCGTCGCCGCCCGCCGCCGGGGCAACAGGCGGTGAGTACGTGCGAACTCTCTGACGTGACGGAGTGTAATTTCTCCGCGTGTTGAAGCTTGACTTCATTATGTCGTGCATGTGGGCATGCATGACCCGTCAAATCGCCCCCTCCGATGGTTCGAAACATGCGGACCTTCCGTATCAGCATTATTGTTGCTTTCCCTGTTTGTATATGTTTTCATTGTTGCTTTGCGCGTTAGTATAGGAAAAGCTTTGCATTGTTTGCTTCAATGCTTTGCGTGTTAAGACTGTTAGTACTGCTTATATGGTGGTGGCAGTTGCATTGGCGACCAAGTCAACAGTGGCTGAATTCGCCGATGATCGTCGTTGCCTGAGGACATGCATCAATGCGTGCAGGTACGGTGAGACCAAGAAGAACGATCGTCCTTGCAGTCGTCGTTCCACTCGGAACGCTCCTCCTCCTGGCGTTCGTTCTGACCGGCGTTTACCTGCGGCGGAGGAGAAGAGGTGTCAAAGAGTACTCCACGCCGGGGAGAGTAGTCAGCAACGACGATTGCAGCACGAGCTATGTTCATCCGGAGAAGTTCACGCTGCCGGTGCTGAGTGCCGCAACGGGTAACTTCGCTGCAGAGAACAAGCTGGGAGAGGGAGGTTTCGGACAAGTTTTCAAGGTAGTACTCTAGCGCTGTGTCACTCGAGAATCAGCTTTCAGGTTTCAGGGATCGTCAACTTCTCTGATAGCGATGGCTCACAAGTTTTGCAACTTGTACGTTCGCAGGGCACGCTT
Source organism: Urochloa ruziziensis (assembly GCA_015476505.1). Classification (NCBI taxonomy): domain Eukaryota; kingdom Viridiplantae; phylum Streptophyta; class Magnoliopsida; order Poales; family Poaceae; genus Urochloa; species Urochloa ruziziensis. The sequence goes on along the minus strand of CM027122.1, from coordinate 51,583,743 downwards.
GAGGACGGCCAGGTTGTTGCGGTGAAAAGGCTCTCCAGGGGCTCCAAGCAGGGTTTCCACGAGCTGAAGAACGAGCTGATCCTCGGCACCAAGCTGAAGCACAGGAACCTCGTGCAGGTTCTTGGGGTCTGCCTGGAGGAGACGGAGAAGCTGGTCGTGTACGAGTACCTGCCGAACCGGAGCCTGGACGACGCCCTTTTCGGTACGCGATGATCCAACTGTTTTCGGCACACAAGTTCGACGATGCCAATTGCCAATGCTTCTCTATGTGCCTGCCTCTCTCGCAGATCAAGGGAGAGGGCAACAGCGGCAAGAAGCCCTGGACTGGGGCAGGAGGTACACGATCATCCGCGGGATCGCGCGGGGCTTGCTGTACCTCCACGAGGAGTCCCGGCTGCGGATCATCCACCGGGACCTCAAGCCCAGCAACGTCCTGCTCGACTCGGGCATGAGCCCCAAGATCTCGGATTTCGGCCTGGCCAGAGCGTTCTGGGGAGACGAGAGCAGAGAGGTGACGAAGCGACCAGTTGGCACCCTGTAAGCACCGTGACAGTCTGACTGTCCATTGTCATTGTAGTGTACAGAAAGCTCTGTTACAACTCTCAGCACTACATGCATGTTTGCTGCAGTGGGTACATGTCGCCGGAGTACGCGTACTACGGGCACGTCTCGACCAAGTCGGACATGTTCAGCTTCGGGGTGATCGTGCTCGAGGTCCTCACCGGCCGAAGGAACACCAGCCGATCCGATGGCAGGAACCTGCTGAGCCACGTGAGCAACAACCCGGCCAGTATCGGGCTATCGGCCAGGCACCATACGTGTTTCGCACTGCGCTTTACTCGATCTGTCTTCTGGTACCTGCAGGTGTGGGAGAAGTGGAGGCGCGGGTCGGTGGCGGAGGTCGTGGACGCGTCGCTGGGCGGGCAGTACGCCGCGGCCGAGGCGCTGGCATGCGCCCAGGTGGGGCTCCTGTGCGTGCAGAAGGACCCCGGCGCCAGGCCCGACGCGTCGGCCGTCGTCCTCATGCTGGACGGCGGCCAGTCGGCGGTCCAGCAGAGGCCCTCCCGGCCGGCGTTCTGCTCCGGGACCGGGTCGTCCATGAGCGCCGGCGCCGCCTCGTCGCGTGGAAACGGAGTGCGGCGCTACGGGACCGGTTCTGTTTCGGTGAACGGCGTGACGGTTTCGGAGCTCGAGCCGAGATAGAGGCAGACTGCTCGGGATGGATCGAGACCTGTTGGGTGCGCTGCCGTTCGGGTAGACCGGGAGCCACTCTGGAACAATAATGTTGTGAGCTGGATGAGGGAAGATGATATGATTCTAGGCGGAATCTCAATTTTGCGTCCGACCCCACGGTTGGAAACTTGCGCCCGGTCAGGCAACGCTGCTGTTGTGCGCCTACCACCGCACACGCCTATGGTGGACCCCAAATGGAGGACCCACACGGACTGTCCCTCATCCTCTTCTCAATAGAATGTAATTTTCTTTTCTTTCAAGGGTGTCTTTGTAAAATGGGATGTAATCATCAATTATTAAGAATGAAATGAAATCTCGGTTTCTCAAAAAAAAGATATCTCCCTCGCACGGTCGCACCATGACAACATGCCGTAGACGAAGGTGATATATAGCAGTTGTTTGGCCTGGCCTGTGATGTGAATTTTGATATTAAAAAAAATAATCTAGCATTATTTTGACAGCACAAAACATGCAATGATACAAACATTAGCATTTGAAAGAGATCTTATCACATTTAGCTCCATACATTGTTCAAACTGACCAAAGCTTGAGGATAACAATTGATACATACACTGATAAAAAGACAATATACAACTCTGTTCAAACAGAAGTAATTATTGGTTCATATGACTTACATAGTTACGTACTACTATGCATAATCACATAAAAAATTGTACAAGTCTGAAGATAACGTGTGCCACTAGATAAACAAAGGATATCTTATACAAGCTCAGGATATCTCTAGTAGGCAAGCCGGGACCCTCCATACCGCCTGATTGTCGCTTTGCTATTTTTTTCGAGTGCAGTGAGTCAAGTTGCTAGTTAACCTTACCGTCTAAGTAAGTCCTAGAAAGTATCTCCAGGAATTGCATGAAGAAATCATTTCAGATCAGCATGCTCACCAGAGGCAGAGATGCCACCGTCGATCAGTGCTCTGGCACCTAGAAACCTACCCTTGCGGCTCAGTCCAAATTGATATACTCCTGCGATGATATATCACAACATGAAAATCATCACATAACCATCATGCTGAGTAACTAAATGGCACGGATTGTTTGTAATCACAAAGAGTCAGTAGTTCGCCATGTAATAAACACAACACAAGTAGCTAAAACTTTACTGAACAGAACGAGGTTGGAAATAGAACAGCAATGTAGGTAACTATACCTTGGCATACAAATTGTGATGTCTTGTTTGCACACTTATCATCATATCCCAACAAGCAGCTGCTGCAGACTAATGACCTGAATTCAGTTTATGAAACATAAAATTGTTAGAACTGCTATGAAAATAGACAGTAATACACTCCCGAGGTTATATATACATATATATGTCTAATAATTCAGAAGCAGAGCCAGCATAAAAGTAGTTTTTTAATCTTTAGTCCTTTTCTTTAATTACACACTTTCAGAACTTGGATAGGAGATCAATTCAGGCATGATGAAATTAGAGAAAATTATTGCATCAAAGTTACAACAAACTTTCTATACTCCAACTATTAGCCACACATTTTTAAAAGATTCTATACTATCTAATCAGACTGTACACTTATGATTCTTCCTAGAAGAAATGCATGTCTTGAAATGCATGTTCATCAACAACACTTAAAAATATCAGTGGGCTTATTCATCAGTGGGCTATTCATCAATAACCGAAGCAGCTGTTCACATGCCTGCACAAAGTGGTCAGCACCGACACACAAATGGAGTCCCTGGAACCATAAACAAGCACATCATTTTGATAGCACGTACACCACGCTACATATCAGTAGCAGAATGCATCAAATATACTACAAGTCCATGCTTAGTTCTCAAGGACACATCAACAATAAGAATCAAATGTAAAAGGAAGTAACACAACGATGGAGAACTGTTGAAGTATTCAGATCAGATCAGTCAGACAACAATCTACTTTTCCAATATCTTGTGTCTGTACATGTGAATCAAAACAAGCATCATGGAGTCACATAGCCAATTTTCTAATATGCAACGCTAAATTTGATAAATTCTACTAGTGGTAAACTCTTGTCAATATATACTTATAAACGTGTAGATGTACGAATAACTGGGTACTGTAGTACTGATCCCGGAACAGTAATGCGTCCAAGCCTGCCACGCGGACATGCTTCTCGATGCATCCAGCGGCATCCCCAATTCTTCGTCTTCCCCATTGCCTATTTCTGACGCTGCCCTACCCCCAATGAGTACCACACTCTTGCCATCGGGCTGCGACATCACCATTAATCGCAATGATCTTTTGGGCGTAGTATGGCAACGATGCTTTTGTCTTAGTTGCATTATACAGTTTCACTGCAAATGCTACAAGTTAACAATTTGAAGCAGAGCTTTCTCTGTTTCTCCGTCGTTTAATAACAAAGGCCTATTCAGACATCCCTTGTCACCCTTTTACATGCATACCCCACATACACGTATTTAGGAGTGATATTCCGCAGCAACACGCGGAGGGCCTGCTAGTTATTTATACTCTGAAACAATGGTTCCTTCTTATTTGACATATCAAATATATACTATCAATTTTCAGTAACAATGGTTCCTTCTTTTCTTATTTACTGCCTTCACACCATCTCCATTAAGTGCATCCAGTTCATAACCCATCTATAGTCATAAAACAAAACTATGCAAGTGTCAAGATAGCTTCAATATCCATTATTGGTGCTGAGAGCATATGCCAATAATAACTACTACTGCCAAATTTTGTATACCTAAAACAAGGCAAAAAGAGAAGATTTCAAGTTTGTACTTACAGGATGGATGCAGCCGTTGTTGCTCCATTGCCAGATCCAGCCGCTGCTGCTCTGCGCCCGCGCCGCCGCCGCTCCACGATCGTCGCGAGTGAAGGGCGAACGAAGGGGGGAAGGGGAGGAGCAGCGAGATCTGGGAGGAGAGGGGGATGCAAAGGCACGGCCGACCGCCGAGGAGAGAGGAGGCGGAGGGGATAGAGGCCGGCCGCCGGCGGAGGGAGAGAGGAGGCGGAGGGGAAAGGGGGCGCCCGTCGACGGAGGGAAAGAGATCGAGAGGAGGCGCCGGGGAGAGAAGCGTTGACGAGGAGAGGAGAGGAGGCAAACGGGAGAAGGAAAAAGAGATAAGAGAGAGGGAGGGGCCGGATGTCATTCGTCCTCTTAATTGGATTGTATAGAATTTTTGGGTCCGAACTCGCTTTCACAACCGGCTGGTATTAAAATCCGTCTGTGATACTTTCATAGCCGATTTTAACCAACAACCGGCTGTGAAAGTGAACATCAGAGCCGGTTTTGTCATTTGTTACCCCCATTTGCTCCTAAACCGGTTGTGATAGCCCGTTTGTGAAAGTGACTTGTGTAGTAGTGGTACTTCCTCCGTTTCAAATTATAGGCCGTTTTGGCTTTTTTAGGTTTATAGATTTTGTTACAAATCTACACATAGCGTTTATTTAGATACATAACAAATGTTATGACCTAATAAAGCCAAAACGACATATAATTTGAAACAGAGGTAGTAACATTTATTTAGTGCTTAGATTCAATTTTCGCACATACGGAGTACCGAGTACCACTCGACCAGGTTTTAGTTGATGATCGTATAGTGCAAGTACTAATTTGATCAGGCAGCAGGCATCCGGCCGGCGGTAAGCTTGTCCATCTGCGTCTGTCCCTATATGTGTACACCGTGGCGCGTCTCGCAGTTGCAGCTGGCTGCCTAGAAGGGAGTAGCTGCCATGCATGTCCCTCGTGGAGTCATGGTTCACGCAGGGCCGGTCCTGACATTTTGGGGGCCCGGGGCGGGATCAGAATTGGAGGCCCTACATACATTGACACATGAACATGAAAATGTTTATATACCTTCTAAAAGTTTTTTTCTTGTACAACCTTTTCAGTGTTTGAGATTTCTGTGATGGATTATGTCAGTTAAATTTTAAAAAATATTGGCTCAACATTTTTATATAACATTTTTTATGAAAACTCAGGCTAGCATTTTTGTTGAACTATTTTGTCTAAAAAAACATTAGTTCAACATTTTTTATTGTCTAGCATTTTTGTTGGACCAATTTTTTTTAAAAAAAAGTTGGCTCAATTCTTTTTATAAAAATGTCAGTTCAACATTTTTTCAGTTGAAGTGTTGAATATACCGTCGTCCTAGATTTAATCTAAGTCTTGATGAGGTTTATAGTTAAATCTTTTAACCATCTTCTGGTAGGCATACAGGAGCCCCCATAAACAACGTAATATGTTTCCATGCCAAGTTACTCGTTTCCAATGTTTTAGATACTGTGGGCTAGCAATATTGAATTAACCGATAAAGCAATTATCATTGTTACCATGAATTTGCAATGGCAACAGCTACAGGCCGGACTTCTTTCTACCCCTTCGACACCGACCAGGAGGCTATTATTAATTATTGCCTCACGGTCAAGGGAAAAAAAGGATAGAGATGGAGTGCGTTTCCTGTCATATGCGAGGAAGAAGAGGAGAGGAGACAAGAAGAAATTAGGCAAGGAAGATAATTATGTTTGATTGAAGAATTCACGGAGCGAGCCTTTCTTTGCTCGACTCAGATAGTCAGATCGATCCTCCAGCCTCCAGGACAGTTCGCTGAGCGGATGCATGCTTGCGCACATGGTCACGTAGTAAGAACTAATGGGCTGGGCTGTTTTAATATGTATTTTGGAGATTATCAGCCTACCTAATCAGCTGTTTATTACCTTAGTACAAGCTAAACTGGGGGCCCCTAACTTTTGGGGGCCCGGGGCGGCCGCCCCGTCCGCCCTGCCCCAGGGCCGGCACTGGGTTCACGCGGCTATTATTTTTACAGACATGACCAAGACAGGATATGATAATACTACCTCCGTATCGAAATTGTCGCCATTGACTTTTTTCGTAACGTTTGACCATTTGTTTTATTCAAAGAATTATACAAATATCATTTATTTTATTTATGACCTACTATCAAATGAATTTTGAGTTTGACTTATCTTTTCGTATATTTACAATAATTTTTTGAATAAGACGAATGATCAAAGTTTACGAAAAAAAGTCAACGGCGATAAGTATTTCGATACGGATGGAGTAGTTTAGTACAATGCAAGTTCTAAAATGAAATATGGATAATTACTAATTACGGCCTGGTTGGTTGCAGGCCACGGCTGGCCACGCCACGGTGTGGCTCGGCACAGGCGGCTGTGGCGCTAAAAATCTGCGCCACAACGACATCACTCCTGCTGCAGTTGACTATAGCGCGTGGTGGGACTGTAAGCGTGTCGTGGGTACTGCAGCGACGGCGATTTGTGGCTCGCAACCTCTAAATCAACCCATACAATAACGTATACAATTCCGATACGTGTATGTGTCGTCGTATATACGTTAATATGACAGCTCGCAGTAGTAGAAAAGGAGAACATTAATTCACATATCGAACCTCAAAATGAGTTGCCTATCGCAGTAGCTAATAAAGCCCCTTGTGCCAATGAGTGTAGACACAGCCCAATCCTCTAGCATCCCCGGGCGTGGCCGAGCCGCCGAGGCCCTTAAAAGAAAGCGACAAATAAAAACACTAAACTCTAAAATGTAAATTATATAAGGGATCCGACAAAATGCGTACCAGTTCAAAATCTTCCGCATAAGGTGAGGCTCAGTTTGACTTCTCGACTTGGCATTGGTGCTTAAATTTTTATGAATTTATTTTTTTAGAATTTAATCGTCACTATTCTTTTAGTGGTAGACGATGTGCTCGTCGATAGTGAAGCGTCAGTTGTGCTTTCGTCAATCTTGAGAATTTGTCGGCTCAGTCTCTCGAAGGTGCTCAGAGATGTAGGATTCATGATATTCATAGTATTGAGATGCGTGCATTTGTGAACGTATGTGTCTGTATTGTATTTTTAAAAAAAGAATGAAAAGGTGGAGTCTAGAAAAAAAGGTAGAGTCCAGAAATGAGAATTTCTAGACCATCTTGTTCTTATAAATTTCTTTAATTATGTAAAGAGGTTAACATCAGCTCAAAAGAAATAAAATTTTTTAAAAACCCGTAGCTTCTAAACCACCATTCAAATTAAATTTTGATGGCACTATTTTATTTTTTATGATAAAATCTTCAAAACATGTCCACTATTGATCATGTTTGAATGATATTTTTCTGAAGGACATTTTTAAAGCCAAATCATATTTTCTAGGTTTATAAGAAAAACTTCTTAGCTAAAAAATGTTTTACGAATTATTCCAGCTAAGAAAATATTCTAGGTTTTTTTAAAAAACCCAGCTAAATGAAAACATGTCCAACATTAAAATAATAAAATATTTATATTAGATCTTATTTTGTTTAACTGATTCTAAGCAATATAAAAGTTCAAACAGATCCAAAATAAATCTACGCTTCAAGATAAAAAAATGATTTAAAATCTCAAATGGTGATTCATCTACCCCCACCTACTCCCTAACACGTGTATTCCGTGATAACTACGTCCCTAATGTTACTGCAGACCCTTCTCCTACAGGTAAAAACTATCGTTTTAACATTCCAGGTGAGCTTCTTGCAATGCCGTCATGTGTACAACTTACACCAATGTTGTCCTCTGATATTTATGAGTAATCTGGATTGCAACAATTTGATACTATATACCACGTAACCTATACCACTAATAATATAACCCAATGTCCTAGCATATAACTGGACTTGTACATTAAAGCCCTGTTTAATTCCTACATTGTTTGCAAAAAGTTTTCACCTTGAAAACCATGTCAGTTCATTTCTTCTCTCTATGCAAGCGACCCAATGTAAAAAAATTTTCATCACTTTTCACTCTCTCTCTTCAAATTGAACGCCCCTCATATTAAAATTTAACACAAACAAGATAGAGTGAGATATAAAGTGTAAAAGAAAATCGATTCATCAGACGAGACATGAGTCACGACGCGCATTATATTAAAACTAGGGGTTCTGCTGTAACAAAGCCACCCATTTTAAACTACAATATTGACTCACCTGGCTTGTCGCTGTGCATGGACCTCTTAGAGCAACTCCAGCAGAGTATGTAAAATGGATAGGTATAGCTAAAAACTGCCAGAATAGCTAAAAATTAGCAAAAAAACAGCTCCAGCAGATTAGCTATATGGATTGCTATAGCTAAAATTTTTAACAAATTAGCTAAAACTCTCTCCTTGATAGGTAAATATAGCAAACCAACACAGGATTGCTATATTCTCTCTTCCCCCTCTCTTCCCTGGCGGGAGAGCCAACCGCTCCTGATAGGAACTTTCCACGCCGGCCCATCCCCTTCACCCCCGCGCCGCCGGCCGTTGGAGAAGATGCTGCACAACGGCCGGAGTCGGAGAAGACGCCGCTAGTCGTCGAAGAAGATGCTACGCGATGCACGAAGTCAGAGAAGACGTCGGGCGTCCGTCCAAGAAGATGAGGCGCAGCGGCCGGTGACGTAGAAGACGTCGCACGACCACTAGAGAAGATGTCGCGCCGCCCGCACATGTCCCCACGGACGGCGGAGAGGAACTCGGCCCCGTGCCCCACTAGATCTGGCGTCGCCGCTGTCACGCGGTGGAGGAGAAGAGAAGGAGGCGGGCGAGCACGGTTGCACAGGCGGAGGAGCGCGCGCGACGCGAGCGTGCGGTGCGGGTGGGAGTGGAGGAGCGGCACGAGGCGGCGGAGTGCTGGAGCCTGGAGGAGGTGGTGACCGGGGAGGGGAAGTGGAGGAGGCAGCAGAGAGGAAGAGAAGGCGACGTGGGAGAAGTATAGAAGAAGAAGACATTTTTTTATGAAAGAACCATCAAGTTATCTTGTAATTTTAGGTATCTTTTATGGGTCTTGGAAGTTTTAAAGAAAACCCCTAGAATCTCATAGTATTTCTAAAACATTTTATAGCTATCCAGTTTTACCAAATCTACTGGAGAGAAGCACAAAATCATTAGCTAAATCTTCTCTCTCCTATAGGTAAAACTGATTTTAGCTGTCCAATTTTACCTAGCCATTTCTTTCTCTCTCTGATACAAATTCCCATCTCGAAGTTCATGCTTGTTCCAAGTTCGAATCCTTTTATTTTTTCTACAAATCCAAAAAAATAGATCCTTTAGATTCAACCTCAACTATGTTACACAGCCTCGGATGCTCATGGCAGTCGCCTCCGGGGTTCTTCGCACCTGCTGGAGTTGCTCTTATATAAATGGCGCCGCGCAGCAGCCATAAGCCATAAGCATTGCCATGCGTTGTAGCGACTAGCAAAGTAGCAACACAACATGTCGCCTGCCCAGGAAGAGCTAGACACCCAGAGCCTACTGCTCCAAGGTTACGTGGAGCTCCAGCAGCACGCGCTCTCCCATCTCAAGTCCATGGCGCTCGCGTGCGCAGCTGGACTCGGCATCCCCAGCGCCATCCACCGCCGCGGCGGAGCTGCGACCATCTCTGACCTCATCGCCGAGACCGGGCTCCCCGAGGACAAGCTCCCGTGCCTCCGCCGGCTCATGCGCGTGCTCACCGTCTCCGGCATCGTCGGCACCGGCGGCGAGAGTAGCGAGACCACCACCGTCTACACCCTCACTCCGGTGTGCCGCGTCCTCGTCCACGGCGGCGCCGGCGGTGGGGGTTCACCAGCATCTTCGCCTTCGCGCGACATGTCCGCGCTGCTGCGCCTCCTGACGCGCCCCAGCACGACGCTGGCACCCTTCTTCAACCTGGAAGCATGGTTCAGAGACGACACCGGCGGCGGCAAGACGGCCTTCGAGATGGTGCACGGCATGTCCCCGTGGAGCCTGACCAAGAAGGACGCGTCGTTCAACAAGACCTTGAACGACGCGTGCGTCGCCGACAGCAGCATGACCATGGACGCCATGCTCAGGCAGACCGGCGGCGGCAATAATGATATCTTCCAGGGGATCACCTCCTTGGTCGACGTCGGCGGCGGCCACGGCGCGGCTGCCATAGCCATCGCTAGGGCCTTCCCGCACATCAACTGCAGCGTGCTCGACCTCGAGCAAGTGATCAGCGAGGCGCCTGACGATGCCACGGTGCAGTTCATTGCCGGCGACATGTTCAAGTCCATTCCACCTGCAGATGCAGTTCTACTGAAGGTACACACTCTCTGCTCCATGCATCTCTTTCTTCTGTTCCGATCCTTGACGGTGTAACAATATAATGATGTGTATTATGCAAATATAATACATGTGTTTCAGGGTGTTTTGAATTGCTGGGATGACGACAACTGCGTTAAGATACTGAAAATGTGCAAGGAGGCAATTCCGGCAAGAGACGCCGGTGGGAAGGTGATAATAGTGAACATGGTGGTCGGATACGGGACACCGGACACCGCCGTCAGAGAGGCGCAGGTGCTGGTTGATCTGTACCTTATGCGAGTCGGCGGGATCGAGCGAGACGAGCGCGAATGGAAAAAGGTTTTCTTTGCTGCTGGATTCAGTGGCTACAAAATCATGCCGATATTAGGTACAATGTCGGTCATTGAGGTTTTTCCATGAAGAAGCGCTGCAGCGAGCGAGGAGCTATCTTATCTATATCTATATCTATATCTATATAAATAAGATAATAAGAAATAAAATAATGAACTGGCAAGGGGTTGGATTGCTTCCATCCCACAACGATGGGCTAAGGTCCCTGATGTTTGCAGATAATAAAGTGTGGGTTAGTTGAATGCCCTATTTTGTAAGAGTAAATAAATGAATCTGATGCATACCAGATATCACGGATTCAGTTAAGTTTGGAAGGATTCGAATAACATGTTTTTTTGAAATTAAGATTTCGATAACATGTAAGAGGCCAATCCAGTTTCCTATTTCCAATTTCGTCAATAGTTGATCCAGCTCACGAGTTTTGGATTGTACACTGTATGGAGTACCACTGCACATGTGAACACGTTTCATATATTCTGCGGACAAAATCATGAATGATACAAAGGTACAGTCCTAAAACAAATGATACAGGATATACCGTGAGAGATGCTTTACACTCTACCAGGAGACTATACTTCTGTAATAAATACAAAAAGGCTGGTCGATCTTCTTCGCCCTGCCTTGTGTGGTTATGTTACAAAACAATGCGATGCACGTACAATGTACAGGAAAAAAAACAATGCCTTCGTTTGAATCATGCAGCAGAATCAATAGTTTGCTGCATAAAAACATCCTCTGTCACGTAGAATCGCTCTAATTAGTTTTTGCTCGCTTCCATACAATAACAGTACCATCTGAATCAGATGAGGCCAGCAAATTCTCCCCATGATTCCAGGCAACTCCAATTACTGGAGAACCATGTCCCTTCAGGAGTAGTACAAATAGTATCGTTGGTGCCTCAATGATGGAAATGGAACAGAAAATCTTAATGCTGTGGCAAAAAGATTAAGTATGGCATGTACCTGTAGTTTATTCACACATGAGTTCTTTGGGCGTGCTAAATCATAGAAGTAAACATTTGCATCCTCGCTCCCAGTAACTTCATATTCATAAGAAAATGTGTCAGTAACAAACTAAAAAAAAGCACAAAAGGAGACACACTTATAAGATAAACATAATTTTTTCTGTAAATTCAATCTGACATTCTAAACAAATTGATTACATCTGTTCGGGAAAACTTAGAATCAAGTCACTAGTGATTATCTTAGTGCTGAACTACAAATGGGGCTGTAACTGTTGCCATCACAATGGCATTGTAATTGGACCCTATTTTTCTTTCTTAAATATAAGGACACATAGTTCTCCTGCGCAATCAATAAAAAGATAGTAAAAATGATTATAAGCAGGGCAAAGGAATGCTAATGCTATACACAGGAAGAATACAGAAATAGGACACTGGGTCATTAACAGCTGTAAGTTTTAGGTAACCAGCAGGTAACAGTTAGAAACATTTAAACAAGGTTTGATTCCCACTCACCAATGAACTCTCCTTTCTCAAGGGAAAGAAGCGGACAGAAGGAAGCACGGATAGTCTGCACCCGTGAGGCCAGTTTTAAAGAGCATATGAGAGTCAAGTATCCCTTAGCATCTGTTGCGATGCTGAAATGCAAATAATACAATGGTTATATAAAGTAAAGTCCACCACATAATAGACTGCTATAAAGTTAACACACCTGAAGAAAGACAGGTTTCCATCTTGAGCACAAGAAATAAGTACCGGACAGCGTGCTACCAGAGAAAAGGTGCGATATTGAATGGTCGTAATAGGAGATTTACTTTTACTACTCTTGTTCTTGTGAGTTCTAGATAGTGACCCTGTATGTGAGTTCACACTGACAGTATATATGTAACCCTGCACGTTTCAAGCACCATTTCAAAAATATGAGCATCATATATCATCTTAATAGCTGACAAGTTCAATTATTGGATACCTGTGCATCACCAGCAAAAATAAGCTGCCCAGTGTGACCAACATCCAAAGCTGTAACCGCGTCATCAAAGTTAAGTTTGCTGATTCCTCTCCCAGTGCTAAAATTTATTGCCTAGTGTACAAAGATAAATGGATCACAAGGTGGGTAAGAACAATGCAAGGCAAAACTGCTGGCAATTAAACAATTTTACATGATATAAGCTAATCAATTAAACAGTAGGGTACATTATCTATATCAAAAGAAATGGCAGAGAAGAACAGTTTTTTTTTGGTTTATTTGTGTTCTTGCCCCTACTTTGAAGTGCAATTGTGATTTTGCCCTCATTTTTTTAACTTTGTTATTTTGCCCTTGGATATTCACAAGTCTTTGTGATTTACTGATTTTGCCCTTGTTTTGACCATAGACTAGAGGCAAAATTGCATTGACTTGTCAATAGTGAAGGGCAAAATCAAAGTTAAAAAAACGAGGACAAAACCACAATTACACTTCAAAGTCGGGGTAAGAACACAAATGCCCCTTTTTCTGCTGTTATTGAACAACAGATATTAGGTCAGAAGACCATGCAACACAACCTATAGGAAAGTGAAAAACAGTATATAAACCGTTCGACTTTGGGAGCAAAAAGTGAAGAAATTTACATTGATTTCCTTGTTTGCGTTGCCAACTAGAAGCAAATTATTGTTCACCTGCAACGAAAGAGGTCGAGAACATGGTAAATATAATATGAAACAATGACGATTTCCCACACAAAGAACTATTAGCAGCAGAGATATAGGGAGATAGCACCAGTGAAATAGTAAGTAAAAGGGATAGAAACAATTATGTATTGTGCTAAACTGGGACTTACAGGATGAAAGCAAATGCAGAGCTGGGAAGAAACTCCATATACAACCCTAATGCACGTGCCTTTAGAGATTTCCCATACTCGCACAGTTTTATCCAGGGAGCATGAAGCTATGTACTGGTTATTAGATGAAAAATCAAAATCTGTAATGTGGTCAGAATTTGAAAACCGGGAGACAAGATACATAATGAAGTTTAAAGTTTCAATTTACTGTGCATAATCCATTTCACATTAATATACTCCCTCCGTCCCAAATTACTATTCGCTTTGGCTTTTCTAAGTACATAGGAAAAACTATGTATCTAGTCATGGTGTATATCTTGGTACATCAGAAAATCTGTGTATATAGAAAAGCCAAAAAAAGAATAGTAATTTGGGATGGAGGGAGTAGTAGATATTTTTCATATCTGATACCTTTTCTAATTATGGCAAAACCCAAAATTCATTTAGTATATGTATTGCTTCTGCAAACCAATTTATATGCTTAGCAATACATGTTTCCTCATGACATGAATAGAAGATATCATTATTACTGGGAAATCAGCACTGACTGAACCAGTGATTTTATGAAATGGGAAGGGAAATATTTGGGCATGTGTAGCAAGACTTTGTTAACTTTCGCTGTGGCAAATGAAGGTAAATACAAGAGAATAGCTTTACTAGAACAATTATCTGTAATCTAACCTGTGATGTTTTTAGAGTGTCCTATCAATTTTTGAAGAACAGATGGCGGCTCAGAAACCTGGCAGACCGTCAGACTGCCATCTGCGGCACCATACGCAAGCAGATCAGAACTTGCACGTCCAAATTTCAATATTGTAACTGCCAAGAGCAAAAACATTCCTAAATGAGAATTCTACCCAAATCAATCAGATAAGAACACCTGGTCACTGAAAGAAGAGAAATGCATCGCATGGCCATAAGAAATAACCTGAGGTTTTGCAGCTGTCAAATATGCAATGCATTCCAACAAACGAGTATGCAGGCTCAGCGAATCTGACATGGCGCTCAGTATCACTCTGCTTTGAGCTGATACTTACGGTGCGGCTTAACCCACTGTTAGTTCTCAAGTCCTGCATCAAACATGTTGTATCAGGATTCAAAGCAGCATGTGTAGGCGTCTCTTGCTTGAAACTATCCACAGAAAAATCTCTTGGTGCACGATCTAACAACATGAAACTTAAGTATGAGGAAAACAGAGAAAAGGTTAGATGGCACGAACCCTGATAGAACTCCAGCTGTCTGCCTCGGAGAGTGCAGGGCCAGGAGAATGGGCCCACCTTCCACTGCTCAATTGCAAAATAACCACGTTATTAGATTCCACCTTATTAACTTTCCATTCTACAATATTGTTTGAAACATGCTCCAAGTATTAATATGGAGAGCAAAATACTAGTTCTCATTTTGTTTACAACATTGTTTTGAAACATGCTCCAAGGATTAATACAAGTATGGCTACAAGCTAACAAAAGCAATTAAAGCACGCCTCTGAAGAACAGCAACATTGTTCTCATTTTGTTAGGTACAGCCAGCCGCAGGGCAGTGCGGGTGACGAGACAAGGGGGGAAATAACAAAGGCGACCAACCTGTTGCTGGGCGTGCTGTGGGCGCTGCCGCCGTCGAGGCGGCGGAGGAGGAAGTTGCGGTAGGCGACGTAGCCCTTGCCGTTGCACCGCCATTCCTGCGCGCAGCAAAATCAGCCCCGGATCACCAACGAATTCGGCTCATCCATTCCCCAAAGCTAAATGCGATACCAACGAGGGGACGTAAGCGCGGGGGAGAAGACGGGAAGAGGAGGGGACGCATACGTACCATGCGGTGCTGCAGGGCGGAGGGTGGCTTGCGGCGGAGGAGCAGGCGCCGGAGGGCGGCGTAGTCCGCGTCGGGGCGGGAGGAGGAGGAGGGCGTCGGGGGCTGGAGGACGCAGCTGAGGAAGTCTGGGTCCGTAGGCATGGAGGGGGCGGCGGGGCACTCCGGGGAGGAGGAGGAGGGGGCGGGGGCGGAGTCGGCGGCGGCCATCGCCTCCGTCTCGCCGGCCGCGCGGCGTGCCGGTCGCGCGCGAGATCAGGGGCGAGACGAGGCGGGGGCTTGGATCTCGGGCACTCGGTCGTCGTTTCGTACGGGCGGTGAGGTGAGCTGGCAAAAAGTGGGTTGTTTTCGTTCGCGCGCACACGCCGGAGACCATTCAGCAACCTGGACCCGTTATCACGTCGTGTTGGTTCCAAGTGGCACCATGCACAACTCCACTTTTTGTGTAGCGTTTTAGCAAAAGCAGCACAGTGCTTTTGCATCATGACATCTGATTTAGCCTTTCTTTTATCAGACGACTAAAAGGTGAATGCTGCGAGTTCTCTGATAGATTAGGCCAGTCTCAACCCTCCAACTACGATAGTTTCTATAGCATTAATTAGAATGCCACATAGGACTTTTAGCTTAGGTGGCACCATATTAAATAAGAAAGAGAGTAAAGAGATGAAGAAACTGGGTCTTGCATGAGACTCAGTTTCTACACTAGAACCTATGCACTAGACACTACCAAAATATGCATTGGGACATGATAGTTTCTTCATGATAGATAAAGAAATAATATGGTTGGTAGAGAGAAGAGATGATGCATTTATTAACCATTCACATCAAAAACTATTGGTTGTGGAGTGTAGTTTCTATAGTGATTTCTTACTTACGTGGCGATATAGAAACTATCTATAGACACTATGGGTTGGGAGTGCCCTTAAGGATGCAATTTGCGATGCTGCGAAACCATCGCATTACTGTCGACCATACACGCAGCTCGGCCAGCAGTGTGTTCACATCACATCGTTTACCGCGATCGGCAGCGTGAAATCTACTATAACTAACTAGTTATAGGAGATCCCCAGATCTCTCAACTCTTACGAAGCCACATCATCACCTCCCACTAAGACACATCATCATCTTCCACTAAGATGTATTAACTCATTCATGACAAAATTTTCAAGTCCAATAAAATGAACATGTTTTTATGTATAATATTGTTTGCAAAAGAATGTAACGATGCAATCATTTAGTGTTTCCACTTTCAAATTTCATCTTCAAATTTGTTTAAAAAATTTCCGCAGCAACGCGCAAAATACCACCTTAACTAAATAAGTGCAACCCACTCGAAGTCATCACATGTGAGAGAAATTCTCAATAAGATTCCAAGTAATTGAAAGATTTATTTTCTCAATAATTTTAAATTTCATTTCATGTATTACCATAATTGTATTGTACCAAGTATCCTTTAATTAAATAATTTAATATCCTGTCAAAACAAAATTGTTAAGTTTTTACTATTTTCTATTATCATTCGGTAATAATCGTTAAAAAGTATAACAAACATCTCGCGGCAACGCGCGGGGAATCACCTAGTTCTGTCTATGTACACAATCAGAGTAGGACCACTCTCTTTTAATCTTCACACGTTTTTATTTTCTTTTCCTTCCAATGGAGCACGAGCAGCGACCGGCGAGAGCTCTATCATGTGCTCGAGGCGGCTGGTGAACCACATGGCGTCGGCGGCCACCGCGCTGTCGTCCTGGTTGCGGTGCCACGTGTAGTACGCGTGCGTCCGGTTCTTGATGTCCAGGATCGCGTGCCCGAAGCTCGCCTCTCTGAAGGCATAGACAGCGACATTGTTTGGTCAGGAATGGAGAGAATGTAAGCTCAGGAGCAAGAAACGGGATAGTGTCGTTTACTTGGTGGCGAGCCCTTCCTGATTCCCTCCGTCGCCAATGGTTATGTAGACTAGCGCCGATTGATCAGGAACTGGAGTGCATAGGCTGTTCAGAACGTTGTATGCCACATTTAGGAGTGGTAATGGGCCATGGCCCTTATGCCTTCTTTACGATCCAACTCGGCCCTAATCATTTGTAGACCAAATTTGTACATAATTTCGATCTGATCCGTTTAGGGCCCGATCCTTAAATTTGGTAGTATAAAAAGTTGGGCCCACATTTGATATTCTCTGTACTGCGATCAGAGCACGGTCTTGCATGTCAGAATTCAGAAACTCAGGACTGATCGCTCACCAAAATGCAAGGTCGCCTGCTTTTCTTGTGAAGACAAAGATCAATTCGAAAAAAAATAAGGCACAACACACGTCGTCTAGCAAGCAACAGGAGTAAGAAATTCCAAGACATGGAAAAACAATCCATCAATCAAAGCAAGCACGGACTACACCAGATCAATCCGGCCAAGCAGAAGATAAATATGCCTATTCGTACTGATTGAAGAGAGCACACATAAGACAAAAGCTGCCAAGGCAGGGAGCAGCACTCGCAGGAGCATTCGAGCAGAGCAGCCGAGTCACTGCTAGGTCCTAGGTGAAGGGAGTAGGGGAGCCGGCCGCTTGCTGGAGTAGATGTTGAGGCCGGCAGATGTTACCCCGCAGGAGCAGCCCTCGCAAGCAGTGGAAGACGCCGACGCTGTTTGCGTTCTTCAACGCGCCTGGGGTGGGATCGTATGGGGATGGCTGCACTTGCGGCTGGGAGAGAAGGGGAGTGGCGGCGGCGTGAGAGAGTCTGGGGAGAGAGAGGAGCAGGAGGTGGGTGGATGAGGGCTGGCCAGCGATTTACATACGGTGAAGTGGGCTTGGGCCAAAATCAATCTCATGCTTATTCCGGCCTATATAAGTATATAAGTAGCTGTCGGGTGCCCCGACGGGGAACGGGGACGGGGAGCTATGGAACGTTCCCATCCCCGGCTCACCCGATGGGGATTGCTTCTGGTCTGTTAAGCTCCCCGCGGGGATCAAAACACCCCCATTTTCATCCCCTAATGGATGAAATCCCCGTCGGGGATCGGGTATCGGGGCCCCGTTGCCATCTTGACTCAGGACTCTGATATTGTTCTAAGCAGAGTACTGAAACTATGCACAGTTCTGAATGGCATAACAGAGCTCCACTAAATTTTCCAAACTACAGCAACATAAAATCCATGCATATAGAAAGCTTCACAATGTCATATCAAATTGAATGATCAATTTAAACTTTTCAGCAATAAATCAGTTAAATTATCATTATCATATATGCAAATCAAAATCAATGTTCACAACATTTGTTGGTTGGGATAATGTGAGAAATGGTTTTTCTAAGTTCTAAAACAAGGGCATGAGTTGGTAATATATCTAGCACAGAATCTACACTGAGCAGCTTTAAATATATATATGTGAGTCTAAGAGACTCAAGATCTTAATCTTCATTCAGTTGCTACGAAAAGAAAGTGATTGAGCTTTACATAAGCATGAGCCATGTCGCAAAATTTACTGCCGTTCATTGGATGTTGCACCCAAAGATTCATAATCTCAACCAACAAATAATCATAAATGAAAAGGTAAGGCATAGTATGACTTAGCAATAATATGCAATGTAGCAAAAGAAGAATAATTTGAACATACCCTCAAGTGTGATGAGGTCTAAACCAAAATGGAGGGGGCCAATGGAGTAGTCCATCTGAAAATGACAACTCAGTCAAAGAAGCATCCTCCAAGTTAAGATAACCGAATCGCCTCCCACTGAAAGGACTGTAGTGAATATATGTTTTGTTGTCATCCGTAACGTAGACACAATTAGGGCTTAAGTTCGGAAAATCCCGTGCATGAACCATGAAGGAGCCGTTGAAACCGATGAAAAGTATGTGATCTCGCAGGTTGCTGATTTCAATAACTTTTTGCTCAGCAAGATCCACCATGTGAACCGTTACTTTGTCAACTTCTAAGTTAACACCTAAATCATCTTCAGAGTCTTCCACATCAACTTCTAAATCTTCGTCAGAGTATGGCTCTTCATTTGATTGGTATTTGTCATCTGAATCTTGGTTATCCCTCTCGGGAACAGGACCATATTGTCTCAAAACCTGAAGGAGGTCACCCCATGGAGCCTGAAGGATGTACCTGCTGGAGCAAGTGATGCTTGGCAAAACATTGAGGACAACCCTAACCACTGGAGACTGGCAAGATATGTCAATAGTATGTATCTCACCACTGGACCGGATGGCATAAAACAAGCTGTTATGATCATTGTAAAAGATATCATCATAACAACAGCAGCGCTCTAATGTGTCAATCCAGGTCCATTTGGCGTCCCCAATCCTAGCAAAGGAGTGGTGCTCTAGGGGCCTGTGCTTAAGCAAGATGGTGCAGTTTGTACTAGATGGATCAGATGACAGAACAGCCTTGTCATAGAGGAACAGGCGCGTCTCTTTGGCATCGAAGAACTTGTATGTGTATTCATCGGCAGACCTTGATTTGAGGTGCAGATAACATCAGGTGAATGACGCCCTAACACCCTCTATGGATTCGGCCGGTGGGAGGGCGATCTGAGCCCCTGAGATGGGGTTGAGGAGGAGAAGGTTGGTTGGACTGCTTATCGGTAGTGACAAGCCAGCCGTGAGAGGAGCCAATGACGTGCCGAGTAATGAACGGTGGATCTGGTAGAGAGATATGGTACATCTTGTTGGTCGAGAGATTGTGAAGGGTGGCCGCATTGATTTCACGGTCTCCAATGGAGTATACAATGTATGGGCTTTGGTTAGGAGAGCAGAGCCGGAACCGGCAGACAGCAGAATAAGAGAGATACCAGGGCATACATACGGCACCTGAATGAACGAAATCCGAAAATTCGAGCCGACTGAAGATGCTGATGAGCAAGTCCTGCTGCAGCTGCGACCAATCGCTCGACGGGAACGAGTCTTGGGTGCTCACGATATCTTTCCCTGCCTCGTCGACGTTGCCGACCTGCTGCTGTAGCAGCCGGGATAATTCCAGGCCACGCATCGAATCCACAATTTCACCGGTGGATCCAGCCATAAACAAAGCAATCGAATTAGATGACCCTTCTGTCATTGGCTTCCAAGATGGCGCCGTCGCCGCCTGGATATATGAAGTGTTTCGGCGAAAGAGTACCTGTTGTGTGGCGATGGGGGGATTTGTTTGCCAACGTAGGCTTGCAATTGGAATGCACCGATTGCGACTCACATGGGCTTAGAGTTTGAGGTCATGTCTGAGTCCCATATAGACCTTCCCATATACATAGGGCGTGACCGTGTGAGTACTAGGACTAGAAGGAAAACACAACCTATTCATCTTCTGCATCAAAACTTCTTCACCATCTTTTCATGTTTGAGATTCGTGCAGTTATTATAAGATTCTTTTGGTTGGCCTCAAACCAGCTTTGGCTTCTTAAAAAAGCCAAAAGTCCAACACTCCAACTAAAGAGAGGGGAAAGCCACAGCTGCTTACAAACAGCCATTTGCGAGATACTTTTACTGAAAATTTTGATGCAGTTACCCGCACTGCCATCAGTTATGAAGATATCGCTTCAATTTTTCGTCACCTGACCTTTCTTTCCTCGTGCGGTCGCTCTCGCTCGCGGCAGCGCCCCCGACAACCCTCCCTAGTGGCCCTCCTCTCTCGGACCCCTCTCCTAGTGGACCGCCTCTCCAGAAGCCTCCACCTTTCCTGGTACCCCCCCCCCCCCCCCCCCCCGTCTCCCCCTCTCCCAACGGCCCTCTTCTCCCAGTGGCAGCAACCCTCCCCGAGCCCCTTCTCCTCTGCTGAGGTCAGACTCGGAGGAAGTTGGGCTACGAGGCCGGCGGTGGACGGGAGTGACGGGCGGCGAGGTCACCGCCAGTGGGGGTAGGGTGCCAATCGGCAGGCGACAGAGTTAGGGTTAAGGTTATTGGGCCTCTGGTGTCCGCCTAGGCTTAGAGGAGGTCGGGTGGTGGAAGGTCCGCGGTGGCGACAGTTCAGCCAACGAGCGGTGTCTCTCTTAGGCTACTCCTAGTAGGGAGTTTCATGAAGTTTTATTTTCACTAGTTAGCATGCCACCTATGATTTCCTAATGACATGGCATCACATTTAAGAAGAGAGATGAAAACCAATTTGATCTAGATGAAACTATCTCTACATTGATACCAACTCTTAATGAGTCTTGAGCCTGTACAACTACACCATGAAATTTTGTATATAGAGAGTTAGTTTTAAGCTCCATTTCATATCCTTGTTGCTTATGTTACTACTTTGGAAACATCAACGTGAAATCCCCACTGGAATTACCCTTATGTACACAATCATAACAGAGCCGCCCCGTTTTACTTTTCACACGTTTTTCTAATTTCTTCTTTCCAAGAGAGCAAGAGCAGCGACCGGGCGAGAGCTAACTAGAGAGCTGACAGAGCCATCATGTGGATTCTTATTGATCGTGAGGAACCGCAGGGGCGACGAGAAGACGCATCGTCCTCACTGGGAGGCATCGACGGAATCGTCCGTCGGCTCCCAGTACCGGTTGGTGAACCACATGGCGTCGGCGGCTACCGCGCTGCCGTCCTGGTTGCGGTGCCACGTGTAGTACGCGTGCGTCCGGTTCTTGATATCCAGGATCGCGTGCCCGAAGCTCGCCTCCCTGAAGGCCGAGTACCTCGGCTGCGGCTGCGACATGCTGCAGATTTTCGGACAACGCATTGTTCGGTCAGGAAGCGAGGGAATACAAAGTACAAACAGGCATCTTCTCAGAGCTCAGGAGATGGAAATGGGGTAGCGTCGCTTACTTGGTGGCGAGTCCTTCCTGGTTCCCTCCATCGCCAATGGTTATGTATACTGGGGCAGACTGATCAGGACAGGAGTGCACAGGCCATTCACGACGTTGTATGCCACATTTGATATTCTGTGCTGCAATCAGACAACGTCGTTCTGTGTCAGAGTTCAGAAACTCAGATTGTTATATTGTTATAAGCAGAGTACTTATATTGTTATAAGCAGAGTACTGAAACCATGCACATTGAACTGAAAAAGAAAGAAAGATTTTACTGGATGCAGATAAGCGGTAACTGAAAAGGTGAGGATAGCTGAGTGCCAAAAAAGGAAATTCACCTATTTAGTAAACGTATAGTTCCCTAGAACAACTAGAAATGCATACTCTAAGAGAGAGCTATATTCACGAATTCTTCCCGGTGTTTAGTACTTAATTATCAGTAGGAAAATTTTAAGGGTCGATGCTTACTGTCCGCTCATAGGCGTGCACATGTCCTGCAAACACAAGATCAACTTTGTACTTGACGAACCACGGCTCATACATCACCCTCATGGACTCTCCTTCCATGTAGTGATAGTTATAGCTATTGTACCATGGAGCATGCATGAGGACAATCAACCATGGTGTTTCACTCCTGTTGACCTTGGGAAACTCAGCTTCAAGCCACTTGTACTGAGGAGTGTATTTTCCTGGAAAAAGGAATAAGTAGCATGTAAAGATAAATCGCCCCAATTTTATTCTAGCTACTAGCTAGCAATAAGCACATATGTGCATATTGGCACAATGACCCAAATCAAGCATCTGATAGACTGACAGAATTATCTTTACATCAAATACTCACTAGCACAGTGTAACTTTCAATTGATGTTCAATATTTGCAATAAAGAACTAAAATAGCATCAGTGGAACATATACGTACCATATGATGAATATGATGCCAAGACAATAATGTAAGCAGAGGCCCTCTTGATGGAATACCAGTAAGGTGCCGTGCTACCAGAAGCCTTGTAAGGTGTGGGGTACCTGTTGCTATATGGCTTGAATGGCTTTGTTTCACCCTGCAAATGCGCAGTTGAATGAACTTCTGAATGGGACATAGCTCATAAAGTCTCTCGTTTTTAAATTGTAAAAAGCATCCAGTGAACAGACGTCAATGTGAACAGTCTACTTACAAGTTCTGGAGCAAAATCTATCTCATGATTTCCAGCTGTCCAGATCCATGGCTGGTAAGCCACATTCCTCTCTACAAATCTTGCCCACGTATCCCACCTCACATTATCATGATATGGGTAGTTATCTGCATATGACAGGTCTCCGACAAATAGCACTGCCTGCGCTTTTGAATTGTCCTCATAATGAGCAAGCGTAACATTTGAGTCGAAGCTCTGGCCGAGATCACCTGAACAAATTTAAAATAGTTTCAGCAACATCAATCATTCTGATATGAAGGATTTGAGTTCTGACATCAAACTAGAAGATATGCATATATTGTGCTCCATGAGATGATTAATAAGGTTATAGCCTCGGAATATTGGGAAGTACCTATGAGACCAAATGTATATGGAACATCAGGGCCGCTTTTTGGAGGGGTCATGAACCAAAACTTCCTCAATGTTTGTCCAATTCCAACAGCATAGTAATACTTTGTGTCAAACTGCAATGAAGGTAATTAAGTATCTGAGTTTCCATATAAGGAAAAAAACAAACATCTGATAAAAAATTCGATGAGCTGGTTACCTCCAACTTTTTGATTGTGCAATGATGAATGTATCCTGAGGTATAGTTGTAGAATGTGTACTGAGTATGCTTTCCGTTTGCAGTATAGTTGAGGTTGTCCTCTGAAGTCCCATAGACCACAGTACTTGAGCCAGGCTCACTTGTTGTCACCCATGAGATTATCATGGCTGTGCCATCGTGGTTGCCTTGTGTGATGTGAACCTTTCAGAGCACAAAATCAATCAGCAGTCAGAGTGAAGATTACCCCACTGACTGTATGTGAGCACAACAACACAGCAAAAAAGACTGGACGTCAATCTCATGGAAAAAGGCATCATAATATTTAATTCTACAGAGTAAGATTAAGTAAGAACAAAAAGGTTTGGACAAAAGTAAGAACAAATATGCCCATAAAAGGCACCATAAAGTGCATAAGTACTGTCAAACACTGGATATATGATGGAAGACTATTCTAAGAGTACCCTGGTGACTGTAAGAACGACTAAAGCAAACAAATTATTGAAAAGGTGGTACAGCTGTACAGAAGTAGTATTTCTATTCAGGAGTACTGACCTCTTAATTATAATTTGTGGCCTGGGATTAAGAGTGGAAAGTAGCTTGAAAAGCATAAAATGTATACAAGAAGAACTGAAAACAAAAGGTCTGCAACCCATCATTTACATTCATGGGATGCACTGTAAATCTGCAACTTTGTAATCATGCTATTAAGTAGGCTCGGTCAAATGTGCTAAATACATAGCATAGGTCAACAGAACACTAGCAAACAAATTGGCGTCTAATTTTCCATCCCACATATTTATTTTCTGCCGAAAGAATGAGAAAAAAACTACAGAATTAAAATGAAGATAAAAGAAGGATAGAAAATAGCCTCTGTAAAATACTAAAATGCACAAGTAAGAAGATATAAAAAAAATGAACTCAATCATTATTTAGCCAGAGCTCAGCATTCTGATTAATAGAGAAAAAGTCTATCTGTTTTTAGTGATGAGGGGTGTTAAATTAGTAAACCAGTATGACAATTGCTACCTGTCATGACGTCCGTGTTCTGAAAAGCATTCTACCATATGGTTCATAATATTACCCTCAAACGGCTCATGAGTATAATAACTGACAGTAGCATATGCCAGCAAAATATTCAAGTCCACTAAAGAAGCATAGCTTTTGAAATGGAAATATTATTTCAATTGAAGAACATAGTGTGACTAATCGGTGGAAAGCTCCGAAAGGAAGTAAAAGTAATCAACTGCACATGAACCAGAAATGATTTTTCTTGTCTCACCCTAGCCCCTAGCTACACCACAAGGCCGAGCATGTAAAGTATCGTGCCGCCGGACTTGGCACGAGCGTGGAACTAGGAGCATACTAAATGAAATCGGTCGGAGGTACCGAGGTAACGACAACTGTAGAATATAATCAAGCACGTTGTGACGAACAAAGTGCAGATTCCTGGAGGAATCAAAGATGCTGCAGACAGAAAGCATGGCACTCCGGTCTGGCCTCCAGTCCAGAATCCAGACTCCGGTGGCTCGTTCATGTCGCGGTGAGCAGCATCCCGGAACGAATGATACGAATCGCGTAGCGCGAGGGGCCATGGAATTGCAAAAGGAGGCGTGATGGCCCTGTGGCGTACGTACCTGCTCGGGCGCATTTTGACCGGGCGGGGGGCGGAAGACGTCGGCGTCGAGCGGCATGTCGATGGCGGAGCCGAGGTGGCGCCGGTACTCGCTGGTCAGGCCGGCTCGGGCGCCCGGGCACGCGCCGCCCGCGACCAGCAGCAGTAGCGGCAGGAGGACGGCGGCGGGCGCCGCCGCGGCCCCGATCCAGCCCACGCCGTGCCGCCCCATTCCCGGCAGCGGCAGCGGAGAGGGGGGACCTAGTCCTCCTGGCCCCCTCCTCTGTTGCGTGCGCTGCTCCCTGGCTTGGCGGCGCGGCTTGCTAGAGGAAGAGGCTGTACTGGGACTGGACGGGAGAACGGGAATGGGATCGCGTGTCCGATCGCGCGCGCTCGGAGATGGGTCAAAGCGTGCGGGGGGAGGCGGAGCGGCGGGGAGGGGAGATGGAATATGCTGGTCCAAGGTGCCAAGAAATAATTTGGAGGGAGATGGGGAGCGGATGGACCGACTGGTCATTGGTTTGCGCACGCATGCAGGTCAGCACTCAGCAGGGAGCCAGGGAGCAGGAGAGGGGGTTGAGGCTGTCTGCACTGGAACCTAGAAGACGGCACGGCATGCGCCACCTGGCGTGCATGCCGTGCGGATCCCTTTTTCGAGCTGCAGCGGCGACTTGAGAGGGGCTCGATACCTTCCAGGTCAGGCGCTCGACCGGGACGCTCAGAGTGAGAGAAAGCGGACCAGGACCAAGCCACGTTGGCGTGGGCTCCCCTACCCGCGCGCGCCCAACCAAAAGAGAGCGCAGAGAGAGAGGAGGGAAGGGGAGAGGGAGGTGCGCCGTCGCTGGAGGAGCTCGGGGAGGTGCGCCGGCCGCTGGAGGAGTTGCGGCGCGGCGAGAAGGGGAGGGGCAGCATGCGCCGGCCACGCCCAGATCCGGCGACGGACGGGCTCTGCTCGGTGGAGCTCCTGCTCCTTGACACCCAGATCCGCCCGTCGCCGTCATCGGAGCCGCGCAGAGGAGGAGCTCGACCCGCCGCCGCCGCATCGAGGCCCGAGGGGCCCAGATCGAGGCCGGACACCTCTGCGAGCGAGCACGAAGGGAGGCGGAGAGGGGCGAGGGAGCTCGATCCCCAAGCTCAGCGGCGCGAAGGAGGCGGAGGAGCTCGATCTCCAAGCTCGGCGGCGCGGAGGAGGCAGAGGAGCTCGATCCCCGGCTTTCCCTTCTCCCCAATCGTGCCGGAGAGGAGGAAGAGGAGGCGACGCGCGGGAGCTCGGAGGAGAGGACCCGCCACGTGCTCCTGCTCCACCTGACCGATCCGCGCCGGCTCCGGCTGAAGCTCGATCTGCGCCGCCCGCCACCGGATCGAGCCGGCCATGGACGCGGAGAGGGCGGACGGAGCGTCGGAGCGGAGCGGAGAGGGTGGGCCTGCTCCGCGTCAGCCGCCGCAGCGAGGAGGGGAGGGAACTGGGAAGAAGGTCGCGGCGGCGCCGTGCGGTGGAGGAGGAGGGCACGGCCGGCCGGAGGAGGAGAAGAGGGTCGGGGTCGAGCTCGCAGAGGAGAGGACGAAGACGCGGGGAGAGAGAGAGCAGAGAGGAAGAGTCCGGAGAAACCGAGAGGGTAAGGGCGGTGCGGTTGAAGAAAGAAATAAAAAAATCTGACGTGTGGGGTATAAAGACGAGTGCAGGAGAAATGGATTTAAGTAGAGAATCTCGCTGACTAGGACAGAATATTTTCTTTTAAAGGGTAGAGTAGAGGTCCACCAGTGCGAACAGCCTAAGACTTGAGAGCTGGGCCGGGTTACAAAGCTGAGAGGAGAATAATTTGTTAGGTTAGGCTGGAAAGTTGAGAGAAGAATAATTCATTGGGTTAATTCAATAGTATTCCGTGAGAAGAATAATCCGCTAGGCTGTAAAAATAATCTCAAACGAGTAGGGCGGAAATCCCAAACGAACAGGGCGGAAATTCGAAGGGAGAGGAAGCCAGGAATGGAAGGGATGTGCCAAATCTCTAGGGATTGGAGACGGATTTGAGAGGGGTTCCTTCCAGTGATCTTTTTTTCCTTGGGTATTAAATTTTGCGATTTGACTAATCCCACACGAGATGACGCCGATGAATCGTACGTTGCGGCGAAACAAGTTGCCAATGCCACGCAATTCTCCATGTCTCTCTCGCTCTCGCCTTTTGTTCGGCCCATGCCGGCGTGCACAGAACGCGCCAAGTCACACACCAACACGATTGCCTCCTCCAGCTCTTCACCATCGATCATCCACCGCATTGCAAGTTACGCGAGCCTTTTGGCCCGCTACTCTGCTAGGAGCCGAGCACTAATCACGGCGGACTGTGGTAGGATAGCGTGGACCAACCGGCGTGCTCCCTCGTTCAACTTCGCCGGGTCGTGTCGTAACCATCACCCCGCTACAGTGCCGCACGCACGCCTGCACCGCACTCCAGTACTCCGCGTCACGATCAGATGGGTCAAACAACACGCATCGAATGGTACGTTCGCTTAACCCCTTGGAAGACGTTCCAGGCTGCCGGCACCGCTGATTTCGGCCTCCACGATTCCATTAGCCTGGCTGCTCTGCGCTCTTCATTGCAACTAGGGCTGGACGTCAAGCTCAAAACTCGCGAGCTGGCTCGACCCGAATGTAGCTCGGCTCGGCTCAGCTCGGTTGATTTTTTAACAAGCCGAGCTACAGTTTTTGCTCGTTTTGTTAACGAACTGGCTCGAGCCAGCTCGCGAGCTGCTCGCGAGCCAAACAAGCCCAAAGGTTAAAGGTCTAAGCCATCCAATGTAAGGAGCTAAGCTGAGCCAAGCAACCTACATGGCTCAACTACTCATTAGTTATGACGTGTGTTGTGCATGTTCCAAAGATAGTGAATTTTAGAGGTTCAAAAATTTATAATTGATATATTTAATTTTATTTTATACATGTTAATATGGTAATCTCAAATTTACATTTGGTTCGCGAGCCTAACAAGCTGGCTCGAGCCGTTAACGAGCCGAGCCGAGCCGAGCCGAGCCGAGCCAGCCTTTTTGCTCGTTTTGTTAACAAGCCGAGCCGAGCTGGCTCGTTATCCTAACGAGCCAGACCAAGCCGAGCCGAGCCGGCTCGAGCTAGCTTGGCGTCTACCCCTAATTGCAACAGTTGTTTGCTAGAGTCGGAATTTTACCTCCACATTTAAGAAGAGCTCTTTTGTGGCAAAGCTCACCGGGTAATTTGGCCCAGCTCTATTCTCCCACCATTTCAGTCCAGCGAGGCCTCAAACACGTATTATTATGTAGTAGGCCCTTACACCATAAGCCCAATGCGTAACAGGCCCATGGAGATAGGGCCCTCGCACAGCAGCACGGGGGAGCCAACCGGCTTCTCGTTCCCCTGGCGCGGTGGCGCCGCCCCCGGCGTCTGGCTGCGAGAACGTGCTTCGGGTCCCGCCGCGTCGGTCCGTGTCCTTCACTCTCACACCGGCAGCGCGTTCATGTCCTAGGTTTGAGGTCGCTTGCTTTCCTGTTTTCACCTACGGAGTATGTTTAAATGAGTAAAAAGTGATGAAACTTTTTTATTATGTTATGTGTACAGAGAAAAGAAATAAACTGACACAGTTTTTAGGTGAAAATCTTTTACAAACTTTGTGGAAATAGATGATGTTTGTTGTTAGTTCAGTGATCGGATGGCCGAATGGGAAGAGCTGATTGCGCTCTCGATTTCTTCCTGATTTCTCGCTTGCAACCCGGCCAACCAACCAATCCATTTTCCTTGCATCGTCGGAAGTGGCCGGAACCGGAGGCCGGGATCGACGGAATCGACCGGAACTGTGCCAGAATGGAACGGAAGCCGGTAGTGACTCCGTTCTGCTCGACGGCGACATTCCTGCAGGAACGGAACGGGTTACAAATAAAGTACGAAAAAGAAAACACACCCTCTCCTCCTCCCTCGGGCTGTGCAAAACAGCAAAAGACGCACGCGGCACGCGGACGCACAGTGCCACAGACGGCGCACTCTCTCCGCTGACTGACCGAGACACCGCCCCACTCCACTCCTCCCTGCCTTCCGCGGAGGAAAGGACCATCTCGTGTTCGAGCTTGCTCTCTCGCATCGCGGCGGCGAGCAGAAGAAGAAGAGGGCGCTGCTTGCTGGGGGAGCATGGCCAGGGCGCTGCTCTTCCTCCTCATCCTCCTCTTCCCCTTCGCAGAGGAGACGGCTGCCGGTGCAGGTACCCCCAGACCCTCGTCGCTCGTCTAGCTTTGTTTCTGAAGATTCCAATGCTTGCTCCTACCGCCTGTCTGGAGTGGAATTGTGTAACTGCATCGATCTAGCAGCTAGGTAGCTTATAACCTTACTGATTGTCTGCTCCAATTTCTCCGCGCGCGGATCTTAATTAGTTGGTCCACGTAATTACTTGTTTGGTGCTGCTATTGCTGCACTAGTACCGTCGAAGCACTTTAACTGGCTGTTGCTGTTACTACCTGTTTGTTGCCGTCCGGATCTTAATTAGTTACAGCTACATGCATTTTAACGGGTGATCTTTATCTTGCTGGGGAGATTACATCTCCTTCTCTGTTTCACTTTCATGTCCTAGGTTTGCTGTCGCTTGTTTTCCTGTTTTAACCGGCTTAGCCCCCCTCAACGAAATACTTGCAGTGCACGTTCCAGGAAAAACAAATGGGGAACATCCCATCTCTTCCTTTATTTTTCTAGGTTGAGCATTTTATGTCAGTGGACAAGAGTTACCAGTTAACCTTAGAATGTGATGATATCCATGATTGATACTTGGCTGGCTGAAATGAACTCAAGTACAATCATTGTGTTGTGCAGGTAAACCAAGTGTTGTCCATGATGACCTGAATCCGGTCCAGGTGACCAACCCCATCACAACAGTCCCCTCCACAAACCCGACGCCCACGATTATCACCGTGCCTTCCACAAATCCTACCATCACCATCCCTTCCTTGAACCCTTTGCCCACACCTATCACCGACAACCCTCCTTCCACAGCGCCGCCGGTTCCAGTCATCTATCCACTGCCAACGCCTTCAAGCACCCTCCCACCGACTGTACCGGTCACCAATCCCACTGTAACCACTCCATCTACTTTCCCTCCATCGGCACCATTAACCAACCCAAACTCACCAGCGTCAAACCCAACACCGCCTCCTGCTCAAACAATCACAGCTCCAGCCGTGTCCAGCCAGCAAGTCTGGTGTGTGGTCAAGGCTGCTGGCTCAAGCGAAGCTGCGCTCCAGAACGCGCTGGACTACGCGTGCGGCACTGGGAAAGCAGATTGCTCAGCGATTCAGCCATCAGGGAGTTGCTACTATCCAAATACTCTCCAGGCACATGCGTCCTATGCTTTCAACTCCTATTACCAGAGCAATCCTGCACCTTCAAGCTGTGACTTTGGGGGGACGGCAATGCTCATCACTGCAAATCCAAGTAGGAATGACTTCCCTTCTGTTGGTTCCAATTCCAGCCAAATCATATTGGAGGATTCTTTATTTTTCTGTTTAGTGTTCTCAATGATTTTGTTGCTGTGTCTTCATTGCAGGTTCAGGGAGCTGCGTGTTTGCATCCTCATCAAGGTGAGATTTGAATAGCTGTGCATTATGATACCGAGCCTTCGCATGTGTCTGCGCCATTGATATGTGAATATTATGTTCTATCTTTACAGCTCTAATGTTGGATACAATCCTGCCTCCACTACCACTCCATTGCCATCGTCATCTGGTTCTGATTCTGGATCACCAGTGCTGAATGCTAGTGGATCAGGCTCTAAAGAACCGTCAGAGTTTGTCCCGGACATCCCAGGAGCAGTCGACATGGACAGCGCTTGGAGGTCAATCAAGCCGCCCCACTGGTCCTGGGCAGCCCTGGTCTGGATTATGCATTTTGTGCGGACATAGAAGGAATGGTTTGAAAACACAGAGGAGCAGCTAGAGAGCTAGAAAGGTAGAGAATCAGGTGGTCAGGCATTAGCTTGATCAAGTTTGTGGATGTATGAAGTATGTTGATGATAATTAGGGCAGTTGTATGGTACTCCAGTTAGTAGTAGGAACTAGGAACTAAGTAGTCCTTGTGGATGTTCATGCACTCATCCTGACTGTTCACTCAGTAGAGTAGATGTAGCTGCTGCTAGTTGTAATGCAAGTGCCGTTTTGCTTCCAATTGATCTAAAAACCTCCTATGGGTGACTGAGTTGAGCAACTAATGAATGCATGGCTGCCGGTCTGCGTGTGCACCGTAACCTGTATATAGATAAAAAAAGGGGGGAAGGGAAATCTCAATAAACTGACTACATGGTGGTTGATTTTGGGGTACTCTGTTGCTGTAATTGGTTTGGTTGGTTCCAACTGATTCTAGGAGGCTACGAGGATTGGTGGAGCAGGCCGGGCGGTAGAGGGAAGTGATCAAGGTATCTTCATCTCTATTCTAAAGCCTGTTTAAAGAGTTATTTTTGTGCGTTCCTAATTGTGTTGATATGCACTTGTGCTAGTTAATTTCTTGAGGCTAGCAGCTGTCAAGATAGAATTCCTACATGTGTTCAAGTTTTTAATCGAAAAGCCTTCATCACCTAATACCACTCCCCCCTTATTTTTCTCCATCTTTGTTTACTTTCTCCACTAACAACACCTACATGTACCCACCTACCTGCCTAGCTGTCTATGCAACTCTATAAGAAAAGGGATGTGGTACGCCCTGAAATTCCTATGCACTTTCTTCCACTCATATATGGTGTTCATCTTTGCTTCAGATAGTGTTGCATACTATTGCCACACATCCAGAACAGCAAGATAAGGTAGCTAGTAGCTACACTAGACTCCCACCAGCATTGCATGAAGTTGAAGAGTTGCATAGCCTGCTGCTTGATATATAACAATTAACAATACAGACGTATCCGACAGTGTTTCTTTTTCTTTCTTTTTTGAGATAGCTAGAGTTTGAATTATGATTTTAAACTTTCTATTTTTATCTATTTTTTAACAGAAGTCTGGAACAATAGAACCTATTAGCCAATGGTCATTGCTGAAATGTATGAGCTGATTGATGATCGCATTTTTTTTCCAGTTATCAGCATAACATGTGCCTAGGAAAGCACTAACAATTTCATGACATCAGATCAAAGGCGTGCTGATATGTGCATATTATTTTCTTTCCTGTGGTTAGCAGAAAACCTTAGACATCACAAATGTTCAATTGTGTGCCTTTTCAGTTGAACCATCACGACCTTTAGGTGATCTATCTTGACAACTTTCATGCCCAACACTAACCACAGACTACTCAGGTTAGCTGTACTGCTAGCTTTTTTTTCTTTCTTTTTTATCTAGAACAGTAATCAGTGAAGCTAGGGCATCTTTCAGAGACATCTTACAAAGTCAGGATTCAGCTAGCTGTGCTGAGTACTGACAAATAAGAAACACATAATTAAGACTGCTGTGCAGTTTTCTTTCTCAAAAACTGCTCTGAATTGTTTTAAGCTTTGGATGGGTTGATATGTGGTTGAGCCATCAGTAGTGCTGTGAAGTGTGAATGGAGGGATTTCTGTTGTTCCATCGAAATGCCGCACCTACTTTCCCACTGCCTCCAACAGCTAACTTTGTTGTTTGCTGCCAGCTATAAGTAGCAGCAGGCAAGGCAATCCTCCACTGATTCCCATAGTTTAGAGTTGGGCTTCTTGTCTCTTGCTTGCATTCTTCTACAAAATCCAATTGCCTGCCTCCTGCTGCTCCGTGGTACAACGTTGCGGATGGAATCATAAGCCATCTCTTCTTGTGAGTAATTTTTCTTCTGTTTTTTTTTGGGCCCCAAAATAGTTGGTTCCTGGTTCTTGTTTCAATGATGAATTAATTGGGTATATTAAGGGTGGTTGAGACCTGATGCAGATTTTTGTTTGGAGGATGCCTTTTCAGTTTAGCAAATGGGGTTGGTCTGCCTATCATGCATGCATGTTTCATGATTAAGCACGCTTAAAGTTATGAGTTGATTCTAAGAGTTTGTTGTGTCAGTTATGAATGCAAGGGAGAGCCCCTAGCTAGCAATTTTTTTATATCTTGACAATTAATCAGAACTAGCAATTATGTTCAGTAACCACCAAAGTAGCAGTCATTAACCGGTTGTCCATCCTTCTGAAAGTGTTGTGTTGTATTTGCATGTGAATTGGTGTGAATTGTTGGATGATTCACAAGAAAAGAAATACAAGAGGGGAAATACAGAGCCAACAGTGTATGTAATATTGCCATTTTTTACTACATGTATCAATGTATCATGTATGCATGTAGATCAGATGTAGGATATGCACCCATCTGATCTGATCTGATTACTTACATATGGAGTCCTAGGTATCATGAATGGCTATCCTCTCTTATTGCGATGTGTCCCTCCCAACCCAATTCCATCTCACTATTTTACATAGATGATGGGGCATGCTTTTACCAGCAAGTAAGCATTCATTCCATGGTTTATGGCCGCTGGACCTGGGCATTCATGTTCGTGTTCTTGTTCCCTTCGTTGGCAGCAGAGCTCTCGTGGCTTGTCTGTTGATTCACAGTTTTGTCCTTTCTGTTATTAACATACAGTTGAATGTAATGGTGACAGCAGCCAAGCAGTCACCCAAAATGCTCATCAGTGAAGTAAAATATGGTTCTCCCTCACATGGCGCATCCAGCGAGAGCTAGTCTGGAAGTGACCGGTCCTTGTCAACGGCCTGTCCTGCTTCTGGTCTGTAGTTGCTTGGAGTAGCTCAGAGATTTGCATTCCATCGCCAGCATCAAGAGGCAGCACTGCACTGCTGGTCTAGAATTCTAGATCGCACCAACCAACCCAAAGAATCGCCGGTAGCCAGCATGAAGCAACAGGTTGCGAGCAGCAACGGCAGCTCGCCGTCGCCGTCTCCGGCCGCCGCGCGAACGCGGACAGCACGACCGCCGCCGCCCAACGTCAGGCAACCTCCTGCCGCTCCAGGCGCGAAGGCCAGACCAAGAATCACCACCACAACCACCATGGCGGCGGCGGCGGCGGCAGCGAGGAGGCAGCTGCCTGTGCCCGTGCCAGCGAGGAGGGCCATGCCCACCAAGGACAAAAAAGAGGAGCCTGATCACAATCACAAGAAGGAGACGGTCGAGGAGGAGGTGGTGCGCCTGCGTGGAGAGGTGGAGGCCCTGCGCAGGGAGGTGCAGCGCCTGCTCCGGCTCAACGCCGACCTGGCCCTTGCTCAGAGAGGGCAGCAGGGCAAGGCCATCAGCGGCAGTGATCCGCCACAGCAACAGCAAGGCAACCATGATGCTGCAGCCAACAGACCACAGCCTCCTTCCAACAAGGCTCCCGGGGGAGTCCCTGTCCCTCCCCGGCCGCCCCCGCCTCCGCCACCGCCGCCGCGGCAGCAGAAGCCGCGAGGCGCTTCAGCTCCGAGCACGAGCCCGGTGAGCAAGGCCACTGCGGTGGTCGACATGTACAACTCCCTGACCAACAGCAAGAAGCCGCAGCAGCACACGGACAGAGGCAGAAGCCATCACCACCACAGCAGCATCGTTGGGGAGCTGCAGAACCGCTCCAGGCACCTGTTAGCGGTCTGTCACCATCCTTTGGTTTCCTGAAATTCAGTTCGCTCCTCAGACAATTTACTCACCATTCTCGTTCTCTTTTTTTTCGGATGGCGAAGATCAAAGCGGATGTCGAGACAAAAGCAGAGCTCATTGAAGATCTGATCCAGAAAATCCACACCAGCACCTACACTGACGTGGAGCAAGTGCTTACCTTTGTGGAGTGGCTGGATCAACAACTTTCTACTCTGGTAAGTTTTTCTGAGAAAAGCAAAGCTGCCCTCGCATTCCCTTCTCTATGTAACGTATGATGTAACTTGTTCTTCAGTCACTTGTTACTGATGTAAATTGTGCTCCAAATTAACCTACAATTTTGCAGTCTGATGAGACAGCCGTCTTGAAGCACTTCAACTGGCCAGAGAGGAAAGCCGATGCGCTGCGGGAAGCAGCATCCGAATACCGACATTTCAAGTGCCTTCTAGCAGACATCTCTTCCTTGAATGATGATGGTGGCAGCCCTTCACCCTGCGACGCCATTCTCAGGAAGATCTCAAGCTTTCTAGACAAGTACGCATGGCGACAGCAATAACAGAAGTTATCAGCAATACTGTACAGACTTGTCACTAATGCTAACTAGTTCAAGATATGATCTGCTGCTTGCCAGGTTGGAGAAGAGCATGAGCAGGCTGGTGAATCTGAGGAGCTCGGCGATGCCGACCTACAAGGAGCTGAGGATTCCCACTGACTGGATGCTTGATTCAGGGGTCGCCTCAAAGGTTGCCTGTCTAGCTCTGCGATGCCTCCTCTACTCCTCTGGCATGCGCGAATAAACCACTAATCAATAATCACGGGTTAAGTTTAACATGTTTACATTGTGCAGATGAGGCTGGCATCGGTGAACCTGGCGAAGATGTACACGAAGAGAGTCCTCAAGGAACTGGGTGGCAGGGACACGGCTGGGAACGAGGCTGCACTGGTTACTCAGAGCGTGCGCTTCATCTACAGGGTCCACCAGGTTCGCACGCTCTACTACATGCATCTTCTCAAACCCTTTGATGACCAGGAATCATGGATGCAATGATGATCTATACATGTATGGTGGTTTTGTAGTTTGCCGGAGGCCTCGACGGCGAAGCGATGCACGCCTTCGAAGAGCTAAGGAGGCGGGTTCGTCCGGTCTCCTCTTCTTAGCTTTAGCTACACCTACATGGACATGGCGGAGGTCAAGAATGAAGCCCCCAAAGTCCCAAACTCGATTCATCTTCTAGTCTTCTTTGTGAAACAATATGCGCTAAAAACATCGGCGGCCTTTACCAGGGGGGCAAGCACCGCTGATCCTTCAAATTAAATCTAGAGCTGAAATGGGCGACCGGTGCCGAGATTTTCCCTGGATTCATGCGCCGCTCACGACATTTTCGTTGCGGCGCATGTCTCATCCGAGGGTCTGTACGACTGTACCTACAACGGAATGTAATGAGACGGCTATGAGTTGGTTTAAGCGCCTACAAATCTTGATGCTAATCGTAAATATCCAGTAGCGACGATGCGTAAGGCTAGTCTCAATGAAAGTTTCACAGAGGGTTTCATGGTATTAATTACTGTCACACGTCAGCAAAAATACTGATTTGGCAGGGTCATTTATGAGAGGAGTTTCATCATATGTGAGAGAGATTTCATCACCATGAAACTCTCTTGGCACAGTTACCTAGTTTTGAGTCTAGGTAACTGTGCAATGAAACTCCCCACTGAGATTGGCCTAAGCAGAGGGGGCTTGCTAGTTTGCGGTCGCCCGCACGGAGCGCTTCGTGCGCTCGGTGGGCTCCACCATTCACGCGCCCCGCTTTGCCCTACGCCCCCACAGCGAATCCCCCGACGACCACGCGCAAGACCCACGTCCGAAACAAACTTTTTGAAAAAAAAAACTTTTCCAAAAAAGTTTGCAAAAATGTTTTTAGATAAAGAAAGTTTTTCAAAAAAAGAAAAGATTTTCAAGAAAAAGAAAAGATTTTCTGAAAAAGTTTTTCTGAAAAAGATCACGAAGGATTTTCGGGAAAAAGTTTTTCAAAAAAATTAAGAAAAAGTTTGGCAGAAAAAAGTTTTGCAAAATAATTTTGCAAAAAAGAAAAGAAAAAAAATCACCTACCTCCTCCGCGGCTCGCCGCGCCGCCGCTCGGCTCGCTGCGCAGGTCCGGCCAGCGCCGCCGCTCCCACGCTTGGCCAGCGCGCCGTCGCCCCCCACGCTCGACCGCCGCCGCCGCCGCTTGGTTCGCTGGGAAGGGTCCGCCGCTCCCGCGAGCATGGGATGCTCGCCGGGCTCGTCGCCAGACAGATCCGCCGCGAGCGGTGCTCGCCGGCGTCAAGGGCCACCTCCCCGACGGCAAGGCACACGGGGCCGGGGCCAGGAGCGAAGGAACGGGCGCTGCGTCGACGAGGGGTTGCAGCTGGGGGCAACGGCGGCGAGGGGGCACGGGGGAGGAGCGGCGCAGCATCGGCGACGAGCTAAAGCGCGCGGGGACCAGCGGGCGGCGCGCGAGAAGCTGCTGGGAAGGATAGGGATGAGAGTGAGTGGATGAGAATGGACCACGTGGAGAGAGGGAAGCAGGCGGTGCAGGAGTTAATCGAGCGTGAGGGAGGCCAGTTACGGCCGAGAGTAAAGTTGATCTCGGTAAGCAGAGCCGTGCAACGTGATCCACCAGACCACACCACCGTGATAGGGAAACGGAGGGAACTAGCAACAAAAGCTCCATCCGCATCCCATGTCCTGACGCGAAACGGGCGACGGGTGTGAAACAGCCATGCTTTCTAATAACACAAACACAAGTGGGTGCGGCGTGCACGCTCTGGATAAAGAGGGTCTCGGTTGTGTGGTCAGGTCTCAGGTCGGGACGATGTCTTAGCCGTCATGGGCTATGCCATCTTTGCTGGGTTTCGTTTTCGTCCAGCAATCGACTCCAAGCTTGACCGCGATAACCATGCGTCAACGCGACAAGATTGTGCGGGCCTCCAATAAGGGCTTTCCAGATCTTACACGAATATTTGGCTGAAAATTACAGGGGAGCAAACAAGTTCACAACTCCCGTAAAACCAGATGCAAATAAAGAACTCCGACGATAACTCGCCACCACATGTGGCCTGCGGCTGAGAAGGAATAAACAGATCCAGCAACTGAACAGTTTGTGAACTGTATGAGAAAGAATTTTTTTTCCAACTGATCACCTGGAACCTGACGATATATTTCCTCAGTGGATCAATGTTTCATGAGCATAAAAAGAAGTATAACACGCAAAACACTTATACTTGCAGAGGCTGGGGCCCAGGCTCCATACGAACTACTACTCACTAATCGTTACTTTGCTCCCGATGCCATCTCCCTCGTCCCCCATCATGCGATGGGGGCTCGAGATATGCAAAAGAATGTAGTTTCTCTTCGTGGTTCTTCTGATTTCCTATCATTCGGGTCTTGTAACTTCAGCAAGTAGTTGGATACAACAGCAGCTGGCATTGGACGAGAACTGATCTGCCATGTGCCTACTTGTTTGACATAGATGAATCCATGACACTGCATGATTTGTCCATGAACTGCAAAAGTGCAGAAGAGAAATATTAGGAAGGAATCATGGATGTAAATTCTTGAGATAGGCAATAATAATGAGGTGAGAATCAAGATTTGGTATTCATAAAAGTGCAGAGTAACTACCATTCTAACATTGCAACTGCTGCTTAGGTCTGAATTTTCATAGAGCTTTGATCATATATGATCCAATACAAATATTAAACTGATTAACAGAAACAGCTTATGCATCATCTAAGGCATCTGCATATGCCGTAGAAGAACCCATCTGCATATGCCGTAGAAGAACCCAGAGGATACACAGCAAACTCTAAACAGTTGAAGACTTAATGACCATGGGTTGAGCAATCAACACTAGGTGCTTCGTTAATTGTCTGCCTGACAGAAAGTGTGGGATTATGGTTGCCTAAACAAGACCGGGTCCTATATCGACAGGTTAATGGTCAGGATATTTCACTGGTCTAGCACCAGTACCCAGGTCTTGCACATGCAGATGAATCAATTATACCAGAATCTATCTGAGCAATCAATCCTAATATTTACTCTCTTCATTTCTTTCCTCATATTATCCAGTGTGAAATTTACTCGATCGTATAAGAGACAGTTACACCACAAAACCACAACTAGCATTAAAATCACAAGGCTCTTGAAATACTAGATAGAAGGACATAACCAGTTATACATGGCTGCACTGTACTCAGTTAGTTTGCACTACACAGGATGGCAAGTTTGTGCTACTCAGGATGTTGACAATAACAGGCAAAGTCAATGTATGAATTATGTATTTATGTATGATACCTCATTGATAACTATATCCTACTTTCTTTCTTGGGTTACTGTGAACAAGTTCTCATATGCCTACGCGTTGTGAATCCTATAACGGGTATAGGAAAATACTGCACAAATACCATCCGGTAATTTAGAAGACTAGTGACTAAACATGTATCAGCGCGAACTCAAAAGTGTATAGTTGTGTATTTCATAGCTCAAACAAATATTGCATCTGTAGAAGGAAACATATGGAAAAGTCTGGCGCTCGGTCTTACTTTTTTCATAGAATGCAACTCCCGTCCAAAAGGCTCTAGGAACTTCAAATCTATATCAACGGGCCAAACCTGCATACAGGGAAAACAATGGTATTAAAATAACATACAATTCATACTGACTTGCTTCCATTTTCTTTTGTGCAGGTAACCAAATTATGTATTGTAGTTTTCAAAATTGTCATCAAAACACAGCAGAGTATACAAATGTAAAAGGCTGGACAGGCAATGTATTCCAGTACTCAGATGACTTATGAACTCATTTATAGAATGTATTTTGCATCGCTAATGTAGTAAACGTGACCTTGTACTTGGCAAATGACACTCTGAATAACGGGCCTTACTTACTAATTAGAACAGCAACCTTAAATAGTGAAGAACGGACTTCGTATGCATGATCAAGAAACTCTAAGGCGCGGGTCAACATTCAATAATCTCCCCAGGACTATTGTCTAAGATAGAATTAGAAAGACTACAGTACAATATGAAGAAATGGGAAGTGGTACCAAGCATCAACCATCATCAGAAGTTACAAGGTAGTTAGTTTCCCGCGACCAAACAAACTGACACCTGACTCCATGAATACTTCCATGTTACGGAGTACTATATTATGTGTTTCTTTCTCGTATTTGACTATTTGTACTACGACGGAAACGACAAAAAATCAGCCACACCACCTGCCCAATCACAAACGAGGCTGCGAGGCATGGCAGTTGATGATCAAATCAATGACAATTGATGATGAAATCAAAGACCAAGCACAAGCCCAGAAGTGCAGGGCTTCCAAGCAGGGCACATAATTGAGCGGAATCAGCCACGATTGCAATCACGAAACTTTCTTAAGACATCGAATAACTAACAGCTACATCGATCGCATATAACATATGAATCACGATGGAATTTCTAACATAGCCGGGCCAAGATGTGGATGGATTCGTACCTTGAGTCCCATAAGCCGTAGCGGTGCCTGCTGCCCGGGTACGATGCACTCTGGCCCGGCTGCTTCCGCGAACGCCTCCATGGCCAGCCCCTCCCCGATCGGATCCGGATGCTGCGGAGAAACAAAAACCAGCCTCCAGAATTTAGCCTTCCCCCCACCAAACTTCAACCCGAACTAACCGCAATCGAGCCGGGGCGACGGGTGCGTATACATACCTTCATGACGGCGAGGGCGTATGCGGCGGAGTCGTCCTGCGTGGCGACGCGGAGGACGGGCGCGTGGTGGATGCGCGGGACGGGGCGGATCCCCTGTGCCCCCGCGGCGGTGGCAGCGGTGGCGCGCCAGGGCGCGTCGTCGCCCGCGAGGAGCGGCCGCTTGGAGCCGGCGTGGGGGGAGACGGAGGAGGCCGCGGGGGCGGTGGTGGCCGCCGGGAGGGCGGCCGGCGAGGAGGTGGTGGTGGTGAGGGACGCCATCGGATAAGGCGGAGAGGGCCGAGCGGGGGGAAGCGTTCCGTGTGCGTGTTGTTTTGGCTCGCTCGCGCTGTGGGGAGGCGAGAGGCGAGGGACGTGAGCGGGTGGGGGAAGGGATCTTTTATCAACCGCCCCGGGGGGTGGGGGTGGGGTTGAGTCGGTCGGTCCGAGCCAGCCGACGCGGTGCGTGTGTGGTTCGGCTTCGGGGAAGGAGGGGACGGGGACGCGGTGTGGATCGTTGCGCTGCTGAGTTAATGACGGGTGGGGCCGGGGTTTGTATAAGCCTTGTTTAGTTCCAAAACAAAATCTTTTCACCCATCACATCGAAGGAGAATCTTAGATGCATGAACATTAAATGTAGACGAAAAAGGTAAAAAGTTATATGGATAGGCTGTAAATCGCGAGACGAATCTAATGAGCCTACTTAATCCATGATTTGCAATAGTAATGCTACAGTAACCATCCGCTAATTATAGATTAATTACCCTCTAATTACCATCGTTAGATTGGTCTCGAGATTTCCAACCTATCCATATAACTTTCCACCTTTTCGTCTACATTTACTAATCCTAAATTGGTAAAATCGAAACCCGAAATCTTTTCACCGAAAAGTTTTCACGAACTAAACACGGGCTAAGTTGTAGTAGGCGATCAATGGATCAGACGGGTACGCCGTGCACATGGTTTTCTTTGGAAGAGTTCGAGTTCGCCTGGATGTTCCGCAGGCAGAGAAGGGATGATCTGTCAAAGGTTCTCTAAATTGATAAAAAATGGTCAAAGTCTTGATGCTGCTTTAATTTTGTACTAAACCTATCTCGATAGGTAGCGGTCCACTTTGGATTAATACTATATATCATATTTCAACATATTTTTTGTTTAGTTTACCGTCAATATCTTTGTGAATATAGACCAGCGATATCAATCCATGGATTATCTTTCTCTTTAAATGGGCATTTTATGATATGTGCCCTCCGTTTACACATACTTGTATGTTTATTTCTTCATTCCATGTGAGCTAATATATTGTAATGTTGTTCTAGGCAAGAAAGGTTGAAGCGAGCTGCCTATCGATTGTACTTTCGCCCATCAAATGCATATTAGAGAATAGCAGCCCATTTGATAAAGAAAAAAAATGAAGAGTTGTTTTAGCAACATAGCCCGACAAAACACGAGGGAAAATGATGTATAAAAAAACGGGGAGAAACGAATAAGGTGCCGAATCAAAACGGGGTGCACTCTTACAAGTTCCTCGTACTAAATTTTTTATGGGGTTCTATTTGCGCTTGTTCACAAGTCACCAACACGATGATTGTTAACAACATAAGATAGATATTGCTAGATTGCCAAGAAAACTTATGCATTCTATCAAATTCTTTTATTTATTTCACCTTTTCATATAAAATTAATAATACAAATGCCACACTATATGTGCAGTTATTGTCATGCATTTTCAATTAAAGGGGTTATGGGTTTTGAACTGCTATGTTTTATTGGACTCTATGCCACCTAATAATCTTTGGCCGCCTACCAAAACTTTTCAATGGACATTGCAACCAACTGCCACTAGGAGAAATTAGCCAAACTACAGAACCTAAGTGCCTAAATTGACGTGTAGACCTTCATAATTACAAAATGTCAGACATTGCCAAGGCTTAGAAGTGAAGCAAACCACACAAAAACTAAGTCAATTCTTCCTAGGCAAATGGTTTGGACTTTAGAGTTGCATCACTTGCTATACAAGTTAGGTACTAATGACTATTGACATAGAGCGTTAACTTGACTACGAGGCTCCTTCCGTCCTACTCCTACTACTCCATACGACACCATACGCTTAAGTACCAGCGTGCAAGTACAACCCTCGCTGCCGCATGGCGTTTGCAATTTCACACCATGAGCTGATACTAACGGCCCACCCAACTAAGCACCAACATTAGCCACCGTCTCATCCACTGACAAAGCTACCCCACCATTGTCCAACGGGGCTCCCAGCACCCGGTCCACCACGCTTGCAGTCCCTGACTAATCTGGCCCACGCTTGACTTACCATCGGCCCCCACCAAACACCCTCCTCCTTCCACCTCGGCCTGCTAACTCAAACGAACGTGCGCCTCTTCACTAGTCAGTCTCTCCCCAACCCCTCCCCTCCGATCCTCTCTTGGATCTCGCCGCGCGCTCGAAGGCAAGCGCGGCCGCGATGCCTGCGGCGGCCGTCCAAGGCGGCGGCGGCGCGGCCGACGCCGAGGAGCTGTTCCGCACCAAGCGAATTCCGGAGATCCGCGCGGCGGAGGGCGCCACCCGCCGCGAGATCTCTGCCAAGGAGGAGGAGCTCCGGCAGCTCGTCGGCCGCAGCTACCGCGACCTGCTCGACTCCGCGGACTCCATCCTCCTCATCAAGCAGTCCTCCGACTCCATCTCCGACAACCTCTCCCGCATCTCCGGCTCCCTCTCGTCGCTCTCGCCGCCGCCCGAGCCCTCCCCCGCCTCGACCGCTGCCTCGCCGTCCCCGTCCCCGTCCGCTGGCGGGCGCGCGAGGCTCTACGCGCTCGCCGCGCGCGCCAAGTACCTGGTCGACACGCCCGAGCACATCTGGGGCCGGCTCGACGAGGGCCTCCTCCTGGAGGCGGCGGGGCGGTACCTGCGGGCTCAGGTCGTACATGGGCGGCTCTCCCGGGATGCCGCGGCCGCTGCGCGGTTCCCGCTCCTCTCCCACCAGGCCCAGCTCGTGGAGGCATTCCGGCCGCAGATCTCCCAGCGCGCGCGGGAGCGCCTCGCCGACCGCCGCCTCCCCGTAGCGGCCCACGCTGACGCGCTCGCGGCCGTAGCGGCGATCGATGCCCCGTCGCTCGCCCCGCCCCAGGCGCTCCTCCTCTTCCTTACTTCGCGCCGCGCTTGGATCACCCAAGCCCTAACTGGGCTCGCCTCGGATCTGTCATCCTACACCACCGTGCTGTGCGATGTCGCGAGGATCGTGCGTATCACGCTTGGCCACGTCGGGCAGTTGTTTTTGCCTGCACTCAGTGATATGCCGCTGTTCTTCAAGACAGTGCTTGAGAAGACGCCGCCTGAGCAGCTGTTCGGTGGACTCCCAGACCCTGATGAGGAAGCACGGTTTTGGAAGGAGCACATGAACCAGCTTGAGGCTACAATGGCGCTGCTTGAACCAGATGCAATAGCGCAGGCCTGTACAGATTGGCTCAAGGAATCTTGTGCTGAAATTTTTGGTGTGATTTCTGGGGGGCAAAGGTTGGTTGATGCCATTGGGAGCGGGGAGCTACTTGGATCAGTGCAAAGGCTTGTACGTGATGCACTAGATGGGAGGGATGGATTGGAAGGGAGTTTGGAACAGTGGCTGAAGAGCGTCTTTGGGTCAGAGATTGAATCGCCATGGGATCAAATCCGTGGATTGATTTTGAAGGATGGCAAGGATATTTTTGAGGATTGGATGGAGGAATCATTTGTCCGGCGGATGAAAGACATTTTGCACTCAGAGCTTGATAGTTTGGGTGCTAGTGTTAATGTGAAGGAATCAATTGACGCTATTGGTGCCAACTCTGAGCCAAAGGATGCTGGAGATTTCCTTGCATACCTGCAGAAATCTTCAAAGGGCGGTGGTTTCTGGTTCTCAGAGTCTAAGATCAAGAAAGGAGGAGTTTTGGCACACTTGAAACCAATTGCTGATGAGAATGATTTCCATA
Source organism: Urochloa ruziziensis (assembly GCA_015476505.1). Classification (NCBI taxonomy): domain Eukaryota; kingdom Viridiplantae; phylum Streptophyta; class Magnoliopsida; order Poales; family Poaceae; genus Urochloa; species Urochloa ruziziensis. The sequence goes on along the minus strand of CM027122.1, from coordinate 51,539,187 downwards.
GCTGCCTAACCTCGTATTTTGGGCCAGAAGTTAGTCGGATCAGGAATGCAATTGACAGCAAATGCAAGAGTATTCTGGATGATCTCTTAAGCTTTGTGGAGTCACATAATTCAGCCCCAAGACTAAAGGAATTAGTGCCATACCTCCAGGAGAAATGCTACAGGACCATCTCCGGAGTACTGAAAGAATTAGAAGCTGAGCTAAGAAAACTCTCTGCTTTGTTGGGGACCAAAAAGGAGGATAATGGTGTGCCTGCAGCATCTATTATAGCGGAAAGGGCTCTATTTATAGGTCGTCTCTTGTTTGCACTGAGATACCACTCAAGTCATGTACCTCTGATACTAGGTTCCCCAAGGGAGTGGGTGAAGGAGGCTGGCGGTGCAGCATTTGCCAGGCTATCATCACCTACACCAAGACATTCAAGAGCATCTTATGATTCTTCGATGTCTTTTACCCCCAGAAGGCGCACATTTGATAGTCCCAGGAGTCCTGGAATGCTATTCTCAGATAGCCCCAGGAAACAAACTATTGCTGCTGCCATATCTTTGTTTGGAGCTGATGATAAATTCAACCCAAGACTTGATGAACTCAACAAGGCCCTTCAGTCACTTTGCATCAAGGCTCATAGTGTATGGATATCATGGGTTTCCACTGAATTATCTCATATTCTTTCATATGATCTCAATAAAGATGATTCACTATCCTCTTCAACTCCTTTGAGGGTATGCCTTCGAACCCACTTGTTGTTCTGACCATTGTTTGTTGAATTACATAACTTCATTTTATTCATATTATCTACTGGGAAATAGGGAGGTTGATATTATCATTAAGACATCAACAGATGCTGATAAGGACATCTAGTGTAGCTTATACGGAGTATTGGACATATCTGAACAGATAGAAGGCAATATCTCTTTGTATTTTATGAGGTTTTGCCTACCTAGGGGAATTAAGGAAAATAGTGGGCAGGTGTATTTTATGAGGTTTTGGTCTTGCCTGACGAAGGAACAACAGCTTTGGAGTAAGTCATGAGATGTCCAATTTGAATTTTAAAAGAGCACCGTTCTCTGAGTTTGATTGAGGAGATAGAAAAAAAAAACGTGCCGCTATTTAAAAGAATGCCGCCTTGCCCACCTAGGCAATGACTAGATCACTAAGCGCTAGGTGTCAACCATCATTCATATCGCTTAATTGCCACCTGGCCTGCCTATGCGGTTATGCCTGCTTAGGAGCTATGGCGCTTAGCATCGCTGGTATGCACTTGCGTAAGTCAAACAAAATTTTACTATTTTAGCCAGAGTTTTCATCATCACCTGAAGCTATTTACTGTACTTAGATCTCTTTCTTTTGTTAGCATGGGATTCTAGTTGTTTTATTAATTCTGGTTTGGTTGCCTTGTCAGGGTTGGGAGGTAACAGTCATCAAACAAGAGGAAACAACCGAGGGTCCCTTGGAGATGAAAATAGCTCTTCCATCAATGCCTTCATTGTACATCATATCCTTTCTTTATCAAGCATGTTTGGAGATTCATAAAGTTGGAGGGCACATTCTGGACAGAATTATTTTGCATAATTTTGCATGGGAGCTACTGCAGAAGGCATGTCCCCCTTACAAGTCCACGGACAGTTACAGTTTATTGAAAAAACTGGAGGATTTTATGAACCTTTTAGTCAATAATCCAAGAGTTCATTCTTTGATTTACTTGTTACTAAACTGTTTCTTCTTGGGTCTGCATATCCACAAAATAGCTTCTTATCTTATCTAAGTTGTTACAGACGATCTTTTTGGAAGTTATAACTTTATCTGCAGATTGTTTATCCAGGAACTCAGCATGATCAATGTTGGATTTTAGATATTTCACACCAGAATATAAATTTACAGCATCAGCACATCTTAAGAAACAAAATTCTTTGGATTGTTCCATTATTAGTTATGGGAAAGTCAAATCCATATTGATCCAGTACTGGGATCTTGTTTTTTTATAAATAGTAATGTATCTTCAAGAAAGGTTTCTTGTTTTTTATAAAAAATAGTAATGTATCTTCGATTTAGGTGGCCATGCTGTCTTCAAACTAGTTCCTTCATCTAGACAATAGGTATTACTGCTTGAGTACTTGAGCTCCATAAACCTGCCAAGTGAATTTGTTTTTATATGACTTAGTTTGAACCGGCGCTGATTCCATATGAACCTGGTATTTTAGGTCTTTCAAGCAGCATGATCAGTGGATCTAACTTTTATTTAAATGTATGCAGGTCATCAATATTTATGAAAATTTCCTTGTATCTATTGAATCTGGGAATTCTCAGGTTTCAGAGAAAGGAGTTCTGCAAATACTGCTAGACCTCCGTTTCATTGGTGATGTCCTATCAGGAGGAAAAAAGTCTTCCACCAACTCTACTGAAATGCAAACAAAACAGGATTCTTTACCAAGTGCTGTCACCAAGTCTTCCTTCAGGAGAAAACAGTCGCAGTCACAGGCAGATTCAGCTGCCATAGAGCCTATAAACAAGTTAATCAATAAACTCTCACAGAGATTGGATCCGATAGACTGGGCCACGTAAGAACTTTTCCAATTTAAATTGTTATATACTTGTCAGGTCATTAAAATATGTGAGAAATAAACTACAGACTCCTGTGTTAGATTCCTACCAACTGAAACAATGTGTTGAAACAGGTATGAACCTTACCTCTGGGAGAACGAGAAGCAATCTTACAAGCGTTATGTTGTTCTTTTTGGTTTTTTGGTCCAACTGAATCACATGTACACTGGTACTGTACAAAAATTACCAACAAAGTCAAACACAGATTCAAATATCATGAGGTGCTCTCAGGTTCCAAGATTCAAGTACCTACCGATCAGGTAAATAATCATTGGTCATGTATAAATAGCTAAATGTAGATCTGTATTGTTTTCCAAGTGCATGTTTCTTTAGCAAGTTTGAAAGATGTTCTAGACTTCTAGTTTCATGCTCAAACTAGTCAGCTTTGTACCCACCAGTGCAATCAGCGGAAAATAGCTATGATAAAATAATAAGAAATTTTGCTTAACGCTATTTGTTGATAAGATATTCATGGATGGTAGTAAACCTGATATATTTATATGCCATTATTCTGGGGCATGTAACATGCAGCGATCTTGATATCAGTCTGCAAAATGGTTTACTCCCTCCATATAGGAAATAGAAGTCGTTTTGGACAAGATTTTAGTCAAACATTGGGAATATAAATCACGAATAACTTTTAAGTTGTTGAGTTTGGAAATGTGAAAACCATATGAATAGATTTGTCTTGAAAAATATTTTTATAAAAGTATACATATATTATTTTTTAACAAATATTTTTGTAAAAATAAGAAGTCAAAGTTACGTTTTGGAGACTGTGTCGTTGTCCAAAACGACTTTCTTTGCCATAATGGAGGGAGTATCTGCTAAATAAATGCCAAGAGCTTCCGTTAGTGAGTGTTCTATCCTCACACAGTGACGTTACAACTAACAAATTTAGGATGCAACGTTGCAGTCTTTTCTAGTCTCTTAAACATGGAAATGACGTTGCAGTCTTTTCTACTCTTACACGTGGAAATGGCAAAATGGATAGTAAATGAATTATTTAGAATATATATGTTTGGGAATGTGCTTGTTCTGCATTGACAAGACCTGTGAAGGATCATTCTTCTATTTGTTAGGAACCCATGTTAGTAGTTCTAATTCCTATGGGGGCATTTTCGGGTGGCTTGTGAAGAAGAATAATACATTAGCTAGTTTGTTGGTTCTAATCAGTCTCTTATTTGTGTTTTTCCTGCAGTGCTCCGGCTATTTCATCAAGACCACACAAATCATCACTACAGTCACCATCTGGTGACAACACATCTAAAGGTCCTTGGAAATCATATCCAAATGGCGATAGATCTGCTGCATCAGAATTTGATGATAATGCAAGTCTTGTTGGTGCGGGTCCATCACTCAAGTCATTTGTTTCCCAGGTGAGTAACTTGCTACAATTTGTTTATTTTCAACCGTGGTTCTTATGGTCTCGCCTAGGAGATAAGGCGTTCCCCTTGTTTTGGCCTAAGGCGTCGCCTTAGCCCGCCTAGGCGGCTGGAAGGTGCTGGGTTGCCTTGCCTTACCACCATAAGAACCATGTTTTCAACTTTAAATTCTTTAGCTAAACAAAATCACTAAATTTATCCATCAATATTTACTCTGTTTTGTTGGGGAAGTTTTTGGTTATGACAGGAAATGCTTAGGAAACTGACCTAGTGAAACAGGGGAAATGAATCGAGCACCAACTACCTTGTGATTCTCACTAGGACACGGACATTTCGTTTTGAAGTATACATTGTCTTGTCTGTACTTCTAATTTTTCATGTAGTCCTTAAGCTTTGAATTCTTCTTTTTTAATGAAATTAATGTTCTGATGTTGTGTCAACACCCTTTCACAAACATTATTGACACAGCCTAAAACCCGGAATGTTGCTTTAACTGATATGAATATTCATCTAAGTAATCCCATGCGATGCTATCTATCAGGTTGGAAGCAAATTTGGGGAGAACACATCGAGATGGGGGTCCATGCTCTCTGATGGCCAGGTCGGTAAGCTAAGTGACATTCTTCCTGGACCAGCAGCTGGGTTTTTCTCTTCTTTGACATCTGGAGTTCGATATGATTCATAGTCACAGTACCATGAGCCTTGATCTTCAGCCTATACTTCCTATACGTAAATGGTAATCCACATCTGTCATCGAGAGACCGTCACAACTGTTGGCAGTTGTCTCCTGCCATTGGAAATCTGTTGGTTACAGAGTGATGCCACATAGTTGGCCTGGTATTGCTCGGCTTATCCTTGCCATGCCGCCTCCAGATTCTTTGCTGTGACTGGGCAGTTTCATGGAGAAGCTCAAGGAAACGTGTTGACAGTATGGTGACTGGACACGGATTCAGGGAGTGGTTAAGGAAATCAAATGCAATTTCATTGTGTTTCCTGCTTGCAATTTGACATAGTACATAGGACGAAGCAAGTGCTGATATCGGTTGACATTTTTGCGGATTCGGAGCATGTTGTGGATACTCCCGACAGATGAAGTTGTGAAAAGAATTTTGAGCGTCCATTCTTTCTTTCTTTTCCTTTTCTCTGTCTCGATGAGTGAGGAGGATTTTTTTTATAACAGTGCTGAAACTGCATGGTTTGTGGCTTTCCATGTAGCCAGAGTTGCTGATGTGTACAATGGAAAATATAGCAATAAAGTATGTTGGACCTGCGCTCATTTCTTTTTGACAAAAAAATATACTGTTGGAACAGGCATAGCAGTTGCTTCTTTTTTTTTTTTTTTTTTTTGAACGTGGCTAATTAGGGAGCAGAATTCGCAGCAAAAGCAGGTACTCCTAGTTGGACCATGGAATAGGAAAGCTGGCACTTGGCAGGCGCCAGGAATCAGGATGTGGTGTGTCCGCTGCTCGCGCGCGTCGAGCCCGTTGCGCCGGTGGATGAGACGTTACCAGCACGTGATGGTGGCCGTTGCCATTGGACTTGGAAGGTTTCGTGCTGGAAAGGTGCAGGTGCGTATGATCCGTGGACCGTGGCGTGCGCCGATGGCGAACCGCGAACTACCGCTTCAGCCCTGTTCGAGATGAGAGTGGAAGTAAATGACATGGACATGATTTTGATGCGCGAAGAGAGGAGAAATCAATGATGTACTTCTTCAGCATAATTGGGCGTTCATAATGACGTGCATGCCTTGTAAGTTTGTTACTAACCGTCCGTTGGTGAGGCTCGTCCTGGGTTGCGTTGTGCCGTTGCTTCCTCATCTCCAATCCTACAAAGGCTCTCAGTTTTCTTCTGTATATCAATGAAATTGGCGCAATTACATGCCGGTTCGTTCAAAAATACAAAGGCTCTGAGCGGTTGAATGGCGCCGTGCTCACAAAGCCAAAATGGTCAAGTCAAACCATGGGCTCTGATCACCCGAAAAAAAAAAAAAAGAAAAAACAACAACATGGGCTCTGATCTGGCTCTCGGTTTCTAGAAGGAAGCCGGCCGCCCAAGCTCTTAAAAAATTCGAGAAGATATATATACTGTACTTTACGCATGTTGATTCTACGTCATATCTGACCAACTCGATCGTACTGATACATATAATAATCTCAGTGAGATTATCTCACCCAGCAAGGCTGATCACAGAAGGAACGCGCAGAGAGGAGCACGGGCCAAAACCAAAACTCGGAAGTGGTTGCGTTGCGCCGGACTCGGAAGCCGCCGTACGTGGCGCCGTCCAACGGTCCAAGCAAGGAGGAGAGAGCAGCAGCCGGCCGCACGTGGCGTCGGCCGTTTCCGCCCCCGGAATTTCCGAGGCGACCCGGCTCCGATTCCAGCGAGCGTGGCCGGCGACTTTTCGCCGACGCCCGCCGTGTGGGTGGGAGTGGGACGATCCAGGGCCGCCGCATGCAGTCATGGAGATGCAGGTCGGCACTCGGCAAGCGCTCCGTGATCTCATTGGCGGAAGGCGTGCTGGCGGTGTACGTGGTGTTGGAACAGAAAAAGGTTGGTGGGTGGTTAAGGTTAGGGGCCAGGCCAAACCACCGTGGACGGACACGGGGAGGGAGAGGATTCAGATCGCCTCCCTGCAGTCGCCGTCTTCGACTGCAGTCTGCAGTTCTTGGCTTCTCCGGTTCTTCCCTTTCCCTCCCTCCTTTCACCATCAGGCAGGCTACTCGGTCAAAATGTTACTGTACCTGTATGCGTGCTCGACACACGTCTTGTTTTACTGTTGCAAATTTGAACCGGAGGGGCGGGGCGAGTGCTGGTTGCGGTTCGATCAAGCGGGTTTGCATGTGCGTGTAGGCATGTAAGAGCCGGTTAGCACCAAATCTGCCTAAAAGATAGGGGTAATCAAGATCATTTTATATTTTTGTTAATATGTCCTAAAACATCTAGAATGATTTTTTTTTGGGACGGAGAGAGCAGTGGACTTATTCGGTTAAGGTTTTGTTGATGCAATTATAGGAACTAGCAAAAAACGAATATTTTTTTAGATAGAACAAATCAAAAAATTGCAGAGGTGCATATGCATGGTTTCAGGTGATATAAAATGAATACAAATTACAAAACATGTACATAACAATATAAATAAGACAGTTAGCAATCACTCGGAGGCTAAAGAGTTCGGGCACACCATCAGTCCATCACCATCTAGTAGTGGAAAAAAACATTCACCAACTTTTATATTGAGTGAATGCAGAGCCGGTGTATAAGAAAGCGATGAGCAATAAGGTGTGATCCATTAGCTATCTATCTGTTCCTTTTGATGTCCGAGGCTCACAGGCATCAATTACACATGCAACCACGCGCCAGGCACTACACGAGATAAAGTCTGCTGACGAAATGGCTGCTACAATGCTACATACAACACCATCTCATCACTTGAAATTTCTTCTTATTATTACGAAGCAAAAATTCAGTTAGCGCTCAAGGTAGATAAGCTTCAAAAATACTTTGCTTAATCCACGCAAATTATACACTCCTCTTGTCTTCTTCTCCAATTGTACTACAAAATCCACCGAACATGTGCAGATGAATAGATGATCCTTTGCCGGTCTCGAAACCCCAAGCACACATTAGAAAACTGCCGTACAAAGGCGGTACTAGCGCCGTGGCTGCGACTCCTTTGTTTTTGTCTCGGCCAGTGGGGTTAGGAGTGAGCCACCTTTTGTTGGGCGATTGGCCACGGACACACTTTGATATGCATGAGCTGCACTGGTGTGGCCGCAAAGCCAGCCAGTGGTGACATGTCCACATCCCCGGCCAGGTCTTATTTTCTGGGGCTCCTTTTTTCGGGATCTTTCCCTTTCCAAAACCGGTGTCCCCTCTCCCTGAGGTTGCTTAGCGCCAAAGCTAATTGTTTAGTTTTATCCTAACTAGAAGTGGTTAGGCATAAGACCGTGAGGAGGGTTTGCCTTGTTTTACAGTAGCAAGTTAGGCTTTTGAGACGGACTGGTTGGTGCATTTAGATTTGATGTTTAGTCAGGGTAATACATTCTCGATTAGCTTATTAGCAAGAAGGTTTCATTTCTATATTATCCGCCTACTTCGAACTAGTAATAATGTGCGCCATTTGGGAGTAAATATTCTCTAATCACATGCTATTGGATAAACCTACCCATAAAAAGGCAGAGCAAATGAAAGTAACACGAAGGAGCCAAAAGAGGGGGAAATAATGCTTGGTGTGCCATACAGCTCAGTATGCCACTTCCTCTCAGGAGAAAATGAAGAACAAACGAAGAAGCCGAAAGCTCAATAGTATGCATATATATATATATATATATATATATATATAGAGAGAGAGAGAGAGAGAGAGAGAGAGAGAGAGAGAGAGAGAGAGAGATGTCCACCGGGAAGAAACCCAGTTTAATTTGAGCGGGTAAGAATGAATATATGTTTAAAGATTATTAGACGCGAAAGTTTGTTTGAAGAAAAAGGCTGGATTAGTGGACACCAACAACTGTAGATCAAGCAAGCAACGTTGCTGGCACAACTGGTCGCTTCCTTTGAACCATTGTTGAGCAATGATTTGTCTTCCTAATATTGAGTTGACTTGCTTAACTTCTCACGACATTAACAACGGATGCTCTACTGGTGTTTGGTACAATAGCAATCCCTGCTGATTGAACTGGTCTCAACTGACTGTGGCTAGATTCAGATTCTAATATACGTATATGTATAAATACTGAAAGCGTCCAAACTAAACACCATTCCGCTTCCGCAGACTAGAAACAAACCTTATCATGTACGTATTTAGAGGCCGGAAGAGTACATTGTTCAGCTGCACATGAGTGGCATAATTTTATAATTCAGTTATTTGCTCCCTCTATCTCAACAAGTACTTGATCATCACCAGCAACGCTCTATTCGCTTGGCTTATCATCCAGTCCAGCGGATTATTCTCCTCACCGAATACTATTGAACCAGTCCAGGAGATTATTCTCCTCTCAGACTTTCCAGCGGATTATTCTCCTTACAAAATACTATTAAACCAGTCCAACAGGTTATTTTCGGGACTCCCTAATTTGCGGTCGCCCGCACGGGGGCACCGTGCGCTCGGTCGCCCCCCAGGCGGCGGGCCCCGCCCCCCGCTGCACGGTTCTAGCCCCCTCTCCGTCCACGTCCAGGAAAAAATTTTGTCCCAGAGAAAAAACTTTGTGACGAAAAAAATTTTGCAACAAAATTTTGTGCAAAAAAAGTTTTTGCAACAAAAAATTGTCCAGAGGGGGAAAAAGTTTTGCAACAAATAAAATGTAGAAACTTTTTCTGCGAAAAAATTGTCCAACGAATAAAAAGCTTTGGGGAAAATATTTTGCATCAAAATTTTGAGCAAACTTTTGCATGGAAAAAAGTTCGAAGAAAGTTTTGCAACAAAATTTGGAGAAAAAGGCGAAAAACTTTTTACGACACAATTTTCAGAATTTTGTTTTATCCAAAAAGAGAAAAGAAAATGAAAAGGTACCTGGATGCCGACGGGCGGCCGGCGTCGGGCCGGCTCTGGCGAGGGTCCTGCCTCGCCGGCGGCGACCCAACCCTCGCAAGGGCCGCGTGCCATGTCCGCCGCCGCTCGTCGGGCTCGCCGTCTCCGCTCCACTCGCCAGAGCCCCCCGCGCAGCTCGTGCCTCTCCGCCCCATGGAGAGCACGAGAACGGCTAGCCGCCGCTGGCGAGCACTGGGCTGGGATAGCACGCGAGCGCAGGGCCGGCCGCCGGCAAGCACGAGGCTAGCTGCCGCTGTCGAGCGCGCTAGGCCAGGGACTCCCACCGACGGCGAGCGAGCAGCACCAGATCGAGAGGGACGCGCGTGTGAGAGAGAGGAGAGAAGGCGAATGCGGTAGAATGCGGTAGAAGGAGAAAAGACGGTTTAATTAAGCTGTGGGACCCATGCACGTGGGGGTGAGACGGAGGTGCTGAGCGCACAGGGGGAAAGTCACGGGCGAGAGTATTTCCTCTCAGACTTTTCAGCCCAACCCAAATACCATCATAGAAGTTAGAAGTATAATACTGCAAAGAGAATCTCTCTAGGGAATGTGGCACGCTGTACTACGCAATAAACAAACACATTATGGCAGTAAAGAGTACTGGACCTTTCATTAATTAGCAATGAAAAGATTGGATCTTTTTGTCAACTCTTTATCAATCCTAACCAACCCAGCTCTAAACAAATGAACCAAATTAAAGGCTGTTTTTGAGGAGTGTACTGCTGTTCCGATATTCTAGTAGTAGGTACTTGAGCTGGAAACAAAGAAACACACGCTAGATCCATAGATTCCGTGTAGTGTAGCACATTTGATTGCTTGACCTACTCATGTGACCAATCTATTGCAGCAAGCAGCAGCGTGAGTAGTCTCCAGCTTGTGCCATGGTTTTGTACCTTGCTCGGGTCAGTACGGCACGGGACACAAGAAACTGGAAGCTTTGGAGGAACCGTGTGGCATCTTTTTCAGGACAGATTTTCTATCAGCCTGTGTTTAGTTCCCACCCTAAAATCTTTTCACCCATCACATCAAAGGAGAATTTTAGATGCATGGAGTATTAAATGTAGACGAAAAAGGTGAAAAGTTATATGGATAGGCTGTAAATCGCGAGACGGATCTAATGAGCCTACTTAATCCATGATTTGCAATGGTAATGCTACAGTAACCATCCGCTAATTATGGATTAATTACCCTCTAATTACCATCATAGATTCGTCTCGAGATTTCCAACTTATCCATATAACTTTCCACCTTTTTCGTCTACATTTACTACTCCTAAATTGGTAAAATCAATACCCGAAATCTTTTTACGAAAAATTTTTATCAACTAAACACGGCCTCAGTACGATTCTAATCCCTTGTGCTTAGAGCAAGGTTTATGAATTCGCTCGCTTGCGGGCGTCTCGGTCGCCAAGTCATGCGAGGTGCTGCTGGCTGGTTGGGGTCCCCACGTCAATAAATGCGCTAGTTTGTTCCTGCATGCCATGCGAACGAATGAGAGGCTGAAGCTTTAGCTTAATAAATGCATACGCCCGCCTTCGCTAGCGCACGGCGAGTCGTCCATTCCCTCGTTCTCTCTGCCAGTGGTGTTTTTTCTTACGTGGCGAGCGAGTCGCCCGCTTACATAGGACCATAATACTTGCTCTTATGCCAAACCACAAAGCACCTCGCATTGGGATGCCAAAGCGTCAGCTGCGAAATACCCATTACTCCATGAGAATTGAACTCCACGGAGACCATATTTTCTTCGATGTTCTCGCAGAGTTGATGCGAAATTTCCGTGTTCCAAAGGCGGGCCGCACGGTCTATGTTTATCAATGTCAGTCGTTCTCTCAGTCACCCTCTTGGGTGCAAGGAAAACATTTGGGGCAGGACCAGAAGGATGCGTGTGGCAGAGGCTGACGACACGCCTTGCAATTTGCAAAATAATGCAAGAACACGATTCATTCATGACCGGAATAGCTTGCCGTTATTTCAGGCTGAACGAGGCAACCGCCAGTTGCGTCCAGACCAGGGCAGCAGCTTCCCAGCAACGACGGCAGCACAGGAAGGCATGCCATGTCAAGCCACCTACCTGGAAGAAGGTTTCTACCTGCCCTGCCCCACGAGAGGAGAGGAGGAGGAGGAGAAGATGCTCAAGTCATCGTTTTGATACCAAGGGAGACCTCTTTCTAGAGGCTCTCATCATTGGGGAAGAACATTCCCAGAATCCCAGCTCGTTTCGGAAGTTTCTTCCCCAGTCATGCATGTGTTTTCCCTCCCCCTTTTTTTTTTTTTTTTTGCCCCTGAGAACAATCCAATTATCTAGTTTTAAAGTTGCTTTCACGCTAGCTTGTTAAACCGCTCTACAAGTCTTCAGGCAGGCGCAGGTTACCATGTGGTCGTAGGAAACTACAATTTTCTGTTGTCGCGGTGTGGGTCAGTTGATAACCCATCACTGGGTGCCCTTTTGCAATCCATGGGGGACGATACCATCGCCATCAACATGAAGGTATCTGGAAGTTCATCGCTCAAATTTTGCCGGCGCTTTCTGTGAGCACGCAATAGCTGAATATGTTGATGAGAACTATGAAAGTCTACATCGACGGAGATAAAAAAAATGTATGTTCTATAGCAGTCTAATCTGGCCATCCTAAGTGAATGCCAATTGCCAAATGACAAACAACGAAGGCGCGTTGTTCATGTTGTAATTCTTTATTTTCGTTGGGATAACACCTATGTTAGCCTACCAACAATTGTTTAGGATACCACATTTGGCAGCTATCGAGCGATATCATTGGCCCCATGAAAATGCTGGCTACAGCAATGAAGAGGTTAGTATAATATTGTAGCAAAGATATACATTCCATCACATCCTAAATAAAACAAATCTATCTTCAAAAGATGGATTAATTTTCCAACCCATGATCTCACCATTTTAGAAGCCCCTCTTTGAATAATTCAGACTGTTATTGGAAACCAAACCAAACCCATCACTTTGGTCAAAGGCAGGAAAGAAAGGCAAGCAGAGGAGCAGCGAGAGGCCATGCCAAAGAAGGGAAAAAGTAATCCACACTATAAAGCGGCGGAGAGCAACCGAAATTAGAGAGAGAGGAGGGAGGCGCACACAGCAGCAGCCCACACGTAATCCTTTCCCCTTCCTTTCACACTTGCCCCCCTTAACTCCCAGACGCTTTACAAATCCGGGCCTCGTGGAGGGGCATATATACGCTGTGCCAAGGAATTAGCGGCTCTTCCGAGGAGCTCAGCGCGAAAAAAGGAGCCGCGAAAAAATTTGCTACGGCCACACCACGCGCAGCCGCCGGCCGCGCCACGACCCGCTCGCTCCTTCTCGCCGCGTCTGGTGTCGAGCCCCCCCACGTCCCTCCCGCTGCGGCTGCCTGCCCCGATGAGGCCGCCGGAGGTAGCGGTGGCCGTTGCCGTGGCCGTCGCGGTGGCGGCGCTTCTCGTGGGCGGGGCGGCCGCGTCGGTGCCGGCGGCGCTGGCGCTGCAGCGCGCGGTGCCGCACAAGGGGGTGGCGCTGGAGGAGCTGAAGCGGCGGGACTGGTCGCGGCACCGGAGCACCAGGAGGGGGCTGCTCGGGGGCGTCGCCGGCGTGGTGGACTTCCCGGTCGAGGGCTCCGCCAACCCGTTCATGGTCGGGTGGGTGAGCTGCCGCCTCCCCTTTTCTTCCCTGTTGGCTGGTGCTGGTTTCGGTTCGGGTGGGGTTGGGTCGGCCGTTTGCGGTTGATGGATGGGAGCGTGGGGAATTCGAGCCTCGTTTTCGGTTGCTTGCGGTGAGCTAAAATCGCTGCTTTCGCGTAAATGATTGATCTGCTGGCAGTTCGTTGGCTAGGCTGCTTCCGTTCCCTTTCCCAGTTGAATGAGCGATGGTGATTCGATTGCTGATGCCGTTACTCGATTACACTTTTGCTGCTGGATTCTGCATTCCGCCAAGTTCGTTCAGGCAGTTTTCCTTTGTTTGACTGTTTCTGCGAGTCTAGTTGAATTTTGCTTCAATTGGTAGGTTCGTTTTCTTTATCCCAATAATGCTGCTATCATTTAAATTAAATCTTCTAAGGTGCGTGTGCATTTCGTTGCTCTACTCTGTCAATCCAGTTCTTACTGTGGAACCCAATCCTAATTGATTCAGATGTAAAAGAAATCCAATACAAATCGAATTCATCTGGTAGTGTTTTGGTTCTCTTGGATTGTAGGTTTGTAGAGTTGCTTCCAGACTACAGCTTCAATTTGACGTGGTCCTTGATGCCATTTTCCTCCATTGCTTTTGCTTAAGGGTCAATTCCTTCATATGGAAAAAAAAAGTATGATTTTTTTAGGCCACAATTTCCCTATTGCTTACGCTTTCAGTTCAAAGCAGGAAAGGCATTTTGTGCAGCAGTAACCAAGCAAGCTGTAAGGCAGACTTATGTACAGGGACCTCAGTATTTTTCAGCCATTAGTCATAGCGAGATAGGCAACTGGCCAACTAATGTCTGCCAAATACCCTTTGGTTTCCTTCTCAATCTTTAGGAGCAGCAACTTTGTACTCTTTCTTATGTTTCTGCCAATGCTTGCGTTGTGCAGGTTCAGATGGCCCCCATATACCATATTCCTGATTGTAGTTTAAGTAGTAGGATATCCTGTGTTCCCCATTGAATGTGGTAATTGTCACACAAGCATGTATTCCTTCCTATCCTGGATTCAATTAGGGAATATGGATTTAGGATACACATTTCAGTTCGTTACCCAGCACATACCGATGTGTTGTGATTGATCAACATGCTATGTCACATTATTGTTTCGCCAGTTTATACATATTTTCATGCTGCAACTAGGCTTGTTGGTATCAATAACAACTTAACAAGGATACAGTTTTCTTTTTAGTCTATTATTGAATACACTCTATTTTGACTATCGCTCATAATGTTTGAATTTGAATTTGCAGGCTCTATTTTACCCGTGTGAAATTGGGAAACCCGGCAAAGGAATTCTTTGTCCAGATTGACACTGGCAGTGATATATTGTGGGTAACTTGCAGTCCTTGTACTGGTTGCCCGACATCAAGCGGACTCAATGTGAGATAAACTTCTTATCTTTGATTATCAAATGCATATAATTTCAACCAATGCTACATGTTAGCCTAGGGAGCTCCTTCTGATTAGTAATTTTTCCCTCAGATCCAGTTGGAGTCCTTCAACCCTGACACTTCATCAACATCATCCAGAATAACATGCTCTGATGATAGATGTACAGCTGCACTCCAAACAGGGGAAGCAGTCTGTGAAACCTCGGATTCCCCGAGCAGCCCTTGTGGGTACACTTTCACCTATGGTGATGGGAGTGGAACATCAGGGTACTATGTGTCTGACACGATGTATTTTGATACTGTCATGGGAAATGAGCAGACTGCCAATTCGTCTGCCTCTATTGTTTTCGGGTACAGTTTCCTTGGAGCCCTATATCATTTTGCGTCATTGAAACTTACAATTACTGATGACAATTTTGACCGAGATGCCACTAGAAACCTTGTTAGAGATGTCCAAGTGTAGGTATGGTGACCATTAACAATTTAACATGGTGTTGGTTCTCAGTAATGTGAATTGTTACATTTTAACAATTTGAGTCACAAGTACAGATAAGTTTAAATGTTTTTTAATTGGGTCAGTACACATGACACACTATGTGGTAACAAACTGTCGATGTCCTGAACCAACAGTCCAAGGCAAGAAAAGAAAAGAAAAAACATTCCTTGATGGTCAACCTGAACAATGTGTTATAATTATTACTTCCGTTCAGCAGCCACATGATGCTGGCATGTTGCTACAACTGTATTGCATCCTTCGATCCTGATTAGATGTCCATACTGTATTGTGTCAGTGGTCGTATTGTTATGTGCCAAAAAGTTTTAACCTCACAGTTGTGTCCAAAATCTTTTGAGTAGTTGGAGTTGACAGCCTTGTTCTTGTTCTCGTAGTCGAAGCTTCAAGTGTAGCTATATTTCTTGATTGCAAATTTCTGTACTCATTACCCTTAACTGACAATTTTGCTGCCAAACATTGTCAGCAGAAATGCTTTACCAGCTTATGAATGTTTCAATTCCTTCCGAGCAGGTGTAGCAATTCACAGTCAGGAGACCTGACGAAGGCAGATAGAGCAGTTGATGGGATTTTTGGGTTTGGACAGCATCAATTGTCTGTCATCTCACAACTGAATTCACTTGGAGTGTCCCCTAGGGTGTTTTCTCATTGCCTGAAAGGTTCTGACAATGGTGGTGGGATTCTTGTGCTTGGTGAAATTGTGGAGCCAGGCTTAGTCTACACTCCACTAGTTCCATCACAGTAAGTTTCATCCCTGGAATTACTTTGGGTGTAAAACTTCAGAATTCTGCATTGCAATCTCATGTTTCAGTAGCCATTCTACTGTTACTGTTGTGATACATTTGACAAATAGACGTCTTTTATATAGCTTAGTTTATGTTTCTGTATTGAGAAGTTGTGAACCTCCTGTGTTCCTGATACTGACCACTGCTTATGCCAATATTTTAAATGAAATACAGGCCTCATTACAACTTGAATCTGGAAAGCATCGCTGTCAATGGTCAAAAGCTACCCATTGATTCCTCCTTGTTTACAACATCAAATACACAAGGAACAATTGTGGATTCGGGAACAACATTGGCATACCTTGCAGATGGAGCCTATGATCCATTTGTTACGGCAGTGAGTTTCAGATGACACAATTGTTTTCACAGAATAACCAATGCTTGGCGGTCTACATTATCTACTTATTTTGTGATGTGATTGTTAATTTTCATTATTTATATGTGCAGATAGCCGGTGCAGTCTCTTCATCTGTACGTTCTGTTGTCAGCAAAGGGAACCAATGCTTCTTTACCTCCAGCAGGTTTTATTCTTCTTTCTGGGAGTCAAGTTAACAGCTTTGTCCTTTGATAGCCTGAATTCCTTACAAGTGTTCTTACCATTTGGCAGTGTTGACTCGTCATTTCCAACCGTGACCCTTTATTTTATGGGTGGTGTTGCGATGACGGTGAAGCCAGAAAACTATCTTTTGCAGCAGGGTTCTATTGTAAGTCAGTTGTATATCTGATTAAATGGTTCTAGGAGACTGGCTCATGTTTTAATAATATCATGTCAATGATGGTTGCAGGACAACACCGTATTGTGGTGCATTGGTTGGCAAAAGAACCAGGGCCAAGAAATAACTATACTTGGAGGTTAGTCAGTCTTAACTCTGACAGAATTAGCCAATTTAGATTGCATCAAACTATAAAATTTGAGGCTATGATACATGATATGGATTTATGAAATAAACTAAGCTAAGAATAAGTTTAGGTGCTGAGACAAGGGCACCTAGGTCTTAGAATCTTTGACTTCGGACTGCTTTTTTTTTTCCCTTATGCTTTGTTGTTACTTTTCTATGTTTTTCTCATCCTTGTTTCTTTTGGGTTTCATCTCTAGCATACCCCAACTTGCTTGGGGCAAAAGGCTATGTTGTTGTCATGGTTTTAAAGGCGCTAAGGCGTCCTCCAAAATCTTGGAGCGCCTTATCGCCTAGGCACCCAAGGCGGTCTGATTTCTAAGGCGAGCTGGGACCGCCTGGATCACGCCTAGGCGACGCCTTTTAAACAGGGGTGGTTGTTGTTGTTGCTTTGCTGTTGCTTCTATTTCTAATGCAAAAATTAACTGGGCAGCAACTCCTATTAGGTTACAGCTTTACACTGTTAGCCACTGATGTGCATATATCTCCAGGCTTGCAAAACCTCTCTGGAGCCTAATTCCTCTTTTTTTTTCTTTTTCTTTTTTTTTTGCTAACTATGTGGTCCCTGCTGTTTCAGATCTTGTCTTGAAGGATAAGATATTCGTGTATGACCTGGCAAACATGCGCATGGGCTGGGCCGATTACGATTGTAAGCCAACATTCCTTGAGACCATTTCAACGCCAGTTCTTCAGTTTCTTTTCCAGCACCCTCTTCACCTCCTTTGCAACTAACAGTATCTCTTGCCAGGTTCAATGTCGGTGAACGTCACCACGTCGTCAGGGAAGAACCAGTTCGTGAACACCGGGCAGTACGATGTGAACGGCGGCTCCACGGGACGCGCATCTTACAAGAGCTTGATACCAGCTGGGATCGCCGCCATGCTTGTGCATATGCTCGTTTTCGGTGGCGTCTTACAACGTAGATAGCAGTTTCAGGAGGGCTAACTGACAATGTGTGTGATTCGATTCTTTATTGCGTTGGTGTATTCAGAGCTGAGAGACGTAGCCGTCCCTGCTGCCCACTAGTCAGTCCCACGGGCGAAGAAGAGCTGCCATGACCTGAGCATTCTTACTGTACATACAGAAAAAAAAATGAAAGGTTGTTCATGGAGCACGGCCTCCTTTCTCTCAAATTGCGGCCCGATCTTCTGTCTCTTTTAGTCCTTTTGGTGCTCTCTTCGATTTGCAACTGAAAAAGAATCGATGCGATGCGGCGGGATGTGGATTGTT
Organism: Urochloa ruziziensis; assembly: GCA_015476505.1. Classification (NCBI taxonomy): domain Eukaryota; kingdom Viridiplantae; phylum Streptophyta; class Magnoliopsida; order Poales; family Poaceae; genus Urochloa; species Urochloa ruziziensis. The sequence goes on along the minus strand of CM027122.1, from coordinate 51,521,187 downwards.
ATTTGAAACAGAGGGAGAAGCACGTTGAGCCAGGCGAGGAAGCTCTGAAGATAATGCTGGAGGTCGGCTCTGGTGTGCTAGTGCTAGTGCTCAATCCTTGGGAAGTCAGATCTCAGCAAGTAAGAAGTGCGCGGAATGGTCCAAAAGGTAGTAAAGCAGTGGAAACAATTAGAGCAGCTCCAGCGTTGGAATCTAGAGGGCGCTTCAAAGAGAGAGAAAAGGATTCCCTAGGTGCAATACGCTGGAGCATGGGGCGCTAGCTAGCAACATCTAAGCCATAGCGCTGAGTTTTGCACCAGTTGCTCTAGATAAAATATATTTTTCCTTGTACGTGGCTGGGTTGAACACTAGTAGGAGAGAGCGAAGAAAATTGGCTTGCTGATTTTTTTATTTGGCTAGGTATCAGGGTAGGTGTTGCTTCACGTTGCATCAAAATGACCTGAACGCTATCTAAATGACATGTCCTTCAAGCTACTTGGTGGAATGAATACATGCTGCTGCTGCTCTTATATGAAACGGTTGGAAATCGCTACTCTCATTTCCTAAACCACATCCTAACCCAGAGAAATGTCTCATTTCAAGTTAATGGAATAGCTGTTTTTATTTTTCATAAAGCAAGCACTACATTCCAAAACTAATGGCATCACCTTCTGAACCTTAGCAACCGTAGTGGTTTTTTGATCTCACCGTTGGTCTCTGTTGGCCTTGGCCATGACAGTGCAGGCATAACTAAACAGACAGCACTGTACAGCCAAAATTGAACATACAACCTATTCGCCCCACAGACAACATAAGCTGAGTAGAGGCCACATGACCGACAGTTAGTGCTTGCTTCAGAAATCATAACTCAATTTGAAGAGAACACAGAGCAAAATAACAAAAGGCACAGATATCAAAGACTTCCAGCAATACATTTAACAAATAACGGCACAAATAGGTCTTAGAGCACTCAAGTTTGGCGAAAGCTAACACAGTAGCTAAACAACTGATACATGGCACACCACCAGCAGACCTTAACAGTTCACGCGATAACAGACAAAACTTATGTGATAAAGGCAAGGCATCTAGGTATCGCAAAAACAGATGCATGATTAACCACCAGGCACATCATTTCTTCTTGGCAGCAGCCTTGGTAACCTTGGCGCCTGTCGGGTCCTTCTTCTCCACGCTCTTGATGACTCCAACAGCAACCGTCTGCCTCATGTCACGGACGGCGAAGCGACCCAGAGGTGGATACTCAGAGAAGGTCTCCACCACCATGGGCTTGGTGGGAATCATCTTCACCATACCAGCATCACCGTTCTTCAGGAACTTGGGTTCCTTCTCAAGCTCCTTACCAGATCGCCTGTCAATCTTGGTAATGAGCTCAGCAAACTTGACAGCGATGTGGGAGGTGTGGCAGTCCAGCACTGGAGCGTAGCCATTGCCAATCTGCCCAGGGTGGTTCATGATGATGACCTGGGAGGTGAAGCTGGCAGCCTCCTTGGCAGGATCATCTTTGGAGTTGGAGGCCACAAACCCACGCTTGAGATCCTTCACAGCAACGTTCTTCACGTTGAAGCCAACATTGTCACCAGGAAGGGCCTCCTGGAGAGCCTCGTGGTGCATCTCAACAGACTTCACCTCAGTAGTCAGGCCAGTTGGGCCAAAGGTGACAACCATACCAGGCTTGATGACACCAGTCTCAACACGGCCGACAGGCACAGTTCCAATACCACCAATCTTGTACACATCCTGAAGGGGGAGACGCAGGGGCTTGTCCGAAGGCCTCTTGGGCTCGTTGATCTGGTCAAGAGCCTCAAGCAGGGTTGGGCCCTTGTACCAGTCAAGGTTGGTGGACCTCTCAATCATGTTGTCACCCTCAAAACCAGAGATGGGGACAAAGGCAATCTTGTCAGGGTTGTATCCCACCTTCTTGAGGTAGGAGGAGACTTCCTTAACAATCTCATCATAACGGGCCTTGGAGTACTTGGGGGTGGTGGCGTCCATCTGTAAACAGAAAAGCAGCGGAACATTAGCTTACTGGAAGAGATCGCACAAACAGTACGCACCACTGTATATATATGAGAACGCCACATCAATAAAAAATAAGAGGTGTTTCTTTAGGGAATAGGTTTGAAGGAATCTCAACAGTCAACAGTGACAAACAAAAATAGATCATATATCACAAACATCTAAATCAGCTAGTGCAGGATGTAACAAACAATAAAGCAAGGACAAAAACAGACATCAGAAGGTGCGAGGCAACTGATCATATCCTAGTACTACATATGAATATAAAGACATAGAAGGTAACATATGTGCATATATGATCAACAGCTTGTGCTCGCATTTATATGATACAAGACAAATGTAGATCAGAACATTATTCAAAATAGGTGCACAGATATTTATGCTGGACTCTCAAGAACTAACATGAATATTATTCTAAATGACAGGGGTTTCTGGGAACAAACCTTGTTGCAGCAGCAGATCATCTGCTTGACTCCTAGAGTGAAAGCAAGGAGAGCATGCTCACGGGTCTGGCCATCCTTGGAGATACCAGCCTCAAAACCACCAGTGGTGGAGTCAATGATAAGGACAGCACAGTCAGCCTGGGAGGTACCAGTGATCATGTTCTTGATGAAGTCACGGTGTCCAGGGGCGTCAATGACAGTGCAGTAGTACTTGGTGGTCTCAAACTTCCACAGGGCAATATCAATGGTGATACCCCTCTCACGCTCAGCCTTGAGCTTGTCAAGCACCCACGCATACTTGAAGGACCGCTTGTTCATCTCAGCAGCCTCCTTCTCAAACCTCTCGATCACACGCTTGTCGATACCTCCAAGCTTGTAGATCAGGTGGCCGGTGGTGGTCGACTTGCCAGAGTCGACGTGGCCAATGACCACAATGTTGATGTGGGACTTCTCCTTACCCATGGCTGCAGGTGAAGCTTAAACTTCTGCAACAGATGAATCGGTTGTTAGAAACACTACGCAGAACAGGCGAGCAAGTAGCACAGAATTTGGAAGCCAGTGAAATAGAAACACTTTACTACAGAACATTTTTTTTTACAGATCAGATGGGACACTAGATCAAACAAGTACGTTGCAAATATGCATAACTACAGTGCTAGCCTCCGAGAGTCCCAGTAATAAAAGGAATTACAGCAGGCATAACATCTAAACATTCGATCCACCGATCCACCAGTGCAATTTACCTACAGTATTTGAAGTACTCATTCGGATCCAGATGAATCCATCCATAGCCAAATCGCTACTCACTACCAGAAGGACAAATTGCTACTCGCTAGAGGAGGCCCTCAAATCATGCGAGCAAGCAAAACCCACAAACCCTACGGGATCGCAGATGCGAGTTGGCAAATCACTACCTTCTAGGCCACCAAATCGCTACTCACTAGAGGAGACGACACAATAGAACACCGATTTAGCCGCGAAAGCACCATGTCGCACAGATCAAGCGAGGAGGGGCCGAGAAGAAACGGTACCTGAGGAACAGAAGGAGGCGGCGGCGGCGCGGGTGAGGCGAGTTGGGGAGGCCGCTTGGTGGAATGGGCGCTGTCCGCTAGGGTTGGGGACTTTATATATGAGGGCGGCGGCGAGGAGTAGTCGGTGCGTGGGGTAGGCCTGTGGGCTGATGTGGGCTGCCCACATATGAAACCCAGGGAGGCCCATATAGGACTTGCTGGTCCGGCCCCGTTGGCCGTTGCCTTATGTGATGTTGCTTTGCATTTTTTCTTTGTACTTTTAGTTTGAAAGAATAGACTTCTCCAAAGAAACTGACAGTCTGACACATATGTTGAGGAGAAGAAGTTGAAAGTTGTCCATCGATGGAGTTCTCCATGCCAAGGAAACAGCTGGGGATCCTGTGGCAGAGGAAATACGTGTTAGATAATGTGAATGAAGCGCCTAATGTGGGGAATGAAGTTCATCATCCCCTGAAAGCAAGCTTTCCCCCTCTGAGGACCTCCTGCTACTTTCATTGAAACTTCTCCTCTGTAAAAGAATGCCCGAGTATTCTGCAAGATTTTCTAGTCCCACTCCCATCAAATCAAACTCCATTTACTTATAGGAATCTGCTCCCAATCTGCAAGAAACCTTTTCAATCACTGTAGAATCTCAATTTGCTTCAATAGAAACAAGTACTTGAAATCTCCACCATTCGAATATACTCCCTGCTTCAAGTGAAGTTCCATCATTAAGTGATATAGAATCTACCAATACCCCTTTAGCAGTTAACCGAAGATGTTCACACTTTACAGATGAAACTCAACAATCTTGAAGTAAAACCTGAAGAAGGTAAGGAAGATATGGTGCCAAACAAATATTTGAGTTTGATTGTTTGGATGTTGAATCCCTCGAGAGATTCCTTTTCCTGAAACGCTTGTTGGATCATCCTATTTTGTAGGCTGAAACCTTGATTGTTGTAAAATTGGGGGAAGAGCTCTTTGCTTGAAGTAGTCCTTGAGGAGCTGTTGCACCTTACTGTATTAGTTAGGGATATGATCATGGTGCTGCCGCCTACGAGCACGATCCTGTAGATGTCGCCCTCCTGCAGGCCAGCTCTGCCATTCCCCTTCTTTACCGGCACCATCGTCTTCCGGAACACGTCTTGTTCAGTCCTATCCATTCCTCGAACAGCACCATACTCGAAGACGCCGTCGTCGATGGCCACGACACTGACGTCGATTCGTCGAATGCTGCCGCCGAGGCCGAAGACGAGGACGTTCTCGTCGGCGCCCTTCCTGTCGACGCCGCGGTGAGCACCGCGCGCACAGCGGCGGCGCCGGCGTCCTAGGTGGTCTGCGCGTCGTTGAAAGTAGGACGGGAGCCCGGACGACGGTGGCGACCTCCTCGACGAGGCAGGCCTCGGCTGTCTCCTTCGTCCCGGCGACTTGGCGAGCACCATCACCCTGGCGCTGGCCTCCTCGCAGATGAACTCCCGCACGCCGCCGTCTCTCACCAGGAGTGCAGGACCCGCTGCACATGGGGCTTCCCTACCTGTTGACTCCCCCGATGCGCATAATCCGGGCCGTAGAAGCCCGATCGGATGGACAGTAGGTACCCAAGGGTGGACGGTATTTCAAATACCGTCCACCCCTTGAGTTGCGTCGCCAGGAACGCCACGTCCGTTTCAAGCCCATGCCTTGTCGGAGACTCTCGGAGCTCCGCCGCACTCACACGGCGCTCACGTCGGCTCCTCGTTCCGGTGATGACACGCCGCGCGGCGCCTACGCCTGCACCAGGTGCGTCCGCGACGTCGCCGCGCTCGCCTCCACGCTGATGCTCACAGCACCTCCTCGCTCCTCCGATCCTCCCGTTGCTGCTCGTGCCGTCGCACGTTGCTGTTGGCGACGCCGCCGGCGGCGGCGCTTCCGATTACACCTCTGCCGCGGCGGCAGGAGACGACGAAGCAGCGGTGCAGCAGCAGCGCGATGAACGCCGGGCGGCGACTTGTGCGCCGCCAGGCTCATCAGCGACGACTAATTAAGACACGACATGATCTTGTCTTGCGGTTTGCGTCTGGACGAAGGTTGGAAGCGTGATCGATCGATTTGAGGGGAGAGGATAGGATCGGAAGCGATGGCTGCCGCGGTGGGGTCCTTGACGAGCCAGGCGGTGGCGCCGGCGTCCTTGGCGGCGGCCTGGCGCTGTGCGCGTCGTTGTCGAAGTCGGCCGGGCGGCCACGGCGGCGTGCGTAATAACCTTCTCGCCGAGCTAGGCCTCGGCGATCTCCTGGTCTCCTTCATTCTGGCGAGCACCATGGCGTGGCGCCGACCTCACCTGGACCGCGCACATGGGGCTTCCCGTACCCGTTGACTCCCGTGACGCGCTTAAACTGGGCCGTAGAAGCCCCATCAGACGGACGGTAGTACATTAGGGGGTGGACGGTATTTGAAATACCGTCCGCCCTTGTCGTCGCCAGGAACGCCACCTCCGTCTCAGCCCGTGCCTTGCCGGAGCTCCGCCGCTCTCAGGCCATCCCTGCTTCCCCTCTCCTTCTTACCTTTTTGCCTCTCCGCCGCCCCAGAAGGCATGGACCTTGGGTGGTCAGAGCTCCAAGCTGGCGGTCGGCGACCGGTGGACAATCGGCCAGTCCACCGCCGCTTGGGCCGCACCCGGTCCCGGAGCTCGCCGGAGCGCCACCTGATTCGCTTCCCTCTGATTTTCCTCGCGCTGGCTTCGCATCCGGCCGTCTTGCGCCGACCAAGGTCCGTGTGCGCGATCTTAGAGCTGGGCAAGGTTTCTGCAGTCTGGAATTCTGGATATTCGAAGGGCGAGAAACGCCGGTTCAGATGATTGTTCTGCGGGTTCGTCCTCTGCCATGGTGGGTGCGTCGATTTCACTTCTGGAATTTACAGGAATGCTCTTCCCGCCAGGATTTTTTTTTCTTTGTTGAGCTGAATTGTTTATGTTAGCTGATGAATGTCGTAGCTCTGAATTCTCGTCGTGATTTCGGGGAAGCTCTACTGAACCTGACCAAGCGACACAGAAAGACGCGAACCTGAACCTGACCACCTCCGCCGTAAGCTTCGCGTGACCGGAAGCAGGAGTGCACGACGGGGCGAAGTGCCACCGATCCGGCTACGGAGAGCTTTCCCCGTCTGCATGACTGCATCGCCCGAGTACTCGTTGGGGGCGGAGGAGTCGAGGGCAGGGAAGCGGCCATCAGCGGAGGTGGCGACAGACGAGGCACCGGTTCACTGCTCCATGTCTTTGCCAGTCAAATCTACGGAGTACGGCGCAGTGTGCGTGAAACAGGTGTCGGACCATTCGCGAACAGAAGCAGTACAGTAGCAGAACGTACAAAGTGCAGGATACAGGCGGCCGGGAGCCTGTCAAAAAGCCAACTGTGCTCAGTTTACACGGTTCTGACTTGTGGCCTCGATTTCTTTGGCAGTAAATCAGGACCTTACAAATTTTGTAAGGGACAATACGGAGTAGTACTCTTCAAGAAAAAAACAAACAAACATGTAGTTGCATGTTGGATTTCCACCAGACAAGGTTAGAATGAAAGCCACGTTGCAAGCACAACATTTGGATGACAACGGCGCATATGTCCTGCTAAACAACCTCACTTTCATGCACATAGGGTCTGGGTCTGTTTAGGCCAGTGGTGAAAGTTTCATGAACACAATTACCTAAAGTGACATAACATCTAAAGATTGTTTGAAACTAAGATGAAACACCATCTCTCAATGCAAAGTTTTATCTCTTGTTGTTCCCTAGACTACATGCAAGACACAAGCTGTGTAGGTAACTGTGTAGAGAGGGTTTCATCACCAGAAAACCCATTTCATCTCTCTTCATTAATACGCTGCCACATCATCAAAAAAAATGACATGGCAGCCTATTTAATGTCCATGAAACTCCCACTAAATTCACCCAAAACGCAAGTTTTTAACTAGAAAACCATGTCAGTTTATTTTTTCTCTTTGCACAGTGCGCACATGACTCAGTGTAAAAAGTTTTACTCTTTTTATCATTTTCATCCCAACTAAACAGGTCCATAACAGCTCATACGTATACGGAAACACACATGACAGTGACATGCTACAAAAAAATGTCTAGGATCAGGTTCAATAACAGACTCTCATAGTCTCATAGCTAATCGAGTCTCGAGTCAAGATTTTTGCTGATTTCTCTACTACTCCTAAAACCTTAATTCCGAGGAGCCACCCTCCATGCCCCCGCCTCCCTCGCGCCCTCGCCTCCCCGGGTGCCCCCGCCTCTGCCGCACGTGGTGGGACCCACAACGGCCCGCGCCGCCGCCGCGAGAACGAAGCCGCCTCGCTCCGCCTCTCCTCTATGCGGGCGTGCTCCGGGCAGGCCGCGCCGTCGGGCTCCTGCTCCTCCCTCTCCTTCACCTCCGCGCGGATCAGGGCGGGAAGCGGCGGCGCTTCCTCTTCCTCGAACAGGTGCAGGCGGCGGAGGCCTCTGCCCGACTTCCCCAGCTTCGAATCGAGCGGCGGAGGCCCTTGCCCGGCTTCCCCAGCCTCGAATCGGGCAGCGGCCCGCGCAGAGGAGAGACGCCGGTGGTGGCGGGGAAGGAGAGAGGCCGGCTGGGGAGGGGACGAGGGAGCGGCAAAGGTTGCGGATGGGAGAGGGAGGGCCGCTGGAGCTTCGGCCACCGTTCCCACGCCGCTGCTCCCGACCGGCCGTCGCTCCCGGCCGCCGCGCCCACCCCCGGCCTTGCTCTTCCGCGTCACCGGCCGCGCAGGGCCCCGACCTGGCGCCGCAGGCGGGCTCGGAGAGCAGGGGGCCGGCCCGGGAAGGGAGGAGCTCACGCCGGCCGCCTCTGCTTGCCCCAGCGCGGCGGGAGGATGGGCCCGTCGTCCTCGTGCAGCACTGGACGGCGGAGGAGGTCGGCGAGGAGTCGGTCGCCGCTCCCGCCGCCACGCGCAAGCCGCCGCACGCCGCGCGCAGGCACAGACCGTCGAGCTCGTTGGGGGCCAAGACTTCTGGATAGGGAAGAATGGAAGAGAAAGGAGCGACGTTGTAGATAGGAAGAACGGATCGAAGGGCGGCGTAGCGTGTGGAGGTCGGCAGCGGCGTGGCTGGGCGAAGCGCACTGGCGGCCGCCGGGCATGGGCTACTTTTTATCGAGCTAACTGGAAGCGGACGACCGGCCGCCCAGCCATTAGCCGCATCGCTCGATCACTCGATGGTGAGGCTCACGGCAGACGATGAAGCCGCCTTGACAAGAGATAAGGTTCCGGTAAAAAAAAAGAGATAACAGTAGAAAGGGTCTCTGGGCTTTTTGCGGGCGGCGACGCCGACAGAAAAAAAGAGAAAGGTTCCGGTAAAAAAAAAAACAAGAAAGAAGATAACAAGCGGCGTGTTTTTTTCTGCGTTTTTTTCTCTCGAGTATTTCTTCAGCGATTTTGTATTGTACATAACAACCCATTGGTAGGGTCCCACACTAAATAATTGAAGGTGCTAGAATTTCTTAGATTTCAAATCCTACAATTGCATTCTTTTTAATGGTAATACCTGCACGGCTAAAAAAGGAAAAACAGAGAAGAAAAAAAAAGAAAAAAGAAGAGATAGAAGAAAAAGGAAAAGTGAGGAGGGGGAGAGAGGAGATGGATGAATAAAAAATAGGGTATGGTTGCTATAAAGGTTGAGATATATAGGTTGACGAGTGCAGACAGTCTGAGACTGGCCGAGGTATGGGATTAGGGGCCCCGACGCTTGCCGTCTTGAGCCTCCTCGAATGCCGAGAAATCGCCGTCGACGCTGCTCTCCGACAGCGCGTGCGTCATGACACGGGCGAGCACCTGAATGCCGCCACGGGCGACCAAGTTCTCCTGCACCGCGGCGTCCTCCCTCCATGCAGGACTTGAGGTTCTTGAGCTCGGTCACCTTGAACTTAATGCCGGCGAGCACGGACGACAGCCTCTCCCGCCCTCAACTTCTTATCATACAACGAGCCAGCGACGTGTGCCCGACTGCGACAAGGCGACGGCGCGGTCGTCGAGCCAGGAGGATATGACGTGGCCTCAATGTCAGCGAGCTCCCCAGCATGCTCGCGTCGGCATAGTGAGCTTTGGGCGACGTCCCATGAAGACCTTGGGGAGGGGAAAACAAATGTTGCTTCCGCAGACTGCAACACCATCACGATGCTTGGGTTGACATCGGTGCTCCCGACATCGAGCTCGAAGGGAGAGCATGGATGGACAACAACCTGTCGTCTGCCGGTGCTTGGTGCTATACTGCTATCACCAGCGACGACTTTAATTTGTTGGCTAGAGGTGCGAGGCGGAACGGGGAGTACACGGGTTTCGTCCAGTCATTTGCTTCCGTGTGTTCATTAGATTACAGTTACTACATCATTATAGCCCGCAGGCAAAAACTAATCTACGGAGTATAGCCTAATTTGTTTGTATCAGAAGAAAATCATGCAACTAATTTCGTATAACGTGTCCACTTCGTCATAAGCTTGCCAATTGTGATTAGTGTTTCTTTCTTTCTTTTTTATTTTTCAGCTCTAAGACGCGGTAATCGTTTCTTTTTAGGTTGAGAAAATCAGATGATGTAAGTGATGTATTAACTGGTGCATATGCATGACTGGAGCAAAATCAACTAATCCTATTAGTATAGAATTAGATTCACAAGTTGTACATGTTGTGTTGCATGGTGACAAATTACAAATAGAACCTTTTATTTTGAGTGGATAGGTCGGTCAAAAACTTATGGCCATCCAGCTCATTAGAAAATTGATTGATTAGCTCCTGAATATGTGAGTGTGCAAAAAATGGAAATTATAATTTTTAGTTTTGATTTTCGTCAGCCTATAGCATACAATGTACATTAAACACCATTATAACTCACCTCATGCATCTAAATGTTAAAGTTAATAGTGATGACACTGATATTTTGAAGAACTATAATTTTTTTAAATAAAATTTATGCCCGTAGCAAAGCACGGGCTATTACCTAGTGAAAGAGATAAGGAAGGAGACAGAGGAGTTGAGCTTTGCTCCGTAGATACGTAATGATAAAATTAACTTATAAACAGATTAAAACCCATTATTATCTCTGTTGCATCTTGATTTTAAGCTAATTACTTGGCTCTATTATCCCTGCGTGGGCAAATCCACTTGCTTGATGGAGTACGTGTAGATAATCCATTCCAAACTCGTATGCCAAGGTGCCATTGTAGGACTAGGGCAGAGCAGCTTTGGCCGTAATCAAGAAAATACTTTTTTCTTAAGAAAAACACAAAACCGTGCCAAACTCATATGCCGAGACCCGAGATGCCATTTTAGGACCAAAAGAAGAGGCGCGTTCTCACTTCTCAGAAGAAGCTTGAATTTATGCCAAAAAAAAAAGAAGCTTGAATTTCCCACACCAATATCCAAACATGAAAAAGCGGCAGAAATGGGCTCTTCGTTTTGCTCCTGATTCCCTCCCTCCGGGCTCCGGGCCTTTCTGCTTCCCGCCTTCTCCTCCTCCTCCCCAGAAAACCCACAAAAATCCCTCCGCATTCCTGGCTTCCTGCGTTCCACCCTCTCGGAGAGAGAGAGAGAGAGAGAGAGAGAGAGAGAGAGGCGACGGGGCGCGGGCGGCGGCGGCGGCAATGGGGATCCAGGGGTTGCTGCCGCAGCTGAAGTCTATCATGGTGCCCATCAAGGTGGAGGAGCTGCGGGGCCAGACGGTGGCCGTCGACACCTACTCCTGGCTCCACAAGGGCGCCCTCTCCTGCGGCGACCGCCTCTGCAAGGGCATCCCCACCACCAGGTTCGCCCATCCCTCCCGGCTGCCCCTTTCTTGGGCCAATTTCCTCCCCGATAGGGTTTCTTGAGCCATTCCTCCGGTCCCGGTGAACCTGATGGGCGAATCGGGGAAATGTGGGTCTTTCCGATGGATTTCGCACCTAAGCCCTTTGACATCGCGGCTGCCAAAGGGCGCGAGTGCTTAGTGCGAGCATAGCAGGGGTTTCTTGATTGGGTCCCGATTAGCGAGACCCTTTTCGGGCGGAGGACAAAGGAAGGGGAGGACTTGCTCCCGATTCCTTAAGATTTTGCTCCTCTGTGGGGGGAGACCCATCGTTCGCTTTCTCTGGGATTGCACAATGGAAATGTATTGCATCTGATTTGCCCTTATCCATGACTAGTGAACTGAACCTATATTCTTCCCTGGCACCAAGATTTCTTGTATGTATGTTTATGTTGGATTGGTGATACCAATTAGGGGAAGATATGTTGATCACTTGACTTGGTTGCCTTCTGGTACTGCTCGTTCCGATAACACAATATTTCAATTTACAAAAGTGGACACCATCATTGTTACTGCATTTCTTTTGTTACTAACATTTGTTTCGTCTCAGGGTTCTTTCAACGATATAAAACATTTAAAATGAAATGGTGGATCACAGAGCCTAAATTACCATGTTTGGGGTCTTGCCATAAACTCACCCGTGATACTTTTCCCCTTGAAATTGAACCAGGCATATTGAATACTGCATGCATAGGGTTAACATGTTGCGACATTATGGTGTGAAACCAATTCTCGTGTTTGACGGGGGCCTTCTGCCAATAAAGAATGATCAAGAAAGAAAGCGTGAAAGGTAAGTTCTACTTTTGGTTTCAGATCAGAAATATCCAACATGTTTCAATTGCCAAAGAATATTTACATTCACAATCATAAATTTAGTTGAAATGCATATCTGTATGGTTATAGACTTATAGTCACCTGGAGTTCAACCTATATAATTCATTTGTAATTTTACTTCCAAACTGTAGAGGTGTTAAGGGTATCCAACTATTCTTTGATCCTGATGCACTTTCTTCTTGTTTCATGATTGCTAAATAATTTCAACCTTCAGGTCAAGAAAGGAAAACCTTGAGCGTGCCAGGGAACATGAGGCTGCTGGGAACTCACGTGCTGCTTTTGAGTGCTATCAGAAAGCTGTTGACATTACACCTAGAATTGCTTCTGAACTCATTGTGGTACAACTACAATTCCCTGTAATGTTAGCAAATTGCTACCACCTTTTTAAAATATTTCTAACATACTTGCCTAAATTTTCTTAAAATATACAATGAAGGTACTGAAGAAAGAAAAGGTAGATTATATTGTTGCACCTTATGAAGCGGATGCACAAATGACATTCTTATCTGTTAACAAACTTGTTGATGCTGTAATCACTGAGGATTCAGATTTGATACCATTTGGTTGTTCCAGAGTAAGTAAACACTATTACAATCCTTTTCTGCCTTCAGCGTCTTCCATAATCTTCATACTCAGTTAGATTTCCTTTCATAGCTTGCTGTGTGCCCTCAATTAGTGTAAATCTTTTTTCAATTTACAGATTATTTTCAAAATGGACAAATTTGGGCAAGGAGTTGAATTTCAGATTACGCGATTAGAGCGAAATAGAGAGCTTGATTTCAACGGATTCACTAGGCAAATGCTACTTGAGATGTGTATTCTAAGTGGCTGTGACTATCTCCCCTCATTGCCAGGAGTGGGTGTGAAACGAGCTCATGCACTCATCCAAAAGCTTAAGTGCCATGAGAAGGTAAACCCTGTCCTCTGGGTGTCTGTTGCCCATGTTACCTTCTTACCTAGATAGAACTTAGGAGCCAGTGAAGACAACTTCAAGTGACATTGTATAACTGCAGGTGATCAAGAGCCTGAGGTACAGTGCTGTTTCTGTTCCACCTCAATATGAAGAGAACTTCAAGAAGGCAATCTATGCATTTAAGTTCCAAAGGGTCTATGATCCTGCTACAGAAGATATTATTCATTTATCAAGCGTGCCTCATGACCTCACGGAAGATATGGAATTTTTGGGCCCATATCCTTTGCCAAGTTTATATCTTGATTAAAGCTCAATAATTCCTGAATTTGTTAAAGTTTATATCTAAGATTAAAGATTATATCCATTTATTTCCCATAGGATCTATGATTCCTGACTTTGTTAGAACACTCTTGCTAATGACCTTTTCTGTTGAGTTTAAAAAATATGCTAACGGCATTGCTTGCCAACTTTTTTAAATAATTCATTTTTATTAAAAAAACTCAGATGAAGCTCATGAATTAGAGCTTTTCCTTAATTAGGTTTTACATGGTTACCACAAGATATTGCCAAAGGCATTGCTCTAGGGGACATTGATCCACTTACAAAGGAATCATTCCAGGTATCCTGCCTCCGTTCAGAAAAGAATTTTGGACCGATCCTTGATCAAGTGAATGTTATGTTTGTAACCCCCCTTCATATCATATGCTTTGTTAGTTGGGCTAATGCAGATTTTATGAAAGTAATGCTTGATTTTTTTTTATTTTATTTTGCTTCAAGTACAAATTTATTTCTATTCCACACTGCTTCTGAACTCTGCACTCTCAGACAAACGCATGAGCATATTGATGAACCAAACTGGATGGTTTATGGAAATACAAGAATATTTTGTTACAGTATATATCGATGGTCATGATTTCACATTTTTTAAGTTTTCTCATGCCCCAAAATGTTAGTATTGAACACGATACTTTTTGTGTCAATTGTTTCAATACTGACGTGCACTTAAGGACATGTGAATTACTGATATTCACTTTGTAATTTTTTATTTCTTGATCCTCTTCTTGCAGACTAAACCAGAAAGCAGTGCACCTGCTGTTGATAGGGTTTGTCCAACCAGAGAGCCTATTGCTCCTTCAAATGGAAAGAAGAGGCTAGATTTGCCTGTGCAGAAAAATATATTGACAAACTACTTCTGTATCCTCAACATATTGCAATTTTGGTCATGAATACATCACTTCAATCAAGTTTACTTACTAATAGTGAACCCTTAGCTACATATACCAAAAAAAAAAAACACAATAGCAGAAGTAGCTTGGACCCTGTCAAAACAAGTCTTTGGTTCCTAGACACATCTTAGATCATTCCATAACACTAGGTTATACGTTGTGCTTGGGTTCATTACTTTATTTTGAAAATCATTTGTACACAATATTTTTTTGTCTTTTGGATTACCCTTGACTTTTCAAAGGCTTAGCATCCCTTGAGGCAAAACGGAAATTCAGGGCACCTAAAGTAATACCTAAGCAACAAGTATCAAACGGGTCTTTGCCTAGTTCACGAACTCAAGACTCTGGTACCCCTGATTCAATGGAAGATACTAGGCCAACAGATCACATTCAAGCTTCTCAATATAGTTCTGAGCTTTTAAGCTCTGAACCTTCTCAAGAGACAATCAATGCTGCATCTCAGTGTAGCTCTGAGCGTTTCAGTTGTGAGTTTCCCATCAACGATTCAGCCAATATTTTGCCGCAATGCAGTCCACGTGATGGTGGTAGTGATCCTCCATATGAGGACACAGTTGAAGTCAGAAAGGTATTTGGTACTTCCCATTAACTCATCTAAACATGTCCAAAGCTGTCCTATTCCTGTACTCTTATAGCAGCCACATTTCTGTTGCTCTCATGGCTGTCTTTTACTATTCAGGTTGAGGCTGACTACTGCAACGAAAATATACTACCAACAAATCCTTGCTTAGTTGGTAATACTTCCGATTTGCATAGTTGATTCTGACTCAATCTTCAAACTATGTTCTGAATCATTTATTTATGCAAAATCAAAACAATCTTAGCAGTGATTCTGCTTAGCTGATGCGCGTCTGTTATCTTTTCCTAGGAAATTCGCCCAGGATACCGGAGCCTTTACTTCCACATAACATCGAACAATCTATACCAGTTCAACCTTATACTGAAGGCATTGTGGCCTCCAAAAATAAAGACATAGTAAGGAGTTCATACTTCATCAAGAAAGTAAATAAGAGAGTTTGCACAAATCAAGAAGACCAGTTAGATGATGGAGAGGATTATGATATTGGTACTTGCAATCTTTCTGGAGATCAACTTAGGAAGTCTGGCATGTTGAAGAAAAGAAAATTTTCTGGCATCCAAAATTTCAGAGATGTAAGTGATTGTTTTTTTTTCTTTTTTCGAATCATCATATGAAAACACACTTGTACCATGGTACATAGGTGGTCTTAAATATGCTGTTTATGCAGGAATCTTTACAGCCGATTAGTCCTGACGATAGTCCACCAGTCATTGATGAAGGTAATCTAATCTACCTTGTTTTCTAGTTAATAAAGTTCAGGATTTGGCAGCTGTTTGTCTTGTAAGTTACAGGTGCAACCTTAATGCATCTTGTCCTGTAATGTTTTAGGTGCTTCTCAATTCCATGTAGTCCTTCCTGTACTTTCATATATTTATATACTATAAAAAACTATCATTAAAAACCTTTCCTAGTGCATTTTTGTTTTGATCTTAAGAAACTTATGCAGGTCGCGATACTGATGACCTTGATGATGCAAATATAAGAACTGAAGGAAGATTTGGATGCAATGTTTCCCATGTGAATATGTACAGTGGAATTGCAGAAAAATCAATGGATAAATTTGCTGCGTTGGTATCATCTTTCAGATACCCAGGCTCTCGTGCCAGTGGCCTTCGTGCTCCTTTAAAGGATGTGAAGAACACACTTTCTGTGAGGTATGCAGCTCTAGAACCTTTATTTTTAGAGGTTTAAAATGTAAAATAAGCACAATCTGTTTACTTACTGGAAACAGCTGTTTTCTAATAACAAGTATTTATTTACGCTGGTGTGCTTATTTCTGTTGTAGATCTATTCTCAAAGCTCCAGACAAAAACAAATTCAGATGCACAGCAAAGAAATCAGATCTGTGCCCCCTTTCAAGAAGCAGATATACAAGCGATGACAAGAAAACTGCTCCCAGCCCCCCTGATATTAGTGTGTTTGCATATAGGCCTGTGAAAACTATTCATGCTGATCAAGACAGAACCACAAGTAACACTAAAGATGCTACTGATAGCCCCCCTGATCTTCGCACATTTGCATACACTCCGGTCGCACCTACTGTCTGCCGCGCTGATCAGAGCAAACTCACAGGCACAGCTATGAAAATTGCAGATAGTCCTCCTGATCTAAGCACATTTGCATATAAACCCATGAAAGGTGAAAGATATTCGAATGGGATCAGATTCAGAGGTACAGCACTGAATGCAGCTGGTGGGACTTCTCGGAGCCAATTTAAATAGAACCAGTACCGCACATGTTGATCGAAAGGAAAGATCTCGCGAGTGCTTTCAGCAGCCATACTTTCTTCACTAAACTGTGAGAAGAATCTTTCACTTCCAACTTGCCAGCCCTAACAGTTTGAAGCATGCATGGTTTGAAGATCTGGTAGTGCTACCGCCCAGGTCCAGCAGCAGCTAAAGCTGCGTTGAGGAAAAAAGAAGCATTCTTGATCAGATCATTTCCATTTTTGAGCAGCTGGAAGCATAACTGAAGATAGCTGGCATTCAAACATTGGAGGAGGGCTGTGAGTAGCTGCAGAGGCTCCTTGTTTCAGAGTCCATCTGTAGATGTACATCCATACATGATCTAGTTCTAAAGGGACCACTGCTAGCAGCAGGAGCTCTTCATTTCAGAGCTCATTTTGTGGGCTGCAGGTGTCCAAACCATGTGTACATGCTGATTTGCCTGTGCCTTGCAGCATTAGCCCTGTTGTATGAAGAAAGCAGCCTTTGCGACTGTATTTCAATCATTCAATGTAGCAAGGATACTATTGTATACTATGTTCATCCTTGTACGAGCATGATTCAGACGCCATCATTGAAATTTCTTGCCAATTCCTCGATCAAGATAAAAGTAAAAATTGTAAAAAGAATTTGTAACTTTGTATGGTGTCGTCCTCAATATAGAGCTTCCTTAATTAATTCATTCTCATACAAGGTTGAGCAAATGAACAATGCAAATCCAAACAAAGGGTAACTAATGCGAAATAAACAGGAAAACAAGTTGTAATATTTGTCACCCGTTGATTTGCATCTTTCGCGCGCACCTCAGAGCATCCAGCCGTACCCAGCCCAAGATTCCGCCGTTCCCCAATCCTCGGAATCCCAGCAGCCTCATCTTGTACTGACAAGACTCACGCGGCCATGACACGACGCCGCCGGGGCAAGCGCGGGCGCGCGAGCCCAGACCCGCCGGCGAAGCGCCGCCGTGGAGGCCCGCCGGAGATAGAGGCCGGCGACTATCCGGAGTCCGCTCCGGCTCTGGAGCCTGCGGCTCAGCATTCGTCTTCGGTGATGGTCGCAGGGCTGCCGCCCGGCTGCCGCGTGCTGGAGCTCAAGTCGCGGCTGCAGGCGTACGGCCCCATCGCGCGGGCCCGCGTGGACGCCGCTGCGGCCACCGGTTACGTCACCTTCCGGTCCGGCGTGGCAGCCGTGGCCGCCATTGCCGCGTCCCTCGACCCCGATGGCGGCATCAGTATCGGATCCAAGAAGGTAATAAAGTGGCTTTTGTCATCAGTAAATAAGGTCGATTTCCTGAATTTTGCGATGTGGTGTTGTTCGATTAAGTGGCAGTGGGGCAGCTATTTTCCTCGATCTGGTCAATTCGAAGCATGCAAATCATGCATTACTATGTAGGCCCTGTTTAGATGTTTCGCGAAATTTTTTTCGAGCATGTTCCCTCACATGCATGGCATATTAAATGTAGTCGAAAAAATAACCCATTATATGGATGGAGTGTACTTCGCGAGACGAATCTAATGAGCCTAGTTAGGTCATGATTAGACAATAAATTGCTACAGTAAACATGTAATAATGACGGATTAATTAGACTCGTTAGGTTCGTCTTGCGATTTACTGACAGAATCTGTAATTAGTTTTGTAATTAGTCTATATTTAATACTTCAAATGTGTGCCCGACATACTCGAAATTTTTTTCGTAAAACCATCTAAACAGGGCCGTAAATAGGTAAGGCACAGTAATTCAGGCTTCTGTTGTCCAGCGTATTGAATTCATGCTTCATTGACCAAATTCATAGTAAGCACAACGGTTGTGTTCTTCAGATGTTGGGTCTCTCGTCTCTGATAGTGTCATAGAAATTCAAGCGATGCAGAAAATATACTCGGCGGGAAGTATTTGCATTATGGCTCCTCATAAGTCACATTTCCCATCGGCTTTGAATGCAAAATTTATGACAAGTAGTTCAATCCTGTCAATTTCTCCAAACTACACAACAGTTCAGTGCTTTGCACTTTGGTAATCACATTGTTCTTCCTTTCGTATGATACAGGTTTTAGTTGTACAGGCCAGTGATGTGCCAAATAACTCAAAAGGCATAGCTCGAGCTGCTGACCCTGCAGTGCGATCATCGCCTGATGAGACAAAGAACAATGCAAACGATGATTCAGCCATCTCAGATTCCAAAATAGCAGCAGGAGTGACCTACAAAGTGCGAGAAATAGTTGCCTATGATGATCTTTTCTAGACTTCCAGTGAGCAGTAAGTAGCCTTCAATGGGAGGAACCGGCTTGGTCGTCTCTGTACAATGTTAGGAACTTGAGCTGCACACCTGCGCATGTGTAATCTTAGTCTAGGTCGCAACGCTGAGATGGATGTGTGCAACTGTTTCCTGCCTTCAGTGTGTTGTATCATTCATAAAGAAGCTTTCATGGAACCATGGAGATTTTCCATGTGCCTTAGCCTTTATGGTACATGTCATACAGAAAAGTTTTAAGCAAGACGAGAGACCTGCTAAACCTTCATCAACTGATCTCCTGATACGTCTACATCACTAAAGAAATTAACTGTACTAACGCTAATGATAACCTTAGTCATTCTGGCATTCAACATTTTTAAGGGTTTACAAAATGCGAAAAGGGCTAAGAAGAAATTAAAATAGATCAAAACAGGGCTTCCCATGTACGCAACATAATATGGGATTCTTTCCCTTTGAATTAGCGCGTTACTTCTGAATTGCCCTAAAAAACTTTACTTCTGAATTGAAAATCATATCGAATATAGTGAACAGTCACAACATCATGACTTAGATACAGATTGAGTTGTTCAGAGATTTTTCATCAAAACTTCTGATTAAACTCGGATTGGTTGTTCTTATACAACACCCAGCTAAATGCTTTGAAAAATGGAGCATATAAACTCAAAGTTTTGGTTGTACATTGGGCAACTGGGAGATGAAAAATAGAGCCTTCATGTAATCTTGAAAGGCATGCGAATTGGGTGTCATGTTTAGAAATTCTTCAAAGCTACCTGCATCGTCCTGTATACATACAGGACCTATTATTTACACAATTACACTATCTGCTAATATGCTCAGCTGGCTGTATGTTGAGATTCTTCCTGCGCCATGGTGTCTGCAATTCTAACTGCCCATGTAAAAGTACTTGATAAAATTTCCATATGTTGGTAAACCATTTGAGTGAACTTTCCAATGAAGCCATATGCTCATATGACGACTCAGACAAACTGAAGCCAAGCTGGGTGTGGTACATGCTATTCCTGAAGCTTTTTTGTCTTTCTTTTTGATATACCACTCAGCATATCTGAATTATGCTGCTGCAAATTTGAACTAAGTTAAAAGGAAAATCACATAGAATCCAAGGTAGTAATTCACTAATTCGTCAAATGGAGAGACAAGCGAAAAATCAAACATTGCAATTTTTTGGCTAAAACAAGACAACAGAATTGTGTCAGCTGTTCAAATAGGAAAACAGCCATGCTAAAGGTATCTGTCTGATAGATTGTTCCAAGGTGGTGTTCAATAAGACTAGTTGATTGCCAAAAGGAGTAAACGATATTGCAATAATTTCTATTTGGTTGATTTTTCACGGAAGGAAAAAAATCCTACTACCAATAGCTGATTAAACATAAATTTGGTACAATAACTGGAATATTTTTGGATCTCCCGAGCTAGGTTGGAGGTTACAAAAATGTCCCACCGGATTGGTTTCTTTCATGTATAATTAGCATTAGTATTGCCACACGGAATCAGACTGTTTCACATGGTTATAGATGGAAAATCATGCCACATTGTTGTAATGTTCCTACTCCATTTGTCTTACGAGGCCAAAGAACATGTGATGGTGCTACGGTATGATGGTAGCCACACCGAACTAGCCAGGTTTCTTTCCAGAAACTGGCTGGAATCCTCTATTTCAGTTTTCAAGACCGTGAATCCAAATTTGAAGTTTGGTGTACAAACTAGTGGCAAACAGGAGTATTTAGGCATATAAGATGATTTGAGAGCGAATAGTCTCGTGAAAGAAATGCCTAACCCGGTTCCAGTTTCCAGGCTGGTAACCAGCATTCTTTTTGGAACTCAAGTACTGATACCCTAAGGTTATAGTATACTTATATCAGCTATTTCTAAAAGAAATAACAGTTTACCGCATCAATACAAAGCAGCCAGAATAAAAGGCAACACAAAGAAGTTTTTGTCCGCTGGTGGTTATGTTCATAGTAACAGAGGCAGAGATTACCGATTTTGCTCCTTGTCGTTCGACATCCTTGCAGAAGCGGACTGGCAAAGGTTGAGAAGGAGCAGCTGGAGGAAAATCTTCAGCTGGCATTGCGAATGGACGAGTCATTTTATCAAATTTGTCTAAGGTGATATATGATCTGACTTCTTGCAGTCTCTCTGGCTCCATAATTGGCATTGTGTGGTCACCAGGTAGCAAAGATGCTTTGCCTCCACTCTGTACGGACTACGGATACATAAAAACAATGTGATCATGGATGCAAGAAAATATATTCTGTAAATCATTAAAATATCGAAATGAACATCTTTCAAGCATTTGAAAGGAGTAAATATTACCTCCAAGGAACTTATATCTGCACCACGACTAAATGTCATCTCTATGCGGAACCTCTTTGGGTGTTCCAAAGGTACCTGCAATGGCCGTGCCATTGGCAAAAGAGTCAACATTATTCAATATTTGATGTGCCTGCCTGCCTGTCATATTTTTTTCATTTCTTCAAAAAAATAGTTTTTTTAGATAGTGGAAAAAGTTCCAGCTTCATACTTTTCAAAGAAGAGGAATCAGTCCAAATATTACACGTTCTAGCTCACACTACCAACAACCGACCGTTTTAAAATATTACTCTGGAAGTAAAGTCTTAAAATTAACAAAATAAAAAAAGGTGTACCCAATGCTGAAAGCTCCCAAGCAAAGTTCATTTTTTAAATTCTATGAAGAATTTACAGCCTTACACTTGCAAAGTTCATTTTTACTGTAAATTCTTTCTTTAATTTTATTAATAGTTATACATCATAATCATTAGAAAATGTTTTTAAATACGAATCCACCCGTACCAGTTGTGGCATGTGATTAACATACTATTGGACTAATTGTTGGTCAATGCGTGATTTTGGATGGTCAAACTACGCTCACAAAAAATAGAATGCAGGGAGTACTTATTAAATACAAAAGGGGTAACAATATAAATATGAAACTAATGTAGAAGATCAACTGGATCTTAATTTCTCGTGGCTTATGGTTTTCTCAAACGATGAGGATTGTAGACATGCTGACTTTCATAACCGGATTGTAGCGAGAAATGGAAACTACATGGCTATTTTTTTTAGATCTTATGAAGTTTCCAACATTTTCTTCAAAAGTTATACCACCTAATGCAAAAAAATGTATTTTACAGCATGTAATTGCATACTTTTCTCTAAAGAAGACAATGAATGATTGAGTTGGTGTCTCTTTTTGGTGAAGTTGAGAACGTAAACCATAAAGGGAACAGATATAAGGATTTACATGTATGATTAGGAAAACTGTAGTACCTCTGTATTTTCAAACATACGCAACACAATGTAACTCATATAGTCGAGTTCTCGTGTTTTGAGTAGCCGATCTAGAGAACTTCTGCAGACAAGACTCTCTTCTCCGTTCAGAGATTCGTCCAAATTGCAATAGCGAAGTACATTCATTAGAGAGTGTATATGTGATTCCTGCTAACAAAGAGGATAGGACAATATAAGAAGAAATTGGATAGGCTAGAGATGAAACCTAACAAAAGCCACCAGATACAGTATCTCTACCATAGAACCTTTTTTTTTCCTGAAAAAAATACAAGGAGGCACTTTTTCAGAAGTTTGTAATTGTAGGGCAAATTCTATATTTGATTACCACCACAATATGATCTAGCCATGATAATTTGCACAAGAACATACAGTGTGATTTTTTTATTAGCACTACAATTTTTAAGCGAGACATCGCTTCAAAATGTTCTAATACTACACTGGCACGGTAAACCGATTTGTCTGGAATTTTTGAAATGTGAAAAGTGAACGAATTTTCCTTTTGGGACCTGTTATATGATATGTTTAAAAACTTGCAGATCAACTACCATACCGATGTAAAATAGAGCCTTGTTCGAACACGTCGCTCAGGTTCAACCACATTGGCATATCTGCAATAAACTTACATGACATGTCGTACAACTAAAAGAACAAACAAACTGGAATTGCTTAATAACTTACTTTGGATCCAGGCAGTATTTTGTTTCCTTGTGGGATTCATCTAGATCAATAGATTTATTGTTAGAGCCAGATCTTTCGAAACATTCATTCCTAACCTCCTCATAGTGACACCTCTCTTTTCGTTTAGCAGATGACACTGCCTTATCGTCATGCATGTTAGATTCAGCAGCAGCAGCAGTAACCTCTCGCCTCGTGTTATGGAGGTCAATTAGAATCTTTCCCAATAAACGGCGTGCTATCTATAGGTGATGGCAGAAGAAACAGCAACATGATTATGGCAAGAAAAAAAAACCAGTGTCTTTTTCACTACAAATACTGCATGTCTTGAATAAAGAACATGCAAAATGCAACCCCTAGAGCAGTACCTTTGAGCCAATTTTGAGTTTCTGCTTTGGATTTATTCCATATTCATTTGGAATGACACCATCAGCAAGCAACTGAATGAAAGAGTAACAACAAAACAGTTAAAAATATTAACAGAAATGGATTAAGAGCATTGGAATGAACACATTCATAACCCCGGATTCAATTTAGGCATCTTACAATTTATACGATGATAATATGGGTATGTATTTCTAGTGGTGCAGATCTACTGAGTTTATATTTAGTACTACATAACATAAAAATTTACCACTCACTCTTGTCAGTTATATGTCTATCTAATATAAAAGAACAAAAGATATCTTCATCAAAGCATCAACAATACATTGAGCAGTCGTAAACCGGTCAAGATTTCACCTTACTTTTATCTGTGGTACATTTTAAAGGCATCAAAACATGAATCACCTGAGAAACTTTGAAGAGATCACTCAGGCCAGTAAGGTTGAGATGTGCGTTATGAAGAAGGTCATACCTGTCATACAAGAATTATTATTAGGAAGTTAACACATAAGTATAAAGATGAAAATGATATAAAGAAATGAAGATCTGCAAACTTGAAAGACTCCAGTTTACATGAATAAAGATAATGAGGCAAACAATTCACTAAGTTGCCAAATACCAGATACAAGAAGCCCTAATTTTCCTTTATACTTTAACATGATCTTGCAATATTTGGTTCAAAGAGAACTGAAAGTTACATCACAAGTAGTTTTGAAAAAGAGTGCAAAATATTTTTTTGAAAGTTCATTCTAAAAAAACAAATAAACCTGAACCTGAATATACGACTACAAAAGATACAAATAGCACACATGAAAGACTCTTTTACAAAGGGAAATACAGATACATTATTGATGGAAATAAGACTACCTACTTGCAAGAGTCATATATATCAGGAATTTGCGTAGTGTCAAAGCGCCTGCATCATAGTAAAAAAATTGGCAATGGTTACACCAGGTTGCATAGAACTTCCAAGTTTCAGAAAGGATGCCCTGAAAATAGAAGACATACTTTTTCCTTTCATTGTAGAGATCTCTCTCTAGTTTCTTCCAACGGGCAAACATCAAGAGAAAGCTTTCACTGCCACAAGGCAATCCAGCAGAAATGCGATCCATATCAATTTCTGCTGTTCCCAGTGCCTTTGCTTGATCATAAGGATAATTGGGTGAATCACTATCACTTGCAGCTTTTCTCTCATCTTCATCATCAGAAAGCTTCTTTACTTGCACGGTTATTTGTTTTGTCAACTCAGCCTGATAAGACAATGCTAACTTATCATCATTACATTTGTTTTGATACTGAAAGTTACTGCAAAAGCAACCTATAGAGGTCACAACATAGTAACAGTTCTCAGTATAGTAAACAACTCATAATGATACAGTATAGAAAATAATTCAAGTGGAAACAGAAACCTCCTCTATGAAGCTTTTAACGAAAATAAAGGATATCTAATGTTTGTACCAAATTTGTGAGAAGCTGAGCAGCATTTTTAGGCACTCCAGCTCCATCAACCATCCATGGGAATTCCACAGGTTTATTACAATTTGCAACTTTTGAAGATGTGATGATATCATGCAATTGAACCTGCAGAAATCAGTTATCTTTAGAGACAGAGGAAAAAAGTTTGTAAATGATCCATATTCCAATGCAATGCTCACACAAGATCATACACATGGAGATAATTCCATCCTAGCTTATTTTCACATGTGAATATTGTCATACATGGTTCCATATCCCAGTTACTGTTGGATCCCACTTCTTTTGATCCAAAGATTAACTGATTTCATCATACTTATAATTTTCTTTACCCAAATTTCACAGTTGACTTCATTTGACTCCCTTGGCACACTATTTTAAATCTTGAAAATTGAAAGTAACCATTTCTTAAGCATGTATAACAGCATATTGTTAGAGGTGAAAAATGTGCTGTCTATTCCTCCAACCCTCTAGGGTGGGCTATATACATGAAGTACATGGGCCTCTAGCTGGGCCATTACACTACATGGGCTATATACACCAACACATATGAACAATACCTTTGCTTCATTTATGTCAATAGTACCGTCCTGAAGTCCATCTAGCATGGATGAGTCCTTACTGACAAGTGAAACCTGGAGATTGTAAAATCAGGTGAATTATGGTCATGCTTTTCTCCGACTGACTTAGATTTACAGAAGAGGAACATACCAGGATTGGTGTTAACTCCCCCTCCAAATCAAGAAGGCCTTTTGCAAAAGCCGCAGCAGACATCTAAGATATAACAACTACCATTATGTAAGCAGACAATCCAGAATTGAAACTACAAGAAGAACTATGGAAGATAGTAAGGGCCGGAAAATCAGCTCTTTTCAGATATGGACAATGTTCAGGACTCCAGCACATGACCGGCATAATTTTATTTTTCTTAAATGCCATGTTATATTAGAACAACCCTATTTTATACGAACATTTGGCAGTTTATAACCAGGTAATACTAATATATTTTCAGTGTCATGATGTCAGGTGATCATGGGAAAAACATTAAAGATAATACAACCAATGAATCACACATTGCCATTTCCAGTTAGCAATGAACCACTAGAACCTAATCACTTCTGCACAAAGCATGCAATGAAATATTATAATCTGGCGCGGCACATAGGCCACAAATGCACTAAAACATACACCTAAGATTTGCACAAGTATATCTGTATATTGAAGGTGACTAGACAACTTTCTACTAGGTGGTGTTGACCATACAACTGGAAATCTTTTTTAAATATCTTGTCATAGTAGCATAAATTTGGGGACATACTATGGATGTGGACATAACTAAATTTGTAGGTTGTCTAAGGTGAAGTCGTCTAATTTGAACATAGAACTTAGAAGCTGAATTAGCTACTCTGGACAGTTAGACTCTTGAACACTGTCAGTATGTTGATCGATATGGAATATGATTTATCATACACAAACAGAATGGAGACTGTTACATTTAATTTGCATTGTCGTTCATCTCTTATAACTAAGGGTGAAGGGTCCCAAGAGATATACTACCATTTACCTGAACACGACCTTCATCTGAACTGTATATCTTCAGATCATGCCTATATGTACTGTGGAGACGAAGCAATCCAGGTCCTTCACCTAGAACAAAAGGGTTGCACAAACTTAACCAAAGTGGAAGAGGCACCAAATAATGATAAGACAATGGTTCTAGGCTCCTAGCCATTCAAGGAAATGGAGATGACCTGACCTTGCTGTTTTCAGATAAACAGCAAAAGACTGGCAGGAGAATTCCAGTTAAGGCTGAGCAAGAATGGGACATAAGAAGGGTACCAATGATCAAGAATGGGCTGCAATTTCAGTAAGCAGCTGAACTGAAATTACCAGACCTAACCCAAGAAAGACTTGCACAAAATTTCAAGCAAGATTCTTTGGTTCGGTTAAGTTCTTGACTTCAAATTGATAGCCAAGGGGGCCAACTGAAAGTACCAAGATTGGAAGAAATAGTTAAGACTAAGCCAAAACGGATGTGATACTGAGAGGTTCAGCTAATCAGTTCAGACACGCATTTCAGCTAAATGCAATCCTTTGAGCCAAAAATAGTTCTTCGGAAACAAACAGCAGGACAGAGAATATATAAAATTTGACGTTGACCAAAGTTTAGAAGAAAATACTTGGATACATATTATTTCTGAAGTATCTTCCCAGTTCTTCTGCCTGTGTGCAATTAATTAAAATCATAAGGGAGGGAAATGGAGCATTATAGGGGTTACTCAAAATAAACCAATAGCTCATCAGGTGTGTTGCATATATTTCAGAGCATGCAAAAAATGTTCCAACTTGGCAACTTGTTAAAGTGATAATTTGATACTCAAATATCATATAATGACCCCTGATACCTAATTGAGGTTGCACTATCCGTTGTGTTTGCCAAAACATAACCCAAAAACTTTTTTTAAAAAAAAAATCAAAGGTGAAGCACACTCAACCTGCTTCCTTCCTGCATGAGTTAGAACACCACCATACTTTAGAACCATTAGGGCTTCAACTGGATGCTCCTCCCCATCTCTGTTATCTTTTGGAATGCGAACCCAGTTTGATGGCTTTAGCTGTACCTTCCTATAGATACCTGAAAAATGTCCACCCTGAAGGCCATAGAGAAACTTATGTCTGAGAATTTATTAGAAAATTAAAGAATATAATAATGAAAAATTGCAGAAAATATATGTGCAAAGGATAGTAGATACATATTCTTATGAACTGCAATACAAGTGCCCCATCAAGGGACAAATGCACAAAAGAGGGTCAACAGGTCACAGCGAAAGGGCTTCAATTCTGTGATCATTCTAGTGGCTTGGTATCTCAGGCAGCATCATAATTCTTGTGTTTTCAATGGAGCTACACTATGGTCCCAAGACATTCACAGAATATCTTGTAGGAGGGGCACATATGCCATATGGTGCTTCACCGGTGCAAGCGATCTTGGAAGCTTGTGCCAGGGCTAGTGTTTTCTCATTTGGTAGTTACAAAGATACACAGGTCTCCTGCATGCTCAAGAAAAAAAAAAGAGAGGACTACACACATGCACTTTTAACGTCCTTATATTTACTTCAATTAGAACAACCCTTTTCTTACAAAAAAAATATATAAGCGACAGGCAGTATTTATGTTCAAAGATAGAAAGATTTGACTTAGGACAAAGGTAGAATAACGACTAATATGAAACGGAGGAGTACAAAATAGATGAATCTTTGGCAGGAGCCACTGATTACCTTTCTGTAACATCCTGGTACCTGGGTATGACCAAAACCATATTAACACTTGTGTTTTGATCTCCAATCCAGATTATTTGCAACTCTAAGAAGTAGATTAATACTGTGGGGCTGAAGTTATCAAAATCCTTTTATGCTTCTTTGAAGTTAAATCAGATATGCAAAAATGCACCATCTGAGGACATCAGTATATATATACCCATGTTAATACTAGTACAACTATTTTACCTCTTCAAGGACGGCTCTAACTTGGCGTAGCTTCTCTGCATGCTCGACTTCAACATCACTATCACTCTCACGACCAGATCTAAATTTTATAAGACAAAAAAATCATTTTATTGAATACATACAAAAGAAAATACTCATGAATGTGCTTCCTATTTCAAATGCAAGAACAATAATGCAGTATTACACCAGTCAGACATTTCTCAAATATCAACAGAACTCATGAGATTAAGCGAGATAATCCTGTTGCATATAAATAGAATTCTAATATCCAAAGGTCAACTTATGCCTAAGAATTATGAGCTGTGATTTGATCGAAGCAATGTTTCTTATAAAAAACTCGACCTGACCATATCTTTGATTTTCTATCATGTAAAAATATGTATGCTTTTTGTAAGTCGTAGCCTTAATATTTAGATTAAAGAATAATATTATCAAATACTACCTCCGTCCCAAAATAAGTGTCCATATTGGGCACGGAGATTAAGGACAGATGAAAAAGTAGAGAGTGCACAGGAAACAAGGAGGGGTAGTGGAGGGGAGAGAGAAGAGAGAGAGAGAGAGAGAGAGAGAGAGAGAGAGTTGTATGGAAAAACGAGATGGACAGTTATTTTGGGACAAATTTTGAACTCTAAAAGAACACTCTTTGTGGGACGGAGGGAGTATGACCAGGGACGGACCCAGTATGGATGCCTCGTATTCCTGGGATGTTATGGCGAGTGGGCCGGCCAAAGGCCTAGGCCCATGAGCACTGTAGCTGGGAACAATACCGGGATTGGATTAGTTTAATTAGGATAGAGATAAATTAGGGTTTGTTAGGATATTTACTTAGATGTCAAGTCGGTCATCTCTATAAAAGGAGACACTTTTGTATCAACTAGGTCAAGAAAGAAGTAGAGGATTAATCTCAGAGCCTCCAACGTGAGGGCGAGATCCCTATCTACCCCCTTCCCTATCTCAGCATACTAGCCATATCATGGGAATACCTACTCTTATGCAAAAAGATAAAGTATATATGGCATATACATGTGTATATTTCAGTTGGGTCACATCTCATATATATTGGCCAAAACCTCCAAAGGCCCATCAATTCCTGACCCATACATCAAATCCCATCAAAATTAGGGATCGATCCCCCTCAGCTTTGGCACGGCAACACCTGGTGCTGCGGCATTGGGAATACCCAATTTCAAAATCCTGGGTCCGCCACTAAGTATGGCATAGACATTCCAAAAATACTTGGTTCCACGGCATGATGCAGCACAACACAATAATCCAATTCTCAAGCCAAGTTGTCACATTATAAATGTAATGCCACACATACAGGGTCCTAAAAATTTACCTAGGTATACTTGCCACAAAACCAAGAAATGTATGGGAGCAAATGGCATAATTGCTTGGATGAAAAACAATGAGGGCATGGATCAGAGAGTATCCATAGCCAGGATAAGGTGATTGCTTAAAGGTTCATAGCCTATCAAAGACGAGCAATCTTGAAACTATAGAAACATACCTAGCACGTGGAACAAGGATTCTTGTTGCATCTAGCAGATCTTGGAGCTGCAAGGCGCTTTTAAGCTTTGCCTGGACAACAGCAATAAAAAGGTTTGTGCAGCAAGCAAAAGAACAAACACTGTAATGAAGAAAAGTTAAAATGAACTCTAGTTGCCGCACCTCTGCGTGGGCCTTTCCACCATTGTATTTCAACATCAGTTTCAAAAGCTTTTCTTCAGTTACTTTTAGCTTCACCTTCTGCTTTGGTGTGCGATCCCCACTTTTATGATTTGAAGTAGGCACGCCTTTATAGTATCAGAAAGCGGTATGATGGTTATAGGATTTTAGGAGCTTAAGTTCTTAATTATTATACTTACTGGCGTATAACAGCTATGACACAGCGCAACTCTTCTGATGGCCTAGATATTCCAACAGTTCCCCTTTCATGATATCTCACAGAATCAGATGGTTGAGCTGGCTCACTGATTTTCCACGGAAGACTGGTAGGAATGGTTGATGAAATATGCGGAGCTTTCTCGTCAAGAAACATTTTCCTCAGAATGCAAGCAGCATCATCATAGTACCTGAATTTAAAAAGCACTCACCCTCTAAATAAGATGTAGTAAAGGCCCTTACCCGGTGTAAAATGTCACATATTTGTCGTGACAGGGAACACTTACTTGTATGAACTTTTCACAAAACTCCAGCCATTCACATCACATACATATGATCTTGCCTCTCCCAAGTCACACCTTAGAAGATCAAAGCCACACACCTGAAGAAATGATTGGGAATGGGGACACAGTTATTGTTACTATTTTTTGACAAGTTTTCCATGTCCTTAACTAGTTTCCAGTAAACGACCTGCTACTAGTCCGGCGTCTCCTAACTACAATTTATCACAGAATTTTCTTTATTTTTGGTAACTAAACAATATGTTGGTTATTGTAGTGTAACCCTGATGCAGATAGCTTAGAGTTTGGGCTCTGTGCATCCAGAGATCAATGCAAGCTGATCTAAAGAGCATCAAGGAGCATTGTTGCTATCATTCAATAATTTGGGAGGTAACTAAGTAAGCCTTCAAAATACTGTTCTATTTTACAGATTGATTCGGTGATAGAATACATATCATGTAAGAAGGGCATTACTCAATATAACTCTACCATGTTTTGTGGATTGGTTTGCACTTTGTCCGACACAAATATGTGCAAGATAAGCCGAAAAATCAACATTTGATCTATGAGGAGCCCTGTATCGTATAGTTTTAACTGACATTATGGTCAATTCACAAGTCTTAACTTTGACAAAATGCCAGCATTCGAACCACAAAATTCCTCTCCCTCCGTCCGTCCTTATTGCTATGTATTTATATAATTATTTCCATAAGTGAACAAATGCTACTGGCATTTTCAAGATATCTGAATTTGTTAATGATTTCATCAACAATATTCTATTTGTCTAGTGGTATTTCACATCCCGTAGGATAACAAGTACACATAAAGTTCTGTGTAAACATACAGAGTAATTTGGTAGAAAGAGTTTTAATTGTACCGCTTGTCTGAAGGCTTGGCAGACGCTTCTTGCCATTTGTTTCTCAGAAGGGGTTAATAGAACAGGATAGCGCACCTTCAAGCAAGACAAAAATTATAATGCAACAGTGCTACATTGTGCATGTATAGGGAACACACCCTTTTCTGCACAAAAAGGGTTTGAGTTTAAATCGGCATGCTGTAGAGAGGTCTAATCTATAGAATAAGACGATTTATGTCACAATAAGGCTTCAAACGGTACCTCTTTTCCATCAGAATTTCTCATGACAACCCCATCCACAACTGGAGACTTGCGTGCTTCAGCATGTGCATATCCAGGCCCAACCGTATAAACCTAAAACATGAAGGTTTGGTTCCATGCTTAGAACTACTTTGTTCTAAGGATAACAGTAGGAGAGGACACTTCTGTACATAAGAAAAATATAAAGTAATACATTAGCAAGGTTTGCCACCTTGACATCTGTTCCTCCTGTAGGCATGAACTCCTCATAAATGTAAGATCCATCTCGCCTCACCTTCCTCACATCTGGGTAAAACTCACTAGATCGATTACCAACCTATGTAAAGATTTGAAGAATTTTGTCAGGTTAGTGTATTTGGGGGGACTTTTGATGTGCACATTAAGTGTAAGATGAAGAATAGATATTAAGTCGCTCATTTAAATGAAAGAAGCAACCTTAGGAATAGGATACCACTTGAGCAAAATAACCACATATTATGTATTGTTGTAGCTAACATCTTATCTAACAGTATACTGTACTGAACACACATCAAAGATGCTAATTCACTGGAACATTCCTGAGCAAAGTCAGCGAGGAAACTTGATGGCATCAGTTCAGAACAAAAGTGGATGAGGATAAGCAAGATAATAGAACATAGAGCAGATCACCTGATAGGTTATTTTAGCTTATGTTGTCTAAAACTGCTTTAATATAAGATTGGTTATGATTGAAATTGTTAACAGAAATATTGAATACAATACCAGGTGGCCATATTCATATCATAGCTATGGTATCAAATTGAACTTAAAGGTAACGGATGATCACCTTACGGAACAGTTCTTTCATTCCACCACCAGCTGAGCTAGGATAGTATATCATTATATTATGGTCGTCACCTTCATACAATAACAATTGTAAGGAGCATACACATGTTTGTTATATTGGCCCAAAAAAAAGACATGTTTATTATATTACTTTACAAAGATACAGTAGGAAATAGGTGAATTGCAGTCAAGAGATCAGTAGTTTTGGATATTACATTGGGCATATTTTGCATGCGTCAATACTGACGAATTCACATAGAGAAAAGATCCAAATAAAGAATTCATTGCAGAATAATTGCATAGTTAAAGTTTTCATCGTAACGGAAAGTATGAGGTGTAGAGTTGTATACTTTTTCTTCACAAGGTGTAGTTGTATACTACATATGAATAGAAACACAACTTTGAGAAAAGATAATCTGTCAGCAATATTTGATAACAACAACAAAGATTTAGTCCCAGCAAGGTGGGGTAAGTTAGAGATGAATGCCAACAAGAGCCAGAAAGAAGAATAAATTTGTAAAAAGAGACCCAAGAGAATAAAAACCGTCAATCAATAGTACAATGTTTTGCGAAAATGACAGCTGCTTGTTCAAGACAATCAAGAAGAAATAGTGCAATAAGAGGCTATTACAAAACTTGTCAAATTAAGAGCTGTTACCATCAATGGGTTTCTCCACGAAAGGCTTGCAAAATCGTTTCCCATGGATCTCAACAAAATCATCATCCTCAATAAAGTAGCTTAGTTCTTGATTAGGGTACTCTCTTCTGACGACAGCATAAGTTGGAACAGGAACCCCATACAATTTAAGTTGCTAAACAGAGAAAGAAAATGAAGAAAGAACATCAATGTTTTGGAACAAGATAATGCATGTTTGCACTGTAGTACAAGACAACAAAACTTTCATGTAAAAATTTGCAAACTAGGGTTCATCAGACCTTTTCTATTGGTTTGGAAAAGAAATAAAAGAGTCCCTTATGTTGGTTTCAAAAGAAATGGATGCCCCTTCTGTAAGTACAGTCAGCTTCATAAATTCATCTATTGCGATGAAACCAACCCAGGATATATGCTAGTGAGTGACATTTATTTGTAAAACCATCTATTGTTTTCCGTTTTGTTTGAATTGGCACCCCCATAATATATAGAAAAAAAATAGCCCAGCTTAAATGCATCTAACAGAGACAATAGTAATATTAATACCTGATATACTTTGCTGCGGTCATGGAGGAGGTATTGTGGTGCCAACTCATTCACCAAAAAGGACCTAGAGAATAATATCTAAGAGAAGTTACTTCATCAAACCGTAAACTCCATAGGGGGTAACATGAGTAGTTTTTCTTAACAGAGTAACTTTCAAGATGGTGTTCTAAAAAAATAATAATAATAACATTAACATAGTTCCTTTGAGTTTTTCTTAACAGAGTAACTTTCAAGATGGTGTTCTAAAGTGGTTGAGTCAGGAGAGGTATTTAACCTTCGTAAAGCAGCATATTTCTCGGCCTTTTCTAGTGGATACCCAGATGAGTAAAAGGCGATCAGACAATCACATAAAGGCCAACTGCCAAAGAAAGAGTAGCAGTTAGTATAATGAATTAGTACCTTAGTGCCAGCTTGAAATTAGTTGGCACCACCCAAGTTCAAAAATTCCAAATATTCTGCATGGACAGATAGTGTTAGTTGCTTGCTTAGTGATTGAACAGTCATGCTGCAGTAGTAATCTGTTAGTTAATGATATGTATCTTAACCTCATGATTCAAGAAATTTTTGTCTGCATAATTCGCTACTTAATTTTCACCAATAGACAGAAAATTAATGGCCAGACTTTTTATAAGGCTTCCTCTTCACGCTTGTCTGGCATACCTCTCAATGGGATCTTGAAGAATCACTTTGTCACCAAAAATTATAATCTGCACCCATGGAGTATAAGCATATTATTCTAACCTCTTTATATTCAGTACAATACTACAATACATATAGTCATAGAAATGGCAGGCGAAATAGTTTATAGCTCAGATATTTTTAACACCAACAGCGCCAGAAGAATAAATGTATACCTTGCATATGTACCTTCATTATAAAGCATAAACTAAACAGTCTGGCTTCTTCAGGGAAAAAATGGTAAAGAAACCAGAGATTAGGAATAGACTGGGATGTGTTGCATTAACGCAAGCAAAACGCTGGACAATGCCATGGTAGGCTGGTAGCATATTCATGATGTTGCAAAATGACAAGCATCGATAGAACAATGCAACTTCCAAAAATCAATCTTCCACATAGGAAACAAACTCGCAAATTGTACAACTATAGCATCTTATTTCATACCATTCCATAAACAGCTAAGCTTTGAATTTGTGTGTTAAAAAATTGTATTTTCCGTCCATCATTGTATCCGCTTTTGTTTATTATTATTATTATTTGTATAAAAATACACAAACAGTAGTCAGCAAGAAGAGGAACGCAAATGATAATCCGCCGGAACGACCCATTTCTGAGCCATACCTCGAACTCCCCGAACGCGCGCAGCCTCTCCAGAATCTGGTCCATGGGAGAACACGACACCTACAAAGGTTTTGAGCAGTAAAGAAATAACCAAATCAGTAACAAGAAACACAACCACCAAGAACTCAAAGTTTCGCCCAGGAAATCATTAGTTTCCCCAAAGGCCCAACCGCCTACCTTCTTCTCCATGACGCAGACACCAATCTTGATCTTGCTCTTGCCACCACTGCCGCCGCCGCCGCCGCCACCATCATTGCGCCTCTCCATCCTCTCACCCCCTTGCCTTTCCGCGGAAAGAACAGACTGTGTTTCGAAAGGGAATGCTTGTTTCTTGGACATTTACCACCTCACGACTAGAATCTCAGCCGTCTTTATGCTTCGTGAAGGAGGGGATGAGCGAACAGCCGAAAAGCCTAAGGGGGTGTGACTGTGTGAGATCAGTGGCCAGTGGGCACTGCGTAATAAGAGATTTCTCTCGCCATTTGTTTCCAATTTTATATTCAGAAACAGACAAAAAAGATAAACTTTTTATGCCTATTTCACAAGATTATACATGTAGGGAGTATCAAAGTACAAATTAAAGTGTTCTTGTCTAGATACTTCAACATTGTGAGGTTGAGAACAGCCTAATAAGATATTTGAAATCTCACTTTGATAATTTTGAATTATTGTCTGGTCATTCTATTTATAACTATGTAAAAAGGTTTATTCAGCCTGGATTTCGTTGCTGAGATACTCCATCACTTTCTTTTTTCAAATCACTATTGGTCATTATGTAAGGTGCCAAATGCATGCTCTGTAATTTTATGTTTGCTGCTGATCTATGGATTCCCACCGGAATTTTTCTATAAGTTTGACACGAAAGTATTAGTTTTCAATAATTGCACTAAGTTTTTTTAAAATGCGATATTATAAAGGATTTTTTAGGCAAATTTACGTGCACTGAAACTTAAGTTTTTTTTTCCAAAAGGATGACCTCCCAAAATTCAAAATGTTATCCTTTGTTTACTAGAGAGAGCATTAGATGATATGTGAAAGTTTCACTATATGAGTTGCACACAGGATAGAGGACCAGAAGAAATTTTTTCAAAAAAAAAAGATACGTACGGGCAATGAAAACATTGCCAAATGGCCGTTGACGTTAGGTCAAACACGTTATTTTCTAGTCAGAACTCATCTTCTGTAATTGTAAATACAATTTGTTAGTGCGCAATTCTGTTTATTGGGGAGCTTTTAGAGAACGTTGCAAATTAAGTTCCCCTAATTTCCTTTGCACAGCAATTCTATTCGAAGCTGAATATACCGATATACACAAAACGTTGCAAATTGAGTTCCCCTAATATTAATGCCGTCCTAAACTAAGCCTGGAGTAATCAGTAGGCGGAGGGGTCAGAGTCAGACAGGACTGCAGGAGTAATAGCAGGTTCCAAAACTAAATTGAACTTTCAGTCAATCACATCCCAATGTGCGCACTGTACCCATCAAACGTCGCTAAGCTTCAAAAGCGGCAACATAAAAGGCTGAAGAATCTCTATATTCAGCCGTCAAATCTAAAATCTTTGTCCCAAATCCAACACTACACCACCAGAGTCATTTCTGCCCCGTTCAGCTGCTAAACCCGAAACAGAATATAGAGACCAAGTTGGAATATTAGAAGAACATTCAGCTAGACCCCCAGAATATCCAGGCAAATACTGCCGTTAATAGACCATCCAAGATCAGACGACGCCGACCCTCGATCCCATTGGCACCCCGTCCCCGTCATCCACGTCCTAATCGTCGGAGGAACATCCAACCGGAATATCCCAAGGCAGCAGGCCTCGCGTTTGCCCGGGCATGGCAACGCAAATTTTCTGACCAAATCGTACTGCCTACCGCAACGTCATCAAGGCTCTGAAACACACTCCTCTTTGATTGCTCTGGATTAGACTATTACCAACTACAGTCGATCAACATCGGCTAGCACAAGGTTAAAATATGCATGTTTTAGTTGAACGGGCCGCTTGGTTTCACCAAGAGTCGTGTGTATGTATCCTCTTGTAGACAGCAGGTTAGCGCCTACCAGCTTTGTGTATGGCCGGATTCTGTAGAAATGCATTGATTGCTGCTATCTGCTACCTTGTCTTCATCGTATGGTCAGCGATCAGCAGCCTGACCCTTTTGCGGATAGCATCCAGGGATATTGTTTTGTTTCCCCTTCGAGAATCAGATGCGTCACTACCGTATTGTATATTTGTAGCCGTTCCAGAATATGGGTCGATGCAATTTTTCAAAAAAAAAAAAAGAAACAAAGAAAGAATATGGTTCGATGCAATGATGATGATGAATAGCCACTGCATGGCATACTCCTTTTATTTCTTTCCATATTGTGAAGGGGTCAGAAAAGTCAATGTGTAGCTTAAAACCAAAGGTGACCAGATATTTGCTCAAACAATGCCCAGTTGGTAAAGGGCTCCATCTGGCCCAATCCTCGTGCGTACATCATTTTCACCATATATATAAACTAATCCGACTCTAAGCTAAATCCACCGCGATGGTAAATCCACTCCCACAACAAACGCCACGTGAGCCAGGAGAAACAGCTACTTTTACTCTCTGAGGAACCACCTGGTCAGAAGTGTCACCCAAACCAAGTTGTCCATGCTCTCCCCATCCCCAGGTGAAAACTGTTCCTTTATCTGCTCAAATATGCATCAGTTAGTCAGTTTTATGTGCACCACCTGTTATGTGCACATTTCCAGCCTTCGGAAGAACTGTTACCTGTTACAAAGGCAGAATGCTCAGTTCCACTGGCTATTTGCACCACCTGTTCTCCATCAACACAGGGAATCTTCTCCAAAGCCGACAGAGAAGATGAGCCATTATGAGAACTGCTTGTTGCATTTGTATTTGGTTGATGTCCCACTACATTCCTTCGAACAGGGATATCACAAATCTGGTGGCGGTAAACACCAATGGTAAACAACTCTCCTGCTGTAATATGAAATCACAACAAATCAACAACATTTTCAGAAAGTCTTGTTTGATTCAAATGAAAAAGACTGCGTGCATACCAGATAAAACTACCGCATGATGCCATCCTAATGCCACTTCAGAAATACTTAAAGAGGGTAAAACCACCCGAGGTTGATCATTGTCATGCTCTCCAATTAATGCTCTTCCCCAGATGTACAAATGACCATATTCTGTCACATCGAACATAAAGGAAATTATGGTTTAAGACCTAAGAGAAGATAACAGTCGATGACTACAGATTTTACAAGGTTTACCATCCAATGCAGCACTGTGATCTCCATTCGCATAGATATTTACTATCTTGACATCTGCAAAGCCATCAATCAGTCTAGGAACATTATGTGATTTTTCGTTCCTAGAGGTGCATTTACCAACTTGGCCTCGTCTTGCAGAGCCAAATCCATACACAGAATTATCTGAGAAAGAGAAGATTAACAACGTTATCAGTTGGTAAAGCATATGAAAATTCTTTCATAAGTATGTCAAATTATCAAGAGAGATTATTCGATCCTTAGTTTCCCATAGGTCCACCAGTAAGATCCAGGAGATGACCTAGCACCTCAAATCCTACAGTTTGACAATTGAATGCCTACAACATCAAGGTGAAGCTCTGATCCTCCTATGGATGAATATGCAATCTGATGATCTAATAACTCCAACATTTCCTGCGCATGCATAACTTGATGTGCTGCATGAAAAGATGATCTAACACCTCTGATTGGTGGGCCTGCTTCATATGACCTTTGCCAGGCATAGCATCAAGGTAACTTCCACTAGAAAGAACTCGTTCAGCTCTTTTATTTTGCTAGGACAATAGATTTATATAAGGTGGTGTTACCTCCCAATTGATGCCAATGAGTAATTTCCTATACCAGAGTGTAACTTAAAATATCCTAGCAATGGGGTTGGGAATGATTTCTCTCAACTCTCAAGAATATTACAAGTATAGATTTATGCATTATGAATGAGCGAATGCTTATGCAAACGTGTGGTTTCTAAAAAAATATAGGAATTGATTTTCAGTTTTTCACCACAACAATTTCTACGGTTTTACTTACCTTTCAATAGGACAAGAGAATGGCGCATCCCTAGAGCAAGTTTCTCAACATGCCTTGTAGTGAAATGTGCCACTTCGAAAGGCAAGCTCCTAGAGTGGTTATCACCAGTCCCAAGCTGTCCAAAGGAGCCATCTCCGCACATGAAGAGTTGTCCAGAATCTGAAATTAAGAACTAGAAACATCAAAGTAAAGCTCATCAGCAATTGTAAATTTTCAGGCAAGCAGTCCTATCACCGAGAAAGATTAAAGTGTTTTTTTTTTTTTTGTAAAACAACAAGCACAATAGCACATGGAATATAGTATAGAAATTAAGCTTAAATTATTTCAAACATTAAAGATCAAAACAAACATAAAAAAGAAGAAGAAGAGTTAGGTGACCTGTAGCAAATCCAGAATGGTTCCATCCGGCAGACACACAGGTAACTATATGATTTTCAAGGAATTTAACAAACTTCGGATGAGGGATGTTGTCCAAGTTCCCATGACCCAATTGACCATGTGTACCTCTACCCCAAGTAAATACTTCACCGTCACCTGAAAATGTTGAGTCAACTGTAAGCTTATTTTCAAAAATAGAGTAAAACTGGCGGTGCAACAAAGATCTATGCCGTAGCACTTAGCGGGCTGCTGGGGGCGCTAGGAGGCCAACCTCAATCTGCAACCAAATTGAGCTCCCTAATTCTCTGTTTCCAAAGTTATCAAAACTAACTAGTCGCTCATAAATAAAATTTCAATTCTAGTAGAAAGTAATGCAATACTCAAGAGCCGTGGCCGTGTTTAGATGCCCTCTCAAAAAAATTTTTGAGGCATTAAATGCAAAGAATCTTGTATGCATGAAGCACTAAATGAAGTTTATTTGTAAAACCTTTTCACAAATGGGTGCAACTTTGCGCGACGAATCTAATGAGCATAATTAATCTATGATTTGGTACAGTAACTCTACAGTAACCATCCTCTAATCGTGTGGTCAAAGACCTCATTAGATTCGTCTCGAGAATTTACCTAGGGTTGTGGAGATAGTTTTGTAAACTGCCTTTAATTAATACCCCTAGTTATTGGTCAAAGGTACATTTATTACCCTCAAAAAATTTTCACAACCAATCTAA
Source organism: Urochloa ruziziensis (assembly GCA_015476505.1). Lineage (NCBI taxonomy): Eukaryota > Viridiplantae > Streptophyta > Magnoliopsida > Poales > Poaceae > Urochloa > Urochloa ruziziensis. The sequence continues at coordinate 51,481,228 of CM027122.1, read as the reverse complement.
ACACGGCAATATAGTCAGTACTACAAATCTCTATAACAGTGGTGACTGATGAAAACATGGGAAACCCGTGCTAGACCGTTCTTCTGACCAAACCAAATGCTATGAAGGAAGAGCCGACCACGGTAGCAGGCTAGCAGCTAAAAAATTATAGCCGAGCGTACTTGTGAGGGCGATGGCGTGGGCACCGCCGCCGGCGACGAGGGAGACACGGCCGCGGCATCGGATGGGGAGAAGCAGCGGCTGCGGGAGGTGGTGGTCGTCGAAGCCGCCGTTCCCCAGCTGGCCGTCCGTGCCAGCCCCCCAGCTCCACGCCCACTCCGCCTCCTCCACCTCATCCTCCTCTCCCCGCCCCTCTTCCGGCGCAGCGGCCGCCACAGCCGCCGCCTCCATGCCTCGCAAAGTTCTGTTTCCGCTCGCTTGGGCCGTGGGCCGTGGCGCTAACCGCTAGGCAAACTGGTGTCATCCAACGGTCCAAGTAGCAGAGTGAACGAACAGGATTGCATGAGATAAAACATCATGGTTTTTTCTTCTTGTCTGTGATTTACCTAATTATTTTAGAGATATGTACAAGTCTGATGTTCTCTATCTCCGTTAAAAAATTTGAATTTAAAAACTTAACTTGTACTACGTTGATAAAAAACCGAGACAATTCTCAATAATGAATATACTGGACCAATTGATTAGTTTGAGGGACTAGGTTGGGTTAAAATTTTATTCAACAGGTTAAACCAACAAAATGGATTGTATATACTAACATAATGATCCTATTGTCTCCAGCATAGCCTTTGTAGTTTTTTTTATTAACACGAACAAAGGGAAGAAAGGCATAAAAAGGTTAATTACTTGTTGATCTAGTTTTATGGGAATTTTTTTTCTTCTTTTCCCATGGTCAAGTTCGCCGAAATCAGTATGTTTTAGCCTTTGCTTTTGTGATTGCTGATGTTATCTTGTATGGGCCGACGTGTATGATTGCCAGCCTTCTAGAATCCGGAAATCCAAAGTGTCGTCGTCCACTCCTGGAATCCTTTGCAGCTCACAGAATTCCTGAAAGGGCGGTATCAGACACTCCTGCTGGTGCAGCTATGTATTCTCGCCGCGAATATTGCCATCGTGTTCTCCGCCGCATTGTCCACGCTCGCTGCTGCTGCGCTGCACGGCCAATCCCTTGCGCCAAAAAGAGAAGCGCCAATGCCAAATGGGCAGCTAGCTAGCCCGCCGAAAGCTCTCGAGAATTGGTGTGGACATGCCGTGTGTGAAAGAAATGAGAATCCACCCCACCAGGCACCAGCTGATGCTCATGCTCTTTCGGACGACAAGATAAAATCGGCGACTGCAACGCTCGTGTGCTCCGTTCTGCGACCTGATCTCACCGGCGGCCTTGCTATTCTCGTCGCCCCGTTGCTGTCCCGTCGGCGGACGATTCCCCTTATATCTTCAAGAAACCGACCGATACGTTCACACTGAACGCCAGCACCGGCACATTGCATTGCCAAGGCTTACGTCCTGCTAGCTCCACGGTTAAGTCTTTGTGTGGCTTGTCGTGGCTACTAGCATTTGCCGATTGCGTCGTTGCTGCTGCGAATCGGCTTTGTTTAGAGTCCGATGGTTGTAAACGACAGACAGACAGCTGCGGTAGACGGCAGGGAAACTTGAAAGTTAGAGACAGGAATCTACAAAAAGAACGACACAGATGGGGGAAAAAGAGCAGAACGGGCCGGATTTTAAAAGAGATTTCAGACAAGATAAAGGGGCTTGCAGATCAAAAGATCTGATGAAGCTTTATTCGTTTCCCCTGCCTGCGTTCCTCTGCCGCGCGGCACGACACCGGCGCACGCACGCACGCAGGATGCTTTGGACTCTTCAAGCGCCTTCCAATGGAGTTAGAGTGCTTTCAAGCACACCGCCGCACCAGCCACCACTATTTATAGTCCGCAGACCGGGGTTCGGTTTCCTAGCTGAGTCCTCTTCCAGGGCACAACAGAGCCGCCAACTCTGAACTAGCTAAGGAAGGCCGGAGACTGACCACCATGAGCGATCGCAGGTACGGGTACTCGTACCCGCCACCCCAGGGTAAGTGCCCTAGCCCTACGCGCGCGTGATTCGCATGAGCGATCGAGCCCGAGCCGAGCAGTTCATGTAGTTCAGGCTTCAGAGTGATGAATGGCTGCAATGCCCTGATTTTCGACCACGCAGGGTACTACAACAATGGACCGCCGGTGATGGCGCCGCCGCAGTACCAGTACGCAGCTCCGCCGCCGAGGCGGGAGCCAAGCTTCCTCGAAGGATGGTAAAGCACTAAAGCAGCCATGCTCCGCCTGGACTAGTATTAAGCTTCCTCTTATAGTCTATCGAAATTAAAACATATAAGTACCGGTTATTAGTAGAAAAAATAAAAAAAATCTAAAAAATGATTTAGCGTTGTTCAGCTTTTGTTTACTTCTACCTAGGATCATTGATAGTAATCCATCACTGACAAATTCAAAGAAAATGGGGGCAAATGTCTGTGTTCTTGTGCTAACGTATTCTCTTGTTTCTTGGACACACAGCCTTGCTGCCCTGTGCTGCTGCTGCCTCATAGACGAGTGCTGCTGCGATCCGTCGGTCATATTTGTGAGCTGATCCGATCATAACATGCGCTTCCGTCCCAACCCAGAGATACATATAATGCATGTTAGCAAGTACTACAGCCCAGAAATGCATGTATCATGCCTGTGTATAGGTGACGTGTGAATGTGTGTGTGTGTGTTCGCCCTTTGTTGGGGTGATGATGTTTTCAGCCCTTTGTAGTTTATCGCAAGTCCTCTGGTTAGTTCCGATGCATATGTTGCTCATGCATCAGGTATATGCAATCGGTAATGTGCATGCTACAGCCTACACGGCACATATTTGAACACAACGCAACACTATGTGTATGTGTACGAAGTATTTGAATAAAATCACTGCATACAGAAGAAAAAAATCGTCCGAGTATTTAAAATATGAAAGGTTGGAGCGGGGCACAACAGGGGAGCGCGCACACGTCACCAAAAAATTGCTCACCGGTGGATCGCACAAGGACGCATGAACGGTGAATGTTCTGTTGAGTACGCTCTCCTGTCATGTGTTTCCTGTTGCTTGCATCACTATTGTACTGCGCAGTATGGGAGGTAACTTTTAGGTTGGGGTTTCCGCCCTCTATTCTTCTCAGGGGAAGGTCGTATCTGATGTAGGTGTTAAGCATTTTTTTTTTTGTTAGATCAATGGTCTGCACCATAGCGCTGCGCTGCCCAGCAGCATTTCGGCGCGCAGGGCGCGCCAGAGCTTCTAGTCTCGCAGTATGCCTTCTCTCAGAGCAAGTATCGTGGCCGGCGTAAAGCGGGCGCCGTCTGACGTAGGACAGGAAAAGAAAGAGAGAGAATGCAGAGCGGGCGGCTCGCGAGACGGCGGCTGAAGCGGGCGTATACATGCGCAGAGCGCTCCTATTCGACGATGTGTTGCTGCGCTCAATGCTAATTGGCAGCATGTGCTGCTCCTCTGATCGCTGCTGCTATTGCCGCATTTACTGCTGTCCACGCTGGCTCGCGAGACGGCTGCACTCGGCGGAACCATAAGGGCATGTACAGCCCACAGACGGCTAGCCGTCTGCAGAATCTCGAACTCCGTATATAGACAGATGTATAGACAGCTCATACAACCCACAGACAGAGATGGCGTCTGTAAGCTGTTTAATGCTTTGCATGAACCTTAAGATCAACTACAAACACAATTGTGTATACCATTGTGTGGCTATTTGATTGAATAATAACAAGCATAAATAATAGAAACACGATTACAATATTTTTTAGGAATCATAAAAATAATAATTAGATTATATATAGTTACACTGTTTTTTTAAAAAAAATTTGTTTCCAAAGCGTTGCCATATGTACTCGATTAGATCTTTCTTGAGTTGCCTATGTGTTGGACGAGCTTTGATAGCCGAATTTCTACGGAGTGCCTCCGCAAAGCTTGGATTAGAGTTCTGATTTGTCTGTACTTGTGGTGGGATCGCTATCTTCTAGTATTTCTTTAGCTTGCTCCATTCAGAAAGTCACGATGGACAGAGGCTCACGCAAGTAAACTCGGCTGAGGAAAAGGAACATGGATGGAGAAAAGGAAATGCCAACAAAATGACTTGCAAGTACAGAGGCTCACGTATGTGTTTCCATTTTATAGTACAGCGAAGAACTCCATCTCCAATCCGAGGCAACTGGCCTCCCAACTCCCAATCGTTGATCGATGAATCAGGAATCGAGCGTCTCGCGTGGCTCGTGAGCCTTCCTGGATTCGTTCTCCGAGCTCTCCGCGCGCTGATCCATCCGCCCAGGAAAGAAAATTTTCCAAGAAAGCAAAATTTGATGGTTTTATTTCTACACAGACAATTAGCACAAAGCAGGAGGTTGGAGGCACCAACGCGCGACTAGCTAGCAAGCCAACGCGGACGCCGACGCCGACGACCTTCTTCTCGTGGCGGCATGTGCGGGCTGCCGCGAAGTCCGCTGCGGCGCCGTGCGGGCCGCCGCATCTGCCCGCGTGAGAGCTTTGCGGCTGCTGCGGACGCGCAGCGGGCAGCCGCAGCCCGCCCCGCTTGCAACCTTAGCCAGCGCGGGGGAGGAGGAGCGCGCGCGGGATCCAACTTGCCGTGACGATGTGAGCAGGCGGATTCTACAGCGCGTCGTCGCGGGGCGATTCGGCCTCGGGAACGGGACGGAGGCGTCGCCTCAGGAGGCGACGCGCGGGCCGTCGATGGGAGCGTGCGGGAGGATTTTTGCAAAGACGCCGCGTTACAGACGCCTGTTACAGACGGGCTATACATGCCCTAAGCCATGCCCTCAGAATGCTCGTTTGAGGCGCATGCTGGTGCTGGCAAACAGACAAGAAGGGTCGTTTTACAAGAAATTGGGCCTTTCAGTGTAATAGTGGGCAATAAAAGCCCATCCAGTTCTGTGATTCTCCAGTTATATACTACTAGCTCAGCCGGCCAGCCCAACTGTGACGGCCCATTCTGTCTAGTATGTTCATTCGGGGGGTTGGGCCCTTCAGTTGGTTCTGACGTTTGTGTCTCTCCTTTTCATTTTTGGTTTACTTTTTCGGGCATTGCTATGCTTTGATACTTTCCTCCAGATAGTATAGGGAAAAAATGGGGAAAGCGACGCCTGCAGTGCACCTTGAAGCTGTTGCAGCTGTCAATAACGATGTCTGAACGTCAAGTGAGGGAGGCGATCATTAACAAAAGGGCTGGATTTGTCCCACTCCATCCTAGGACTGCGTACCGTAGCGAGCCTGCTGCAAGAGGAATTGGAAAAGGAACCCTGTCCGGCCACGACCGACCGGATATGGTTTATCTTTGGACCCGGCCATGCTCTGAAACCAAATGGCAGGTTCCTGAGGATCGAAGCGAAGCCTCAGTAGTCCTACAAGGCAGAGCCCTTAAAAATACTGTAGTAGGTGATCGTAGCAGAGGAGGGCCCATTCAGACATTCGTTTTCAGAAGAGGACACATTGTTTTTATATGGCTCCTGACCCTTGGAGCTTGAGAATTGTTAACTGGGATGCTGGCATTTCTGCTCGAATTTACTCCCTCCATCCCATTTTATTTGCTCGTATAGAGTTCAAAAATTTTCCCAAATTAAATGGACACTAAGAGGCCTGTAGGGTCATCGTTCGCTGCCCACCATTATTACGACGTTGGCTCCATTTGAAAAAAAAAAAAAACTGAAGCACCGAGTAGCCCATGTGTATCTTCCGCCTGCCATATTTTATTTTCCCCCGCCGCTTCTGGTTCCTTCTCCACCGCTGACCGCTGTTTTTCTTCCGCATCTGCATCTGCTGCCTCGCATCGAGCTCCAATGCGCGCGCGTTCTAGCTCCTCACCCCTCAGCGCTTCCTCCATCCGCATGCCTTCCCGGTGCCGCTACCCGATCCCACGCGCCTCCATCTCGCTGCCATGGCTGGCGGCGGTAGGTGCCGCCGGCGTCAGAGCTGGATTAGCTATGCGGGCGTGCATTCGATTTGTGTCCCTGCTGCAATGCTACGCGGGACCTGACGTCGAGTGACCGGAGATGGGAGAAGAAGATGTCCCTGACGCCAACGACGCTCTCATCCTGCTTGCTCCGGCGCCGCAGATCTCCGGTGAGCTCCGCGGCCGCGAACTGCCGGATGCCGGCAACAACGCGGGTGGCTTCTCGGCGGCGGCGGTGGCGGTACAGCGCGATGCCGATGAGACTACACTGCCCGCGGGCAGGCGCGCACGAAAGGGCGTGGGAGGAGCGGGGTCCGCGCGTGGCTACCGGCGGTGTGCGTCCGTGGTTGGGGAGAACGGTCTCGAAGGGACGAGTCTGAATCTATGATTTTTCATGAGGGCAATTTCGTCATTTTATCGTTTCCTTGATTTTCGTGCCGGGGCCTAAACGTGCAGATATTGTGGGACGGAGGGAGTACCATTTAAGGGTCCCTTTGGCAGGGCTCTAACTCCAGCTGAAACAGCTCCAGCTGTGGCTCCGCTGGTAGAGCAGATTCTCTGGTGAAGCTGAGAGTGTTTTGGAAAACATTTGGCAAAACAGCTCCAAACGACTTATCCTGCATTTAAAGGAATGGATGGGGGAAATGAAATGACCTATATGCCCTTGGCTATGTGTGGCTTTTATAAATAGATGAATCGGATGCTTTCATATGAGTTTCTAATTTGAGTTCATTTAAATTAGCACTAACAAATAAAAGGATTAATGTTTAAGCAAGTGCACCTTGCTATAGTAACGTGTACAAAAGTAGGCAGCATCCTCACATGGGGTGCAATCACATAAGCAAACTCACTTCTAAACATACAAGATCAGCGCCTAGAAAGAAAGATTGCCCTAGCAAGATCATCTCGAAATTTATCCATGGCCCGATCATCACATTCTGAATGAGAGGTGTCTCCTGCATCTTGAGGAACCAAATGTTTTCTGTATCTTGAAGGTATAGTGGGCACATAATCAGGATTCCGATCGCATTTGTGAAAGTCCTTGTCTAGTGCATGGTTCTCACGAATGAAATTGTGGAGGCACATAGTAGCAGCTACGATCATCATTTGCTTGTTCAGTGGGTAACTTGGCATCTTGAGAAGGACTCTCCACTTCATTTTGTAGACACCAAAAGTGCGCTCTACTACATTGCGAATACTGGAATGCAAGTGGTTAAAGTGCTCTTGCTCACCATTAGGAGCTGGACCCTTTCTCCATTCTGGCACATGGTACCTTTGACCCTTGTATGGTGCCAAATAACCGGGTCTATTTGGATATCCGCCATCAACCATGTAATATTTTCCTAGACAATGATGTAAAAAAATGAAGGTTTTTTAACCGACATGTACAATTTATTTGTGTACAAACATGTGCAAAATAACAGGTGATGTGAACATACCTGCTGGGGGATGTGGAAATGTGTCATGATCATGTCTCAGTGCATGAAAGAGTACGTTAGTGTCATGCATAGACCCAGGCTGCCCAATGGATGCATAAGTGAACCGCATATCAAAATCCACGACAGCAAGAACATTCTGTGTTGGTTTGCCACTCCGACCAATAAATCTAATAAAGTCCTCTGGACGTGGTGTAGCTGAAATGTGAGTACCATCTAATGCTCCAATACAATCTTTAAAATATGGCATCATCCTACTATCATTAGCAATCCTACAATGCGTAGTAGAAAAGTTAGGATCAATTGGCTTTATATAGTCTGCACTCATAGCCACCACACAGAGCAAGACCTCTTCAAATTTTCTGCTAATTGTCTCTGAAGAATGCTTGAAAAATCCATCCAAAGCACTGTTGGACAAACTGTGACCACACACTAGAAGGAACATAGCCAATGCTTCAATAGAGTGCATATTAACAGATGATTGGAGGCCATATTTGCTCACTAGCAAATCATGCAGCATGTAGAAAAGTGACTCATTCATTCTAAACATCTTATGGCTTTGACCTGGAGTGTCCAGTATTTCCAATGTCCAACCATACCCACTTTGTGCTGGATTTCTAGCTTCATTCTTATCATAGTAGGTCATGAAGTACTTACAGGCAAAAAGAGCAGTTTGAAATAAATCATTCTGAGCAGACCTCACCAATGCCATTTTTTTACTAGTGCACTCATCATCATCAGTCACTTCTTGTGAAGAGTCTGATCTGTTAATGAAATAAATAACATTCATGAATTATTGGAACTCACAAATATTACAAACTGTGCCATACAGTCATGTTGATAAAATTGTACCAAGTGCACAAACTAATTAAATTGTACCATACATGAATTATTTCAACTCACACAAAAAAAATGCATGACAACAAAGGATACAGGGGTACATGCTAGAAGCATGTTGAAACACAACTTGAATATAAAGACTACTTAGACACATCATTTCTAGTCATCCACTCATACTTTCTCTTGAGCCAATCCAATCTCTCCTCATGGGTCTGCATAGTCATAAACATCTGTCTTTCAGACCTTTGGGTGAAAACTATAGTAGCAATAAAATACTCATTTGTGGATGGAAGAGCACCACAATCCCTGACCAAAGACATGACATTCTCAATAGAACAACGGGATGTATCCTCCCTGTTTGCAATGGACTCACAAGATGCAGTGGTCCTCTCATTCATCTCTACAAGCTTACCCATCTGTTCTTGAAACCACTGACCAGTAGCTGTCTTAGATTTCTTTCCCTTAATGTTGCTAGCCCCTCTACTTCTCTTGGAAGCTGGCACGGTTGTAGGTGTCACCTCCTCTGGGTCACTATCATCATCATTGGCCCCTTCATCATCTTCATCAACAGGAATAGGAGAAGGTGCTATACCACTAGAAGCGGACCAATGTTCATCACCAGTGTTTCGAAGGTCTTCAAACATAGTTCTCAACTGATCTTCATTTTGCAACCCTCTCAACTTGAATCTGGTAGATCCCTTTATAGCCTGAAATGCAACCAACCAACAAGGTTAATTAATTTTAATCATGTAACAGTCATGCAGCACATGAAAAATGTGACATAACTTGTACTTACTTTGGCTGTTTTCTTCCACCAAGACTCTGACATGACAATATTCTTGTGTGATTCATCCCATCCAATACCAGTCTCACAATTTTTCAGTTGATTCCAAATACTATAATCTGACTTTAACTTATCCCATTTGTTCTTGAATTGTAATCTAGTGTACTCAAGCCCTGTCCTTTGTTTAAACCTTTCTATCAAATTCTTGTACCCCATCTTACTCAAATGAGTGTTTGCTCGATTTCCTTTTATAACTTCATCAGCCATTATCTCACAAGCTACTCTAGTATTGTCATCACACCAATCAGCACCGCTGTTGCCAACAAAATTGATTGATGAGGACAAACAGAAGCAATATATATGCACAGACCACATGGACTTGACCAAAGCATTGTTGTTCATCGGCACATTTCATTCACCAATTGTCTACTACTAATTTGATTCACCTAACGATTAATCCTCTACAGTCATGGTAGTCAAAGGTTTGCTATTTGTACCTTGTATCAGTGAGGTCGACGTCCACTGGAGGCGGCGGAGTAGCAGTAGCAGCAGGACGAGGTGGCCTAGGTGTACGACCACCTCGCCGGCGAGTAGAGGCGCCCCGAACTGGAGCAGAAACTCCTCGAGCAGCCGTCTCATTCGCGGCAGGTGATTGCAGGGACGCTCCAGAAGTGCCAGGATCGGTGCGGAGCCAATCCGGCCCTAAAGCCGCGGTGGCTGCTCCGGCCCACCAATCCGGCCATCCTCCTTGAGCAGGCATGGAAGAGGCTCCAGGCATCATGGGGCCAGGCCAGCCGGGCGCGGTCATGCCCGCCGCTGCCTGCACGCCGGGCCAAGACCCCGCGGCGAGGCCCAAAGGGGAGCCTCCCTCCACCACGCCGCCAGGAGGCGCAGCGCCAGGGGCCCCGGGCCAAGCTCCTCCCACCGCGCCAGGACATGGTCCTGCAGCGGCGAGGAAAGCGGCCAGGGATCCCGCCGCCGGCGCTCCAGCCCACAAGAAGACCGGTGGAGCTCCAGAGCCTCCTCCTCCGCCTGGATCCCCTTGCCCACTTGCGGATCCGCCGATTTGCGACCCCTCCTTGCCTTTTCCGGCCGCCGCCGCCGCTCCTGGACCATCCTCCATGCGCCGCCGCTCCTGGTTCTTCACGAGCGGGAGGGAACCGAAGGGATGAGGCCGAACGGGTGAGGAACGGGGATGCCTCGGTTGATTGGGTCCAGTGGCATTTTGGTGGTTAATACGGTGAAAACCAGGGGCAATATAGTAACAGGGTTTGGGGGGTGTCAGGAGGAGCCGCGAAAAGCTACGTTTTTTGCGCTCCGTCTGCTGGGAATTGCTCCAGAGAGCTGGTTTCACGGGGAGTTGTTGGTGGAGCACTTTGGATTTGTCCCTTTGGCAACCTGATACACGGAGCCGGCGCTGAAGCTGCTAGAGAAGCTGCGCCAAAGGGGCCCTAAGTGGGCACTGCTGTTGCTGCTGGAGTTCTCGAGGTTGGATTGGATGGATGGACCGGTTCAGTCAGCGAACGGCAGGCGCAGATAACGGCCTCCCCAAGCCTTTTTGTTTGCAGCGATGAACACATACGGGAGAATCGCTCGCACTAGCACTATACTAAATCTTACGGCGCCAGACAGATGAGAATAGCGTGGATCGTCAAACACGGTGAGTATATTTTATTTACTACACGCATTATTGAGGGGTTGAGATAATGATCAAAGAGGGGAGAAATGAAGAAATTATTACGCCAAACGTAAATTAAAAAAATTGCTAATCGGGCCCGCAGCGCGATCTCGATCGGGGCGATTTATTCCTCCCTTTTAATTCCGTTCGAGGTGGGCCATCGCCATCGATCACCAAACCGTGGCCGTATAAATAGCGATTAACCCCATATCCAAACAGGCAAATAAACACTAGCATCAGCGTCGTATTATATTCCACTCCTCGGTAGATTCCCAAACGGCCAAAACCTACGCACAGGGAGAGGGGGGCCTGCAGGGGACCCTCTCCTCCGACGATCCTCCAATCCCACGCCAACATTTTGAGCCACGCGCGGCGTTGCCTAGTTCTTCTGTCGATCCGCCGCCCGTGAATCTTTGCGTCTCGTCTGCTCATGCGCGCCGGCCTCCCCTCTTGCCAATAAGAATCCGCGGCTTTGTTTGTTTGCTTGCGTCTCTCCTGAGATCGATCGGTCGATTTAAATAGGGGGAGATCGATCGGGCGCAGGCGCAGGCGCAGTGCAGCTTTTAATTTGGTGGTATCTTCTTGTTCCCTCGGATTGTCCTTCTCGTTGTCGCCGTCGCCGTCGACGGCGATACCAACAAGAAGGGGAGGAGGAGGGCGGCCAGCATGGACGCGCACAAGGGGGCAGAAAAGGGGGGAGCCGCCGGCGAGGTGAGGCGGATCAACGTGGTCTACTTCCTCAGCCGCGGCGGCAGGACGGACCACCCGCACCTCTTCCGCGTCAACCACCTCTGCCGCGCCGGCGTCCGCCTCCGCGGTAACGTGCCTTTCTTCTTGCAATCCCTCCGCCTGCCTTCTTCTTCTTGATCCTCCGGCCTGGCGAATTCTTTCGCATCCACAATCATCGGTCGATCAATGCGGCTCACCGTTCGTGTTCCGTTTCCTTTGTATCGATCCGTTTTCAGATGTCAAGAGGTGGCTCTCGGAGCTGCGGGGCAAGGACTTGCCGGACAATTACTCGTGGTCTTACAAAAGGTATACGGCGTGAGTTGGTGACCGGTGAATTGGAGTCCAGTTCTCGCCTTTCCATCCATGGCCGTGGATATTTTTTTTCTCTTCGCAATTTATTTCCATTTTTTTCTGGCAGATTTGATTTGCATTCATTGCCTGTAAATAACTTCTTGATCCGTATGGATGCTGTATAGCTCCGTTAATTAATTTCCTAATGCATGATCGCTGCGTTAATTGACACATGGTCAGGAAGTACAAGGCCGGGTACGTGTGGCAGGACCTGAAGGACGACGACCTCATCACGCCCGTCTCCGACAACGAGTACGTGCTCAAGGGCTGCGACGTCCGCGGAACACCTCCTCCCTCCGTCCAAGCGTCAGGGAGGACTCCTTCGCAAGGTGACCCATCCAGTTCCCAACCCTGAATCTCTTGTTTATTTAATTTGTTTTGTGGCCTATTTTTTTTCTTACCATTTCTTCCTTGTTGAACGTGTTTTCTTATCATTTCGGCGTTGAGGTTAACGATTTGACGTGATATTTGTATCAGCCGAGAAGAAACAGGAGGAGGAGGAGACGCCGCGCGATCAGGACAGGCCGGTGGAAGTTGTTCTGACGCAAGACTCCGACGAGAGCTCCCCGAAGTCTCCGCCGCCGCCGGCCGAGGCCGACCAGGACTCGCCGGGAGGCAGCGACTCGGCGCGCCGTTGCACGTTGCCGTTCAAGGCCGAGGAGCCGCAGGGCCGTCGCGAGCAAACGCAGCACCAGCAGCAGGAAGTGGTGATCAAGATCGAGGTGTCACAGTCAGAGGAGGAGCTCCGCCAGCAGAAGTTGCAGCAGAAGCAGCAGCAGGAGCCGGAGGCTGAAGCGGCGGCGGTGGCGGCCGAGAAGCCCTCAGCAACATCCTCGGAGAATAAGGCGGTGGCGCGTGCGGCGGCCGCGCGAGGAACAGCAGCAGCCGAAGGGAGCGGGCGGCGTGAGGAGCCACCACGCGCTGGGGCACCAGCCGGCGCTGAGGAGGATGCGCGTGGCGCGGGCGCTCCACAGCATGCTGACGTGCGGCACGGCCGACGCCGACGACGCCGCGCTCCGCCCCTTGGCGCGGCGGCAGAGGCGCAGCGCGGCCGAGAGCGCCGGCGCCGGCGACGACGACTGGCCGCACACGCCGACGTGCCCCGGCATGGACGGCTGCGGCCTCCGGTGAGTTCAAACGCGTTCACACGCGTACAGCACACAAGATTCGATCAAAAACCTGACGCTTTTTGCTTGGTTCCTTAATTTCGTTAACCTTTTTGTGCGTGCGTGGCAGCGTGAGCCGGAAGGCGAGGTCGCGGCGGGGCGGGAAAGAGAAGCAGGGGGGCAAGCGCGACGGGCGGGAGCGGGAGCGGGAGCGCGACGCGCACAAGCCGGCAACCCTGCCGCGTTGCTCGTAAGTGCCGCTGGCCGTTGCCATATGATGCTTTCTGTTGTCGACTGCTGGCTAGGCCGGTTTCTCGTTACTACTGACCTGTGACCTGATCGGTTCTGACGCGGCCGTTGCGTGCTGGTTGCTCGGTCTCGCTCTAGATTCGACCGTTATCATGTGCTCGGTTGCGTTTGGGCTTGGCTGTCGAGGGTTTCTAGGCTGGGTCGCGGGTTGCGCGTGGCGGAAATGGGAAGGGATTCTTTGGATGGATGACTAGCAACTTGCCAAGTTCGTACTGGTTTCGTTCGTGCGTGGATCTTGCACCAAGTAAAGGTCAAGTTATTCCGTGCAAGTAGAAGACGAAAAAGAGGGTGCACTTTTATAGATTGATTGAAATTTATTTGTGGATTCTTCTTCTTAAGGTCTTATTTTGAGCATAGAGAGATATTGACGTATGAACAGTATTCCGTTACGTGCACCAGTCTTCATGGGTTTTCGATAAGGCCTGGCCGGCCACCACCTGGGTCGTCGATCTGTCTCTTTAAAAGCACGCAAATATATCGTTATGGGCCAGAATCTTTTTTTTTTGCGAGTTATGCGCCTGAATTGTCGAAACGTCGAGGAGAAATTATTTTGCCGCCTTACGCATCTCTCTTCCTTTTTTGCGACGTGCGTGCAGGCAGTGCGGGAAGGAGTTCAAGCCGCAGGAGCTGCACGCGCACATGCAGTCGTGCAGGGGGTTCAAGGAGCGGATGCGGAGCAGCACCAGCGCCCGGCCCAGCGTGGACAGGAGGCGCAACTACTCCACCGCCGGCCACAGGGGCAGCCACTGCTCCCCGGAGCGGCCGTCCTCGTCCTCCGCCGTGTTCCTGCTCACGGAATGCTGACGAGCCGTACGTCCAACTGGCAGCTCAGATCGATTGTTGCTGATCTGAAAAAAAAAACGGAGATAGTAATGTTGCGGTGGAACGGGATGATGTACATCATCGTGCCGTGCGTGTGGATCAAAGCGGCGTTGGGTTTGTTCTTGCATGGTTGATCTGGCGGTGCAATATAATATAGACATTTTCGTTTGATCTGGGGATTTTGCCTGTGAATAATAGAATCGGTGCATTTGATTCAGTACGGAGTACTACATCTCAATCTGCGTGTTACGCGTGCTTAATGCTCTAAGCCTAACCTGAGCTTAACGGGTTAACGCTTCTCCCCAAACGAACAGCGGAACACGGGAACAGCTACGTGCGCCCGTGCACATGAATCCGGTGCGACGGCGCGCGTGGCGTGGTGCACCGTAGGGCGTAGGCACGCGCTAATGCCGGTGCCACGTATTTGCCGGCGGACCGGGAGCGCTCTAGCCACGGGCGGAAAGACGACCGCGCGGGGGCGACGTGCGCACGGCACACGGCCGGGTGACGGAGCGCGGCTCTGGGCGCATCGGCGTCGGGAGCACGCACGACCCAGAGGGCGGCCGGCAACCAGAGCACGGGTTGTCGGTGTCGTCGTTTCGCGCGCGAGGAAGGCAGAGGCATTGAGCCGTGCGCGACGAACTGCATCAGAATCTTGCTACTTGCGCGCACCGCTCCTCAGCTCCCTCGGCGGTTTCGACTCGGTGGGGGCCTTTTGCGAATGCGAAATTACCAAGTAGCAGCTCATTACAAAACAAACTTATCTCCAGAACCAACGTCCCGTCGACCCATTTCTCGCGGAACTCGAACAACAAGGCAGCTGAACGGCAATCAGCAATGCCAGCACCGAATCGTCGATGATTCTGATAACAACAACCACCAGAGTAAGTAACAGACCGGCGGCTGGCGGGCGCACATGTACTTGGGTTCGTCCTGGCACAAGAGACCAAAAACTGACCACTCATCCAGACACCACCCAATCGCCCAGCTAATCATAGCAAAGCCTAAAATTAAGCCAGGCTGTGGAAAACTCCAGCCAAGAATCCTCGTTCCCAAGGCTAGCCCTCCGCCTAAACAAGGCACCGGGCGCGAGCTATATATACGCTCGTGCCTCTCCGTCTCTTCCCGTCCCATCCCAACACGCTCAGCGCTCGCTAGCTTCGTGCTCTTCTCTCCCTCCCGTCTCGACCTCATTTCCCAAGAGCACCGACCGAGAAGAGAAGCTAGCTAGCGAGATGGCGGCCACCCTCAGGCTCAGGATCCTCGCCACCGCGGCCGCCGCCGCAGCCGTGGCGTCGTCGCTCGTCGCCGTGGCCACCGCGTCCGAGGCGCCGACCGGCGCCCCCGGCCCCAACGCGGCCAGCGGCCCATCCTCCGGAGCTGCCGTCACCGGCCCGGCCATGGCTGCCGTCACGCTCGCCGCGGCCGCCGTCGGGTACCTCTTCTGCTGAGCTTCGTCGTTGCCGCGCGTCTCCGGCTGCAGGACCAGCCGCGCGCGTTGTCAGTTGTCACCAGGAGTATGCATATTAAGTATATCAGTCGATGGCTTATTTTGATTACCAGTATTTTTTTTTTCATTTTGGGTGTGTTGTTCTGATCGGTTGGCGTACGCGGTAGCCGGTTGAGGGTCTGTGTATCTTTTGGTTCATGTACTCTTGATCGATTGACCTGTGTACACAGCTATATATACATATATGAAGTAATGCAGTGACGATTCCAATACATGCTATGCGAACTACATGTGAGATGAACTTTGGCAACAAAGTAGCAAATGCAATTGATTAGGAATTTAGGATGGGCATTACAGTATACAATCGAAGGCTAAAAAACCATTCATAAGGAAATGATACATCTTGAAAAATGCAGGAGATGCAAGCTCTTGTGCAGAGTTGATAGGATCATAAGTTAAACGACATAGGGTCTTCCTTTCTTTATAACAATAAGGGTTGGTAAAATAACAAATGTGAAGGTAAACTCAAATGCTGTCAAATACAGTAGAAACAATGCACAAAAAATAATTGCCTGATCAACTCGCTAATGAATGTTTCCTAACTGCGCTGACCGCCTCGCGCCTCAGCCCTACGACTTGGCAAGAGCATACACACTCAAATATCTGTACAAGAAGCATTGACGGATCACAAGGATTTGCTAAAATCAACATGTCCAACATTTCGCTGAATATCCAAGTTTTATCACCCTCTGGACCTTGCTGAGTCGTGTGTGGAAAATGCTGAATCCCCATTGCAGAAGGAGCACACAGGCATCTCTACAGCCCAGGGCCACAATGCTCGCTTTACCATTGTTATTCGTCAATTGCCAACTTAAGATGACCTCAATCGTGTCTGCCCTTTTCCCTGTTTTGCAAAACATAATCAGATCAGATGTGAGGCACGATACCCATAAGAATTATCTTCATATGAACGCATTTCAGATTTACCTTTCTTCTTTTTGTCTTTTCAGTTTTCCAGCATGGGAAGAGCCCATGGCAACCTGGAGCTCCAGACTCAGAAACCCTGTAAATTAGGCACATAAATGGTGGGCATTACAAGTCTGAAATCGTAGACAGGTAGCAAAGGCACACATGGAACGCACATAAGTACATCAGTTTGTCTAATGCTAGGGTTTCAAAATGCCTCGATGCCACTTTTAAAAGTCGCATCATAATTTAACTAGAAAATAAGTAACTTTATCAGTGTGCTGCCCTTTGTAATTTATATGCAGCTACACTTTCTTCTCACAAAGGTAACAAGCAGTTATTCATTCTTTGTAGTAGCACGGCCAATCTAATGAAGATAAGATCACAAGATAATGCTGGATTGATGCAGGTTAAAAAAAAGGTAAATATGTTACTTACACACTCTCATTGTCACAATTTGCCAAATTATTGCTTCTGTGCAAGAGGCTTGGTGAAATAGCATAACCATTCTCTGTCTGTACATTCTGACATTTCTGGAGACCATGGCTGTCACCGATCTTTAAAGCTTTCAGTTCATTAGTCAGATCCTTGTCAACATACCTTGAGGGAACAACGGTGGCCATTAAGGACCTCACGTGATGCTGACCACCAGTTTGTGGAAGAACTTGATTTCTCTCAGGTCTTGCTTGATTTAACATACCAGGTGTGTGTTTTTTCAGCAGCCTGGAGCCATGCACTCTCTAACCTTTGCTCATCAAGAGCTGCTGTCTTCAACTGCTGAACAGAGACCTCCTGCCCTCTTGTTCTGTGTATTCCTGAATTTCCATCAGAGGTGATCGGAACATTGCTTGACTGCAGTCCACCACCCACACCTGACGGGTTCATAACTCCCTTCAGACGCTCACTGCTTGTTGAGCAACTCAAGACATCAGACTCACCAGTTTCATCCGGATACACCTGATGTTGTAGTCCTCCGGCAAGAAATTCTTGCATTAAACAAATCCTGACTTCCACATTGCATTTCAGTACAGTTTCCATTGAGTTTCTGATGCTGCTAACAAACCTTTGGGCTCGAAACTTTATATCATTGTCCTCAAATGCTATGAAAGCAACAATGGTGCCTGGAAATGAAGTTAATCAAAATCTAGCATGGGCAGATGAACAGCCTGTGCACTAGGAAAGAATAGATAAGTAGACAAAAAGGAAGAAAATTCCCTTCTATTATTGGTCGCACTGCCCATGAAAAAGAATGTAGAATTTGGTCCTAGGCTAGTTAGATGGTGGAGGCTTGAAGGGACCTAGACCTAAATTTGTTACAAAAAAAATAATTCTTCAAGAAACACTAAGCACTGAAAAGTTGACCTAGTAATTCAGAGATACCGAAAAGCGTATGTAAATTGTTTTGCTGTTACATCTGCACAGAAAAGTTGATCTAGTAATTCAGAGATACCGAATAGCATAATCCAAATTGCTTTGCTATGACATCTGCTTCCTTTGATTTAAGGTTTTAAACCATAGAACTAGCCCCATTCCTCGATACATAGGAAAACTTCCATTCCAACCCCATATCTGAAGCATCAGATGTTCTAATTCAATCAAACAAGATGATAAGAAATGTTGAATTTTATAAATTACATTGACATGTACAAGTACGTGAATATGATCCATGTCCTGAGGATCTTTCATCAAACTTGGGCACGGTATTTATTACCAGTTCAACCAAGTACAGCTAATGACAGGATTTGCTTTGCCAAGCTATAGTGCTATTCATATTTTGAAGCTAAAGCTACAAATTATGGCTCCGAGCAAAAAGCTGGAACCTGAAACTTGTAGCCTCGACAACTCTTATGATTGCATTTATTTCAATATGAAGTTGGAACAGCATGCAACAGATAAAATACAGCTTCGCTCAACTCCTGGGAACTCCTGGGGCAACTTAGTTACCCTTAGTTCAAGCGTGTTGTAAAGTTGGAATCCAAACTCCAGTCAAGCTAGGTCATCAATGTTTACAAATGATGCAGTGGAACTGAGATGCCCTACATGGTCAGGCGGCTCCATCTCCAATCCGGTGGTAGGAATTAAAGTTTGTAATGAAATAAAGGCCTGAAGAACATTAAAATGTGCAAGGACAAGAATGAAAATGTATAGATTTACCTTCACATTCTTTGACAGAAGCTAGTTTCCCATGATCATAGAGAAGCTGCCGCAATGTCTTGGAGTGGCAGTTCTCTATGCATTTCATCCAAATGCGGGTAAGGTTATCTGAGACTGCACTATTTGTAGGCCTTTGTTCAGAAAGATACTTGTTTGGGAAGAATCCAGTAATGCTCTATCAACAGACCTACATTCGCCATAAATAATGTTATCATTGGGTTTCATTCTGGACGACAATGACGGGCCCTGAGGACTGGAGTGCCACTGGTTGTTTTGAGATCCAGTGCTTTCTTTGAATCACGGAAAGTGAATAAAGGATGAGATGTAGTCCTGCTCGCAGAGGATCTCTCACTGCTTCAATCATGGTTTCACTGGTTGCTTTAGCACTTTGCTTACTGCTGCTTCTTGATTGGGTTATTTCTGAATTATGACCTGAGCCAAGCTGGAGCAAAGCTGCAGTGAACCATGTCGAACGTTCGCTTGAAAGTCTTATCTGTTTTTTCAGCATCGGAAAGAATCCTCAACGCTTGTTGTAATCTTTCCAACTCAGCATCAGTTACTACAGAAGGGAAAAAATGTGAACTTCAGGATTCAGATAGAATATTCTTGTTTACATGAAGACATCTTTCAGGCATTAGAATCATAAGTACAGTGCGATGCCTACCCAGTAAAGGAGAGGAAAGTGTAAAAACAAAAACACGTAAGGAAGCACGATGATACTAAATGATTGGCTGCATAAGAAATCATATGTAAACCTTCACAACAAAGGAGAGGAAACTCCAAAAACAGTAGCACACAAGAAGCATGATGGTTCTGAATGATTGGCTGCATAAGAAACCATATATAACTAGTAAAGCATGAGCAATAATTCAAAAGGATTGCTTCAGAAAGATTGCATCCGTAAGTTAAGAAAGACTCACTATTTCGACCACCGATCCCATCTCCACCACAAGTAGGATCCGCTAATCTGTAGGTCCCAGCAATTATGTCCATTATAAGCCCAGCTAATTGTGACATTAATGCCATCGGATCGACACCAGAATCCATCAGCTCTCTTGACCTTTTGACTGTTTCAGCAGTGTCTGATGACATGGCTATCTCCAATAGGTCAAGGAGTTTCTCCTCGGACACAACCCCAACCTTGAAACAAAAATTAAAGTTTGTGTGACTAACTTAAATGGCGCAACAATCATATCATGAAACTGAAATACCAGCAAAAAAAAAAAGATCAGTTTATTCATGTATGATAATGATTTGAATAACAGATCACGAAGTTTCAATCTGCTGGACAGTTTTGAATCTAGCATTACATTCTGACATTGCTACAGACGTACAGGAAATCTTAGAATTCTGATTTAAAGAATAAACTACAAGTATTAACCCCCTATGGTATCATGACATAATTATATGCCAAATCCATTTGCAATTTTGATTTGACAAGCCAACGACACAAAATGGTAGCGAGGGAACACTCTAATAGTCAGGTCCAAAGAGTTTGTGAATATTCGTTCCAGAAAAAACAGAAAGCTAAGGCTCATGGATCTATATGGGAAAAAGGCAAGACCTTGGGTAAAGAAAACTAAATGAAAACACTTGT